>JAWWEW010000088.1:32506228-32518334 GCA_035583185.1 Anabacerthia variegaticeps
AATAAAGGCTAGGTGCCTAAATCCAACTCATGATCCAGTCCATATGGGCTTGCTAGATAACATGTTTGCTCCTGATTTATGAAGTATGTGTTTCATATTTGTAAGTAGCAAAAGTTTGTATGAGGAATTTTTCAGTTTGTGAAAACAAATATTGGAGTTATTGTACATACATTAATTTGCAAAAACTGCTTCTTGGTCTGACAGAATTTTTTTCTTAAATTCAAACATTCAGTGACAAGCTCAACATTTTTCTCTTCATACAGGCATTTAGACCCACGTAAGTATATACATGTATTCAGTGGCATTTTTTCTGACTTTCAGAAATTTGTCAAGTCCCTAATTCTTCTTGAGGCTGAGTCAAACTAGAAACAAGGCAGGTCTGTCTAACTCCTGAAGTATCACTAAATAAACCATGTAATTTAGGAATAAAGAAAAGCAGATAAATCTATTCTGGTCAAACATCTACATAAACATTTCTCAAACTGATGATGTTCATATTTGGTTTTTTTAGACTAATGCATTCAAGTATTATTCACCATGTTTTGAAATGCTTCAGTTTCCACACAGAAATTCTCATGACTCTTCCCAATGCTATATTTGTTTCACTTCTTTCTAGGGCAACACGTCCTTCTCATGTTTAGAGCCACAGGTGGTTCCTGTTACATTTCTCAGCTCCAACAGTTACCTGGCACTGCCAGGCACGTCAGGGCAAGACGAAGTATTTGTCAGTTTCCAGTTTCGTACTTGGAACAAGGAGGGACTTCTATTATCCAGTAAACTACACCGGTCTTTGGGTGGTTTCCTCTTATATCTGAGTGATGGGAAAATTAAAATCAGTCTTCATAAAACAGGAAGAATACTGAGTGACTTCACTGCAGGTAACAGAAATGAAATTTAAAAAAAAAAAAAGACTCCTATGCATTAAAAAGTAGCTTAATAAAAAGTCATTCAAATTAGTACCTACATTCTTGACTTGTTTTTATGACTAGTATTTGTGCAACTATGCTTTATTTGTGTGATTTTTTAACACAATTATTTCTAAATGCTTTCTTTTCTTACAAATTTATTCTATATTTATTTATATAAATAAATATATAAATATATTTATTCTTTTTTTCCCCATGATCGAGTAGAAATTACATGCAATATAGGCTGAAAAATTGAGTCCTCAGCTTAATGTGCATATGGTATGTACAGCTTATGTACATAATCCAGGAAATTTAAGCAGCTTTGTCAGTTGTGAGGTGTAAGAAATTTAATCACTTACTCTGTCAAGCTAAGTCACTAAGACGTTTTTACACTATTTGTCAGTGCCATCACAAGGTATCAAGTAACTAATTTTTTTATAAAGGTATACATCCTTATAAATATTATTTTATGGAGTTCTTAACTGAAGAGATATCTATGAAACTGAGGCAGTGAATACCCAATAAAAAGCTAGGGCAAGTCTGAGTCTATATAAAAACAAAACAAAACAAAAAAAAAAAAACAAAAAAACCCCACCAAAACAAACATCAACAAAAAACCAACCAACCAAACAAAAATGGATGACTTGAGGAAACTGACACCTGGGAGCTAGTGGGTCAATTTTGTAGTTAATTATTGAATTGAAATTGGACCATCTACTTTTCATATTGCACTGCTAGTCAGCCCAGAGGGTGAAAATGAGATTTCCAGAAAGATGGTACCTTCTAGTTTTCTTACGAATAATTTCCCTATTGGCAAACAAATATATACAAACAAGACAATGAGGCAAATATATTAAGATACAGTGGTATAGAGAATATCCAGCTGGAATTCTGAGAAGCAGTTCTCAACTTTCACTTTCACTCACCCTGGGAGAAATGGGACTAACTCACAAAGAGTCTCCTCAGTTTTTCTGAGTGCTGTTAGCACTTGATGTGAGAAGAAGATGATTGCTGGCCCAGCCAGGAACCTCCATGTCACGTGAAATCTGGGAGCAGGACAGAGCTGACATCATCTTTCAAGACTTCTTAAAAATGTTGACTATCAGTAACATCACTATGTGATAATATCAATACCTTCGCCTACTGGCACTTCATCAGTAGTATAGGATTCTCTGACATTCCATGAGCCATCTTAGAATTTCTCATCCTTTATGCAAAGAAATTGAATTTTGCCCTTTACTTGTAGATGGATGAAATGTTAATTCCAGAAAGAGTTCTCAGACAGAAAAGCCAGTGCAACAGAGATTAGGTGGATAAATGGGATTACAGAGAATATAAAATAAGGAAATTAGTCTGGGTTTGAAGTAGTTTCTATATGGATGAAGATGACAAGAGTCCACTAGTTGAAGGAATGTATCATAGAAGGAAAGGTGAATTTGGATGTAGAAAAAGGGCATCTGAAACATCAGTGGATCTTAGATTTATTTTGACTGGTACACAAGCATGTGTTTCTCATTTCATATTCAAATAACATAATATTATTAGTGGAAAAGAAGCCAATTTAGTTCCAATTATGTAATAAGTAAACTGAATTAGCAGGTGAAAAGCAAGTAAGAAAGCCCCAAACTAGTTACAACATAAAATAAGAATCTCTGATCTAAAATGTTCACAAAACATGTTAGGCAGTTTAAGGCAGACAAAGCAAGAAAAGCAGAACCAAGAAGAGCAGAGAAACAGCCACAGGATTTGAAGATGAGGTGTCCTTAGTCTTAGTTCCATGTCCCGATTTCTTTTAGATTGATTCCTTACTTCAGTTCGTCTTACAAAATGAAAATTCCCTGGAGGTGGGGAGGGAAGGAAAGTTAAAAAAAAACCAAACAAACAAAAACAAGAACAAAAAAAACCTAACTCTGAAGTTCATTATGTTTCCACAGGTGTAAAATTTTTAACAGTTGATTATTTTAACTCAGAAAAAGTCTGCAAGCCAGTAATGACCACAGATAATGTTGAAATGCACATAAATACTTTGATCCTTTTCTTGTGGGTGATAATAGGATCGGCCCTGGTATTTGTTATAGTCTAAAATAACTGATGCACAAAGAGTACCATTTTAATGACAAGAGATTTCCCTAGGCTCACCATCTGAAAATGTCAATTCCTTAGTAAGAATGTTAGTGGTAGGTAGTGAGCAGTAATGAATTTGGCTTTTTAGAAGCTGTTTCAATTGATGTTCAATTAGGTGTTGTATGTTAAAGAAACTATTGCCATGCATTGTCATTTTAACAGACCAGCTGAAGGTGGTGGCACTTTTAGCAGCTTCTATTTCACATAGAGCAATTTATTGAATTTCAAAGCTACAACACAATACTTAAAATATTATTTTAAACATCCCAAAATAAATCTTGACATTCTACACTGAAACAGAATTTAATATTGTCGTGCTAGGTTAAGCTTACTCTTCATAAAGTCTAACAGGATTAATTATGTTTGTCTTTATGAAGGCAAAAACCAGTGCATTCTTTCTTTTCTCAGGAAGAATTTATCTAACACCACCATATGGGAAACTTTTCCTTGAATTTTTGAAGTGTTTATTTTAGCACTCACTGAAGCAATTCAAGTCTGCATTTAGAGATTGAGTAATTAAATTTTGGATGGCTAGACAGGTTTGCTCTCCTATAGGCAAGGACTTATGACCTGACTTTCACACACACACACACACACACGCACATGTAATATTTGATAATTATATCAGAGCATATGTCCTTATGCACAATTCTTAAATTCATTATCTTGTGTTTTCTAAGAATTTCTACAACCATATAATAAGCCATACCCTTCTTTTACAGAAGAGTTGTTTAATATCTTTCCTTTGTAGCCTCTTTTTTAAGTTTGGTCATCAAATATTCACAAAGAAATAACATGGATTTAAAAAAAAAAAAAAAAAAAAAAAAAAACAACCACAAAGTTAATTTGCATTGAATGATGAGACCAAGATGAATTACAGCATGTGTAAATGTTAGATCTTATCACTCAATTTCTTCTATGATCCTCTATTTCTATCCAGCTTTTAATTTCCATGCAGTTTTTAATTAAGTGATGTTAACAGTCATTGCATTTGGTGGTTATACTTCAGTCTAATCTGCAAATTGCTTTCTCAATTTTTTGCCTTTTTTCTTTTTTTTTTTTCCCCTCCCTGGTCTCCTAGTAAGATATATACACTGTATTTTTATCTATGTGTTCCTAAGGTTGGATATCAGTATTTTGCAAGATGTCCTGTAGATCTTTTTCCAATATTCAGATTTAAAATGATGGAATTAATGAGAATAAATTGATATCTTGTTTAATAGCCACCTTATTTTCTACTAAAAAAAAATAAAATTAATTGCTATATTTTCCCCACTAATTTCTGGTAAAGCACTATTAAATCTCATAGTAGAGCACCAGACAATATAATTTTCAGATGGAATGAAAATGTTAGTAGACCATTGGCCTCCACCATTTAGATGTTGTACCAGTCCACAGCTCAACACAATGTGAATTAAATCAAGATTCTCAATTCAAGGGCTACAATGAGCTGTTTTCTCCCACGATGGCATTCCTCAGTTCTGACACTTAATAAAAGGAATTTTTACAAAGTTTTAAGCTGAGATAGACGAACATTGTTGAGTATTTCCAATCATGCCAGCCTGTATGGAGATAAAATATCCATTCCAATATCATATAGTAGAATCAGTATGTCAAACTACAATAACCAAACCAAAAAGTGCAAAATTCATAAGGTTTATTTTCCAGTAACAAGATAATTTTGACTGTCTGAAGTAACATTCTTTATTTTAGAACAGTCTCTTATCTACAGTCACAGTCAAAATTGCAATGTTTAGGGTGTTGCTTACCAAGAATAGGAAGCTACTGAAGCTGGATACCCAACCAAAAGCAATTATCCTTGAAACAATTGAATTGAAATGACAAAATTTATTGCTAGACTTAATATTATCAGTAGTGACCTAGATAGTGGGATTGGGTGCATCCTGAGCAAGTTTGCTGATGACACCAACCTGAATGGTGCAGTTGATTCACCTGAGGGAAGGAATGCAACCCAGAAGGACCTTGACATGCTTGAAGAATGAACCTATGTGAACTTAATGAAGTTCAACAACGCCAAATGCAAGACAACCCCCAGTGTTAGTACAGCCCCTGGTGAGCAGCTCTGCTGAGAAGAAATTGGGGATGCTGGTGGATGGAAATCTGAGTATGAGCATGAAATGTTCACTGCTGTCCACAAAGCTAGCTCTATGCTGGGTTACATCAAAAAAACCCCACTGTGGTCAGCAGGTCAAAGGAGGTGATTGTCCCCCTCTGCTCTGCTCTGGTGAGAGTCCACCTGGAGTACTGTATCCACCTCTGGGGTTCCCAGCATAAGGAAAACATGGTCCTGGTAGAGTGGGACTAGAGAAGGACCATGAAAATCAGAGGGCTGGAGCACCTCTCCCATGAACACAGGTTGAGAGAGCTGGGACTTTTCAGTCTGGAAGACAGCTTTAGGGAGACCTAAATTTAGCCTTTTAATAATTAAAGTCTATAATAAGAATAGAGACAGAGTATTTTATGGTTTGTTTGTGTTTCCTTTTGTTTTTGTTGGGGTTTTTTGTTGGGTTTTTTTGTTTTTTTTTTTTGGGCGGGTGGGGGGCTTGTGTGTGTGTGTGTGTGTGTGTGTGTGTTTTTGTTTGAGTTTTTTGGGGGTTTGGTTTTTTTCTGGTTGGTTGGTTGGTTGGTTTTTTTCTCCTTTGACAAGGTTCTGTAGTGGTAGGACTATGGGCAACAATTTTAAAATGGAAGAGGTTAGACTTATGTGTTCGTAACATTTCTACTCCTGGAAATGTTCAGGGTTACGTTGTATGAGGTTTTGAGCAACCTGATTCAGTAAAAGAAGTGCTTTCAAAGAGCAGGGAGATTGGACTAAATTATTTTTGAAAGTCACTTCCAGACCAAAATGCTACATGATTCTATGATTCTTTGATTAGTGTACTGAAGAGATATGACTGAGGAAAACACCATTCACTTGAAGTACCTCTACAAGGCTGAGAATAAAGCAAATTATTTAATTGTTTTAAGATTTCTTGTTATGTGTTCCCTCATACATACACTGATTGAAGTAAGGAAAAATGATTATAGAGAATGTATAGAGGACTAATAGTATGTTAAAGGTATTAGAGATAATATTCAGATAGTAGTTCATCTGAATTTATAATGTGCTTCTAGGGTTTATTGTTTAATTGTATGATGATCTTGTATTTAGATTGTGGTAGTTGACAATCTATGGATCTTAGTTATGCTAGGATCCTTCTCATCTTTCTCTTTTTATTTCTTTTCCAAATGTTTGAATAAGTGTCTCAACTGATGAACTGTTTCTGTTTCATATACAACACATTCTAGGGGGAGTATATAAATAAATGAAATTTCATTTGGGAAATCACAGATCACATATCATAGGCACTCTGCATTCAAGACAGGACTTTGCATAATTTGAAGGTTGTATTCTTTGTTCTTCACTAAATATATATATATATATCTATTATAAAGAGTGCTCAAGAGCACGATTGACTTAAAGCACTTGTTAAAGATAATAATGTGACTATATACTGCCCTGTATAGAATTTGTTTAATTATGTATACATAAGTGCTTTCCAGAATCAGGGCTACAGGTTTATTGCTTTGTGGCACCTTACCCCTACACAGCCAGGTAATGTAAATTTGTGCTAGAGGCTAAACTCTCAGAATATTTTCTTATACATGTCTGATAAATGAGGCAGCTGAAAGAAAAAATATCTTGTGACACTAACATGATGGTTACTGAAACTTTTAGCACCTACATGATTTTGCTACTTTACTGTGTTATAATATGATGACTACTTTTTATTTTAAAATATGAGGAGATCCTTTGTAACAGTGCCATAAAAATATGTTTTATGTATAAAACACTGTATCAACCATCACAATGACACCTTAATGATACCCTCCTTAGATTGGGAGGATATTTTCCACAGTCATTATATTAAATGGATGTATTACAGATAATTAGAGGCATTACAATAGTAAGGCTTATTCACTGAAATACTTTTAATTTTTATTTGTCAAATGGGAAGCAAGGTTCTGTCCTCACAAAAGAGACACTTGTGCTTATTAATTTTCTTTCATTTCATTTTCACTTGGAGATCTTATGTGGGCTATGATTGCTCTATCAGTCCCTTCTCCTTTCAAGACTGTCACATTTAGGTAATATAGCAAATAATGCAAGTTTGTAATTAATTTTGATTTTTTACTTTATTTCCAGGTGCTGGATTTAATAACGGTCAATGGCATTCTGTTTCTCTCTCTGTCAAAAGGAACCGTATCAGTGTAATAGTGGACAATGATGTGACTTCATCTGCTCATGCCTCCATACCTCTGCAAATTTATTCAGGAGATGTTTTCTACTTTGGAGGTGAAATACATTGCTTATTTATGTTGGCAATATCCAGTGGTTAAGCATCAATTTTTCCTGACATATCTAATCAAATGACAAGCGTGTTTTTTTGTTTGCCTCAATTCTTCTTTGCTTAGCTCAGTTATCTCTTGAAGGATGTGGTTTTCAGGTGCTGTTATGATGTTGTGAGTTTCTGCTTCCTTAAAATTTCATCATGTTGGCCATAAATCCTTGGTCACTTTTTAGATCATCATAACTTGAATCATGATCTGATAATTGAATATAGTCTGGCTGGCAGTCAAACAGACACAAAAAAAGTTTCTCTTGTTGCAGATTTACTGTTTTGCTAAATGGAATTCTTTGAGAATCTTCCACTTGGATTACTTCAACTTTTCACCTTAAGTGAAAGTTTACTCACCTGTCCAAATATCCTCTTTATATGATACAGTTTGTTTTTTGTTTTATTTTGTTTTGTTTTTAACCACAATAACACAACTCTTTTCTGTTTGAAGAATATAATTTAACAAAATTTCTCTGTTTGAAGAATGTAATTTTTGCCTCAAACTACACTTAGATATCTTCATTTACCTATTAATATTGACAATCATCTGTCACCCACTGTTTTTGTCATTAATGACATGTATTGTAACTGATAGAGCTGAGCAGATGGTTACATATAATTCTCTTGGGAATGGACTACATAATAGCAATGATAAACAGCATCTGAGTGTTTTATTCAACACTAGACTGATGCTTCATCTCTTCGTAGTTTAAGCATTAAGGATTGAACTATTTATTAACAAGTCTCAAATTTCTGAGAAAAACGAAGTATGTATACAAACTCCTAAAGAAGTATGGATCAAGTCACTGTCCACAGATCACCTCACTCAAAACAATAGGTTTTAAATACATTTCATGCTCACAAGCAGACTCAAAGTATAGTAACTGTTACATGAGCAACCTCATGACTTTTCACATCTGGTGTCGACCCTTCTCTAGTAAAGATACCCCTTGACTTGGCTTATAATCAGAGAAAGATGCAGAATATTAGCTTTGAATAGTCCCTTCTATGTTTTTTCAGGTTTCCAGTTCTCTGATTAGATGATTTTCACCATTGGAGGATTGATGACACAGGTGAACAGATCAGGAGGGATGTGGGCAATTGCAAAAAAAGCACCATGTTCAATTAAGTTGTACAAGGACATTTCTGTTTGTCTTTTGTAATTCCAAGAACACTGACAATAGTAACTGGCTACCCACCCCTCAGATTCTCTGATTTCAGCCTTATAGCTTAAATCTGCCACTTGTGCATGTCATACAGTTAGGGAATCCTAGTAGTGGGTTTTCTGATTTTAGAAAATTGTTTATTAAAATGTTGTGTTATGTACCACTTGTGTTATATACCAAAATGTAGACAATGCATTTTGACTTTCTTTCTAAGTTTATATGAATATTTACCATGTTTCAGAGTGCTGGTATATGAGTATCAGCATTCCAGGATAGATGTCTTAGGGACATAGTGGCTAGTTTGCCTGTTTTAATGAATACAAAGTGTTCAGGAAATATGTATGCCTAATTAGGAGAACATGTAATAAATTTGAAAATACTTTAGCATTATGTCAGCACAATTTCTAGTCATTCTATCATTGACAATCTACAACCTAAGTTCCTAGAATAATAAGTCATTGCAACTATAAAAGAAAATTAGATTATCTAATATTGCAATAAGCAGATAACGTAAATTTCATAATTATCTTTAATATCTAGTCTACAATTATAAGAAAACAGAGTTTCATTCATATTAATGGTATTGTCTTTTCTCTAACAGAACTAGAAAACAAACTTTAAAAAAGAGACACCAAGAAAAATATCTGAGACACAATTTTGAAAAATAGCTAATTGTAAAAGATATAAACTTTTTTTTTTTCTTTCGGTGGCCTTTTTTATTTACTTTTTTTTAGAAATACAAACTCTACTGGAAGTATCTCATTCTCAAGTGAACATTATATTTTTCACCATAAATGAAGGAATTTATGTTACCATTCAATTGTAGAATGCTGTAGAAGCATATAGTTAGACCTGTATTTGATTTGTCTAACTGTGTGTAATGCTAAAAACTTATGTGTTCCTGTTTGGACTTTTGCAAGTCCACGGATTTGTTGTTCTTAAAGCAGTATACCAACTAGATAATAAACATTTTCCTGTAGACAACTGGTAAAAAGTCTGAACAGTTTGGTTCCTCAACAGAGGAACATTGGTAATTTATTAAATGGTTAAATTTTAGTTTTAGTTCATTTTCTAATTTATATTTCTCAAAAACATATCTATACTATTTATGTTGTTGTACACTTGTTTGAATATATTTATTAGTTTCCACTCTGCTTTTGTTGCCCTGTATCATAAATCTCTTCACTGTTGTTACAGGGCTTCAAAATTACCCACTATCTCTAGGGAATAAAGAAGTGTCTTAAAACTCAGTGCTTCCTAACATTGTGAAATAAATGCAGTGAACCAGAGCACAGTATTGTTTGACTAAGATTAAAGGATGACTCTTGTGCATCAAGGACTCTTGCCCTTTGCAAGAAAGCTGAAATAAAAAGCATTTAAGAATTGGTACTGCAGTGTTTAGCTAAGACTGGACATGGTTTAAATCAAATCAGGATTAAAGCAATTTATTGATTAATTAATAGTCTTCAATTAATTGGCAATCAGTGAACAAGGTACTTCAGGGTCAGTAAGACAATAGATAAACCACAATATTAGTACTTACAGGCTGTTATTCAAAGGTTGATTTAGACATTCAGATCTTGTATAGTGTAACACTGTTCTAAACACGTCTGATTAGACTGAGATGTACAGGGCTATGAACACTCAAACCTTGAATAGCTCCAAGGATGGAAAACTCATAACTTCTCTGGGAAAACTGTTGTCATATTGATCACCCTGACAGTAAAAAACCTTGTTATTTTCTGATCTGAATTTGCCAGTTTTTAGTTTCATTCTTTTCCTCTTGTCTCATCACTGTGGCCTTCTGAAAGTAGTCTTGCTCCATCCTCTCTGTATCATCTTATCAGTTAGCTTTATCTTCTTTTCTTAAGACTGAGCAGGCTCAGATCACTCAGCCTCTCCTCATAACTATTTTCAAGACTTCCAGCCATCCTGTAGGCCTCCACTGGCCTCACACTAGGATGCCAATGTCTTTCCTGTACTGAGGAGCCCAGCACTACAGCACTCTATGAAGAAATAAGGATCTCTTCCACAGATTTGCTGGATGTGCTCTTGATAATACATCCCAGAATGCCACTGGCATGGTGTGCTCCAGAGGAACATTCCTGGCTCATGGTCCTCTACGTGGTCACCAGGACTCCAGGCCTCTCTCTGAACAGTTATTCTCCAGCTTGGACAGTTACATGGACTTGTTCCATCTCAGATTAAAAACCTTGATCTTGTTGGTACTGAGTTTCATGACATTCTTCACAGCTTACTTTCCCAACCTGCCTAGGTCCCTCTGAGTTGTAGCCCTGGTGTCCAGCATTAGATCCCTGCCCCCAGTTTCGTATCAGTCACAGTCTTGCTGAAAGTGCACTCAGTCTCATCATTGACATCATTAATGAAGACATTAAACAGTTTAGATGCCACTACTGATCTCTGAAGAACCTTCTGTTCACTGATAGTCATCTGGACTTTGCCTAATCAATTGTCTGTTTATCCCATCCATATGTCATGAATCCGGTGATAGGGAGACCACAGAAAACTGTTAGAGTATTTGCTAAAGTCAAGACATGCAATGCTTGTTACTCTCTCTTTGTCTATAGTCCTCGTCACTTTAGCAGGCAAAACAAAGACCTTGGTAAGTCATAATCTAGCCTTGAACCTAAAGTTAACTTCTTTTTACATGTTTAGCAATGGCTTCTAAGACACTTTGCTCTGTGAATTTGCCAGAGCCTGCAATGAGACTATCTAGTTTTTTGAAAGTGGATGTAACTTCCAACTTTTCCAGTCACCAAGTTCAGCAAATTGCCAAGATCTTTTGAGGATTAAAATGTTAATGAATTCACAATGACAATGACAATTGTTGAAATGGCATTGACCATGACCAACTCCTGCAACATCATCAGAAGTACCTTTGGTTGATACTTCCTTTATTGTGGGTACTGCATTTGTTTTTCATACTCTGCTAGGACATGAGAAGCCTAAGGATCAGTTTCATTAGTGAAAAAAAAAGGCCATGGAGAAAACAGTTCTTCACAAGATCCTTGTCACTAGGTTCCCTGCCCCATGGAGTAGTGCATCCATCATGTCCTTAGCCTCCCTTTTGCTACTGTTGTACCTATAGAGATTTTTTGTTGCACTGCAACTTCCTGGAAAAGTTTTTACTCCACCTGGTGTCCTAACTGAATTCCTAGATATGTAAATAAGGTCTTTGTATTCCCCTCCCATTTGCATGTCCATGCTACCACATTTCTTTTCATGTTTGCACTCGCTCCACGTTGATGTTTGCAGGCCTTATAATACAATTGCTTAACAATTTTGATATAATGATTGACTTTTCTAATGCTTTATAGAGCTTTTTTGTAGAAAACTATGCAGCCCTCTTACTCTCCAAGGGCATTTCTAATGGTATCCTCAAAATAGGTCCTGAACAAAACAACTTTGACTCTTTTGAAATCCAGGGTTATCATTTTGTGGGGGTTTTTTTTGTTTGTTTTTTTTTTTTTTTTTTTTTTGTTTGGGT
>JAWWEW010000088.1:32519782-32540071 GCA_035583185.1 Anabacerthia variegaticeps
GACTCTTAAGGCCATACAGCAGGTGAAAACTGGCAAGGCAGCTGGGGTTGATGGAATCCCACCTGAAGTTTGGAAGCTTGGAGGCCAAGCACTCCATGCCAAGTTTCAAGAGCTCATTGTGTGTTGCTGGGTACAAGGAGAACTGCCATCAGATTTCCGTGATGCAGTCATCATTACCCTCTACAAGAAGAAAGGAGAAAAATCAGACTGCTCAAATTACTGAGGTATCACTTTGCTCTGCATTGCTGATAAAATCCTTGCAAGACTACTTTTGAACAGATTAGTACCCTCTATTGCAGAAGAACTTCTACCTGAAAGCCAATGTGGTTTCAGAGACAACAGAAGTACAGCAGACATGGTATTTGTTCTCAGACAACTACAAGAGAAGTGTAGGGAACAGAACAAAGGACTCTATGTAACTTTTGTTGACCTCACCAAAGCTCTTGACACTGTGAGCAGAAAAGGTTTGTGGCAGATCTTGGAATGATTAGGATGTCCCCCCCAAGTTCCTCAAAATGGTCGTCCCGCTACACAAGGATCAGAGTGGCCAAGTCAGATATGGTGATGCACTCTCTGAGTCCTTTCCAATAACCATTGGTGTGAAATAAGGCTGCATTCTCACACCAACCCTTTTCACAATCTTCTTCAACATGATGCTCCAAAGGGCCACAGCAGACCTTGATGAAGAAAACGGCATCCACATCCCGTATCGTACTGATGGAAGCCTATTCAACCTAAGGCGACTGAAAGCCCACACTAAGACCCTAAATCACCTTGTCCACAAGCTGCTCTTTGCTGATGATGCTGCCCTTGTTGCTCACACAGAAGCAGCTCTGCAGCACTTAACATCCTGATTTGCAGAGGGTGCTGAGCTCTTTGGGCTGGAAGTCAGCTTGAAGAAGACAGAAATTCTCTATCAACCTGCACCTCAGGAAGTCTTCCATCATCCCCACATCACCACAGGTGAATCAGAGCTTAGGTCAGTCCAGCAGTTCAGCTATCTGGGATGCATCATTTCTTCAGATGGTAAGATTGACAAAGAGATAGATAACAGGTTAGCAAAGGCATACAGTGCTTTCAGAAAACTCCATAAACAATAAACACCTGATGAAAAGCACAAAGATTAGTATCTACAGAGCCATTGTACTGTCTACTCTTCTATATTGGTCTGAATCATGGGTCATCTATCACCATCACCTGTGACTCCTTGAATGCTTCCAAAAGTGCTGCCTCTGTACAATCCTAAACATCCACTGGTCTGATTATGTGACAAATGTGTCTGTCCTTGAACAGGCAGAGATCACCAGTACTGAGGCCATGCTGCAGAAAACGCAGCTGTGCTGGGCAGGGCACATCTCCAGGATGGAGGATCACTGCCTCCCTTAGACTGTGCTCTATGGGGAACTCGCCACTGGCTGCCACAAGAGGAGAGCCCTGAAGAGGAGATACAAGGACTGCCTGAAACAATACCACAGCCTTGGCCATATTGACTGCCATGAATGGGCCACTCTGGCCTCCAATCGGGAGAAATGGAGACACACCATTCATAATGCTGCTGCTTCCTTTGAGAACAGACTCAGAATCAGGCTTGAGGGAAAAAAAAGCAACACAGGAAGAACCATGCCTCACCAGTAGTGCCGATGGAGGCTTTTCACTGTGCCTTTTGCAATTGGACTTGCCTATCTCACACTGGTCTTTTTAGCCACCAACGTGGTTTTAGCAAGCATGGGTAGAGCCCTTGCAAATCTTCGTTCGCGAAGCCTAGCCAGGATGATGACTTGACTTGATGAGAAAGAACAGAACACTTACAAAATGGTATGTGGTTTCTTTTGTAGGAGTTCAGAAGTCCAGAATAAATGCAGTGTTGATTGTGCAGCAAATAGACTTCTACGCTCTGCAAATAAAATTAAAGTAACTTTGGTTAAAATTATTTTATGTTTCTGGCAAATTTTAAATACCTTACTTTCTTTTCAAGTAAAGATGCAGGCATAAATCCCTGTGATTTTAGTCCCATACACTGTTTTGAGTTGTATGTTTTTACAAGTTACTGCTGTTTCTTTATATTCTACCCATCAAAAATAGTGGATATTATCTATCACAGTGAGTGAGCCATCTTTTAGACTGGGATCAAAACTATTTCATAACTTGCAATTAGCATCTATCTAAAAGAGTGTCTTCCTCCACAGGGGGGAAGACGTTATATGTTCCCAGAAATAGAAATATATGACAGAAAGACATTGCTGGAGTTCAATATAGAGAAAGCAAAGAGGCTGTTGCAGAACAACAGGCTTCTGAGAAGAGAGGGAGCAGACACAGGAATGGGCAATGGAAGAAGCTTTCTTCTGTAGACTCTAGAGACTGCAGTCACAAGCACTTATGCAAAGTCTGCTTTAATCCAGAAATGGTTTTCTTGTACTGAGATGAAAGGCTGTACTGAAAAAACACAACAGGCAGGAAAAAGATGTGCTTGTAAACACTTCTCCCATGCTTTCTATATTTCTAGTCCTCATAAATTGCCTTTTGATCTAGAAAAGTCTGGCCTTCAATTTTAAGACTTCCGAAAATTACTTTTTTCTTTTTTTTTTAAAACACTGTAGGCAGAGATCTGCTTCAAGACCATAGCCAATTTCACGTTCAGTTGCACAGACCTATTTCTGTGACCTGCTTTCCATTCATAGAGATAACACAGTGTACATCTATCCAAATTGTTATTGGAGAAAGTCACAACTCCTTGTAGATCAAAGACAAAAAACTACTAGTTCTTTACCTAATTGCTCATAAATTTTAAGGGGAGAAACCACCAAAAGGAAGATAAAAGTTCTGCCTATCATGTAACCCTTTCAATTATATTGTAATATGTATTCTCACTAATATTTCTACAGCTTTCATGTATTAAAAAAATATAGTTTATATATACATAGAATTTTTGTGCTAATTTATCCCTTATTGAGCTAATCCTGACTTTGCAACAGACATTATGTGTGATAGACATATGTCAAAACAAAGTTTGGCCTCAGTCAAAACTTTACTGTATGACTTCCTAGGGACTTGTATTTGGGATGCAGCATACATTTACTTTTTTTTTTTTTTTTTGGCTTTCTTGCATCCTACTCCTTTCAACTCATTTTCTCACTTTTCAAAATTCACCGTCTCCTTCCTTTCCTCATTGATGAACCTCATGACACTTCCCGTTTTAAAGCAGTGTATCACTGCTGCTTATTCAACTCTGAAATTGAACTTAGTCCACTTCCAGTACACTGCTTGCTTTCTTGATTATAAAAAGACAGAATCAAGAAGAGAATTAGGTCAACAGAACACAATATAGGGATCTGCACATTCTTTGGTCAAACACTTTAAAGGAGATCCAAGCAAGATTCTGGTGGAAAATATCACCAAATTGACCTACAATATAATTGATGCCAATTTCGGTCTGGTTTACCATGGATTTTTCAATGTTCAGTGTAAGTGGACCTTTCAAAATGCTCATCTCAGAGCTGCAGCATAGGAACCATCTCTTCTTTCTCCATGAACAATGAGATATTTTACCTCAATTTTTTAAAGGAAGATGGTACATTTTTATATGTAGTGATTCCAATTATTTTCAGCTTTGGATGACCACAGCATGTGAATTTGTACATACGGGTTTTTAAAACATGTTTGTGTGTATAAAAATCTCTGTGGATGTTTGGATTTTTTTGTTGATTCTGTTTTCTCTAAAATTTGCTCATGTGAATTTATGTCCCTTCTTACGTCTTGATAATTGCACCTTTCTTGCACTGACTGTTAGATTTAGATTTAGTTTTCAGCTTCCAGCATGCTTAGCATGTGTCTTCCTAATTTATCAAAACAGAAGTTTAATCCACATATTTTTATAAATTTCATTACTTTCATTATATTTTATTTCAAAATAGACTGTTTTTAAAAAGCCTTCTTGGTGTTGTGGTATCTTGGTCCTGGGTCTGTTTCTTTCCAGTTTTCTCACAAAATCATTTCATCATTCCTTTCATATCTTTTGGTATCTGGAGCTCATCATCTGGAACAAAATGTATGTATCTCTTTGTCAAACTAATTCTACATTTCATGATAAATCCGAGATGAAAAGATACATTCTTCTTTGGCATTAAAGCTGCTTATAGGTATTACACAATTTTTAATAGGTAGTTTGTATGATCCTGTGCACATATTATTTGAGAGACAATATTTTCTTTCTACAATGATTTATACATGTCTTTGATTGCCCTAAGCTAATCAGTACTTTTGTGACTGTGCTCCTGATAGTAAATATTTCCCTTCCAGTGGCACAGAAACAAACCTCTTCTTTGTCTTGGAATCTTTATGGGAGTCTTTGCATCACCAGTTCCAAATAGTGAAGTATGACCCAAATTCTGGAGTTATTGATGGCTTTTGTAATAGAAGCAACCAACCACTAAATGTAGTAGTTTTACACATTTAAAATGCATGAGGAAAAATAAAATTTCCTGTTTGCATAGTGACCTGGAGTTAAATGTAATGGTAAATACACTGAAAACAACTTTATGAATCCATACTTTATCTCATATATAAACATTTAACATATGAAAAGTATTCTTTATCAGATTTACAGTCCTCATGAACAGATGGTGAGCTAATCATTAGTTTATTTATTGGGATATAGATTATTATCCTTTACTTGATTTTATACAAATGTCATACCATTTTCCTATTTTCAATTTTCTCAGTTCCACAGTCTTTCCAATTCCTCATCCCATTCTTAATTTTTTTTTTACTGTTTCCAGTCATCACTCTTCCCACATTTCTTCATTTAGCAATTTCATTGTGTAATATCTTTATATTGTTCTAAGGCTCAGATATCTCTTGGACATGCAAGCAATTCTTTTCATATATTTCTCCTTAATATATTTTCTCTTATCTCCTTTTTGATATATATTGGCTTAATAACTACTAATTTTACATAAACCATTGACAAAATCATTTTAAAGGTCACAGTGTCATTTAAATGCCTTAAAAAGTTAGCACATTTAGTCTCTGAAGAGAGAGTACCAGATGAATCTGTCATAATTACATCAAACTCTACAGAGAAACATAGAATTGCCTACCAGGAGCTATTGCCTTTGGTGTCCTTGCAGCAGTGTACTATAAAAGAACCAGAATAAATGGAATTATATGTTTTTAAACAAACAATCAAACAAACAAAAACACAAAAAAACAACCAACCAACCAACCAAAAAAAAAAAGTCAAAGCCTATAATGAGGATCACTAGACAGTTCTCAAATAATTTTCTCTCTTTTTTTCTTTTTAATTTGAAGAATGAAGAAATAATAGAAACCAAAATTGCAGCAATTACTTGCTCTTTTAAAAGTATCTTTTAGCCATTATTTGGAACAATTATAAAGAAATAGTGCACAAAAATGTGGCTAGCCGGTAATTGGCATATAAAGTTCTTATTTTTTCCTTTCTTTATATAAATTGTATTCATATCCTGGATCAGTATTCTCCTTTGAATATTACTTTATGATTATTAACAGCCTGCTGCCTTGGCTTTAAAAAGTATATTATTTGCAAATGGCATACACTTCAAAGCATATTAACAAGAAATATTGTTGTAAATGTTTAATCACCTGTTGATTTTCTGATTTTAGCAGGTATGGTGATGAATCAAAAAATTACCTTTTAATTATGATGTATTAGAAATACTGTTTCAAATATTAGAAATATTTTTATTATATTAGTTTCCTCAGAGAAAGTTCTTTTCTAAATCTTGCTTTGGATAATGTTACAGCATATAATATAATTACGCATTAAGTTTGATGTAGCTTGTGGCTACTTTCCATTATAAATTCTGAAGCAGAGGGAAGACATAAAATTTAATGTTAAGAGATTTAAATTATACTCTTAGCTTGTTTGCCTTTTCATGAGAGTTGATTCAAGATCATCAATTTCATCTAAGCTTTTCATCTTGTGAACACTGTTAGGGAGATTTATTATTAGGGACAAGAAGTCAATACAAGTAAAACCCATGTAAATCACTTACAATTTTTGGATAATAATGTCTTTATCAAAAAGCAATAAGACAAGAAATGCTATGACTGAAATACATAAATGCAAAGCAGCTGTCAGTGGATGCACTGAAAGTCTTGAATGGCAGTTATGTTAAGTGATGCATATTTGTATATTTGTAGTAATTAGTTATACCAATAAAATGTTTCCCAAGAAACATTACTATGCATATTTATGTAATATCATAAAAGAAAGTATTTAAAATCCAGATAATTGTAAGCCTGGTACCTAAAATTCATCCTTAGGTTCCAAAAGAGAGCTCATTGAGACATTCATCATCTATTGACTTGTCTCAGCAACACATTCTTGTAAGACAATAGATAAAAGATCAGCTCTTTCCCTGGCAAAAAATGTCACATATTTCCTTAAAAATAGGTGACCTATATCACTTTAATTAGTTATTTTTACCTACACTTCACTTGCTACTTTTTTTTTTTTATTTCCCATCTGTTTGTCCTTGCTTATGAACATGAAAGAAAGACAAAATTCTTTGAGTGTTATGAGAAGCACACAGACTGTGAATTATTCATAGGACAGATATGTTAAATGCTGGACTTCCTGCAATTTTAATTTTAAACCTTCCTAAGATTTCTTGAGTGAATTGAAAGGCATTTTAAGATCATATGAATAATAGTGGGCCTGTTTGTTTCGGGGTGTTTCTATTTGTGGCTAATGTCAACAGTAAAACCATTTTGTACTTTCTGATCTGTACTACCTGTACAAATACACTCAGAATGTTATCCAATTTCTAAGGTGAAAATATAGTCAATAAGTAGTTAAAGCATGCCAATCTATTTCAATATATTTGGAGTTTTGTTTATAAAAAAAAAAAAAGATAATTTTTCCTCTTTTTAATCTCATGAGTATCTTATAATTTGGTAGAGTGCTGCAAAACATTAAGTAGTTACAGGTGAATTATTTTTTCAGTCAATCACCTAAGAGCAAGTCACCAAAACTCTTCAGGTTTCTGGTCATATCACCAAAATGGAAACTGGCTTTACTGGTAGTTACTGCATTGGAACTGACATACTGAACTCTTTCTAGAATAGGAAGCAAACATGATTTTAGAATAAAAAATAGATCTTGGCCACAATAGTCAGGTTGATTTGCTACATGATTTTGTTTTTTTAAAAAATCTGATATTTTTTACAAGAACAGAAAGGAATCTGTTGTGATGCTGCTTTGCTGTGACACATCTTTTTAAAGAAATCCTGTCCATTGCAAAACTTTTCAGTGAATTATCAACACATAAACCTTTCATTGGTTTATCAGCCTGTATGTAATTGCAGACAGTTCAATGGGTAATAAGTAACAATTCTACATCTTACATTTAATTTCTGTTCCCACAGACTTATTGCATAATTGGATATTTGTTATAAACAGTAGGAATACTGGGGAAGAAATTATCATAATTTTCTTGTACTTATATTGACATCTTCCCCAATTTTTTCCAGGATTTTGCATTTCTTAAGTAGAAGTGACATGGAATTGAGCATAAAAAAGAGCAAAAATTCTCTTTGTTTTTTTATTTCAGGTGTATACCTAATTACTGTGAACATGGTGGTGAGTGCTCACAGTCCTGGGACAGCTTCTACTGCAACTGTGCCAATACTGGTTACCAGGGAGCTACTTGCCACTATCGTAAGTCTGTGATGTTCTCTGTGTTATGACTATGCTTTTACTTCTGATTGAATTTCTTCAGGAAAAAAATAAAAAAACAAAACAAAAAACAATTGTATTGATAATGCTGAAGTATTTTCAGTCATGCAAATACTCATAATTCTGTTCCAGAAAAGGCCTTGGGAATTCAAAATGTATAGCAACAAAAATTGGAAATTTAAGTGATTATTTGTTTTCCTTTCAAATTGTCCATATTTTAATAAGGTGGTCAGTAATATCCTCTCTCATCCATATAACTACACTTTCTGGTTCACAAAAATCATTTAAAAATGTGTTAAATTCATTTTATTCATCACAAAATTAATATTCTTTTTTTTCTGAGACAGCAGGACTGCATTCATGTCTAAAGGTAATTATGTGGTAAAACCTTAAACATGTGTTTATGTAGTTTGCTGAATCAGGAAGTAGATTAGGAGAAAATAAAAAAAAAAGAAATAAAATATCTAACTGAACCTATTAATTTAGCTAATTTCATAAGAGATGCTTTACATTTTTAACACTTTCAGCATGTTATGGGAAGAAAATAAAATAAGGTGATTTGATTGATTAGAATTTGAAAAGTCATAAAGTGAATCAACTGATAATGTCTATGAGGACTGATGGAGGCTATGGTTTCATGATGATTAGGACTCAGGGAGAAATGGAATGATATGATGAGTTATCTTGTTGTTTTTCACTGTCAAAAATAAATTTGAACTTCTGCAGTCATGTCTAAATTTAACTAAGACTATTTACTGTAAGGAACCATAAAATTCCACTTGAAAATTACATAAATTGTGCATTATGAATATTCCAGAGTAAGCAATCTGAGTGAACTTTCTTTTTCATAGTTTTTGCCATATAATATCAATAACAAACATAAAAAAAAAAATCACACTCCAAAAAACTAGCTGATTTTTTTAAAAAATGTCTTTTGGATTACTATACTAATACTTTACAACTTATTTAAAAAATAATTTCTTTATATAGATCAAAATTTCTAGACTTAATAATTACTATCAACTTGGTTTTATTTGTATAGGACTCGTATCTATTTTTTGTTACTAATCTAATGGCTCATTCTTTTTGGCAGAATTTTTTCAAGTTTTCATAACTGATAGAGTGCACAGTTTAATTTTGGAAAGAAAGACCAGAACAGATTGCTCAACAGAAATATAACTGTTAAAGGAGAAGTTAGGTTAATGTTAGATGTAGTGTTATGGTCAGTGGTTATGATCTCTGTTCCTGAGATGCAGTTACCGAGTTTTTCTCAGATATCTGGTCATAAAGAAGTCAGATTTTTTTTTTTTTTTTAGGCCTTGATTGATATAAAGTATACATGACAAGGGATGAAGGAACTGTCATTTTGTCTTTGCTTACTTAGTTATTTTACTGAAGTCTCTGACAAGTCACTTGCAAAGACAAGGGAAGAAAATAAGAAGTGTGAAACCAAAAAATACTTGCCTTCTGCTGTATGTAACAACAACAGCATCAAAAAATCTCATTTGGTTGAGGTTGTTAGTGATTATTTCCTCAAAATCTCATTATCAAGGTGTAAGTAATACTCTTGACATTCTACCATTGTTCAGCATTTTTTACAACCATTTACTCACCCACATTTCATGTTTTCCTCCCTGAAATTTTTTAGCTTGAAATACAGGAAGAAAATGCTTTAAAATACCTCTTGTGATCCCCATGATAAGTAAAAACAAATGTGCTTAACAGTTTCTAATATATGAAGTATAGCTTTGATAGCATGAAAGCTTTTTCATTCTTTAGCAGCGAACACACATACCAAACTTCTTTTCCCAGTGTCAGGATGCACACACATTTTTGGTTATAATTCCCTGAATAAAATACAAAATTATGTCTTTACATTTGTGATGGAATGTGTTCTTTTACAGCCATCTACGAGCAATCGTGTGAAGCCTATAAGCACAGGGGGAACACTTCTGGCTTTTACAATATTGATTCAGATGGAAGTGGCCCCTTGGGACCATTTCTGGTGTACTGTAATATGACAGGTGAGATGATAAACTTCCTTAACTTACAGCTGAGACTGTATGCATGCTCATTATATTGAAATGTGAGTTATCAAGTGAGAAATCTCTGCTGCTCATAAATTTAATGTAAACATACACAACAAAATGAAGGTGACTCCTTAGCTCAGGATATTGGGCAAAGAATTGGGCAGATAAATTAGAATAATAAGAGGATTCTGGCTGTGAAGCTAACACAGCCTTCCTGTTGTGCAGTGCATAAATGGGACTTGTATTCCATATGGAAACAATGTCAGTTCATTTTTGGGGAACAGCTTCATTTTCATTGAAGTTGAAGCCTCTCGAGAATGGTTAAGGAAATGAGGACTAAGTTGTGTATTATGAGAAATTTGCTGATTTTTCACCTTTTGAAGAATTGTAATTCAGACCTGGCCTTTGTTGTGAGGAATACAGATATTAAACTTCATTTTCAAACTGCCAGGAAATCTTGTGAAGAATACAAATACAACTAGTGGAACTCTAGCAGCCTTATTTTTGGATGCCCTGCTTCTTCTTCTGCAATGAATTCTTTGAATCTGATCATGTTTAGAGCTAGAAATTTTAGGTATCAGTCTGCTATTTAACAAATAACTTGTTGTTATCTCTGTATTTTGTGTGGTGTATTGGTATATATTCTTTCAACAAATTTTACATTTGCATGGCTTTTTGAAATTTATTATTGAGTGATTTGTGCTGTTTCCTTTTCCTTTTACTTAGCCCCTATTTATTTTGGGGTGCTTTCTAGACAAAATGATACAAACACTTTACTGATTTGTGTGAAAAAAAAAAGTATTTTTACACCACTAAAACTGTTTAAAAACCACATGAATAGGCTAAATTTGTGCTGATTCAGGTATGCAACTTGGCTTAGAAACCTTATCATAAGCTTTTGTTATTGTTTTGTGAACAATTTATGGTCACATTTGTTTTCTGAGGAAATGTCTGAAAGTGGCATTTGTTGATTTTCACTGTGATCTAAAGAATACTTATTAGTTAGGTTGACTATATGTTATAATTTCAATCAGTCAGTGCAATTTAACTGATCTCACCATGTTAGTTCCTGACTTTTATTTCTACAGTGAACTCCGTTAGCTCACAGGGACCACACTTCAGATTGGCACAGGCACTTAAAAAGAAATATCTTAGTGTCCTATGAGACTAAAAGAGACCAAAGAACCATGGCAGAAAGATGACAATTTTTTTTAAGTGGGTATAACTCTCCAAGGTACACTGTAGTGTCTGATTTATCCTTGTGTGTCCATGAACAGCTGTTGCTATTTTCCTCAGTCACTCCTTATTCACCACATTAAGTAAACATCATTGATCAGTTCTTCATCTCAAGATGCATTCTGACAGGATGAATCTTCTATATTTGTTTTGTTCCCAGTTTCCTCATGACTGGTATTCCCTTTTCCCACCAGAGGCAGGGAAGGCATATGCCCGTGTTTGTTGCTGCACTGCCTTATCTTTGACATTCATGGGGCTCTCTTTTCAGGCACCTGTGAGAGAATTGCCATTCCCTAATTTTATTCTTGGGGGTCAGTTTCAGAATGAAAAGCCTACAGTCCTCACTGCCAACTAAGATGACCAAACTCTGCAGTGAACTATTTTTTTTCTCCTTTGTAAATTTGGGAGTGTGACAATGAGTCTGATAACTGATCTGCTTTTCTTAATTTTTATTTTCAGTGTAATTGTTTAGCTATATTTATGTCTGTGTGTAAACAAACAAAAAAACCCAAACAAACAACCCCCAAAACAACACCTCCCCCCCAAAAAATGAAATGAAACTAAATGAAAGGGAAGGGGAAGGCGAAGAAAAAAGAAAGAGGGGAGGGGCACATAAAATGTACACAAAACCAAATTATTTACTATATTTCTAGCCATCTGTTTTTTTACACTACAATAATATCCTTAATAACAATTTATACTATAAATTGTTATTAAATAACATTTAATAAAGATAAAACGATTTCATTTAGATTTTCTGGCTACTACTTGACTTTATGTGATCATAAGTTGTTTTCTCTTTATAAGTGTCTTAAAATTACACTTGTGGCTTGTAGGCAGCTGATGAAATACAATACAACTCTGTTAAATAGTTAGAAATACTAATACTAATAATAAAAATTAGAGAAAATAATATTTCTCATACCTTTTCAAATTACATTGGCCACTAAGATGTAAGAATAGTGACAATGAATCTAAACTTGACTTGACTGTTAAAAATTTGCTTTAACTGTCAGCCTGCTCACTCCTAACTTGAAAAGGATTTTTCATCAGGAGAGTGAGACTCTTACAGGTTTTGAAAGTGGGAGCTAAAACAGAATAAGCTTAGTTCTTTCCTGTGCATAGGTGAAGAAGCTTGACAAAAGTACAAAACAGAAGAGTGAATGAGCCTTCATAATGACAACTATTTAATTTTAGATGCTTAGAATAATTCACCTTCATGTAATCTCCATTTTTTATAGTAAATACATTATATGCAAGGTACTTTTAACTTCTTTGTACAACAGAAAAAATCCTGTAGGGTAATTTCTCATATAGAATGAATTATTTCAAGTTATGAGGATATATGCAACATATATAGACTCTTGGATAGAATTTAGTGTTATTTTATATATTATTTATGCCTTGGGAATGTAACAACAGTAAGTGTTATTTCTTTCTAGTCTTTCATTGCAATTTACTGAGTAAACAATACATTTCAGAAACAAATATTTGGGTGTTCTTCACTTGCTCTTTCCTTATTCAATAATCATGGTAAGTTGAATACTTGTTGCAGTCATGGTACAATAGTCTACCTATAAAATGAAACTGTGATTAATTGTTTTTACTTTTACTCAGTAATTTTTGTCTCTGTTTCATGTGTCCCAAAGCACTTTTTGTGATCAAACAAGTTACCTTAAAGCTCTTCTGATTTCATCATATATTTCTTTCCATTACCAACTTCTGCAAGTCCTTCTCATTCTTTATTACTTTTCACATGTGTTTTCAAAGATGCAACATGGACAATTATACAGCATAACAGCACCAACCTAACCAGAGTCAGAAGTGCTAATAGAGACAACCCACACACTGTGTTTTTTAAGTACTCTGCCAGCTTAGACCAGCTTCAGGCTACAATTAACCAAGCAGAACACTGTGAACAGGAGCTTGCTTACTACTGCAAAAAGTCAAGACTTTTAGATATGCCAGGTAAGTAATGCTAACAAATCTTGTTTTGTTGTATAGTGCATTTTTTTTTAGTGACTACTAAAGATATTTATTTCTAAAAAGACTATGGCATTTTACTACTATGGAGTTTGATCTACTTCAGATATCTAGTACTCAGATTCCCAAAAGTTGCCAAGAGATATTTGAAACAAAAAAAAACATAAACGTCAGTTTAGAATGATCTTATTTCAGAGAATGAAGTTCTCAACATTAATTTCTCTCATAAGACTTTTAAATTAACAGAGACTATTATTAACAGACCTCCTCTTGTTCTGTCTTCCAGGGACTTTTTAATTTTAATGAAGGGATTACAGAGGAAGTATCTTCTTAAAGGAACACAAATTAGTGCATAGATACCAGCAGAAGTTAATGTGCACAGTTAATGTGCATATTGTGAGTACTTGATAAAAAGTATCAATAACATTGAATTTCCACTGTCCAATATAAACATTCATAAGCTCATTCAGAGCTCAGTAGTTAAAATGTGGCTTATTGACAAAATTATAGTTACTTTAAGAAACTGAGATCCTCTGATCTACTTAAAGTGAAGTTATGTAGTCTACTTAAATCTTAGCTCTCACTGGCACAGCTGCCATTATAAAAGACTTTACTCTGAACATCCATTCTCAGTACTCCAAATAATGTGGAGGTAAAAACATCATTGTTTATTGTTTTTTGTTTGTGTTTTTTTTTTTTTTTTAAAAAAACTAAGTGAAATTGTTTGGCTTGTTCACCAGAAAATCTGAAACTGCTAAAATTGATTTCTTGACATTCTTTTCTACTGAGCAGAGAGAAGGTCTCTGAGTGAAGCACTCTAGTTCTGTCTCTAAACTCTCTCTTTATATATTCTTTCTCCCTAATTATGCCAGGGGCATCTCTGGACTTAGGCTATTATTCACTCTTTGTAAAATATCTGTTTGAAAGCACCTCCACAGCAAAAAAGATGAACCTACTGCTTAAGATATCCCACTAAGCTTTTCTATTACCTGTGGGCTCCAAATTAAAGCTATGTTTAGATGTTCAATAGCCTGGTTTACTTCAAGTAGAGAGTTTCGAGATTTTGTAATTTTTTTTTTTTTTCAGTCCAAGGAGATTGCACATAAATAAGCTAAAATGATATGCTACTTATGTTGTTATGCTAATCATATTATACACAGGAGCATATTTATATATGAACATAAATTGGCTACAATAAACATATTAAAATAGTGCAACCAGTCAAATGTGATGTCATCTAAAATTTAGGCTTGTGTGCTAGAAGTAAATAGACATGGGAAAGTTATTTGAGAGTTCTACAGATTTTATGAAATCATTCTTTGTTTAAACACAGTTTAATCTCTCCCACTTTTGGTATCTACAATTTCCACTAGGTATGCCTGACAAGTAAAAAATTTGATGATGATTACATGAAATACTTTTTGGAACATACAGTCTAAATAGTAATTCTTAACTGACTATGTTTTTCAAGCAACCTGAATAGCATTTGCAAATAATCTCTTTAAAGAAGTTACTTGTTAATATGTTTACGTGATCATTATGAAGAAATCTCTAAACATTTGAATTAATGGTTTTCTTTTGTTTAGGGAGTACTTTCTGCCAAGGTAGGGGAAACAATCTGGGCTAATGAGTAGGAACACTCAGCATTTCAGTAAATACTCTCTCCTCACCCTCCTGTATGAACAAATAACTGAGACCAGCTTTTAAACACACCCCAATGTCCCTAGTGAAAGACGGGGAATGTTAATTCATGGATACAATATAAACCTAAGGCATGCTATTGAAGCAGCAGAAATATTCTGCTTTTTACAGTCTTAGTTGTTGGAACCTTTTTTAAGTGTTGTCTGATAAATTATTTATAAACTCTCTCTGGGTTTTCTTCCTCCTGTGATGGTTTGTAAACACAAACACTGATATTGGACATTGATGCCATTATGCAGGTTTTGACTTTTCCAAAAACTGCTCACACTGTTTTTTGGCCTGCTGGGCTGACAGTTGTGTGGTAATGAATGCAGTCAATATGTTTACGATCTGAAAGATTGTCAGCGTAACAGAGGTCTTATCTAACAGTGAGGTTTAATAAGCAGTGGCAGCTGTGAGTAAAGTTGAAACTAGAATAAATTCCAGCTTCTTCATGGCAGCCTGCTGTTGAAAACCTGGAGCTCCAGCAAAATCAAAAAGAAGTGCATCTATAAGAAATGCTATAATTTAACAGTACTTGATTTCTTCTCATGCCTTGACTTTCATGCATCAATCATCCTTCTTCCATCTCATTTGAGATGGCTTATCTTTATGCTTCATATCTTTTAGCTATTATCCGGTCTGTAGATATTTATTCTGTTGCTATGCTTGCTTGGAACTATCTTTAAGCTTATTCTGCAGTACTGTGACATTAAGGAAACATCCAGTTTTGTCATTTTACTACAAGCAGTGCTGACTGGATGCACCATGGAGAGATGAAATAGTTCTGGGAAACTTCACTTCTGCTCACCAGATACATCAACTTGCTTGTGGGAGCACCATTAACATGATTTCTGCTGTCTCCGAGTATAAAAATTCTGAATCTGCTGTCTATGACAACAGCTTTCTTTGGGCATGTCTGATTAACACCATTATTCAGCTGCTTAATGTTCAACACAGATATGGGTACTAGTACTCTGTAGTACTCTTAGTAGTGGGATGAGACCATTTCTTTATCTTTCCTGGTTCTTTTTCTGATAGTTCTAAGATCTGAAATTGATCTTTACCTGGGAATATAAACTACTCTGATTTTTAGGATGATGGTATCTCCTCTTTCATGGACCATTTTAAAATTAATTATATAAATGGACTGCTTAAGATAAATGATTCTAATATCATGGCTGACTGAGCTAGGTATTGTGAGTTCCCTTTTCCACTAATGCAAGTAAAAACCTTTGATAATCATTTAATACATGATAATGAAGTATTAAAATGAATAATTGCTTATCATGAAAAGGCGATGGGTTTTGTTTTTTGGTTGGTTGGTTGGTTGGTTGTTTTTTTTTGGTTGGTTGGTTGGTTGGTTTTCTTTTACAATCATTTGAAGGATTTGATCAGTGATTTTTGTCTTCTTAACCTCTTGGAAAATTGTTTGGATGAGAAAACTGAGAGAAGTGCAAGACTGGACACTGATTTGCTCTCATCTGCTTTTTAGGTGGGATGCCACTGAGCTGGTGGATTGGAAGAACCAATGAAACTCATACATACTGGGGAGGTTCCTTGCCTGCTGTACAAAAATGTGCTTGTGGATTGGAGGGAAGCTGCATTGATTCCCAACATTACTGCAATTGCGATGCGGACAGGGATGAATGGTGAGTTTTTACTGTTGCTTATTCACAATACTCTTTTTTTGTGAAACCTAAATAAAGAAGATATACAGGCCTTAGCACATCTATAATACCAAGGCAGTTGGAAATCTAAGTTGCCACAGTGTGACCTGTTTCTTTGTTATAGAACAGAATTTTTCACAATGCTATTACTATATACATTAAGCATTATTGCTAATTCCTTCACTCTGAATTTTGGGGAAGGTTTAATTTTATAGAGATACTTTCTAGTCTTTTAGTCTATTGCAGGTTATATATTAAGACATTAGCTCTGGCCTTTATCACAACTTCAGTCAGTTTTAGAGTTCTTAAAATAATTGAACCTAAACTAAACGATTCTGGGGGGAAAATGTCTGTTGATTTTTAGCATAATTTTTAGCTTTGAAGTTTAGACATTTTACACTCCTTTTTTTCATCTACAACTTAGATAATTAAAATTAAGACCATTGTTATCAGAGAAGAAATGGAATTCTATGCTATTCTCTTCCAAGGGGATAGAAGGATTTTTGGAATGTAGGTCTTCCACTTCTGCGTGAAATTCTCTGATGTCACTTATGACCCCATTCAAATAAGTAATGTAAGAGATAGTTTTTACAATGTCAAATCTGAACCTTGCTTTTAATTTAAGAGGACCAGATACGACTTTCTAGCAATAGCTCCATCCAGTGCAGTACAGGATCTTACTAAACAGAGAGACTGTTCAAATGAAGCTTTTCTGTTGAAGAAACCTTTAAGCTCTTAAATTTGTGAAGTCCATTTAACTTATATAAATCCAATTCAGCCAGTATGTTAATATGAGAATTATAAAAAATGCATCAGCATCTAGGTTTTTTTTTTGTTTGTTTGGTTTGTTTGTTGTTTTTTGTTTGTTTTTTTGTTTTTTTTTTTTTTAAAAATAGAAGTATATAAGGTAGGTACTTGGGAAACTTTGCATGTGTGCAGAATAAAGCAATAGAAAACTTTCTTCTCAAGCTAGATATCCATCTTTTCTTCAAAGGGGCAACCAGTGAATTTGGTTGAAAAATGTTTGTTCTCTCAACATGAATAGGGAACTTAGCAGACACAGAAATAAAAATACAACAAAAGGGTTAGTCAAGGAACAATTCTTTACAAGCTTCAAAAGTTTCTGGAGAAAAAATTCTGCATTTTCAGTAAAAGTTACAGCGTGATATCTGCAATGCTTATTCCAGTAAAGGAACACACAGAACACCAGAAATTTCCCTATTAATATGCTGTACAAAAACAAAACAATATTTGATCCCCAGCATGAAGAGAAGAATTATAAAATGAAAGCATTTTGAGACAAAATTTTGAATAGTTGCTTGTACATGTAATATGTTGTTGCTCAGCTTTGTCATTCATTTAATGTGTGTTGACGTACATGAGTTAATTTATAATGGTAGATAAGAGGTGATGTGTATGTATGTCTTCACTATAGCCACTTTGAGTAAATTGCTGATGTTGATGAGCATATTACATTGAAAATATAATGACTTTGGGTTTATGTTTTTGTTTGTATCAACTTCTGACACTTTTAAGTGAAGACATCCCAGTGACTCCAGTGTTACAGAGGTTGTGTGTACACTCATTTTGGTATTTATGATTAATGTTGGATTTGGTTCCCTTGAGACTACTGGTATAAGTCAGTTGAATAAACCCTGTTCATAGGGTGGAAAAGTAGGTGAAGTTACACTTGTTTGATGTGCATTCTGAGCTTAGAAAACCAGTTCCACACTATGGTTTTGAAAATATGGTTTCAATATTTTATTTTTTTACTGAAGTCTATCTTATTTCATAGATTAGACATAGATTCAACTCTAAAACTTCTTGTATCACTGATCAAAATCTTTAAGCCTCAAGAAGTCTAGAATAAAAAAAATGTTATTGAAAAAAAAAAAAAATCTGGTCCTAAAGATGTAAAAATTGCAAATTCTCTCTGCAGAAGAAGTTTCTAGTAAGTTTCCTTTTGTTTGCAGCATAGTTTTGCTGAAGCAAACACTTTTGGCATCTTGAGGGTTTTTTTTCAGATCTAAATCAGAAGCATGCGATATCTCACTTCACCAAAAATTAACATTTAAAAAAAATATATGGTTTGCATTACTCACTTAAGAAAAATAGTTTGCTGGAAAAAAAAATAAAATAAAAAGTGTCCCTTTTTTTGGACTGTGCTCCAAGACAGGTAAAAAGAAACCATATGCATAGGAAAGATGTTGAAGTTAAGAAACGGAGAGGGAGGAAAAAGGTAACCACAGTCCCAGTGCACTGTGTACTGAGAGACCAGGTTTTTAAACCCTTTCACATTCTCATTGAAGCATGGATTACTTGCTGAGGTGTGTCACATGTTTAATCTCTCAGTGTTGTGACTTCTAGATTACCTGCCCTGTCTAAATTTGTAGAGTTTTTTCTGAACTACTTGCTTTGCCCGTTAAAGGGAAGATTAGACAACAAATGAATTGAGTGGGCATATTGAATTTTCCAAAATGGTCCTGAGTGACTGAATATTTCCATGGGTTTAGAGGAAGGATTTTTAGGTCCAAAACTGGAGCTTATGAAATACAAAAATTTGATTCTGACACTATCATCAAAGATTTTGAACAAGCAATTAGGTCTAAGACTACAGGTACTGACTGTGCTCTGAGTACTAGGTTGCATATTTTCTTTTTTGTGTGTTTCATATTTTTAGCATATAATGTATAAATTCTGAACACTTAGTTTGGTACATTTCTATTTGATTTTTTAGACTTTTGAAAGGATAAAAAAAAAAAAAAAGGTTAGACTTACTTGGAAATTATGTTAAGCCATCAAATATTCCATAGTAATGAGGCAGTCAATTATAAATATAGTATAAATATAGTCTATAGATATAGTCCTCAGCAACTTAAAATTCATTAAAATGTCATGAGCAAATTCAGTGACTTAGGCAGACATTTAGGTACCACCACTTACCTCAAGAAGAATTTTCTCACGTTTATGCAAACAAGAACAACCATAAAACTGCCCACTTCCTATGCAATTCTTTCAGTCCTGTCAAATGAGCACAGTATCAATACCAAAGCATACATTTCTATTCAGGGTTGTTTGTATCAAACATATATTTATGCAGCACTTTTTTTTTTTTTTTTTTTTTTTTTTGGCATGTCTTTCCTTTTCCCCATTGATGTATCAATGATAATGAAATATCTAATGTAAACATTTAGAACAACTCTGTCTTTCATTTTACGTTTTCAGGACTAATGATACTGGCTTCCTTTCCTACAAGGAACACCTACCAGTAACTGAAATTGTGATCACAGATGCTGACAGACCAAATTCTGAAGCAGCTTATAAACTGGGGCCTTTGCTTTGCCGTGGTGATAGTAAGTAACAACTGCAGAGTTTTTCTAAACAAGTATTTTGACTGCAACAAATTTTGTGTCATTCGCTACAAGCCCAGATAGACTTCTGTAAAAAATTCATCCAGTTCTTTTTGTAATTAGAAAGGAAAATGCCACAATCCAGTGCAAACCAGGGTAGAGTTATAAAAATGTGTTTTTCATGATATACATCAATAGTGAAGACAAAAAATGCTTTTACAGTTTTGAAACAGATATTTTGGTTTTATGCAATATGAATTATGAATAAAGCATTACATGATCATGAATTCATAACTGGTTACCATATCTTGGAACATACTTTTCAGTGGATATGCATGCCTCCATCAAAAACAGTATGCATATTATCTCCTCTGAATATTTATGCAGCTAGGAAAACCATATTATGGGAGATTAGTCCAGTGTACACAATAACTATAAGCAAAATTTTAACTCCACCTAAGATTTTCAAATTTATAAATTTAGACAATAATTCAGTCTTTGCATCCTGAATACATATATGCAGTAACCAGAAAAGTATCCTGTGTGAAGAACTAATTTAAAGGAAAAGTGACAACTGGAGCAAAACTGATACCTTGTTAAATATCTATGATGATATTTCTGAT
>JAWWEW010000088.1:32558483-32583222 GCA_035583185.1 Anabacerthia variegaticeps
AAAATGGGAGTTTATATAGGAATTTTGGTGTTTGCATATAATTCAGCTTTGCTAAAAATTACTTGCTTCCTCCATGTATTAAATGCATTCTGCAAAATACATTCTGCAAAAGCAGCTTAAATGTAACAACATGCTTCACTAAATTAGTGAGCACAACATCTACCCAGACATCACTGCCACCACAAAAATAAGAGACTCATGTGAAGTCCTTCCGTACTTACCGCTGTAGACCTAAGGACGCTGTATGGGCAATGAAGTTTTCCACCTGTGAGCAAACTGCAGAAATGACTAACAGTTGCACTCTGATATTCCACAGAGTATCTTCTTTTGCTAAAAGTGCGGAATGACCTACAGTAAAAACTTCTAGTCACCTTCTATCAAACATACTGGGCCAGATTACAGAAATGTCAAGAAATTTTTCCGAAGTGTGAAGGTTGTGTGTGAAAACAGGATAGTCTCAGACTCTTACTTGAGAAAGCAAAGAGATACAGAAGCTCCCTCTAAGTTTTTCAACCACAAGAAGATCATAACCTATTTTGTATTTTCCTTTTATTTGCCCCATCTAATCTTTTCCCACATACATGTTTCTGGTGTGGCCAAGTCTAATCTATATGTTAGGATTCAAATTGCTGCACCCATTTCTTTGTAGGAGCAGTATACCTACAAGCCAGAATATACTGGGCTTGAGGACTAGGATGACCAGTAGACAAAATAATAGACAAGGAAATGTATTTCTTTGCACATCTAAATGAGCTTTTGAACTAGCCGAGGTGAGGTCTTAACGTTTCTCTGTAGTTCTAAATGCTAGTTTCTTTTATAGTTGTTTTTCATCTTGGTCACAATAGTCAGCAATACATTTTATTTAGTTCTGTGGCAGAAAGAAAAAAAAAAGAGTTTTAGTATTAGTGTGCATGAAATTTAAATATTTAATTACTTTTTGTTTCAGAGATCTCTGCCTATTTTGGGACTGGCGCTTCTGTGACATACAACTTTCAGGAATACTATACGTTATCTAAAAATTCCAGTTCTCATGCTTCTTCTTTCTATGCTGACATGACACTGAACAGGGAAGTAATTACATTTGCCTTTCGAACAACACGGACACCAAGCTTACTGCTTTATGTCAGCTCCTTCTACAATGAATACCTCTCAGTCATTCTCACCAGAAATGGTTAGTACTCAGATCAGCTGCCTGAAAACACTAATGAACCTCATAACTGTCAGTTCAAATTCCCCGATTTCCAGACCTGAATGACAAATTATTTATTGTCCTGTTGTTGCTTTAGATTGTACTTTTATATTTATCTTTTATTAAGCAATTTTTTTTCAACATGAAAACCATTCCCTCTACTGTAATTTCAACTCTCACTACTGTTTTTTTATCATGTTGTCAAAAATACTTATTTCTGAAAATCCTGTAGAAATTTTTGGGTTTTAAAGTTTCAAAATGAAAATCAAATTTTTTTCTGAGCTGTGTGCTACTTATAAGGCCTATTAATTACCATCCTCAAAATAAATAATGAAACAAACTACTTTTAAAAAGTGTACTATCCATTTCCAAAATTAATCAGAGATCTTTACATTCAATTGGTTTCTGAAGTTGCTTATATACCTATGAAAATAAATATATATACACACCTATATTATGAAAATACACATAATTGATGTTTCCATCTAAGCTGAACCTTAAATGGCAGTTGAATATTTCTTTTCCATTTTTTCTCCTAAACTTAGATAATTTTTTTGAATTAAAAAATCCCTACAGACTGAATTACATCTTTGGGTTTGTCAACGACTCTTTGAAGTCACAGTGATTCTGTGCTCAGAGAAGGTTCTCTGCTTTCCCAGATACATACTTGGATATAGAATAACTGTGGTATAATCCCTGTGATGTGAGATAGAAAGTTGTAGTCCCTCTGCAGCTGGGAGGGTTTTTCTGACAAGGAAACTACATTGCCTCTGTGTTCTGTTGTGAGTCTCTGCATGCTTATATGTGTAGAGACAGTATTCTGGAGTTAACAACAAGGAATCGAAAGTGAACTAGAAGTTATTACACTGCATTCTACTTAATACAACTGGTCAGAGGTTTAGAGGTCTGGCAAGGGTAGACATTATTGCAGAACTGTGCTTCTGAAGTACTGAGTTATATTTGTTAAGTCACAATTATAAGAGCTACCAGACTGAGTCTTTCTCAGTTGAATTTTAGGAGTACCTATAAAATTTCTGCCCAAATTTTAACTCATTCAGATTTGAGACAGTTCATGACTATCTTTGCACTACATCCTATTTCCAACATTGCTATTAATCATTCTGTTTCCTTTATTTCCTCACTTATATCCATTTCTCATAGACTAATTCCTTAAACAAATCCCACATTTGTTTTGCCATTTAAGTCTGCCTGTGAAGTTGTACATGATCTATATTGCCTGTTGTGTCTGTAGTGTACTACACTTTTTGCTCTATTTATCCCTTTAGGAAGTTTACAGATTCAGTACAAGTTAGATAACCACCAAGATCCTGATATATTCAGCATTGGTTTCAAAAGCATGGCAGATGGACAACTGCAACATGTGAAGATTAATAGAGAGGAGGAAATGCTTTTTGTGGCGGTAACCCAGCTAGGGGAGGAAAAAAAAAAAAAAAAAAAAGTACATCATCATAAGAAAGTAGAAGACCCGAACAAAAATGAAGTAAATAGTTGCAACAAAAAAATTACTCTCAAATAAACTGTGTTTTAGTATCTCAAGTAGACAAAGCAAAGGTTAACAGACTCAGTGAAAATTTACATTAGCCAATTTCCTGGGTGTGAATCTTGTCTATTCAGAAGGTTAATATTGCCTCATAATTCTATATGAAAATACAATTAATTACTTGATGGTTAAACTTTCAAAATTTCTTAAAGGCTGTGACTGCTGTCATTTGTTTTAGGTCTTGCATTTTGGCCTTTTGATTCAAATTATGCATTAAACTACAATACAAGTATATTACCACCCAGGTGATAATTTAAGTCTTCTGTAAAATTTTCTTTGGTCTCTTTTATATCAGCAAAGGAATGTGGCTATTATGGAGAATATATTTGCTATTTTTTGTGAAAATGTCATGATAAAATAGGAATAATTCTTTTTCTAATGGTAGATACTAACATGCATGAAAGCTTGTTTGCTTGTTTGTTTGTTTTAATTGAAATTTTAAAAGTCTAGATGTTACAATTTAGTATTTTGAGCCTAGATCTTGGTTTGCTTTGTTTACTTATGCATTGTTATTTGCCTTAAAGTACTTCTAGAGAAACTTAGGGAGGCAGAATATTTACAATATACTTAATCTTTATGAACTAAATATTCAGTGCCTTTTTTAATGAAAAGAGATTTTTTCATATTTTTCCTATCTTTATTTAACTTATAGATGAAAAAGAAGGAATCAGCCAAATCAATAAGATAAAGGCTTATTAACTGAAATGCTTAAGAGGTATCACAGTTATAATCAGTGATCTGGAGAAAGTGATAATCTATTTCCTAATGAGTTTTCATGCCATAACTAACAAAGGCTTCCCTCAGATCCTCTTATTTTTAACCTTGATCTTATCTGCCTTTTTGATAATCTTGACTACTATCTCTTTCATTATTCTAATTTGTTCATCACTCTATCATTGTGCAGGTTAACCAAAATGAAAGAATGAAGTTTATTCTGTCTTCAGGCCCAGAATTCAATGCGATCAGGTCTCTCACACTTGGTAAGATTTTAGGTAAGTGGAACACTGCAGCGTTTTCTAAGACATGGATCAAAATGTCTTTGTGGGGCATAAAAAGCAGCCCTAATCTCATTGAAAGATAGTTGTTATCATGGATATATTCAGACACAGAGTATCAATCAGTGTAGAAACTTAAGTTCTGTTGAAATACAGATATAATCATGGGTAAGTGCTTCCTGAAAAGATGATTAAGTGGGTTCCATTAAAAATAATTGTACCCTTCTTCCTTTCTTGTTTTGTAATCAAGCATTATGAAACATCACATTGTTTTTTATTCTGAAACAAAAATAAATCACATTGAAATCATACACAAAGATGGTAGAATACTGTTAATCATGTACCATACTAGAAACACTTCCTGTGATTAGATCTTGATGCAAACAATTAAGAATATGGTCATGTAAGTCAAATCTTTGTTGGAGATTCTTTTTAAAACCAAGTTAAGCTATGACAAAATATTTTGTCTAGTAATGATTCATCAAAATATATATGTTTCTCTGCAATAATGACCAAAATGGAATTTACCTCTCTACAGTTAGAATTTTGTCAATATTCTTTAAAGAAAGCAGAAATAACTTGGACTAAATTTCTCAAGATCTTACTATTTTCATGCCTTTCATGTTGGGAAAACCCCATGATAGAGGAAGATTTAGTGCTGGTGCAAATTCAAACTATAATAGTCTTTCCTCTGAAGTAATTTCATAGAACATAGGTTTGGGTGGACAAAGACCTTAAAGATCACCTAGTTCCAACACCCCTACTGTGGGCAGGGACAACTGCCTCTAGACCAGATCATTCAAAGCCCAATCCACTGGCCGTGACCATTTTCAAGGTGAGGAAACGCACTGTTTCACTGGGCAACCTGTCCCAGTGTCTCTCACCCACACAGTAAGGGATTTCTTCCTCATTTTGAATCTAGATCTAGAATTGTTAAGTTTAAAGCCCCTACATCCTATTTCTACATGCCCACACACTCTTCAGCTTTCTTCTAGCTTTCTTTACTGGAAGGCTACTCTAAGGTCACCTTGGAGCCTCCTCTACTTCAGGATGAACAATCCCTAGTCTCTCAGTCTTTCCTTATAGGAGACGTTCTCCAGTCCTTTCATCATCTTCATGGTCCTCCTCTAGACTTGCTCGAACAAGTGCCCATCTTTCCTGTGCCAAAAACCCCAGAGCTGGATGCAGAATTCCAGGTAGAGTTGCACCAGAGCAAAGGGGCAGAATCATCTCACTCAACCTGCTTGTCATACTGCTGTTGATGAAACCCAGGATCATAAAGTCATAGACTAATAGAATGGCCTGGTTTGAAGGGGACCTTAAAGATTATCTCACTCCAACCCCCCTGTCATAGGCCTTGCCACCTTCCACCAGACCAGGTTGCTCAAAACCCCGTTCACCCTGGCCTTGAACAACTTCCAGGGATGGGGCATCTACAACTTCTCTAGGCAACATGTTCCAGTGACACATCAACCTCCTAGTAAAGAATTTCTTCCTCATGTTGAATCTAAACCTACCATCTTTCAGTTTAAAACCACTGCCCTTGGTCCTATCACTGTATGCCATTGTGAAAAGTCTCTCTCCAGCTCTCTTGTAGGCCTCTTTTGGGTAGTGGAGGGCTGCTGTAAGGTCTCCCTGGACCATTCTCTTCTCCATGCTAAACAGTCCCAATTTTCTCAGCCTTTCTTCATGAGAGAAGTATTGCAGCCCTCTGACCATGTTTGTAGCTCGCCTTTTTACCAGCTCTAACAGGTTCATATCCATCTTTTGCTGGGAACCCTGGAACTGGACATGGTGCTTCAGGTCAGGTCTCGCAAGAATGGAGTAGAGGGGTGTGAAACAACTGAAATGGCTTATGGCTTAAACATCATTGAAAGACTTTCATCCACCATAACAAAATTGTGCAAACGAAGCAACTGCTCACTGAAGACCACCCCTCCCTGAATATGCCTGCTGATTTGGACTGTGATGGGAACTTGAGAGAAGGTGGTATTATTGTCCAATTATTCCATGAGAAGAATGTATCCACAGGTATGAAAGACTGGAATGCTAATAGCTGAAACAATCAAGATACCAGCTGCTGATGTGCAAAATAACCACCTCAGGCTGCAAGCTGGGTAAGATAAGGAAAGAGTCAAATCCTGCAAGGTGGAGTACTGTTTCTTTGTCCATACTCAAATGACTCAGATGTGATAACACCCCTTCAGGGAAGCACCAGGAAAATTCACGTATAGCCTAAAGATATTCATCTCTGCTGATGGGCCATAATGGACACTGTGTGCAGCTCTAACTTCTTTAGAAGTCATTAAATGTCCCGTGATCCAGTATTACATCATCCATTGTAAAACTCACCGCCCAAAGCAGATATCTGGGTCATTTCCACCTAGCCTCAACCCAACAAAAGAGGGTACAGACTTCACTCAACACACTTCCTTCTCCACCCTAGGCTTTGCACACACAGGACGTCCTTTAATGACATGGACTTTTTCCTCCACCACATGGGCTTCTTTCCTCAAATACATGGACTCCTTTCCTCACACAGGTCTTCATCACCTTGGACTTCACTTACCACTCAGACTTCTCTCACCACACAGACTTCCTGTACCACCACAAACTTTTCCCCTCACCATCCTAGCCTTCTTTCAGTGGGTCCAGACTGCAACTACCTGCAACCATCCCAAGATGGGGACTCTCATCATCAAGAAGATCACAAGAAGAGGATCTTGTGGGACACCATTGGAATCCAGGGAGTGCTGACATCTTGTCTACTCAATCTGTAACTTTCTCTCTCTCTTTCTCTCTTTTTCTTATTTCTTTCTGTTTCTCTCTACATTTAACATTTACTGTTAAATAAAATTTATGCAGTTGACTTTGGCATGTGATCTTGTTTACACATTAATTTGGGCAGAGACATCTTTCTAATAAATTTAAGAATCGGACCATAACAAGGGGGAAGAGTCACCTCCCTCAATCTACTCACCAGGCATCTTTTTGTGCAGTTCTTTCTGAACTGCAAGCATTGCTGGGCCATATCCTATTTTTCATGCACCTATTACCAATCTTCATTTAGACATTGAGCTGTTGCTTGCAACTATTGAGATAACTTTTTATCCATCAAATAGGTTGTTGTGGTTTTCAGTGTTATCTAGAAAAGGTGGAAGAATAATATTAAATATATTCTAAAAGGCATACAGTGATAGTTTTTTTAACATTTACCAAATGCTAAGTAACTTAGAATGAATAAAAAGCATTAAAATAATGTTTATAGACTTTTAAAAAGCCTAATTATTGTTTAGCTATGATTGGAAGAATCTCGGTGTTGCTGTTCTGTTTTCTTAGTGGAAAAATAACTAACACAAATAGAAATACATTCTTTTGAAACAGCTTTTGTTTATAGAACTCACAGTCCAGAAAAGAACTGGTATATATATATATATGCACAGAGAATAGAAACAAGGATGATCATTTAAGCATAACTTTAAAGTAGTATTAACTAAAATTTAAAGTACTAGAGGAAAACTGTTTAAAACATTTCCAAATCCCAGAAATTAATGATAAAAATGAATCAAGAATTCATACTGTTCTGAAGTACAGTACTTTACTGCAGTTACACTCAAGTAAGGGTAATACTACAATGACCAGTAGAGAATTAAAGCTTTTGTTGTCTTGGTTATGAAATTTTGTATCAAAGCTTACATCCATTTCCTTAACAATGTATTTGATGCAAAGTATGTAAATGCACATTTTTAGACAAATAGCAGAGTCTTTTGACAAGGACCAATGCTGTGTATTCCAAAGCTACAAAACTACAGAGGTGGGATTTTCTTCAGTTATAAGATGGCTTTTTAATAACACAGCAGTCTGAAGCATGGAGTTATGATGACCTGTGGGGCATTCAACCCAGTTTGTCTCAGTTTACAGAATCTATCCTGAAGGAAACAAAGGTGTTGATCCCTTTCAAAGGTGACTTGCTATTTCATTTAAAAATCTGACTGCTTCAGGTTCTGTTTCCTAAAAAGCCATAAAGGCTACAGACAGAAGGCAGAGGAAAAAAGTAGTGAGAGTTTGTTAAACTGAACATTTCTAAACAGAAGGAGTAACAGCATATGAAATCACATGTTTCTTGTAATTTTACATGGTGTTCAAGAAAACCACACAAGGAAGCCAAGGGATTTTTAAGAATTATCTTCAGTTGGAGAAAGACTTTTCTGAGCATATCTGCATTTGTACATAGCTCCATTTTTCAGTTCAAACTTGTGCAGGATCTGCTTCCCAAGCTGGCTCCCTGTAAGGGGCCTGATGGGATTCATCTGAGAATACTCAAAGAGCTGGCTGTGAGGCCTCTCTCAATTTTTGAATGGCCTTGGGAATCTGGAGAGATCCCAGCCAACTAGAAGCTGGCTAATTTTCAAGAAGGGAAAGAAGATTTACTCTGGAAACTACAGGCCTGTCAATCTCACTTCACTGCATGATAAAATTATGGAGAAGATTTTTCTGGGAGGTACTGAAAAACTCCTGAAGGACAACGCAGTCATTAGTCACAGCCAGCATGGTTTCAGGAGGGGAAATTTTCAAGTTTAATTTCCTTTCATGACAAGGTAACCCACCCAACTGTCAAGGGAGGCCAACTGACGTAATCTTTCTGCCCTTCAGTAAAGCTTTTGACAATGTGTCTCCAAGGATCCTTCGGATAAAATGAGCAGAACACAGCTGGATAAACACATCATGCAATGGGTGAACAACATGTTTATGGGTAGGGCACAGATTTTTATAGTAATTGGGGTAACATCAGTCTGGTGACCTGTCACTAGTGGGATTTCACAGGGCTCCATCCCTTGTACTCTTTAACATGTGCATAAATGGCTTGCACTCAGGACTGGAAGGGATATTAAGCAAGTTTGCAGACAGAACAAAACTGGGAGGAGCTGTTGTCTCCCTCATAGGCAGGAAGGCCATGCAGAGAGATCCTGAGAAATTAGAGGACTGGGCAATCACCAGCTGTATGAATTTTAACAAAGAGAAGTGCCAGATTATGCACCTGGGATAGGGCTACCCTGGATTTATGTACAGACTGGCAAATGAGACACTGGAGAACAGCCCCACGGAAAGGGACCTGGGGGTCCTGGTCAATGGAGAGTTGAATATGAGTCAGCAGTGCCCCGGCAGCCAGGATGGCCAACCATGCCCTGGGGGCATCAGGCAAAGCATCACCAGCAGGTCGAGGGAGAGGATTGCCCTGTTGTGCTCTGCCCTGGTATGGCCTCACCTAGAGTGCACTTTTGAGTATCACAATATAAGATATAAAAGTATTAGAAGGCATCACTGTTCTTGTCTTAAAATATTCTGATAGGAACCATATGTCTGCTGAATTTCTTAACTACTGCACAGAGGGTAGATGGCTGAAGCAAAGTTCAAGGAAGTTATAGAGGTATTGTGTTTTGCTTTTGAGGTTTTTTTTTTGTTTGTTTTTTTAAGATGACAATGTATGTGGAATAATGTTGTCTAGGGGGAAAAATCTTGAGTACACTTAGCAAACAAATTCCTATAAAGATACTTAAGGATGCATAACTTCAATTTACTATAATATAGAGTTTCCAATAAACAACTTGTGTTTGAGTGTATCATTTTCAGTCAGTTTTTTCTTTAGCATTAAAGTGGAGAATGGTTGTCTTCCCTAAACCTTTTCACTTTTATCATCAAGATTGCTTGCTCTAATAAAATTTTTTATGTTATCACAGCAATATATTCTAATTAAGGAGTCAAGTGAATTGAAAAGATAAAAAATATCTAATTTCCTTTCATATTATACTTATATAATATTTAATAAATTATGTGTATAGGAAACTGAAAAGTAATAGAAACCACTCTACTCTTAAGGTTTTCAGTTCTACTTATATTTAGAGGTATATATTTTTATCACAAGGGGTTAGCAACAGTATTTTCTTGCCACCTCAATGTTAATATTTTTCTTAAAACATCCAGTTCTAACAGATCCTTCATTGCATTGGTAATCATCAAAAACAGCTGCAAAGAGAAGAAAGATAGTTAAACAGCCAACTTTTTTATGTAAACCAGTGATGTAGATGAGCAGACTTTACGCTGACAACCATCTATCTAATATCATCATTGCGATGATCAATGAGTAGCTGAGGAAAATGCTGCTGTGCTATTTTGTGACATTCTATGAAAACTCATTACCAATTTTTCACTATTAACCTACATTTTATTGTAGAATGCACTGTGCATTGGTACTTAAAATTTTTATGGTAGATAAAATTTTTATGGTAGATATTGTAAAGGTCACAAGTTCATTCATGGGTTCAAGGATATGTTCAAGGTGTAAATAAATGAATGAGTTAAATTCCCATTTTGCTTGCAAAAATGTAGAAATTTACTTCCCTTACTAGTACTCTTTGAATAACTAGTACTTTCAGATTTTTTGCTTAAATTAGAACTGTTAGAGTAAATAAACTGCTTGTTTTCCACATCAAAAGTAGTGCATTAGTGAGTATTACCTGGTGAATAAACAGACTTCTGGCATGCTGTGTACTTATATGCAGAAAGGCAGCTCAAGGGAGTGAGTTGAGGAGGTACCTTTTTTGTTTTTTTTTTAACTCTCTCTCTATGGGAAAAATTATGGTAATATTTTTTAAAATGTACAGTAAATTAGAACACTATTCATAATATCTTGATGAATTTCCATGATCTGAGATCTTCAAAGATCACTTGATGGTGATAGGATGGAGTAGATATATGAATCTGTGGAGGGAATATGCCCCCAAAAATTTTATTTATGAGAAAAATCTAAGAAGATGTATTTTGAAAGAATATCTGTATCATCCTTATATTTTTGCAGAATGAAAAAGTGTTGCATTTTAATTTAAATATTTTAATTTCATTAGAACCTTTTTGTTTTGGAACTTGCTATTGTAATTTAAAAACATTTTCCTTAGCAGATTAGCAACTATCATCTGTTTAAAAAAAAAAAAAAAAAGTGGGATTGCATGTATCTGACTATCTTTTCATTAAAGGCAGACAAGAAAGGGATTCAGTGAATCTATATATGTTGCTGCAACTCAAATATGCTCAAAGAAACACAGGTTAATTTTTCATTTATTCTTCTGTCACTTTATTTTGTACCTTTGTATTATGATTAATTGTGTTCTGTTTCTTTTGTCAACAGAAAACAGCGATGTAGATGAGGAGACTATGAAGGCAAACTCTCAGGGGTTTATTGGATGTCTCTCTTCACTGCAGTTCAACCACATTGCCCCTTTGAAGGCTGCACTGCACCACAGCAGCTCAGCCCCTGTCACTGTAAAGGGACATTTCACTGAATCCAACTGTGGTACTTTAGTTGGAGCTGACTCAACATCAAGTGAAACAACCCATTCATTTGCAGGTAGCATGTGGTTATCACTTTCTCTGATCTCTGAAGCAAAATCTAAATAGAGTACTTCTAACCTGAATCACAATTGACTTCTTAGTTTTCTATGTGGATTAATATCTCAGGAGTAGTTTGAAAATAATTCTCTTTTATATATACTTACTTCCTTTTCTCTAGCCTTTATATATTCATCTGAATGTTTACATTTCTCTTTTTATCTCTGCAAAGTGTCATCTACATCACTGTTCTTTGCATGCTTACTGACCTCTGTACCATATTGTAAATGAGCTTTTAACCATGTAAAAATTTCTTGAAAACCCTTCTATTTGTCTGTCATTTTCTTTCTGTTTTTTTTTTTGTTTGTTTTTGTTGTTGTTGTTTTGTTTTTGTTTGTTTGTGTGTTTGTTTGTTTTCCTTTCTGCTGCAGATCACTCTGGACCCATAGATGAGGGAAAGCCCTTAGCTAATGCAATCAGAAGTGGCTCTGCAATTATTGGAGGTAATAGGGACTATAAAAACTCCACACGAATCTGTTTTTTCCTAACTGTGAGTCTTTCAATACTAAAGTCAATTTAGCTTTGTGTGCATAGTAAGAGGTCTTCATTTTATTACAACTGGTAGACAGAAAAAATCAAGCATTGTTCTAAAATGCAATTGATAGCTCTCATGTATTCTTACTACATACATTTATGCCATCATTGTTTCTATATATTTGAATATTCTGCTGAAAAACAAGACAGTAAGAACAGGTTTCCACCCTGCATAATACTGGTGTCTATGACTTAAAAATGCACTTGGATTTGTTGTGAAAAATAACATTTTTTTAAGAAAGAGCTATCTTTTCTTTGTGATTTTGCCAAAAAATTGTCTTTTGCTCTGCAGTCAAGTTCAAAATCTTCTTCAATAGATCTGAACAACAAAGACTTTTTCTTGAGAAAGTGAGGTTTAACATTGCTCAAATCAATCCATTGACCGTGTGAGGAACTTTCATCCTGGTTTCGCATTTGGAAAGTAATGTACTCTTGGACAATCACTGCCATTGATTTACAGCTTAAAACCAAAATACATATTAAACTAATTATAATAAAAATAATTACTCTTTGTTTGAAATATCCTTTTCCCTCCATTTTCTTCCTAATTGTTTTGGTCACTTTGATCAGCTCAAATAGAATTACAAATGATCATTCACAGATTTTTTTCAAAATATTTTTTTTTCCTTTTTTTTTTGCAGTCGAATAAAGGCAGAATCATGTTCAGTTACTCCTCAAGTGAATAGGTTGATAGTCCCTTTACTTTTCATGCTTATTAGGACAAATAGGGTATAATGCTTAGGATAGATGTGTTGTGCTTAAACTACAGGACAAATAATTAGGATTTACAGGTTCTATTACTATATCTTTCTGGCTGATTGTTCTTAAGACAAGATCCATCCTTTTTGTAGTCGGGAAGCCTAAAAGTTCTGTTGCTTTAGAAGGAATGAAGAGGCCTGAAGTCCTTAATAGGAACAGTTTGGGATTGGGAAACCTCAGAAGAATTTAAACTCCTGTCACTGGTATTGGAGGAAGCATGTCTGTGTCAGCTCAGTAATTTTCTTTAAGGAATAGTGTTGTCTTCTGTGGAAATCATCACCTCTGAGAATTTCTGGTAGTAGTTCTTCTCTTGGGAGGAAGTGAGAAAAACAAACAAACAAAAAAAACCAACTTGCTTTTTATCATTAAGATGGTATTTTCACAGTGTATTTCACTGTTTCAATTTGCGTTAGTTACCTTGATAGAAGGAGGGCAGTGGGATGAAAAGGTCATCCCCTTTGACGTTTAAATTCTGAAAAGGTTTACATTCAAACAGTTTTTAAAGCCTTAGGAGAGAAATGAACTAGTGGAATTTAGCAGAATAAAGCTATCAAGGCTTCTCACTGAGATTAAAAGTGTTTAATTCTAAGGAAGGTGAAGTTAAGAACCTTCAGTCACCTGTGTGTCTGCATTTAAATAATACCTGCTATGTCAGTGCATGCCAAAAGCACTCTGCATGCTTAGTGGCCGTTAACACAGTAATACCAAAGATACTAAAATAAGAGATAATTAAGTCTAGAAGCTTCCTTGCTTGTAAAGTGATACTTATGTCTGTATAATTTTACACACACAAACTCAGAATTTTACCATTTTACCATTTAATTCAAAATTTAAAAATATGATTTTTGAGCTCCTTACATGTCTATTTTTGTCAAAGCTTGCTTTACTGAAAACATTAGTATTATTTTGCATAAATATCTGTAGATAAAGATCACTATGTACTAGGTAACGGTGTGGGCAGGGAGTTTTAAAAGTACGCACAACAAAGTAATTATTTAACTTCAATTTACAATAATTACAATTTTTTAAAGATACTAATAAACTTACCATTTTGTTACACATATTTGGGAATATGCAATCACAATTTTTCTGCTGCTTAACTATGTTTGTTAAAAGTGAAAACAAAGCAAGCTGTACAACATTCAGTAAAAGTTTAAAGTACACTTCAATGAGTATAACTGAGAATGGTACCAGTTCAGCTACTTCGCACAGTTTATAGAAAAGCCTTTACAGAGAACATCTGCTGTGATTATGAAACAAAAGAATGACTATTCTATTTAATCTAAATAAGAAAGATTGACTTGTACTGCAAAGTGCATTTCACAGAAGCAGATACCATACAAAAACTTTATATTCCCATAATGATGGAAAGATGCTTATATCAGAGAACAAGAATAATTACATACTCTCATATTAGAGAACAAGTAAAATGGCATGTTCTGAGTTCTGGATGGTCTTTTTATTTACAGTACTATGGGACCATGTATTTTTTTATTTTTCTTGCAGTAGCAGCCAAGTGTTACAGCAGATTATCCCTTTGTCTAGTATAGCTGATCCACTGCAATACAACTGTTTTCAAGACTCCTTAGTGCTTTTGCCCTCCCAACAGTCGTCTTGGTTTCTACCTCTTTCACAAACATGATCTGTTTCCCTTTTGTTTCATTTTTCCTCAAATTCCTCTCCTGCTCAGCCTCTGACTCATGAACCTAAGGGCCTGAGACTATTATTACAGGATGAATGAGGAAGAGAGGAGATAGGTTGGGAGTCTGTGATGTAGACTTTCCTTCTTTGTCCTACTTTCTGGCCCATATGTTATTATTTGTCTGTCCTTTCTCATGATTTTTTTTCTCTTTTCTCCTAGGTGTGATAGCAGTAGTGATATTCATCCTACTTTGCATCACAGCTATAGCAATACGCATTTATAAAAAAAGAGGCATATATTCAAAAAATGAGGCTAAAGGATCTGAAAATGAAGACAGTGCTGAATCTGCATTGAAAAGTGAGCTCAGCTTGCAAAACACGGCCAATGAAAATCAAAAGGAATACTTCTTCTGATGTCATTAATGGTTTAATATAATCATATGACAGTCTAACTTTCTTGCTAAGCCAGAGGCTCTCACTGGACAGAAAAAGCTCTTGCACACTACACTAGATGCAATAGATTTGAGACTTACTATACTTAATATGTTCAGTCTCAGTGATTGCTGTAGGGGGCCTCTTTAAACTACATTCATTCCTTAGCTATTATACAGTAAATGCATTTTATGTAACAGTGAATTAGATATTGTAACCAATTTCATTGTTGGTAGTTTCCAACTGTTCTGATGTGACCTTCTACAACTGAAGTTTAATGTACACACTGAATATGATTTTTGAATGGGAAAATTGTTATGAAGTTATTCCTATCCTTTTCTTTAAAATTTGATTTCAGGAGTTTTGTTCAAGGTAAAAGGTGTATTCTAATACTTTGTGTTACTAAAGAAATTTTGCTGTGCTGCATTATGGTGAGCCCTCTTACTTCCTCAAACTGAAAATGCCTTTTGAACTGCTGTTGGGTAGTGTCAGCATCTGCTTGTGAGCTATGGCATTTGGTGTCCAAAACAAATGGTATCTATTTCCCCTGGGATGTGACTGATACCATCAGTATCCCTTCTTTTTGGCATGTTTAGCAGAACTGAAGAGTGTACAATGTGTTGAAATGTTTAAAAATCTCATTTGCAGTAGGTTTTCCCTTATGATCAAATGATGGCAGCAAGACACTCATGCACATTCTGACCATTTTAAATAAAATTGGGGGTGGGGGGTGGGGGGGGGGAGAAGGAAGCAATATGTTTGCTTGGCAAGATTAAGTAATAGATTAACAATAGTTAAATTATCATGAGTAAAAACACCAAAGGTTGATCAAGATTACTGTCCCTGGAAATTAGTAATGTTGCTTCTATCAAAAAGTAATGTTCTGTGTGCCATCTGGGATATATGCTCTGGAAATGTATCTATGATCTGCGCCAGACCTCGAGAGTAAGTTGTTCTAAATTACAGAAATTATACAGTGCCTGCTAAATGAGTACTTTTGTGGTTAACTCTTAATAATACCTACTATACCTCTGGGAGATAAGGTCTGATTATACAACTCAGAATTAAACAGATGCTTACTATCCTCACAGAGTAAATAAAAGCTGTCTATGATGTACAAATAAATTTTTAGATATGAAGACTAGGTTTAAGTTGTCTAAACAGAAGATTGTAAGGTCACTTTAGACACAATAGGGTATCTGAAATACCCATGGGGGTGGATGTGAACATCACAGATTCTATAGAAGGTATGTGTCTTTTGGAAGACACATAGGGTAGAAGACATCATAAAGGACATTAGGTACAAATATTTAGGTAACTGACCCACACACAATGCATTTCTTGGTTTTTTGCAGTTAGGTGACTAGGTGCTTCGAGCTTGGAAATAAGGAAACAAACAAGAATTTTATGACTTTGTAGACTTGATTTTAGAATTTTAACATCTTTCAGAATTGATTTTTTTTTTTGGTGTACTTTCATTGAAATCAGTGAGAACAGTCTTCTCACTAGTCTTTGAGTAAGAAGAATCAAAGCTAGGCTCTGGATTATGAAGTTTAGAAAATGTTTATCACAGAAGTCTAAAACCAATACAAATACATAGAAACCTGGCATGGTATGCCAAAACTTTTAATATGTCAATTTCTTTACATAAATGGTAAGTATAACTGTCCAGCAGATCTTTTTATTTAAAGCTTATTTTCTTCCATCAGTCTTTACTTTCCATTTTCAGAATTCTACTTTTCCTCTCTGCTTCCTCCTACGGAGGTGGAACAATTCTTAGGAACAATTTCCTTTTTTTGTTTGGTTGGTTGGTTTTTTTGTGTGGTTTTTTTTTTGTTTTGTTTTGGTTTTTTTGTTTTTGTTCTTTGTTTTGTTTTTTTTTTTTTTTGTTTCGAGTTTGGGTTTGTTGTTTTGGTTTGGTTTTTTTTTGTTTGGTTGGTTGGTTTTGGTTTTTTCGAGTGCCTGGTTGCTCTTCAACCATAAATTGTTCAGATTAATATGTAGTGCTTTCTTGTTCTCATTTTTGCAACTCTCCATACATCTCTGGTAGATTAATCAGGCTGAGAACCCAGGATCAAGAACTGTATCCATGTGGTATGTATGTTAGTATATTCACAGATACAGGCTGGTCTGTCATAAAAGGTCACCTTTAGAAAGGATGGACATAGGGATCGAATAATGCTGGACTGTTCCCACTAAGTGATATGGCTGAAAATACCCTGTGTGTGAATGGGGAATGGAGGAGGTGAAAGCCTCACATGAGTCATAAAGAAGAAGACTTTGAAATGTTAAATTTGCTACTTTGAACCTTTTCATCTAGCTAAACTGAAAATTATGATTCCTCTTTTCAAGGGTCTGACCTAAATGTTCTTGAATTCAAGCACTCTGAATCTCAAGAGGTTTTCCCTTCTTGTTGTAGACATGTCAGTATCCAACTTTTTATGTTGCTTATATCATCAACAAATCCATTAGCAGTGAGGAGTTCCAGTGTAGTCCATTTTTATTGTTGTGGGATATAGTAACCACATAGAACAAAACCTTGTAAAACAATGTTGGTTACAATAAAAGCAGATATTTTGGTTGAATGATAAGACAGATTGTCTTTTATCTTAACCCTCATATGAAAGTTGCTTATACTAACCTAATAAAGCCTAAAGGTTACCCACAACAGGACAAGTTGGAAGAAGGCAAACATAACTTTTCAATCATTTCCCTTTACTTTTATTGCCTTGTAAAGTTTTATTGTGTGTCTTCATGGAACGAAAAGTCTCTTCCCATACTTTGTTTTCTTCCAAATGAGTATTTTCTTTCTCCATTCCTCAGAATTTTTAAAGGCAGCAGGAAGGGAAAAGCTACGTAAAATTCCTATTTCACAGACTAGCTAAAAAAAAGGGAAGGCAGTATAAACGCCAATGTGAGTGGCACATTACTTCATTCAAAGTCTTCTTTTAAGGCATTTTATTGTGTGAAGGATGCTCAGAAAATAAAGATAAATGGATTTTGTTGAATGCACATCTATCTGTAGATTTGTAGCATACAATGATTACATCTCTCTGTAGATGTAAATGCCCATTTTCATCCGTAGGAACAGTGATCATATAGTTGTCACCTTAATCTAAAATATACATGTTCGAAGTCAATGAAGCAGCATTTTTCATTTACTTGCTGCATTTCTATGGGGATAAAAAAAAAATGGTGGCACCGAAGTGCGATAAAATGTCATACAACATTGTGCTGTCCCTTTTTTGATTCTCTATTCCAGTATGTGACTTTTCACCTCACTGTTAATAAAGACTTTTTAAAATAAAGTGAGGAAAATATTTTTAAAAGGAATTTGTATTAAAACTGACAATAATATACTGATTTTTTTTTTCTTTTAACAGTAAAAATATGTAGAAGTGCACATAATATTTTGGTGAGTGTGGTTATTTATAGATATTTCTGAGTGTTAATGTGACAAATTTGCTATGCATTGACACATTTTCCATGGCAAATATATTTTTTCTCAAGTACATTAGAAAACAAATAGCAGCATGTATGGTAGTACATTTTTAAAACTGTGTGTGGACACTCACTACAAACACCTTATAATTATTTATGTATCAACATTTAGCACATAAATATGATTTAGTTAGGTTTTGAGAAGACATTTTCCAATAAATCCACTGATGTGTAAATGAATAATATGTTATAAACCAAATACACAACTTAACATGAAATGTAGTCACAGTCAAAATAAATTTGCAACATCGTTATTCATGGCAGTGATGTACAAGTCAAAAAGCATGTGAATGACAAAACAGACAGAATTCCTGTGAGAATCCACAAAGATTAGAGTACACAGAATTAGATTTAGATGGCAGGAAGCTTGCAGCACTGGTATGGTATAAAATCAGAAAATGCAACTACTACAGGTCAGCAGAGGATTGATAGGAATATATACTTTTGAAATAAAATTAATTACCTTCAGAAGTAATTGTAGTTGTTTGCACTGCAGAGAGAGATATAGCTGTATAAGTCATGTAATGTTACAGGGAAAGAATGTTCTTTGTAACAGAAAAATATTTGCTAACTCAGAAAACTTAATGCTGAGAAAGCATGTGCCTCTGGGTGCAATGCACATTATCTGGAGTGATTATGCAGAAATGTGGCATAATTCTGAGAGCCTAATGCTGCAGCCAAAAGTATGATGATTCTCGAGTGTTTCTGATTATTTAATGAGATTATTCATCAGGGAAAAAAAAAAAAAAAAATAAACCTGTATAAAATAAAGCTGAATGAAAAGATACATTTATAAACATACGGAAATAATAGCATTGGGTTTTTTTTAAGTACACCCAAGAACATCCTTAATAGACAAGGGAAAGAAAGGAAGTTCACCATAAATTTACTCTTTTCAAGACCTTCTTCTGAGTCCTTGGGAAGGAACAATTTAATGGGTTTGAGTACAGATATTGCTGAAGATGCTGATATGAAAAACAGAAACAAAATCACAAAGGTGTTCATAGACTGCTTTATTAAAAAGTTATACTCATCCTTATTCTAGAAGGACTGGCTGCAAAGTATTTTTTGACAAGAACTGGCACTGTTCTTTGGATGCATTTCCATTGTTAAGAAAGGAATCAAACATCACAACGTCATCACAGAAAGATGGACACCTTTCCTTCAAACACTGACCTAACCTCTCATTTAAGTTCACATGAATTGCTAATGTATGATGAAATGTTTATGTTTCTAAGATTTTGTATAAATAACACTGAATAAATAAACCCTTTATTGAATAGCATGATAAATGCACAGTAAAAATCTCCTTCAGCATACAAGCAAATGCATGTGCACACATATGCGCACATACCTATTCATGTAAGTGGGCTATGAAGTTAGTGCTAAGACTGTTTAACTTTACCATTTTCTTTGTATTATATCAAATACTGAAAAACATAGCTCAGGACGATCCTTCCCAATTTTTTGAAATATTCAAACCATTGCAAGTAATAGTTAAGATTTGAAGTACTTTTTCCAGGGGGGGGGAAATATTAGATCTTGAAGTTTCTTCCACGACTGTAAGAGGAAGACAACCAGACTGCTGATAGAAGAGAAGAGATTAAAGCATCTCTCACACAGAAAAAGTGTGGAGTTTGGAGAGGTTTGGGGTTTTGTTTGTTTGTTTGTTTGTTTTTGTTGGGGTTTTTTTATTTACTTTTTCCTGAGTTAAATCTAGAATTTGAGAAATCATTTGACTGATAGCAAAATAAATTTCAAATGCACACAAAAATCACTACATTGCACCATGTATTTAAGCTACTGTCTAATACATGTCCTATAAAAGCCCTAATTAATTAGTAATCTGTTTAACAAACTAATTTGTACTTTATCAAATCAACTGAAGTGTACTTCTTCCAGTCAGTTACCTAGCTTTTGGTAGCACCAAGGCTCACGCCTTTGGATTAGGTGAGGCAGTAGGCATCAACATAAGATTACTAAATATGCAGAAGACTGATACTCAAAAGCCTTCTGAAGTCCAAGAAAATTGAGGACAAATTGTCAGTGAGTTGCACCAGATTTCACAATTAGGAATTTAACAGCAAAAAAAACCCTATTAAATAATGCATATATTATTCTGCAAACCAACTGATAACAGACAGGACTTTATAACCTTTGTATGGTATACTACTTAACACAACACAGTGGGTTTGTTTTCTAACTTATTCTGATATATGCGAGAACTTAGTAATTCAAGTACAATGCATTAATTTTGGTGTCTATGAACTGATGATTTTTTGTTTTGAAAAGCAAAGGTGCCTTGCAAGCAATTTATAAGGTCAGTGATCTGAAAGCAGCTGTCATAAAATCTGAATTAAAGTGAAGTCTGCCAAAATAATCACTCACTACATAATAGAAATACAGTGATGGACATCTGCCTATAAATTATTTAACTAATTAACAGGCTTTTGGCACACTTCACACTGTGTGGATTAAGCTTTCAGAGGCCTTAGAATATCCATCAAACCCTTAGAGTTTTAGCCTTGGAAAAAAAAAATAAAAAAAAATTGGTCTTTACACTCCCTTTATAAAACAAGAAGAATATATCAAAATTTTTACTAACTTACTTTATTAATATTTGTGAAGCCCTTTAAAGATAGGAGTTTTTATATAAATAGACAACATGATAATAGAAATGAAACTCATCTTTTATTTAGAAAAAAAAAAGTAAGTAATATTAATTATCTGTGTTTATTTTAGTAACATTTATTTTATGAGACGGTCCTTTTTCTTTCAGTCAGAAATAATTGCATTTTCCTGCTCATTTATGCACAGAGTGATTCATTAATAAAGAGGAGGAAAACACACCTTAGACAGACTGAGTAGTATAGATTTGATGTAGTATGTATTTGATTGCATATCTTCTTATATCAGAAAATTAGAGCCCAGAACATTTTCATCTAACTAGATGAAGGATACTTGAAGTAAACAAAATAGTTGCCATATAGATAAACAGAAAACATACATATAACACCACACCTACATGTCTACAAAATGTTTCCTGCTAACTGATTAGCTAAAAAGGGAGTACCTTGTGTAGAGGTTTTAATGTAGTAGCTTTATCTGCTTCATTAATCTTATTTGCTGCTATTTTTAGTTATCACAGAGTAACCATCAGTAGTTGCTGACATGACATATCATATTTTATTTTCTAGATAACAGGATAAAAAAACGTAGTGTTTATCTTTAATACCTTTAAATCTAATACCTTTAAATCTATTGCACATAGGAAACACTTTATCCAGATAATATTGCATATTCTATATGAAGCAGCAAACAGATAGGTACAGATGTGGTGTTTGGCTTTTGTTTTTGTTTTACATTTGGTTTAGTTTGGCTTTGGTTTTGTTGGGTGATTCACCCACCCAAACACCCCTGCAGTAAACAGAAAATGGCTCTACAATTTTAGCTTAATCATATCCTGTTTGTGTATAAATTATTTTGAAAGTGGTGTTAGTATTTAATTTTAAAAAATATGGACTTAGTAAGAAAACATTCAGAATGTTTCAGTAGTTGAAGCCTCAATATAAATACTCTCTATTTCTATTTTTTAACTGCCTGTATTAGTAAACATTCCTTATTTAATGACACTAGAAATAGAGGTTTTCACAATCTCAAAAATAGTAACAACTCAGTCATGATCCCCTCACCAGGGAACTGTAAAAATTTACCTGCAAAATAATTTGATATTTACAGGTAGGAACAAGAAATCATTTAGCTGTTACTGTGGTTTTACTACAAAGCATAACAGGCCTTATTCTTGCAAAGCAAATACTCCCAATGAAATTAACTTTCAATTGAATTCTTAGTGTCATGATCTGTAAATCAGCAACTCATATTTGAATTATTAGTGGTGCATTGCTATGATTTTGCTTCTTTAATGTTCAAATTCGAAATATGTACATCTGATTCAAAGTATTTTTCAATAATTCATGTCATAGGCATAAAAATTCTATGTTTTAGGTGTTTTACAGATAAATACTACTAGAAATTAGCAGTTTAGAGTATAATTCTTAAAATTCCTTTACATGACACTTTTGGAAAGTTCATTTATTTTTACAGAATGTACTACAAGGGATTTATGATTTATTCCAAGAAGATATAATGGATAAAAAAGGGCAAAATTCATAGAAAATGAGAGATATAATAACAGAAATTTGTTGATAAAATTGTTCTTCTTTAAAGCCCTAAATTTTTATTTTTTTTTTTTAATGATACTCTTGTTGCAGGTACTTTTTAATTCACATTAAGTGCTTACTTGGGATCATGTCATCAAGCATATCAACTTAAAATTATTTTTTTTTTAAAATCAAGCTAACTAATTTTAGTTTCAAGCTGATATCTAGCTGTCTGTTTGCCTCAATAAAATACTTAAATCTGTAATATAAGCACAGCATGCAATGTCCAATTATGTAGCTTCTCTCTATCTCTAGTGTCTTCTGTCTTCATAATAATAGCAATAATTAATAGTCCCCTGAAACAGAAAGATCTTTAAGTGTCTAGAGTTACTTACATAGTCTTATTTTATGATTACGAGTAAACATATTTAGTTATCTAATTAAGAAAGCATTAATAAATGGTTGTTATTCAGTAATCTAGAATGGTTAAGTGCTATATTTGAGAAATTAAATTATATTCAAATGAGTCAAATAGTGCATATTAGGGCAGTAATGCTACCCTTCTGCAGAATCTGCCTGCCCACTGTGGCACTTACTAGTCATTAACAGTCATTTCTCCATTACCAAATTCATCTCAGGGGTTTTATTGTTTCCTACTTTTAATTCGTCTAGGAATATCCTTATTTTTTGCACCAGTGATATGCTCATAATCATATAACTAGTGAAGAATCTAGAATTGTAATTGTATGTAAGATTGCTGCAATAGAAATTGCTTCTTCTTAAAGTGTCTGTTGTACCATGAGTTACCTCACAACAGGTCTCTGCACTGTCAGCCAACACATCTCTCATATTTCCATCTTGCTGAATTGTGTCCTGCCAGATTGCATGCATTTCAGTACTCCTGGGCTGAATTCATGGGAAAAACTCCTGTCACCTGTCTTTGGTACACAGGTCTCCCAAGCACAATGTGATCCATTCTAGCTGACCAGACATAATCAGTCACATAGCTCTTCTTTGCAGTTCTAGGGCCAGTTTGAAGCTGGAAGGAAGCATGCATACTGCTGTTTCTGTAGGACATTATGCTGCAAGGACACCTTCAGCAGACACATATGGATACACCTTGCCTAAAAACTTTTTCTTAATTCATGCTCAATAAAAAGGAAAGAAAGCCACGGCTGGCAACTTTTGCTCAGGCCCCAGAAAGGAGGTACACAACCTGGCAGGCTGTCAGCATGGAGGCAGCAGTACACCCTGTGGCTGACAGTGACCTGGTCTGTCCAGGAAACTGAAGGGAAAGATGCAAAGGAGGAAAAGGAGCTAATGGCTTCTTCTCCTGTTAGTGGAGAAAAATAAAACAGTAATGTGACATTTCATACATTCGTGAAGGCATTTCTGGAAACAACAAAAACAATTTAGGAACCACATACCTCAGCTGAGCACAGCTCTGTCCCTGTAACTGATGAGTTGAGACAGAGTAAGGATGCAACACAGCTTTCCCTGAGCATGTGATGTAGTAAGTAACAGTACATTTGGCAGGACTTTACAGTAAATACTACCACCCTCAAATTTCCACCCTGGTGTGGCATTATTTAAGAAATGCATACATAATACTCTATTCTTTGAGTTAGGTCAATAAGCTTACATCATGCTAGCTGCTTACCTCCTGCTGAAAATTCAGACATCTCACTCAAACCTGTTTGCTCCAGGTCCAGGAGACAAATGTCAGACAGTACCTGGCTCTGCTCCAGAGACAGCAATATGAGACATGAAAATAATACCTCATGATGCCTTAAGAACATATTCCCAGAAGTCAGTCACCCTCCATCAGGATACACAAGATCTTCAGAAGCATTTATGTCGATCAGGGAGCAGGTACCTGTTCAGCATTTTGAATAAAATTCCTAAACATTCAGTTCAAAGAATCACAGAATGGTTGAGACTGGAAAGGACCTCTAGAGGTCATCAGATCCTACCTCCGTACTGAAGCAAGGCCACCTAGAGCCAGATGCCTGGAGCAATGTCCAGACGCCTTTTAAAAGTTGCTAAGTATGAAAACTTCACAATATCTTTCAGTAACATCTCAGTCACCCTCATAGCAAAAGTGTTTCCTGATGTTCAGGAAGACTGTCCCATGTATCAGTTTATGCCTACTGTCAGTTGTTCTGTCACTGGGCAGTACTTTACACCCGCCCTTCAGTCATTTACGTATATGAATGAATTCCCCTCAGAGCATTCTTCGTTGGGTTGAACAGTCTTATGTCTCTCAGGTTTTGTTCCGGGAAAGACTTCCAGTGCCTTCATGGTCCTTTCATGGCCTCTAGTGCTGAGGGGAGAAAGAAGGATCAACTCCCTCAACCTGCTATCAATACTTTGCCTATTGGAGCCCGGACAACACCATCCTTCCCTGCAGCAAGGGTACATTGCTGGCTTACATTCAACCTTGTGTCTACTGATGCCTAAAATCCTGCAAAATAGACACTCAACACAAAGTTAATGGAGAAAGATAGACAAATACCTTTATTGG
>JAWWEW010000088.1:32595106-32614623 GCA_035583185.1 Anabacerthia variegaticeps
ATAACTGTGTATTGTGATTAAGAACTGTTATCCTTTCATATTCATATTTATATTTTTCCTTAATTAAAGTTTTTTTCTAAATTTAAGGAGAGGAATTATTTTATTTCTTGGCCAACAATATATCTTAGTTTTCCCCTCAAACTAAGACAATATATAATGACAAAAAAATATTTCATTGACTGAAATGTCATGTCGGTACTTAAACCTTAAAAAAAATAATAATCCTGTGATTTACTTGGTAGTTATCTAAAATTGCAAATAAACATCTGGCAAGCTTTTTTTACTGTCTACCACCCAGAAAATAAGGAAAAGGCAAAGCTTTTAGGGAGCTCCCAAGCCTTAAACACAGATATTCAGACAAATATAGTGAGAGTAAATAATTTGTAATTTTTCCAGAGATGTGTTAAACCTGAGGATCTTAGTTTTGAAAATTACCCTTTTCTTATGGTTCAAGACTCATTTGATGCAAATTCAGTCTCATCTATTCAAATCTCCTTTTGGATTGGAATAATAGATAGTGTGCCCCTAGAAAATTCAAAATTGCTGGAATCTTAGAAAATACAGATGATGGGATTTTTCTCCTTAATAACAACTCCTTTCAGTGACTCATTTAACTGCTGATTTGGTAGTCTACTCAAAAGTAAATGATCTGAACCTGAGGTAGTAGCAAGCTGAAAAAAGAGGATCTGGAAGAGAAGAGGGTCCAATGGTATTTGGCACAAAACAGCTCTGACCACGAGCACTGCCGCCAGAGCTAGGACAGCAGTCTGGTCAGGCAATACAGAAATGGGGCTGTTTCTTACCTGCCTTCTGTGTTATTGCTGCTGACAGTTCTTGTAATTTAAAGATGAGGGTCAAGATTAGGGAAGAAAGAAGGTGCACCAGTGTCATGCTCCTCCCATCAACTGCTTTGTGACCTACGTGTCCCAAACCTAGAGACTTTATGACAGATTTGGATTTGATGCTGTCAGAAGCAAAAGTTTTCATGAGTCACCAATTAGAATTCTTAAATTACCCTTTGTCTAAATTGCTTGACTTCTCTAAGTATATTTTTTTTCCCAGTTTGATGTGATATGCTAAAGCTTCTTTCCAAAGTATACTATCAGAAAGAGAAAGTCTGCAAAAGGAGGAAAAAAACCCCTGAAGATTCTGTTATGAAAAACTGTAAGTCAGTTTCATTGCAAAATACACTATGCTTCTGAAAATGTATCTTTATGAGCTGTCTAGAAGCAGACATGCCAATGAGCTCCATGGGCAGTTTGAAATAAATGTAGCTTAGAAGTTCTGAGTTCCAGTATGTATTCTTCAAAATTGAGATCTGAACTTTGGTAACAGTTTTACTGTGTAAAATGAGTGTAGGAAAACAAAAAGAGAAACGTTTTTCCTTAAAAGTCAGATCTATGTAGACATCTTTTAAACAGAACATTTTAATTTTGTCATAGGTACTAGTCTCATACCGCTGGTGCTTAATAATAGATTGTATCAGTAATATATAAATAAGCTGTATGTAACCTGCCCCCAGGTAATTTGCAAACTTAGGGATCATATTGAGGACACATGTGTGGGATAAAATAAGAAAAAAACATAACCTTTGTTCTTGTACTCAACTTTTTTTATTTTTATAATTTTTATTTTTTTTATTTTACTCCCACATGTGAGTACACCCAGCTGAGGCCAGCAGAAACCAAGGACACAAGCCATTTACCAAAACTGTCTGTCACTAAGCAGATGCAGTTGCGTTGCATCAACTCTCCTGGGAACAGGTAATAAGTAGCAAGTTATCAGAGTGACTACTCCTCCAATTCTCCAGTAGCCTTGGAATTTGTTTGCTGAAATGGCCTACCTGAGAGCATGAGCATTCCATCTTACTCGGCCATTTGAAAACTTCCATTAACTTATGCCATTATCTACATTACTTTTATTTAACAAAACTCTGCATTCCTTAGGTCCCAGAAATCTGCATGTCTGTGCCAGAATTTAACACTGATGTGCGATTGACTAAGAGAAAAAACTGACCTATATTAATTCACAGTTTTAAAAGAAACTTCTGACCATTAAAGAGAAATTACAGTTCTGTCAGTGGGTGATTTCTCCACATTCTACAGTAATTAGTCTGTAGTTAAAAACCCAGTCTGAATGTGTTCCTCTGGCCCCTGAACAGTTAATTCTGTTAACAGTTTCCATGTTCAATACTATTACAGTTTCCTTCATTTTTATTACCTGCTCAAATCTTTCCAGGAGATATCTAAGCAACATATTCATCATCTTTTGATTTAAATCCTTCCATGAAATACTAAAAGGGTAGAAGAGGCCCAGTGTAAGAAGAGCTGAAGGATCTTAGTCCCTGGGATGCTGAAGTACTCCTTAACAGGTATCATCTCTTTGTATAGGGAAACTCTAACCATAATATATATAAAAACTACATCAGCCATGATCACAATGGACAATATTCATTTCTGTAACTCTACCTTTTTTTTTTAAAATTTTAATTAGTAGTCTTTGTTTAGTGATCAATCAAGATCAACTCCCACTACAGGAGTACATGATGGTAGTACAAAAATATGATAAAGTCTCAGAAGTTAAAATGGTTAGCCAACAGGAGTTTACCACAACAATCTGTGAATGGAATTCCACTGCCAACCCAACAAGGTCAGAGTCACATTGGACTGTATGATAAAGGACATCTTAAGAGGGGACCCTCATCTAAGGACTGTGTTGCTTGTACTAGAACATCTCAGACAACCCATTAACATTTAGGTAACTGAATGTCAACTCTTATTTGCATAGGACTATAATAAAAATAATAAAAACAATCAATTTATATGAAAACTTTTCCTCGTTGAGGTTTTAGGAAGTTTTTTAATGCCTAGATATAATAAAAACATTTACTCTGGAAGCATCTAAGAATTTCTGCTGTATGAAACTTGAAAGCTGTTTACAGATGAGTTTATTCTATGCTGTATTTGATAGAAATATTTTATTATTTCCTTACATACTTTCAACTGTTTAACCCAGCTAAAGTTTGCTTTTGTCCCTTTCCATTTAACAGTATTTTAAAAATAGATTGACATTGCTGTTTCACTCTTTGCAGGACAGATAAAAATAGGAGATAAGTTCATAGCTGATAAAAGTTAATACAGTGAGTTTCATTTGCAGTTTGTTAGCCTGAACATGTAACATGAGAATATCAGTGTCATCTCTTATGAGGATATTTGTAAATTGGGTCAATGTTCTAGTTGTTTGAAATACCTGATTGAAATAATGTGCTCCCAGGTTGCCCTTCTTGGATTGGAAATATTTAAATATTTAAATGTTTGGGTTTGGTTTTTTTTTTTTTTTAATGAGCTCTTACAGTGACAATGGCATTCTGCATGGAATAGTTTTCAAGGTATACTTTTGTTAACTAAATATAAAGCAAGTCTATATAATACACATCAAGATGTAAGATTTGGAAGTGACATATATGTATGCATCTGGTTGTCTGGATATGTTTTTCCAGAAACGGATATGTAGGCAGATGGGTATCAATTTGCAGCAAATGAGAATTTGGTTCATTATAATTTGTGAAGCCTTATTACCTTTGTAATAACATAAGGCTATCCGTGCAGTTTTAGCAAGCCCCATGTTCTTCCTGGACCTGGGATAGGGTGGCTGTGAAGTACCAATGTGGGTGCTCCTGGAAGCAGAGTCCCCTGCTGTCAGGGGTTCTGGAGCCAGTGCAGTACCCTCTCTGAGCTGGAATGCTGTCATGTACTTCTTGCAAGTAAAGGAAGGATTAAAGAACTAGAGCTTTTGGCTTGGCAGAACACTGTTGTGCAGAAAAAAGTCAACAAAGGTTATGTCTCAAAAGAACATGTAATCAGCTGAGCATCTCTAGGGGTCTGTTAATAAATTTGGGTACAAGCAGATTTTGACATCATTAGAATGATACTGTAACACAGTTTAATGAAAACTTACTTGGATTTAACAAGAGAGTGATTTTACCAATCAAGATCAGGGACCTTCCTATGTCCAAACAGAAGAAATATCAAAATGAAGAAATTGTCTCTCTGGGTCAGGTCAATGCTACAGCTGACACAGTGGCATGAGCCTGACAGTAACTGATCCTCTGGAGGAAGGCGCAGCAAACCGCCAATCTGCCTGCTGGTAGATTTTCTTGCATAGGCAGTTTCCTCTGACAGAAGTAGCAATGCTTATGCTCTGAGGTATGAGGATTTGCATTTTTGTCCCACCTAAAGCATTTCTTTATGTTCTCAATTTGCATGTGAATGCAAAATCCTTTTTAGTGTCATAAGTCACAATCCCTATGACCTCTTCTGCCCGTAAATCCCAATGTCTGGGACTGGCGGTATATGTCCCAGAAGCCCTTTCTCTTCCTGCTCAGTCTTGTATTTTTTTTACATCCAATACTTTTGCACTTTCGCACAAGGAAAACAAACGCAATATTTTTTAGTCAAATGAAAAGATTGAGAGCAAGGTCATGGAGAGGGTGGATTCAAAGTAATGCTAGTATTTTGGTAACCCTGTCACACACAGTGATGTTCATACTTCTTGGGTACAGACCAGGGCTTGCTGAAGGGACTGTCAGAGCTTGGGAGGACTTTCATGTGCCAGAAGGAGTACTTCCAGCTCACTGGACAATGTGCAAGTATATGGGCTGTCCAAAAAATTAATGCTAAGTAACATTAAATGTTTGTTTGACAGTGACAGCCATGAAACTTACTTCCTCTGAGACTGCTGTTCCCTTGGATGTACAAATAGGTACGCTGTAAGGCCAATGTGAAGGCAGGCAGTGTATTCCACTAGCATTTTGATGTGAAGAAGACATGCAATACAAACAGACATCTCTGTGCTCTTATTGCAGATCCGCCCATATGTACACATATGTAGGAGATTTTTACTATCTAAGACTTAGGATCACTGAGGTCTTAAACAAGCTTTCAGATTTTAGGTACTTTGCATGCTGTTCATAACTGCGCCATAGATTTGTGTGCAAAAAAACCTGTATGCACAAAAATGATATACTGAGCTCTAGCCAAGAAACACTCTATTACTAGTATAGAAGCAGGTCCTAAAAAATGAGTCAGAATAACTATGTGGTTTTCAATATGATATGTCTTTCTCAGAGATGCTGAAGGTTTGGGTTAGATGATGAACACTTTAACTTTCAAATATAGTGTCTATCAGTGGTTGGGCATGGTTGGAAGAAAATGTGTATTGAATTTCAATTTTCTCATAAAGTCTAATCAAGATTTGCATTGAAGCAAAGTGAGTATAACATAGGAATCAAGATCCTCTGTGCCACTGAAGCAAAATGAATGCAATATAAGCATCAAGATCCTCTGTGCAGGTTTGAAAAGAGAAATTTTCTCTTCTGGATGGAACATAATGAAATAACTTAGAAAGAAAATTAGCATATCATTTTCTATTTCGGTCCTATGAAAGAAATTTATCATGGAGTTTAACGTATTATTTCCTTAATGAATAATTTCAGCACACTTTCTTTGTATAATGTAATATATTTGCATATCAATGTACTGAGCCTCTCCATTTGCAGAACAAAAAATATTCCTTTTCCACAATTGAAAAAAATCCAGCTCCCAGTAAATATTTTCAGTAAATATACACATATATTTTTATGGTGAAATGAAAGAACCAATAAGAAAATTGATAAAACAAAGTGTGGTAAAGAAACAAGGGTTTGCGGGCTTATAGAGACACAAGTGGCTCTTTGTATCTAGTATTTCACTGTATTATACCAAATGATGTTTTGAAGGAAGTAAAAATACATGAGGAATGCCTTCCATCTAAAGCAATTAATGTCAATTGTTTCTCTCCTGGAAGATGTTTCACAAAATAAAAAATTGAATTAAAGAAATATTATTTAATAATAATTAAACAAATTTCTATCTTGTTTCTCACCTGAGAAGCAGTCACTGAGAGCCATAGTTTCCAAAATAAGCATATAATTTGTTATTATTCTACATTCTTTGTACTAGTTTGTCAGTGTTTATTTCTGAAAGATTTCTTGGTAACTTGTAATGTTTCTGATCAAGTCATTGTGCTGAATGCACGTGATTCTGCTTGTTCCCTTCAGATTGTTAACAATAACAGAAATATATATTTATTCAGTAAACGTCTTACTTTTTAAGGTTTTAAACTGAGCCAGCTTGAGAACCCTGAAATGCTGTAGGCTCCAGAATGCCAGGAGATTTATGTCTCCTGTAAAAACACCAAAGTGGCAGAAAAGTCACCTCAGAGTTTGTGAGAAAACACAGGAAAAAATCATTCCCTGGATGATGGAAAATCAGCCTGAGCATGGCTGGCCATGGCTGTCTAGGATTCAGAAATAAAAAAAGTAGACATGTTTTGTCAGAGAATGACCTGAAAATCTGCATTTGTTGTTCAAGTATCAGGTTTGGAGGTAACAGTCATGATCATCCCTGTCACATGCACAAGAACACTCTCTCAGGAACACTGTATCCTTGTCATCAATGGCAATGGTCTGCCCACCTGTGCATAGTTTCATGAAAAAGATTCAGGAAGGCTACTGTATAAAAGGAGAGGAACACTGCCCTCGCTGGACTACTACTGATTTAATATATATAATAAAAGTAGTGAGCTATCTAGTGAAAAAAAAAAATCATTTGCCAATATGTAGATTGTCATGTAACCTATATCTACCTAGAAGATTTTTCTGTTCTTTCAAAGGACCAGGCTGCTATTTGGTTGGTTTTGTTTTTTTTTTTTTTCAGGGTTAAATTTATGTATCTTCATCTTTCTTTTTCCAGGTTAGTGTTCTTCAAATCCTCAGGCACTTGTATTCTTAGATATGGAGGCTGCATGGGGTGACATAATATTTAATCTCTTTTATCTCCAAAAAACCATGTGAAAAATAACTTCCTCTTCTTTTAATTAAACTGGAAGGATAAAAATCTCAGGCTGGGGTTGCTAGAAGGAACAGTCATTTTATCAGCAGCAGTTATCCAGGGTGGTTTTGTTAGTTTGTTTTAGTTGGGCATTTAAATGAATTCAGATCAAAAATAAATGTTTGTGGTTGTTTGGTTTTTTTTGACTAGTGTTTTTAATGACTTTAAATACTACTTTAATGCTAAGGTTGGTCTATCCATTAACTGAATGCAAAAAAAGAATTTTGTTAATTTTGGTTGTTTTGGGATTTTAAGTTGCTCCTTTTACAATGTAGCATTTATGAATATTTACCAAGATTAATTTATTATAAGGTTATTTATTAAATTTACTAAAAGGACTATATTTTAAACTTCCAGAAGAGGTTTCTGTTTTCCTGTAGTAACAGGGTAATTTTCCATGTCAAGTGTTGTGTGTCTGTTGAAAGAACTTACCAGTCCCTCTTCTGGGAGAAACTTCCTTTGATTTGACGTTGTGTGTAGTCCATAGGCATCTGTCTGATTTACTCCTTCATTGTTTTTCACTTTTATTCTAGTCCTCCTTTTCCCTGCAACGTTATGGTTCAACATCTTGCTTTTTCAATAAGGAATTTTTTCATTTTGGAGTTATGCAAGCACTTACTCTACTTGACTAATTATTAAGCAACTCCTTACATATCTGAGTCATTGCTTCAGTATGAAATGACTTCTGTGTCAAGCATTATATTCTACACCCCACCACAAAAAAAAAAAAACAAAACCCACAAAACACTAAAATAAAAAGAAATATGATAAAAATATGTGAATGGGTGTAAGTGGATGTAGTTTGTATCTGGGCCCTTGACTGAAGCTACTCACCATTGTAATCATACTTACATTTTGGAGTGAAGTATTTGGGTTTTTGTTTGTTATACTGGGTCTGGAGGATCAATCTAGGGTTTTTATGATTTTATAAGAAATTGTGGTTCTGAACTTATAATACATATGTAAATGAGTGTTCTATTTTTCAAATAAGACATATTTTCACTGTTAGTTCATTGACCTTTACTATTTTGAAAACAGATTTTGAAACTGAAAGCTTCCCACTATATCTGATGAATAAAGGCCTGGATTTATCATGTTGATTTGGGAAATCAAATTTTGCCCACTGCAATCCATTATTCATACTTGCCAAGCTATTCTGAAGTAAGTTTCAGGGTTCTGAAAGATTTTATGGAAAGGAACATGAGAGAAGTTTTTCAGCCTGTCAGATAATTTGACTGGCTATGCATATATACTAAGAATTTTAATAATTGCTGTTATGCACATAATGTTTCTTTCAAATATAATTCATTTTTCTTGAATTTTCTGTCAGATGCCTGACGAGATGCTTCAATTTGAAAGTGTAATTTGATGTTAATTTGAAGTAACCGTGTTTCAGGTTTTGGTGTTGGTTAGTATTATCAAGTGTACCAATAATAAAGAGCAATAAGTCTACTGAACTGTTCAGTGTAATTTATGTAATTATGGTACGTATGTATGTGTGTGTATGTTTTAAAAAATGAAAGAGGAAGAATACCTGCTTGTTACACCCTGCTTCAGAAGCTCCAAGCTTTACCTGGTGTTACACTTTAATTTCAAGCTTCAAGAGATTTTGCCCATGTGACCTCTTGCAAAGCCTTTGAGTTTTTGATATCTTGAGTTTGTGTCCAGAGAAAAACCACACATTTTTGTCTAAGAGATTTCTTTTTATTTGTTTGGAAAAAAGGCTTTACAGGAGCAACATATAACTTCAACAAAGCATTGCAACAGGTTATGAGAAACTTCTAAAGGGCAAACACAAACTCCATACAACTTAAGTGAAACACCCACAACTTAAGCAAAATACTCACAAGAGGAAGAAAAGAGTAAATGAGGGGAGATTAAGAGAAGAAATAATAGAGAAAGAGAGGGTAGAAAAATATAGCTATCACTGAAACATCACACATGTTGACAACCTCAGGAGGGCAGGCCAAGGCAAGATGGAGACCTAATTCATGCCTCTTTTATTTACTGTGGCCACTTGCTATAGGCAGAACCTTTGTTCGCTGATGCTCAAGTGTCTTCCTAGCCAAAGTGGTGCCGCAGTCAATCAGAGGTGTGGGTGGTACACCAGGTGGGCTTTATTTATTGACAGGTCCCCAGTGCCAGATCTCTGCCATGTGGCTGGTGGGCCATCTTGTCTGAGCATGTGGACATGCTGCAGGAAGTTGGACCCTTCCCCATACACACAGGCACACACAGACACAGACACACACAGACACACAGACACACACAGAGGAAAAATAGTTGATGTGACCCATCAATCAAACTACCTGGTGCGATATGAATCTGGTTTCTGACACTGGTCTTTCTTGTATGGTCAAAAAACAGAGAACAGAAGTAGCTGGATTGTATTTCAACAAAATTTGAAGCTCCCTCTTAATCAAACAGAAAGACAAGTGTTTTCTGCTCCAACAGTCTCCACATGACAGGTCAGTCCTTAGTGACCATTGTCAGCTGGCAAAGGTTAGAGAAATCCCCAGGCTACTCTAATCTGTAAAGACCTTAGAGTAAAGCATAAGGCAATGCCATTTTTTTTCCTCATGAAACACAGGATGTCCTTTTTAGCAGAGAAGGCCCTAAAGTGTGATAAGATAAAGGATTGACAAATGATTAATGATTTCTTATTGTTTTTATATATTAATTACTACTGCTGTCATGCTTTGGAGTATTATTATTTGTTCAGAAATTTTTTTTTTTGTTTTTCAATTTTGTATTCAGTTTCTTCAGTTGTCTGTGTTATCCTTAAAGAAAAAGCTCTCATAGGAAAGAATAGACAATGGGTATACCGGAAAAAGATGTGGCTGTTTCATCCTAAATTCCTATCCCAGTGACAAATCAGGCCTCAAGAGATCAGGATGAACAAACAACATAAAACATAAATTACAGCGATAACAAGTACTCCAAGAATGTGCTACGTTTGCTGCTGGTGGTCATGTCCCAGTGAGACTGCTACAGCAACCTCAGGCTACAGTTTCAGTTCAGAATGCAGTTGCCAGCAGAGAGTCATCATCTCCATCAAAACTTTTCTAACCATCCTTTGGCTAGACAAAGGAATAACTCAGCTTTGATAAGCCAAAAATTCCAAAACTATTCTCTTTAGTCAGGCAGTTTGTTACATGACAAGTGTCCATATTATAAAAAATGCTTCTGGTGTGTATTAGTATATGACCAAAAAGTCACGCTTTCAAGCACTCTACCAATCCGATTGCACAACAGAAGTATGGAATATATTCTGTTTTCCTGACAGAGTACCTTTATTTTCTAATCAGCATGCTATATAATTAGAAACCCGTATTTTCTTCATACTTTCAATAAATTTTTGATTCAAGGCTGTTACAAAAATGTCTTTATATTAATCCCAAGTAAATAGTATATAAAAATATAACTCTTAATTTTTAATGTATTTTAAGCAATTTAATTGTAATAATTTTTGCCATAGTTTGACACACAGAAAAAAAAAAATCTCTATCGAGTTGCTATTTTTGTTGTTCTGATTTGACAGTAAATTGTTTGATTCCACCCACCCACTTCCAGGTGAAAAATCTGCCTGTTTCTATATGTGCTCAGGAAAGTTATAAGAATATTTTTAGAACTATTACCTTATTTTGCAAAGCTACTTTTCTGAAGTAACTGAGAGCAAAACAGCAAGACAAAGCGAGGCCAATCTGGCAAGGTTAGATGCTCTGTAATCATATGAATGCAAACACCTTAGAGGTTATTTGAAGGCATCAAAGGAAAAATAGCATGAGAGGGGGAAAAAAATCCCAAATCAAAAAAAAAAAAACCAAGTAAATGAATGGAGTGACAGTTCAGTTGAGAACCAAACAATCTGATTTTTACTTTTCTCCCTGAATCAACTCAACTAAAGGCAAACAATACATTTTTATGTGTCGGGAATTTTGTGGGGTTTTTAATCAGTGAACACAGTCTCAATTATAAGTGGTTTCTACTTCCTCAAAGACTGATTTTGTGACAAGAAAAATTTTGGAAACGTGAATTAAAAAAAACCAAAACAATAACAACAAAAGGTATGTGTCCTTTCATCTTGTCCAGAATATTGGGAAAATAGTCCAGGTTGTTGTGAAAAATGTGTCTGTGTGTACATATAATTATGTATCTGGGTGGGTGGTTTTAGAACCTGGTTAAATTTTTAAAAGGTATACCATCCAACTTTATGTGTATAATTAAAAAAAAAAAAAAAATTGTTTCAAGATTACCGACAACCTCAAGCAACTTTACTAGCATCATCTAGCTGACATGACACAAACTTACCATGCTTCTGCTTTTCTTTTTAAATTTGTTTTAATGCTTTTGATTTACAAAATAGTAATAATAAAAAAAAAATTCTTAACACAGCTTCATAGGGAGTAAAGTGGTGCATCTCAGAAGAAGAAAGATTGTCCATCTGCAGAACTCAAATACCTTAAGGATTTTTTTTACAGTAGCATAAGAACTGGGCACTTCTGCTTTCATCTTCTGTTCAGATAGTGACTTGGAGAACCATAAAATAGTTGCTGCTAGGCTGATTTTTGCAGAGGAAAGAACAAATAGCAGCACTATGATCTTACATCCCCTAAGGGGGGAAAATATTTTGTCCATGGAAGTTTTATGTATCTGCATCTCAACATCTGCTTGAAATACTAACTGGATTTATTTCAGCTTCAGGGAGGAAGTTTAACATCAAATCCGAATAAACAAAACCAAATAAAGAGTTATACCTTACTTATTGTAAGGACCTTTTACCTTTTACTGATCCCTGACTCATGTAACTGCTCTTTGTTACAGATGTTAAATTGTGGTCTCAAAGGTTACTCAAATAGTATTAGTGTTTGAACAAAAAGATTGCAAAAGGACTCATAAAAATTAGACAAATTAAGAAAAAAATGGTGTGATTTCCTCTTTTCAGTTAATTATCTTCCTTGTACTTTAATCCATATAGTAGAATAATTCTCTAAATACTTCTCTTTATTTACTTACAGGACTGGAGCATGCAGATTTCCTTCCTGCAGAAGCCATACTTTGTGGTAGTCCAGCTCTTTAACATCCAGTGAAGGCTTAGACATCTTAGGACACTGAAAGGTCAGAAATGCTCTTGGTCCATCAACATTATCACAAAACATGCCCCTAATGGAGTCTAGTCTTGTGGCTGACTGAGGTTACTCTGACTTTTCACACTGCGAAGGCTGGATTTAAGATTCCATGGAGCATTTTTCTAAACTAATAAGTCTTTTGATCTAAGTACTTTTGAAAAGACAAGGAGGGGTTTTATATAATTTTTGGATGCCATTTTACCTTTGAAATCTGTCCTAACTTTATGAAAAATATAAGATCTTGACTTTAACCAGATTTGTCTTCTCCCAGGCAGCTAGACCTAGGACAAGAAGAAATACCTCTAACTGTGACAACAGAGGTTCAGGTTGGACATCAGAAATAATTTTTTCACTGAAAGGGTTTTCAAGCATTGTAATAGGCTGCTCAGTGAGGTGGTGGAGTTTCCATCCCTGGAAGTGTTCAAGGAATGACTAGACATGACATTTTGTGCTATGGTTTATTTGATGTGGTGGTGTATGGTTAAAGGTTGGACTTGATGATCTTAGAGGCCTTTTCCAACATTAATGATTCTAATATTGTATAATTCTATGACTACCATAGTTTTTTTCAGGGAAAGTGTGGTATCTCCATCCCTGCAAATACTTGAAACTGGACTGGATAAGATCTGGAGTAAAGATCTGGACAGGATAAGATCTGGATAAGATCTTGGTCTGAGCAGGGGCTTGGCTTAGATGGTCTCCAGAGATGCCGATTGGAACTTAGTCACTTTTCCACCTTTTAGAATGAAAAAAAAAAAAAAAAAAAAAATCTTTAAAACTCTCTAAAACAAAGAAAGAAACACCCCCCCACCTCCCACAAAAAGTAAAAAATTGTAAGCAAAAAGGTACCTCAAATGCTCTGCAATATCAGTGCCTAGGATGTCATGTTAATCTGACTTCTGCAAGCAATTCTGTGGAGCAAGTACTCCTTTCTGTAAAAGTGCTTAGGTTTGTCTATATATTCTGTTTCTGAACATATTCAGCATCTTTAATTATATGTAAAAGAATATGAAGAAGAACTTTTTGTACTAATACACAAATCCTCCTTGTAACCTGAGATGGGGAAAGTTCTTCCGCTCCTATTTCACTGTATGATACTTGCATACCTGCCCCCTTGGCACTGTGTGACCAACTCATTTCTTGGAGCACAGGACCTTGGTGGGGGTGAACTCACCCTGGTTGAGGCTGCAGTCCCTGTCCTCTTTGTGTCCAACCACTATGCCCAATAGCAGGCTCATGGCTACTCTTCATGTGACAGGGATTAATGAGACCATCTTTCTGAAATGTATTGAGGTATTGTGACTTATATGGTCCTTTCATGTGCTTTTAGAGCATTTTGTCATCTCTTACCATATATATGTGAAAGTTGTGAGTTAGCCTCCTGTCCTTGCCAGAACAAGAATAAGTTGGATTTATCTATTTATTTTAAGGTGGGAAAAGAGGGTTTGTGAAGCAGGGAAGGTGTATCAGTGGGAGAATGACCCCAAAACTCAGGAAAGAGGTGTGTGATACGGTCCCTCTGATGAGCAGCATAGGCTTTGCAAAAGCAGTGTGAACTGAGGCACTGCCTGAGGCAATTCCAGGAGGTCCCCTTGCCTCTTCATTTTGCCTGTTTTCTTATTTATTCTGTTCTGTTTAAGGAGAGTTTAAAAGTCAGTTATCTAGAATTCTCTATTTCAGATCCGATATACCTGTAAATTGCTTCCATTCTTTTAACTTAACAACAGTACAGAATTGAAAGCAAAATGAATCAGTCAGAAAACCCAATCCAAACTTACATGATAAAAATTAAACAAATAACTTGTAAATAGTCAAAAACTTTTATGATAAAGGTAAAACCCAAATAATGATAACAGCAAAAAACTGTTTAACTTTATCTTTTAGGACAAGCATTCGACAATTTGCACAAAGAAAAATTTCTTTTTTTTTTTTTTGATATGTCTGTTAAACCTATCTCCCTCCTCTACATGATGTTCAATAAGTAGTGAATAAATTAATCAGTGAAAATACAATGAGATAAAGAATCATCAAAACTAAAAAAAAAATAAAAATACAAAAATAAACAAAAAAAATGCAAAAAACCACAACTGACTGAACTCTATTAAAAATGTAGTAAAAACAAATGAGGTTTTGTGATACATATTATAGTATGTGCTATTTTTCTCCCTAAATACATATTAAATATATGATTTTTATAGTGTTAACAAATAGGATGTCTGATGAGACAAGGAGAATATTTTCAGAATACAAAATAATAATTAGTAAGACAAAACCAGAATTAATATTTTTTTTTTCAAATACTGTAATACTGATATGCTTATTCTATATCTCCCAGTGTTTATCAGATTTTCATGTGGGCTTTTTTTTCCTAAAATCAGAGACTATTAGACTATTCTAAATGTATCAAAGCAACAAACCCCTTTGTTCTCACCACATATTTGAAAATATAATCCATTTTCCAAACTGTTATTCACCCAGAAGCACTTCTTTATCCCAAACAGAAATATTTTAATAGGTACATTAACAGAATGTGTGAAAGAATTAGTGTCTTTGAATATTGTAATGATTGTAACCATCTTGCAAAAAAAAAAAAAAAAAGTTGAAATTAATTAATAAACTACATGTAATTTGTCTATTTCTCTATATCCATGTATTATTGGTATCCATATATATTTAGAAAACCAGTGCTTTATACAAGCTAAATAATCTTAATATTCTTAGATACATTGAATGCTTTTACATATTCAGTTTTTCATGTCATTGTATGAGTTCTACTTTAAAATTACTGCCCTTTTTTTACCTTTATTTGTATATTACTGTGACCCATGCTATTCCACGTAGGCCATAACTTTTATATAAAATCAGCACCATCCAATATATCCATTTCACCATGTTGTTGTAAGGAAACAGAGCATTTATGATTACCCTATTGATATATTTGTCTTCAATATGTACACTTATGTTTTTGAACTTTTGGACTGATTGTAAATAAATTTGAGAAAATAGAAGAAATCTAAGCAGCTACTTAAATGTAACATTTGTGTATCTGCGGTCATTGTTTTAGCATGTCTTCACTGTACAAATAATTCATTCTTATATTTCTGTATCCCTTATTTATAAGACATAAGTATCTGTTCTTAAGAGATGGTCTTGCAAGAACATACTTGTTACTTAGTGCAATGACAAATTGGTGTAGCACTAAATCCTTTAATTTTATTTTGATTGATGCTAATTTAGTTGAAATTAAGTATACACATAGTTTATTTTAACTCCATAGGCTACATGTATGTTAGCTTGTGGATAAAAACAGAATTTCAAGTAATTATCATATTTGTGTTCTCCCTCCCCATTCTGCCAGTCTATTTAATTGTAGTTTTCACCATTCTACTATTAGTTGACGTGTGAAATTTGAGGTAATATTCTTTCAGAAATATGTAAAATAAGACATTTATCTTACAAAAAATTATAACACTGATTTAAAAAAGAAAAGACACTGTTTTTGTCACTGAATATCCATTTTATTTAAGGAGATTTGGGGGTTTTGATTTGTTAGCTTGGGTGGTTTTTAATGGATAGTTCATCAGTATTACATGTCTTTTGGGGGCTGTTCATGATCTTCTCTTCATTCATGGAGATATCTTCAAAGATATTATGAAAGTTATACATATAACTTGCTTTTAAAAAGAAAGTCCTGTTTCTGCTCTTCACAGTAGGCTAAAAGAGGATGCTGATTTCTGACACCCACTCTCATCTCCCTCCATCCACCAAAGCAAATACTCAAGCAGAGAGAGTATTTTCTTTCTATGAGAAACATTACTAGGTCATTTGTGTAATCAAGGCCTTTAAGAATCCAAATCCACTTACACAATATGTAAATTTTTCCTTTCTATGGTACCTACAAATCTAGATGATATGTAAAATCTCTACCTTTATGCACCATATTTTGGTAGTCAGAGATGTTGTTTATATCTAAGTTTTGGGGGTTGGTGTGTTGGTGGGTTTTTTTGTAGTTTTGTTTGTTTGTTTGTTTTTTGTTTTTTTATTTGGTTGGTTTGGGTTTTATTTGTTTTATTTTGCTTTTTAAAGTGTTAATTGTTGATTAAGAGAAAGCGACTAAATGTTAGAAGCTTGCTTTTTTGTGAACAAAGAATCACTTAAGGAAATCGATTTACTGAAGCAGCTTCAAGTTGAGAATTAAATAGCTAGAAGCTGAATTTATATATAAAGAATGGTTAAATCTATGTCCCCTAGACAATCAGATTTAAATTTTAGAGAACAAATAATTATTAAAGACAATATTAGATATAAATATTGAAAAGTGGGCATACAGTGTGCATTAATTCTCTTATTGCTAAATATTATCTTTATGTAGACAACTTATATGACTAATAAAGAATTACAAAAGAAAGGGAAGTGAAAAAACTTTTTTTTTTAAATAAAATATTTGAAATTTATTTTTTTTTTCATTATGGTGAAATGCCAGTATGCTTTAGGAACTGATCATTAAAGAAGCTGTGCATATTTAAAGACATGTGTCTGTGACAGTGAATTTAAAGACATATGTCTGTGACAGAGTGGGTTACAAAGATGATGAATATCTGGAAAACAAATGTTTTTTGTGACTTTTCCTTGACATTGAAAGCTTCACTGTGGGAAGCATAATTGGAATGTAGAGGGTGTGAACAAAAGAATATAAAACAGGACTCAAAAATTAGTAAGTTTTCAGATGAATCTGAAGTTTGTGAGGTAGCTTTCAGCTACCAAAAGAGACCATGCAGCCCTGAAGGCTGATTCTTATCCATGTCAGGTAAATATTACCTAACCCCCTAAATAGGGTTAGGTAAAAAAGCACAAATCTTCACTCTTTCCTTTCCTCTGCATCTTCTAATCTGCATTGTTTTGTCTCACCATGTCCACAAATCCTTACCTGGACTTTCTACTCATTCAGCAGGCAATGCAAGAATAGCAATGTACAAAATCCTACTGAAGGTATGTTATAATGTGCATTCCTGAAATTATGTCTATGGCCTAGAAGTTGCTTTATCTCTGATTTGATTTGTTCACCTCAGTACATTTTTAGTTTATTCTCTAATCTCTCAGCCTGAGAGGATTAACATTCCAGAGGCTGTCCTTTCCAGACTGTACAGGGTAATCAAAGGCAAGAGAAGACTCTCATCTCCTGTTCGGACCTCTGTCTGGCACAGATTTTTATCTTTTACCCTGACTTTGCCAGCAAAGGTTACAACATAAATTTTAGATTTTTATCTTCCTCTCCTTAGTGCTCTGCAGTTTGCTTTATTTTCCTAACCTTATTCAGTCCTTTTTGTTTTAGTATGGACCGAGTCCTATAAATTATTCTTTCTTGAGATTTTCTATATGACTCTCAATCTCACCCACAATACACTTTTTTTTCTCTTCCTTATTTGCTTCTTTCCCATTGAAGAAAAAAAAAACACATTAGTAATCCTGACATTCTTTTATGAACTGTGTCAGTATTTCAGCTTAGAATATATGCAATTATATACACAGATAAAAGGAAATTATTTAGTATCATGTGAATTTAACATTCTGTTTTTTCCACATCATACTTAATAGAATAGTCCCTTAAGAATAAAATTGAGTTTCATAGGACACAAAAGATAATATATAAATACCATTTCAAGACTTTTCCTAAAACCAAGTTATATTATAAAACAAAAATAACTTTAGTTTTTAGATTGATTTTAGGAGAGATTGGGGCAGGGAGAAATTGTTTAGCTTAAGGTCCCATGACTCAAAATATACGTTTTTCTCTTTCCTTTCAAATCCTTGTGTTGATACAAGGATCTTGTGTTGTTTGTTAAAAGATAAAAAGCTACAAAAGCATTAAAAGGCAGCTGAAGACAAAAAGAAAATGTTTTTGGAAGGATTAGGTGCAAAAATATCTTTCAGAAGTATAAGGTACTTATGGTCAACCCTGATAACATAATTTATCACATCACTGTGTGGAGATCCTTTTTTTGCTGAAGAAAGAAATTATTTTTGTTAAACACTATGACAGTACAATGTATACGACTAATAGTAGCATTGCTGTGCTGGTTTCAGCTTAAGTGGACTTAGTTCTCTTCACTGTAGCTAGTATGGGCCTGTTTTGGACTTTTGCTGAACACTGTGCTGGTGATGTAGAGATGTTTTGGTTGTTGCTAAACAGTGCTTACACATGGCCAAAGACTTTTCTGCTATTCATGCTGCCCTGCCAGTAATTGCCAGTAAGTGAGTGGGGAGTGTACAAGAAGTTGTAAGGGGAGACAGCCAGGATAGCTGATCCAAACTAGCCAGAGGGATATTCCATAAGGTAACCTACTCCGTATATAAAGCTGAAGGAATAAGAAGAGGCGAATGTTCGGAGTTATGATTCTTGTCTTCCCCAGTAGCCATGACTCATGATATAGCCCTGCTTTCATGGTGATGGCTGAACCATGGACCTCCGTGTCCATGGGAAAGGATTCTTGTTTTGTTTTGGCAGGTGTGTGTGGCTTTTGTTTTACCTACTAAACTGTATTTATATCAATCCAAAGGTTTTCTTATTTCCACTCTTTTCTCCCAATTCTCTCCCCCATCCCGCTGTGGAGGAGTGAGCAAGCAACTGTGTATGGCTTAGTTGCTGGCGGAAGCTAAATCACGAAAATCACACAATAGTGTCATCCAATAACAGTATCACTATCCTAGTCATGCTGATTTTCACTTGAGCAATTACAGACTAATTGAGCTGGTCAGATAAACTTTGCCATTAAACATCATGCTATTTTCTCCAAGCTCCCTTCTATGCTCCATTTTTCTACTGGCATTATGTGAAGACTGAGAAAAAAATTGTGATGAATTGTCTGTACCCGTAAGTTCCACTTAAACCAGAGACTTTAAAGACAGTGGGAAAGCTGTCATAGTGACTCTTTACTTCACGAAAAATAGCTGTTATAGTTTCAAAACTCAGTTGGAATTCCTTCCAAAAGCTTGGAGCCAATGTCATAGTGTCGATAAAGAGGTTTAACAAAGGACACAGCGGATATGTATGTCCTGATGTTAACAGCTCCAGCCAGAGCTTTTGTTCTGATCTCTCCCCAGGCCAGAAGGAAGGGAAGACTGGCTCAAGGGTGGGGGAAGGGGTCAGACTTTCTGCGCTTTCTGCGAAGGTCAGGAGTTCACCGGCTCGGCGCTGAGAACAGAGGACGGGGACACACACACCAGATCCGGCATCGCTGAGGGACCAGGATTGTGTCTTTTGCTCTCTGGCTTTGCCAATCACTGGTGGACACCACGGACTACTGCAGGGAAGGAAGAACATACCTGCTTTTCTGCAGAGGCTGGGTTTCTGCTGCCTTTTGTTTTTTGTCACCGACGCTATGGGAGCTCACTCGGCATCTGCTCCTGCCGGTCCCCTGAGAGAGAGGACAGCCAGCCAGGCGCGACATTGCCACCTGCT
>JAWWEW010000088.1:32615084-32629390 GCA_035583185.1 Anabacerthia variegaticeps
AATTAAAGTTCTGTTTTCTAAATTTAAAGGAGAGGGATTATTATTTTTTTCTTGGCCAACATAGATATCAGAGATATCCCCTTGAACTAGGACAGTAGCAAACACTCACTCTGCGGTTTCAAAATATCTTCTGCTATAAAAGGAATTATGAGATGAAATATTAAGGGCTAACTCTATCATGCAATCAAAAAACCTGCATAGAAGAAAACAAAGGCTGCTAAGAATTGTTAATTAAGAGGTGACGCAAAGGCCTCTAAGGAAGAGAAGAAAATATTAAAATTTCTGAGGATGAAGAACTATCATGCATGAAGGTGATAAATAGCATTATCACAATAATGATAATGTGGAGGGGGGCAGAAAACATGAGTAATTTGATCTGGCAACTGTGTGTGCCGTAAAAGGCAGAACAAATACCTAGGCTTGGCTCAACATTAAAGGCCAAATGTATAATTTAACATATGTGAGCTTGGAGATTGCTCTCCAGGAAAAGGGGAGTACTTGAGCAAAATGACAGGCAGTTTGTATGAGTGGATTTTCTCCTGTCTAAGCAGCACCGCTTTTAGGATTCTGAAGGTGGGGGAATTTGGCTGCTACTGCAGGGTATACACCTGGCTGTTCTGGTCCCAAAACAGAAGTGCCCAGAGCCAAACTAAAACATACCAACATATTTTCTCCAATTAGAAAACTACTTTCTCCCCTATTTGTAAATAAACAATCATTACTCTGCAATTCATAACTTTTTGGACTGCTTAATGTGACTGTGTGAAATTGATGCTAACCGCAAATGAAGCAAGGTTAGCAATTGTGGAAAATGATTGTATTATGATTTTTCTTGAGAGAAGGTAGCTGCTAGAACTAGAATTTGAAAAAAGCATCATATTGAATTCACAACACATTGCAGTGAATTGTCTTATCTTTAAAAATGAGAAAAGGAAGTCATGGTACTATTGTATTAAGATTATTCTCCCATTATTCATGGGAGATTCTCAGTTAATAAGGAGAAAAGTCCCTGCTAGAAAATGTGCATTTGAATTTGGAATTAAAGAAGACCAAAAATATGAACTAAGTTCAGATCTTCTATCTTGAGTCCCTGATATTTTAGACAAATAATTCTTTTTTCCAATGCATTCTTATAAACTACTGATCACTGGAGAGAAGCTGTTTCAAAGACTTCGCTGCGTAACTTGATCAAGACTTTTCACAAACTCACTGTCACAAACTCTGCCACACACTCTCCTGTCCATCACCATTGCATGAGGACCAAAGGGGCAGAAGGTTCTACTGCTACAATAGATAATTATGGCCACTTCTGGTGGATTTTTCTGTCAATGGATATTTATTAGCTAGAGAAGCTTGACAGATTATCCTGTCTATAGCATAACTTCTGCAGTATACACTAACATAGACATAAATGTCCTGTTATGACAGAACTCTACCCATTTTTGTATACATATTATTTCCTCTTGAAAGCTGAGATCACTGCAAGCAACAGGAATGAAGTCCCTAGTTTATTCACATAGTTCACCAGGTTCACTAGTGCTAGATGAAATTCTCTCATCTTTTGTCCAGTCTCTCTTGCATCATTATCATATCTTAGCTATAGAACTTTTCTAAAAAACTAGAGATCGTGACATATGTAATACATATGTTCCTATGTTTTGAAAAAAACTACCCATCTCAGGGGATTTCTGAGACTAAAATTTTTAAGTTTTTAGATACCTACTTGCATTTGAACTGCAGTCATGTCAAAGTATAGCAGTTGTGAGTAAATATTGAAGCACTTGTGCCACTGTTTATGTGTAGAAGAATTCACTGCTAAATGAAATCTCCGCTTATGTTCTAAAATGAAAAAGGAAGGTAACTTTTTAAAACCACAAATTTACAAATTGATGAGATTCTGGATAGCTAATTATTGTCTACAGCTCTTTTGGGAATTAGCATATAGATATATGCTAATTCCCAAAAGTGAGATATGCTAATTACTTTCTATTTTCACTATCACCAGGGATCTAACATGTACTAGAATAATACATACTTTGAGGAAACATCTCCAGTACTGTACTCTGCAGAAAATCAGAGAAGCTACCAGTACCTATTTCTGTGAATCCAGTTCTGAACCTTGACTTTATTAAATCAAATAGTGTGAGAGAATAGGGTTAGAGTTGAATGATACTTACCTGAAAATGAGAAATGAAGCATATATTTTGTATCTAGTAACATATGGTAATTTAGTTAGGTCTGGTCACACCACCTAACGTGCAGAGCAAGGCCAATTCGTATCATGGGCTTCACATGGCTGATCTTCATTCAGTATCTTAAAGGAGTGGGAATCCCAGTCTCTGTAGGTAGCCCACTTTGTGGGGTTCAGTATCACCACTGTGAAATATTTCTAATATTAAACTGGAATTTCCCTTGGTCCAGCCTCTCTTTCAGCCTCTATGCACCCTAGGATGAGTCTGGCTCTGTTTTCTGAACCTTACTCAGAGCAATAAGCTCTCCTCTCTCTGGCTCTCTTTCCTTCCAAATTAGAAAGGCCTTCTTCAGTGCTTCAGCCTCTCCTTGTACAAAATGAAGCTCCTTCTGTCTTTTCCGCTAAAACAAATAAGAAAATGTAAATTAGTATCATCCAAAGATGAAAGCAAAAATAGATCTATAACTAGAAAACTTTAAATACTCCTGAGCATAGCATTTATAAGTGCTTGAAAGGTACTGCAAATAACCTGACAATTATAAGAAAACACAAAGCTTTTTTTTCAAGTTTAGGTAAATTCTTCTGATAGGTGTTATTGTTGTTGCTTTTTGACAATCAATCTCCCCTCTCCTCTGGAAACAAAGATAGTCTAGCATTAATATTTAGCATTTATGTGTGAGCTAATTTTTCCACTACCCTCATTTAGCATGGTTGAAATGAACATAATTCACCGCAACATTAATCAATTACAACTTTTCAAGTCAAATCTACTACCTGATTACTTTAGGCTTAGAACATAATTTTATATGGAGTTTTAAAATCCTTTATAAATATATATTATATACGTATTTATTTCCAAAGAAAATACCAATTACAATAAATGCAAAAAATTAAGAAATAACCCTAACAATGTCTAATTTTCAGAAGAGTTACTCCTATACAGTCTGCAAACTTCAATATGTGAGTAAAACTTTTTATGAATATGTTATAAACTTTGTTTACCTATGAAAAACAATGATGGATTCTTTGTAAGTAGAGAGTTGCACACTGTGGGATTCTGCCACCTATCCTAAATGTTGGATTGTCAATTAGTAATTCAGTGCATTTCTTTTATGCCACTGGGCTGGCCAATTAAATGCTAGCGAAATAAAAGACTGCTGACTGAATGTAGTTTTTTGTTTTGTTTTGTTTTGTTTGTTTTGTTTGTTTGTTTTTAATTACAAAGCCTCAGACATACATATTATATCCCTAAATTGTAAGCTCAGAGATAAAAATAAAGTTCTGGAAACCAAAAGACAAATAGAAAAAGTGTTAAGAACAAGGGAAAATGTTATTACAGGGTAGTGCAGAGAAAGCAAATGAAATTTACTGTAAGTTAAAAATTAATTTTATAAATGTCATTTAGAAATAGCCACACAAGAACTCTCCACTAATTAGCATATTTATGCATTTAACGTAGCTTTTCTTCTTATCTGTTTTTCTTTCTATGTTGTCTTTAAGCATTGTATGCTGGTAGTGATTTTAACAATCTCAATAGAAAATGTTTTCGTGTCCTGTTTTAAATGTGTGTATCGTCTTAACCTCTCCAACTTTACAGGGAATGTCTCTGTCCACTTCTGGTCTCCTCAGTACAAAAAGAACTACCGAAGAGGGTCCAGTAGAGAGCCAAAGAGATGATTAAGGGAAGGGAGTCTCTTTCTTACTAAGACAGACTATACTAGCTGGGTCCATTTAGTCAAGAGATAACTGAGAGGGAATCTCCTTAATGCATACAAATATCTCAAAGGCAGGTGTAAAGAGGAAGATGCCAGACTCTTTTCAGTGGTGCCCAGTGACAAGGCAAGGATTAATGACCATAAACTAAAACATAAGAAGTTTCATCTAAACGTGAGGAAGAGCTTCTTGACATGGAGGGTGGCAGAACACTGGAACAGGCTGCCAAGAGAGGTTATGAAGCATTCCCTCTACAAACAATCAAAACCCACTTGGGTGAGTTCCTGTGTAACCTCCTTGACCGGGTGGTTGGACTGGATTATTTCCAGTGGTCCCTTGCAACTCTAATAATTCTGTGATTCTGTGATCTAAACTACAAAAATTCTTTTTTTCAGAAGTGAGTGAAAGTCACTGCATTTTTGGTTTAAGAAACTGAAAGTAAAGTTAATTTTACTATCCTTATTCAGAATTGCAAAGTAAAAACTTTAGTATGTGTGCATGTATGACTATGCAATCATTTTATCAGAAATACTTATCTCTACAGGATATTCTAACTGTATCATGGTATGCAGATTCCTAAATGCTAAGTAACTTGCAGCTCAGGACAGCACTTTAATTACTCAGAGATATATGTTCACTGATATTTTTTGATCATAAAAATACTAACCTTTCTGTACCTGTGTATGTGTTTATTTTTTACTGTATTATTTACTATATATATTTTGGGTAGCATTTCAATGCTGTTTACAGCTACAAATTAAAATCCATTTTTCTATAAATAGATTTTCCCTGTTTTCTGGAACAGTGAAACATCAACTAATGCAATAGTATTTTCCCAGTTCTTAAAATCTATCAATATCTTCTTCCTCATTGCAATTTTCTTTTCCTACACTAAAAAGGTAATTTGACAAGTTTCCAAAAATATTTCAAAACTTCTTCCCACTACACTTTTTTTTTCTTTATCACAATATTAATAGTAATTTAGACAATACTACACTAAAGAAAATAATGCAGTACTTTTAAAATTTTTTCTCAGATGCCAATCCTCAATCCACTGCTGACATCCCACTAACTAACTGTGCCTTTAAATGTGTTAATGACAGGAGATAGGGTATCTGTGTCCCTATTCTGTCCAGCATGAAGATTTCTGAACTCATCATTAGCAGTTTGGGTTTTTTTTATTATTTTTTCTTTTTCCCTGAGAGCAGTGTTTTGGTTTTGGGGTTATGGTTTCTTTTTTTTATTTTATTTTATTTTATTTTATTTATTTTTTGTTTTTGTTTTTTGTTTGTTTTGGTTTTTTGTTCTGGTTTGGTTTTGTGTTTTTTTTTTTTTGTGTGAAATGCTGCTTCTGATGTTTGTTTCCAAGTCTGTTTGCCAGAAAACTAGATCTTCTTCATTGGAAATAAAAATAAAAAATTACTGCCTTCTGTATTTTATCTCTTTTCCTTAATAGTTGTGTTCTCTCTTTATTCTTAGTTAAATATATATTTAAATTCCATGAATGGCTCAAGTTCCCCATATAATATTTCCAGTGGGGCATTATTGATCTTCTTGTTCCTGATGACTCACTCGTCTCCTGGTCTTCTCAACTCATGAAGATGTTAAAGTTTCCTGCTATATCCTACAGCATTTTAGGACACTTCTATTAGCTTTCACTTCAGGTAGTCTTGTAAATTTCTTTTTACATCTGCAGTAAATAAAATATAAATTTTTGCTTTTAAATATAGATATTGACAAGGGAATTTTTTTGTTTATTTGATACTGGTTCTCAAAACAGGATCAATGAATTCGAGCACAAGATGGGTAAAAAGGAGACACAAAATAAACTAAGCTTAATTAAAAAAAAAACCATTTAGTTTTAAAATTTTAGTTTTAAAATCACTTTCTCATGCTCTCTATTTTTTCTCTAATTCTTGAATAATTGGAGCAATTGAAGCTCAGAGGTTTAATTATAATAAAAAGTCTCATAAATTAGAATGAAGAGGACAGAGAGAGAAGATAAAAATAAAGCTGACAAAAGAGGTCTGCAACTGACTCTTGATTAAAAAAAAGGAAATAATGATGACTTAACAAGAACAATAAATTTCAGCATGAACCCCTATTTTACAAACTGAAGGCATATGACTTTCATTCATGTAAACAGCAAATTTCACTATCGGAAAGAAACTAAATTGGAAGAAACAAAAATGAACAACTGTTTATAAACCACTGAGTTTGAGTCAAAGCAGAATAACAAAGGAGAGTGTAGTTTTCACTCTCATCCTCATTTTGGTTAGATCACAATTAGGTAAATATATTTATACTCTTCATGATTTGTAGCATGACTATAATATGAATGTTGACGTTAATTTTCTTTTTATAAAACTAATATTATAAAAATATTTGCAGTCCATTTTAAACAGGTGTTTATCTCATTCAGATGCTTAATTTTTAAATTGTATTATACTTTGATGCAATATGTTATATTAATAAGTTCATTACATTTATGAGAAGAATATAAGCTTCTGAAATCATCTCTTCTTCCTCTCCTTCTGGAATATATGCATGTTACTCTTAAAGTTGTGATCTGAAAAATGATTTTAAATTATAATTTTCTGTTGATTTTCAGGGTTTTGAATCACACCTTCTGCATCAGATAATACTTAAATTTCAATGTACAACAATGGCATTTCATATCTACAAGCATGTCAGGTCTACAAAAATGCTAGTAAACTTCTTAAAGAAAGTCCTCCATTAGCATAAAAAGCATTTGCAAAACAGCAACCAAAACCCTCTGTTTTTGTGATGACAACTAAAACACTGAATAGGCCTCATAAGTTTTATTTTCAGATTTACAGAACTTAGTATTTCTTAATGAAATTATCATTTATTTCCAAAGATATTACAATTTAAACTAAGTTTCCATTTCATGTGTCATTTTCATTGTTTTCTCCATTTATGTATGTATGCCTAATATACTCTACCTCTAAAAATTGCTTTTTAGTAACAATGGAATACCTGTAAAGTATGTTAAGTTTCTGAAATTGCAACTGGTCAGCACAGCTGAAGATCTTTTAAAGAAGGCCTTTTTACAGGGTCACATAGAGATAAGAAATGGGAGAATGGTTTACAGTGAACTGAAAGAGGGTAGGTTTAGATTAGATATGAGAAAGAGATTCTTTATTGTGAGGGTGATGAGGCACTGGAACAAGTTGCTCAGAGAACTTAGGCTTGTTACATTCCTGGAAGTGTTCAATGACAAGTAAGAGGCATCTTTGAGTAATCTGGGTAATGAAAGGTGTCCCTGTCCATGGAAGGTGTCCCTGCCCATTGCAGGAAGTTAGAACATAATTATCTGTAAGGACCCTTACAATATGAAGTATTCTGTTACTCTATGATCTGCCTTTCCTTAAATCTTCTCATAGATTAGAGATCTGTATTTGTAACATTAGAATTTTTGTCTATCGTATGAGACTCCGGGTTATTATATTATCGGGTCAGAACCAAATCAGGTGTGTGTGTGTGTGTGTCTGGGGGGAAGGGTCAGGTCGAGTGTCAGAGAGGTGAGGTCAGGCCATATCCCACACAGCAGCCCCTGCAGCCTCGTGGGGCAGCCTTGGAGCAGCTGTCAGCCAAAAACCTGCCTGAGAGCACACCCACCCCCCGCCCCCTTGCACCCCTAACCCACCCTTAGATTGGCAGGCACTCTGGGAACACTGTCCCTCACCCCACCCCGGAGTCCCAGAGTGACCCCAGACTGAAATTTGCAGAATGCTTTGCTTTGGTTGTACGTTACCCTTTTAAACTTTTGCCAAGCTCTCTTATTTTCTCCCATATTTTCTAAAGCTATCATTAAAAGTATTGCCTGAGAAAATGTGTGCAGAGATGAGTGCAGCATCTTCTCTTTACGCTACTGCAAGGTATTAAAGAACTGAAGGTTCTTCAAAATATCCATTGGGTAAATTTTTGAAGCCATGTATATTTTTAGAAGAAAAATTCCCTGGTGTGAGGCTGGAGTCTTACATATGGTTTCAGAGTTAGCAAAACATCTCTTTGCTGTACTCTTAATACTATAATATAGATATACAAATGTGTGCAATGTTTTCTTGCTATCAAATGTGAGTCTATCTTACATATAAATGTTAAAAAAAATACTAAAAACTTTATTGCCCATATCACTTTACAAGGAAGAAAAAACACCTTATCAAGTCAATTTTGTAATATGGAATTTTGAGAAGTAAGACATTCTCCAGTCTCTCAGGTATTCTCTTCAGTTCATGTCTTTATTTCTCCTCCAGTGGGGAGGAACCTTTCCACTTTTGTGCAGTCTGATTGTTAACTTAATTTAGGCTAAATGTATACACTAACCTTGAAAAAATATTATATAATTACTTTTAAGAAGATTTTTGGGTGGGTTTTTTTGCCTTTTTTTTTTTTTTTTGGTTGGTTGGTTGGTGTTTTTTTGTTTTGTTTTTGTTTTTGTTTTTTTAGCATGTATTTCAGAATTTAGCAAGAAATGCACAAAACATGCAAAGTGCAAACTTAGAGTGCCCAGGGACTCATCTGACAAAATATAATACTGATATTTTATAAATACACTTCTATTTTTTGAAATTATAGAGCAGTAGGTTATAGCAAGGAATGTAGCTAGGTTATGGTAAAACCTCTATGCAAACTATATCCAAGATAAATCTCCAGGTTCAAATATTGAAGTATTTGAAAAGATTTTGTGCACAGAAAGAATCTGGGCTGAGATTTATTATAGATAGTTTTAATTTTTATACTGAACAGGCACTTCATATATTTTTTTATTAAGCTTAAAAGTGTTCCTAGTCCATGTAACAATGATGATGAAGATATGCAGTGTGTTAACATATTAATTCTAATTATATTTTTTATACTCTAAAATGGTCAGATCTTTTTCTTCTTGGCATTGAGTGTCACATTCCACTAAGACTAATTCAAGGTTAATTTTTCACTAGATCTTTATGAGTATTGGATATACTAATCCCAGGTTATTCAATAACATTAGTCTTCCATTTAACATTCAACTTTACCAAGTAAGCTATAAAGAAAGCTAGATGAATTTAAAATTGTTTAAATTGTTTGTGGTCCACAATTTCTTTCCTTAATTAGGTTAAAAAAACCAGAGACAGTACAAAACTTGTGGTTGAATTATTTAATTCTATTAATTAATTAATTCTATTAATTAATTTTATTAATTCTAACTGTATTGAATTCTCTACTCTTTATCACATTACTTGGCATAGTAACTGAAATGGAAAATGATGAGAAATGGAGGGGAAGAAAAGGAGGAAAATGAGAAAAAAAAAAAGACAAGGGTTCACTTTCTTAGGATCTCATACATGGAAAAGACATATTATTATAAAGATTTAAGTCATATTTTCCCATTGTACTGAGTTTCTGTGCCTCATTTTTGGTGGCAGAGGGGCTACAAGGGAGGCTTCTCTAAGAAGCTGCCAAAAACTTCCCACCATGTCCTGCAGTCAATGCCAGCTGGCTCCAGGATGGACCTGCCACTGGCCAAGGCTGTGCCAATCAGGAGTGATAGTAACACCTCTGCAATAATATATTTAAGAAGCGAAAAAACAGTTGTTGGGTAGAGGAAACTTGCAGCCAGGGAAGAGTGGAGTGAGAACCTGTGAGCAGCTCTGCAGACACCAAGGCCAGAGGACAAGGAATTGCAGGAGGTGCTGGAGGTGCCCAAGGAGAGATTGCCCTGCAGCCCATGGAGGATCACCAGAGTGCAGAGATTTGCCTGCAGCCCATGGAGGAGCTCATGCCGGAGCAGGTGGAGCCCATGATGGAGGCTGTGACCCTGTGGGAGACCCATGATAGAGCAGGATCCTGGCAGGAACCCACAGAGCATGGAGAGAGGAGCCCATGCTAGAACAGGTTTTCCTGGCAGAACTTATGGCTCTGCAGAGGACCCATGCTCGAGAAGTTTGTTCTTGAAGGACTGCACTTCATGGAGAAGCGAACCACATGGCAGCAGTGTGTGAAGAACTGTTGCCGGTGGGATGGACTGCCACCAGAGAAGTTCATGAAGGACTGTTTCCACAGGAGCAGGGGAAGGACTTCTTTCCCTGAGCAGTGACGGAAACAACTGACCTTAACCCCTGTCTCCCTGTACCACTGTTGAGGGGAGATAGAACTTGAAAGGAAGGAGGGGTGGGGTGAAGGTGTTTTATAAGATTATTTTACTTCTCACTCTTCTGCTTTGATCCTGTTAGCAATGAATGTGATTAATATGTGCACTTTGAGCTGGTTTTGCCTATGATGGTGATCAGTAAGTGACTTGTCCTGGCTCTTGTTTCAACCCATGAATCCTATGTTGTATTTTCTCTGCTCTGACCAGCTGCAGAGAGTGAGAGAGTTTTTACTGGGCATCCAATCAGGGTCAACCCACTATAGCCATGTAGTCCACTATAGATTGAATTAAAATATATGGCTTTTTTTACAAGTGTGTGTATTTGTGTGTGCACATTTCAGTTTATCAGAATATATGCCAATAAGTAATTTGTTGGTGTAGATGCCTTAGGTTTTTCATGTATTTGTAGCTTTTTATACAAATATGTAGTTTCTTACATTTAGAGTGACTAGCAACCTCTAACCCTGTGCTGGCTGTCTTAAGGGTCAGGTAATAGCTGGAACACTATGCCTGGGAAACACACACCAGAGCTAAGACAATTAGATACCATGTTAGTCAAAACAAAAAAGCAAAGCCCAGCAACCTTGGAGAAGCTCCAATAAGGGAAAGTGGCACACGAAGATGATGTTAAAGGATGAAGTAAGGAGTCTTAAGACCTCCAACTCATTTCTAGGAGAGGCGTGCCATGGGGCGGTTCCAAGGGGAGTTCTGGGTATGGACATTTCTTAGATTGGATACAACTTTTAGATATGATAATTGAGTAGTGTTATAAAACTAGTGTCCTGCCATGTACATAGCTAGTTTTCCCAGCTCTTACACCTTGTTGACATTTCTCACACACGTACACACACACTCTCTCTGCGTGCCTTCCTTGCTCCTGCTGCCCAGCCTGGTGTGGTGCTCTGAGCTCCTGCCCCTGAAAGGGGGGCAGGGAGCTCAGAAGAGCTCTGCTTGCAAGGGGGTTTTCCCTCCCTTGCTCTCCTAAGATGGGGGAAGAAGATGTTTCCCCTCCCTTGTTCTCCTGCTCCAGATCTCAAGAACCTCAAGTCCTGCTTGAAGGAAGACGAGACTGGTTATGGGAACTGGGTACCAGCATGAGCTGCTGGGGTAACTGAGCTGCGGGGAAGCAGCTGTAAAAGGGAGTTTCTCTATTGTTTATAGTGAGTTGGAAGGTGAGCTGACTTGGGCCAAGATGTTGCAAGAGTCAGTGTTCTCAGACTGTGGATGAAAGGGTCTTTCACCTGGGAGGGACAGATTGTTTGCTTCGGTAAGACATGGGAGAGTGGCTCAGGGCTTGGCTGGGTATAGATACAGCTGGAATAAAAGGGATGTCTTTCAGATTAATTTACTCTGTGTGTTTTTGAAGCAGTGGTGTTTGGAAAAAGAGCTCCCATGGTATTCCTGAGGCTGTGAGCTCAAACCTAGCACCGGTCTTTTCTATCTGTTACTTATCAACATGTGTTCTACTCTTTTACACTCTTTTTATACTTTATATACTCTTTTATACTCCTTTATATTCTGTATTCCTAAAACCCTATAAGTAAAAGAACTCTTTTCTAATTTACCCAAATAATGTTGTCTTGGAAATTTTTTTCCTTCCTCTTATGGGAACAGTGTTATTACTTTATGTTGATAACTTCATTTTGATTTTGACAAATAAAAATAGTGGTTTTTTTTTTCACGTCTCTCTTGAGCTGTTGTTTCAACATTAACTTCCACCAATAATTCATCTTCATTAAATTTTAAATGGGCAAGGCATGTGAAAAAAAAAGACCTAAACATTGTTTAGTTTTTATACACGCTAAAAAGTTCTCTACACTTTATTTCCAGCCATATTTGTGCTGGGGTTAGTATGCACACAACTCATGGGTTTTTTAGCTGTGTTTGAGATCCTTAAGCAAAGGGTCCATTTCTGTCATTAAAAAAAAAAAAAAAAAAAAAAAAAAAAAAAAAAAAAAAAAGAAGGAGAAGTTCTAATAATCTAATGCATCAGGATTCAAATCTGAATGTATCTGGAAAGCTTAGTATTCCCAAAACACTTGAAGCACAGTTTGGAAGGTATTTACTCCAAATGCAGATGGGAAGGAGATTGGTGGGGAAATATTGCTGCTGAGCAGTAAAGGTATGGCTAAATACAAGCCCTTCTGTAGCATCTAATTTTATTCTGACCAATTTTCTTGCAAATGAAATGTGTTTCTGCTCCAACAAAAGACCACCGTCACAGGAACAAGCTGTTTGTTTTTCTGTGAAGTGCTGTTTTGTTTAAGAAATTTTCTTATCGAAGGAATCAGTGTATAAATTCTCATGAGCAGCCATATAAAATGAAATTAGGAAAAGTATTCTTGGTACAACTCCACCATCTGCAACACTAGAAATCCTTTTCCTCTGAAACTGTATCATGTCTAATGGCCTTACATTCTGAATTAGTTTGACCCATACTAATGGATACCAAAGGGAGACATTTCCTAGGCAACAAAAGTCAGTACAGAGTTACTCCTGGCTTTTGCAAAATGCCAGCCTTTGTGAGGAACTGGAATAAATCCCATGACCTTAAAATGTTTATGGGTAGAAGCACTATTTCTATGCAAAGGTCACTAAGCAGCCACTGTTCACATCTAGTTTAGCAGCTTAGTGCTTCTCTCCAGATGACAAAATAATTTAACATCTCACTGATGTGTTGGCCACCCAACAGGTATTTCAAAGTAGACATCTGTCAACATGCCTGAGGAATCAGCTGTTGAGTGACACCTTTTTTAATGAGCAGGCAGGTAATGAGGATGATATTGAAATAGTCAGAAAAAAAACCCACTTACCTGAAATGAAGTTTTTCAGTGTTTTCATGTGCAGATTGTTTTGTTAGCCCAAACTGCTCTTCTTAAAGAATTCTGTAAACAATAAGGATTTGTCTCAGATTACAAGTGAAAGGAAAAAAGTCTAAGACATTCTATTTATTTATAGTTATTTGAAACTTAATTATACTATGGAAATTAGTTTAACACTATTTTCAAACATTTACCTGTTGTCAAAATTCAGGACCAAATTAATTCACAACTGTTTGGTTTGTATCTTAAATAAATACATATTTATATTGTAAGCATAATTGTTAGGGCAAAATAATTTTTCTAGTAGTCTATGTTTTAAATGCTTCATGTGTTTATTAAGTTATATTATTCTAATAAATTCTAAAGAAAAAATAAATTTAAATTCTTTTTGTATTATTTAATCAGTTTGTTATGAAAAATACAAGGTTTTTGGGAAATGGCTTTACTGGTGTCTCGGGCTATTCAACAACAATGTAACCCAGTGTTGCAGAGCCATGTAAGTGTTAAGTATACTAAGTTAGTTTACAGCAATTGACCTCTTTTTTTAAAAAAAAAAAAAAGTCAATTGTTTATTCACAGAATAGATTGGTTGAACTTTTTTGGTCCTTTTAATACTTCCATTATGTTCTTGAATACTGCATGTATATATTCTTTCAAATCAATTGGAATACCCTGAAAGTTTAGCAACCTTTGCAATTTACAATAATATGATTGAATCATTTTTATAAGACACTGAAATATACATTAGTTGAATTTTCATTATTTAAAGGCTTATTTTTATCCAGAACTGATGTGAAAAATTAAAGCATATTTGTTTTTAGAGTAATTGAATTATTTTTTTTTTTTCTATAGGCTAACACATTTTATTGCAGAAAACAGGCTTTGTAACATGGAAGAACAGAGCTTGACAGCATTGAAAATAGAGATATAGTAATAAAATATTGATTGAAGGAAAATAAAATGTGGCCCTCAAAAAACAGTTATTCACTGCATAAATGCTGCAATCTTGCCAAGGGGTGAAGGAGGAGGTGCACTCTCATGAGGGTGTGAGGAGAATGACACTTTATTAAAATGGAGGGCAGGCTTTTATAGGGTCCAGGGAGAACATGCTAGAAGGGAGGCAGAACCTGGGCATGTACTAACCTTATAGAGAAGGAAGGTACCTGAAGGAAGGTGGGAGATGACCAAACTGGGGAGAACAGGGAGAAGATAACTGTATAAGGTGATGCTGCAAGGCAGCAAACATCAACCAACTAGGAAAAGGGGTAAAATGAACCAATCAAGAACTGGGATACAACTGAGGGGCACAATACATTAATACAAAATGAATTATGACAACTGTAAAACTATGATATAACAGTCCAAGAAGGATAGATATCCATCGATCTTGATAGATGAGTCTATGCTCCTTCACACTTTGGTATTC
>JAWWEW010000088.1:32666691-32678417 GCA_035583185.1 Anabacerthia variegaticeps
TAATAAAAAAAAAAAAAAAAAAAAAAAAGACACCAAAACTGGTATTTTCTGCCACATAATTAATTAATTAAAAAACATTTAAAAACATGTGAAGTTTGAATCTAGGTATTCAGTGTAATATGCAGCTTCACATAGGTTTTTACAAATAGGTTTTATTGTGTTCCCAACATTTAGTTCCTTATTCAGTGGTTTCTGACTTATCATTTCCATTTTTTTTTTCTGAGCTCAATGAAGAATTGACAGTCCTGTAAGCACTTAGGTCACCCACTTACTATCTGTCTTCCCTCCTTGTGGAAGTTTTCCAGTATTTTAAGACTTATTGAAAATGAATATCAATACTTTAAAAACATTCTCTTTCAAATTTCTTAAAACTTTTGAATGAAATTTCCCTGACCTTTCCCAATGCTTTCAAAAATCTAGTAGTTAATTAAAAGTGTTATTATAACTTGCTTTATGTTTTTGCATTTTTTTCTCAAATAAGAATCATACATCTAATACTTTTGAATTCTTCTGCTTTGTTACCAGTATTTTTCCTGTTCCATTTTACCAAAGAATTAATGTAACTTCTGGATTTATTTTAGTTTCTATGTTACTTCAAATGCACAGGCAGTGGAACCAAGAACAGGCATCGTTGGAAAAGCATAGAGACATAATCTGGTTATGTAGGTATGGGGTCAGGAAGGCCAACATGTTGCTAGAACTGACCTTGGAAAGGGATGCAAAGAATAACAAGAAGGGCTTATAAAGGTATGTCAGCCACAAAAGAAGTTCAATGAAAGAATGTACCCTCAACAGGCAAGACTGGAAAACTGGTAACAATGGATGAGGAAAAGTTTGAATTACTGAACAACATTTTCACCTCAATCTTCAGTGGTGACCTCTCTTCCCACATCTCTTGAGTGTATGGAACTCAAAGGAAGAGCAAAGTCCCTTCTACTGTAAAGGAAGATCAGGTTCACATCCACTCAAGGAACACAAATTCACATAAATTTATGGAACCTGACAAGATGCATCTCAGAGTCATGAGGGAAGCGGCTGACATATTTACCAAGTCACTCACCACGATATTTGAAAATTCCAAAATTCCTGGTGTGTTAAATGAGCAGAAAATTGTGTCCATCTTTAAAAAGAGTGGAAAGGAGGACCCTGGCAACTACTTACTTTTCAGTCTAACTTATGTGAAGATCATGGAACAGATTCTCCTAGAAATCATGTTAAGATACATGCATGGAGTACAAGGAAGTGATGCAGAAAGCAAGCATAGTTTCACTGTAGGGCAAATCTTACCTAACGAACCTAGTGTTTTTCTACAATTGACAAGGGAGCAGCTGTGGATGTCATCTATATGAGATTCTCAAGGGTTTTGACATGGTACTCCACAACATCCTTCTCTCTAAACTGGGGACAGATGGATATGATCGATGGGCTGCCCAGTGAACAAGGATGGCCAAATCCAGAGAGTACTGGTCAATGGACCTAGGCCTGGATGAAGATCTATGATAATTGGTGTTCCTCAGGGCTCCATATTGGAACCAGTACCTTTATCAATGACATAGACAGCAGGATCAAGTGCACCCTCAGCAAGTTTGCAGATGGCACCAAGTTGAGTTGTGAGATTGACCTGCCTGAAGTATTGAGATGCCATTAGAGGAACCTGGACAAGCTCAAGAAATGGTCCTGTAGTGACCTCAAGAGGTTCAATAGAGGCAAGTGCAAGGTACTGCAGCTGGGTTGGAGAAACACACAGTATCAATACAAGCTGTGTAGATTGAGAGCAGCTCTGATGAGAAGGTTTTGGGGCTGCTGGTAATTGAAAAACTGGGCATGGGCTGTCAATGTGTGCTTGCAGCCCAGAAAGACAATTGTATCTTGGGCTGAGTGAAAGCAGTGTAGCCAGCAGTTCAAGGGAGTTCATTGTCCCTCTCTACGCTGCATCCAGCTCTGAGATCCTCATCTAAGGAAGAACAGGGGCCTGCTGAAGCAAATAGAAAGGAGGGTCGCCAAGATGATCATATTTGTAGAACATCTCTCCTACAAGTAAAGGCTGAGAGAATTGGTGTTGCACAGCACCAAGAGGAGAAAGCTTCAAGGAGATCTTATTGTGTTCTTAAAGTACTAAAAGTATGTAAAGTGAGCCTATACAAAAGACGGGCAGATTTTTTACTAGGGCCTGGTGTGATAGAATACAACATAACAGTTTTATACTGAAAGAGGGTCAGTTTAGCACAGATGTAAGGAGCAAGGTTTTTTTAACAGTGACAGTAAAAACTCTGGAACAAGATGTGGTAGATAACACATCCCTGGAAACATTCAGAGCCAAGTAGGACATTGCTCTGATCAACCTGACATATTTGAAGATAACCCTTCTCAACCTCACCTTAAAGGTCAGTTTCAGCCCAAAGTATTCTATGATTTTAAATCCTTTCACACCTTTTTTTCTTGCCCAAATACACCTCATTCATTTTTGCTTCTCTTGTTAACGTTTTGATGAATATATTTTAAATGTCTTCTTTTCATACATTTCTATATGCCTATGACTATAAATATGTATACATCTTACTTTGTTTATATGAACACAGTATAAATACAATGATGAAAACAGTTCTATTCGTCATTCTCCTCACAGGAAATTTTTTTTTCTTTTTGTTTCTGTGGGCTAAGATCCTTCAGGGTCTTTCGTTTCTACAGGACCTTTTCAAGACATGCACTAACGGGTAAATTAATTTAAAAAAAAAAAAACGTCAAATACATATAGCTAGGTTTTGTGTCCGTGATTTTAAATAAATTAATTATGGACTTTAGTGATGATGTTATGTACATAAGCTAGTTAATTCAACTTATTCTCTAAAACCAGACCAGAATATCTAAACTGAATTAGCCATCTTTCTTCATCACACAACTATTTTTTTATATTTTCTGCAGTATTTTTGACAGCACAAAGGCAAAATTTTTCAGGGCAGTATAGCAGAAAATATGATACATTGAAGAGGCTGAACACTGTTGTAGTTCAGGGAGTTGGTTTTCATAATATTAACCTGCATTTTTGTTCTTTCCTCCACATTGAAACAGAAGATAAATATTGAACTTTTGAAATAATGTATGGTCTTCCAAGACATGTAAGACTTTAAAGACTCAGTGTCTCTATCAGTTCATTCCCTTAGACTAGACTGAGAGACTAATAAAATCAAAGCAAAGCGGGAGACTCAGCAGATGAAATCCTATGTTCTTCATCATTGCTTCTTTTACCTGAAAATATAATTCAGTGTCAGGACTTCATTTCTACAGAACTGAAGCAGTGGAGTACTGCATGTTGTCCTCAACATAAGGGAGCAAGTAAAATATTTCTGATTTCAGCCATGCTAATGTCATAGGTTCATGCAATAAGATTTTGGGGCAAGGTAGGAGTATTTGCCTATATAAAATGGACATGAGTCAGTAACTTACAGGTGAGGAGGCTTATACATAGAATTTCCTAAGTGCTGAAAGCATTGTCAGTGTAGACTTTAGTATTTAAAATGCTTCAACAATACAGTTTCTTGTGCTTGTAAAAACTTATTATGTATTTTTGTAAACTGTCACAGTACTACTTTGTCTCAGTACATTGTAAATTGCTAGACAGAAAAATAAAAGAAATTATGGAGAAAAAAATAAAATTCAGGCAAAAAGTAAGTATTTTAAGTGGATGTAAACATGAAATTAAGCTACCTTTTAAAATAACAAAATTTAAGGGTAAAGAATGCTGAAAAAATCAGCAAGAATTCACCACTGAATACACTTGAGTATGCAGTAAGTTCACATACAGTAGATAATTAATATTTATCCTTAAACAAATTGTTTATGTGATTGAATGATTGTGTGGAAGCTATCAATTAATTTTGTGAATAGCATTTGGGTGCATCCAGGGACACATCAGCAGCCTGATTTGGTCCCTTACTATAGCTGAATGTACAGGGGCTTTAAGTATCATTGGTTTTACTATATCTAAAGTTACTAGTGTTTGTAGTTGCCTGTGATGTCCATCAGCTTGATGGAACATTAATAATGTCACAGAAATAACCTGCAGCCAACATCTCAGATCCAAATAGATGAAAATTTGGCTCTGTTAGATTATTTAACATTGATTTGGATTTTCAGACTCACAGTTTTAACTTAGTATCTAGATATTTATTGACATCATTTAGTGGGCTGTCATTCTGATATACATTCATTTCAGGAGGAATGCACTCATTGAAAAAATCCTTCAAGATCAAGTATTTAAAGGGATTAAAATTGTTAAATGATGAAATATATGACAACACATGAGCAGTATGTTTGCCATAACCAGTTACAGTCTATTTTTTCTAGTCAGCTACATCTGAACTAAGAAGATATTTTATAGAAGATAGTATCTGATTACAGTATGTTTATAATACATATTTTGATACATCATCATATCACTTTTTCCTTTTTACAGCTTTATATTCTGGACATGAGAGCTTTTAATACCATAGTCCATAAAGTTTCCTTCATAATGCTCAGCAGGTACTGAAAAATATATGCCATAAATATTCTGAGTCATCAAGCTAGAATGCCTGTACAATGAGATAAGAGATTTTTTTTAAAAAATATGCTATTGTCATAAAAGCAGATAAATGCTGAGGCTGGGAAAATTTTCTTGAGGATTTTTTGCAGAATAAGTGAGGAACACACATAGTACAGGATAAGTACTCAAACAGTCTAAGAATAACAGCTATGGAGGATAGTTAATCTATCAACACAAGTTGAAAAAAAAAAAGGAAGTATAAAAGTTCTCTATACTTTTAAACTCCTCTACCATTCTGTGGACATCTGTTTAATGTCATTTATGCTAAGCATGCAGAAAGTTATCTGTCAATTACATGACTAATTGCCTCTTCAAGGTACTTCTCTTCTTTTTTTCTTTGATTGTTAGTAGTAAAAATCTCTTTTCATGTAATCTTAATAATTTCAAGAATGCACCAGAAGGACATTTCAGAGGGTCTTGCTAGATAAATGAGATTCAGTAGCTTATACACTACTTAATTGACATATGTTAAAAGTGACGAAGGAAGGAAAACAAACCAAACCAAACTGGAGAGGAAATAGTACTTGAAAAAAAATTGAAATTAGAAGAAATCTATTTTCTTTGTGTCAACTGCATAAGGAAAAGAAACCAGTCTTCTTACTTCATGCAGAAGTACATGGAAATGTAGATTAATGAAAGATAGCCATTCATCTTCAATTAGTAAAACAGTTTTTGTCATACTTATGTGTAAATGAATTATTTACTTATATCAACCTATTTTTGTGACTCCAAGCAGTAGACAATATAATTATATTTGTTTTGTATATACATGTATTTGCATACATATTCCCATTTCAAATGTAGCAGAGAAACTGAGAAGTGAGAGCTGTGCCTCTCTGTATATGTTTATTCCACAGACAGACTGTAGTCTGTAGCTCAGAAAATGTATTTAACAGCACCAAATTAAACATTAACCCTTGCACTGCATTTTTGTTTCTAAAACCACACAATACATTGAACCTCAGCATTCTGTATTGGCAAGACTTCTCATCAAAGAGGAGCTGGATTCAGTGAAAAATACCAGTCCATGAGCAGAAACATTTCAGAAGCACATGTTGGTTTTAGGAAAGTTTCTCAGATTTCAGGACGTAAGGTCATGTCAGTGAATAAAACCATGCAATAACAGAAAACCTGTGATTAGGGTGCTTGTCTGGAGTAGTTGTTATTCCAGTGGTATGTTACTACTGATAGATTCCTCCTTTTTATATTTGCATTCCCTATTTCACAGTCAAAATTTTCCTGTATTTTTCAGTAGCTAAATCTGGAGCATAATTTCATTGTTAAAGGCGTTCAGAATAACATGTAATTGGAGACATACTTTCCTCTGGGCAATGTTACTTAGGCATGGTCATCCCTTGGTTCATATCCCTATGCAGAACAGAATGACTTCTTCACTGATATAGAGTAAGTGGATAAAATTAAAAGGTTTTATTACTTTTTTAAAAATCTGTATGGTCTTGTGGACAAGGGAAGGAAGTAGTGCCTGCTTTCTAAAACTACTTTGTGTCCTTTGTCCCAGGTAACAATTTTGATTGTTTTAATCATAGTTGCAAAACCATAGTTTTACTTCATTGAAAGATGTTTGAAATAAGGCAATACACCTTGAGAACTGCTGTAATGGAAAACATTACTTCTCATTCAAGATTCATGTTGGTTTGTCCAGTCTTTGTAGTCATCTCCTCCTTCACCTGGCCTCGGTAAGGACAGTTACATTGCATTGACTTCAGATCATGTTAACAAAATTAAGATCTGAAATAAAACGAGAAAAAACTCAAAGAAACAAAACAAGTCAGAGAAAAGTGAATGTACTATCCAATATTATGCTTACAACATTTTCATAAAAAACCCCACAGTGATCTTAAAGGGTAATATATAAAATCATAGAATGTTGGAAGGAACATTAAAGATAATTTAGTCCCACCTTCCACTAGACCAGGTTGCTCAAGGCCATGACAAACCTGGCCTTGAATACTGTCAGGTTTGGAGCATCCGCAATCTCCCTGGGAAACATATTCCAGTGTTTGACCAAGTTCACAGTAAAGAATTTCTTCCTAATATTCAACTTACATTTCCCATCTTTCAATTTGTACCAAATACTCCATGTCCCACCACTACAATTCCAAATGAAGAGTCCCTCGCTGGCTTCAATGTAGGTCCCCTTCAGATATGGAGAGTTTGATGTGAGGTGTCCACTCAACTTCTGTAATATAAGAGTACCTGATGCATTCATTTAAATGATATGGCTTGGGATTTATGGAGGTGAAAATTGGTATATCAGCTGATAGAAATTGTGAGAATTTAACATTTAATATGTTCAAACTGTTTTGCCACTGAAAGGCAACATTATTTCACATTGTAAATATTATAGAATTAAATTACAGTACACCATTTCTCTATGAAAGCAATTAGGCTAATAGAGGTCCAAGTAAAATCATTCTCAAATAATTTTTCTATTACCCATTTTAAAGACATGGATTTGTCCCAGTTCTTAAATTGTAAGTAGGACTGGGATGAATTCATACTTTTAAAACAGCTATTAAAAAAAAGTAAAATAAAAAAATAAAATAAAAAAAGAAAAGTGACTTATTTTACTCAAACTCTAGCCTGATATTTGTAACCCGAAATGTCTGTTATACTGGCTGAGTAAGGAAAGACTTTTATTTTTATTGAGAGCCCTAATAAAGGCAGACTGAAAAAAAAAAAAAATGGTCATATTCTATAATGAAATTTACATTTTAATGAAACTGTGAACACATGATTTTTCCTATCATTAATAGCCTTCTTTTTGATGAATTACAAACCAAGGTCATGCAACAAAAAACCTCTTCACAAATAATTTCCTTCTGCTTGCTTTGCAGAAACAAAGCTAAAGTAAATATGCAACTTTTTTCTTCATATGCATTTTTCATTATCTTAAGTTTTTAGTTACAGACTATTCTGGTCTTAATCATTGCAAAACTATTATAGAAGAAAATTAAAATCAGAAAAAAAAAAGTAAAAATCATAAATATCTAATGTTATCCTTCACTCCTTGACCACCTGTTCCTACCAGTCCCAAGGCTAGAATTCAAAAGCAAAAAAATCCCTAGCATCTAATGTAGGATGTCCTCTAAAGTCCGGTCCTGTATGGATGTTTTTAAAGCAAATCTAAGCTCTGCAGACCACCACCCAGCCCTTCCAGACTGCCTTTTCTCCTTCTTAAGAAAAAAAAAAAAATCTATTTTGATTTACGTTTTTCTTGAAAGACAGTAATATTGAGTCATTTAGGACTTAAAAAGATAGATTTAGGCAATTACTCACAGTTGCAAAGATGGACCAAGCAGAGCTTGAAGAGATATCAAAAGAATTAAATAAGTAGAAAAACATATCTGAAAGAAATTTTGAAATTTAAGCATGTTTCTGCTTTCAAATGTGTAGTTTCATAATTGCTTATACACATATTAATATATGTAGTTAATGCAGCCTCCCCTCCAGAATGTGATATATTTTAGGATTCACTCCTTGCACGGGAAAGATCTGTAATTCCCAGTAATATCCCAGTCTAATACTAAAGTGCATCTTGAATCAATGTGTCACAGCAGAACCTAAACAAATTGTTTCCCAATAAACAACGAATAAAAATCTGTACAATGGTTTTTTTGCACTTCTAGTACATCTATAAGTTTTAGTTACTAAATGGTTACAGATGAGTTAATTCTTGAGAGTGTCTTTATGCTATTGTTATCCTCCCAATAAAAAAATATCTCTTTATTGATTAGATCAAAGACAGTTATACCAAGAAACTTGTTCTGTCACTCCCACAATCCTGATATGGTAGAATCATAAAGCCCTCAGGTGTTGTAATATTTTTCAGTATGGCATCCAGTGAACCACTGGTTAACATCCCCTTTATTTTCAAACCAAAAGTTTGATATAACTTTACCTAATTACACTGGTTTTGGCTGGGGTAAAGTTAATGTTCTTCATAGCAGCTTGCATTGTGCCATGTTTTCGATTTCTGACCAAAATGGTATTGATTATATATAGATATACGACTCGGTAGTGCACACACAGCATCAAGGCCTTTCCTACTTCTCATGTGGCCTTACCAAAGAGTAGTCTGGGGGTATACAAGAAGTTGAGACACGCAACAGCCAGAACAATGCACCTCAACTGACCAAAAACATAGCCCATAAGATAGGCCATCATGATGAGCAATATAAGCTGCTGGGAAGGAGAAAGGAATGGTTTTGAGAGCTATGACATTTCTCTTCCCTGTTACTGTTGTGTGTGATGAAGCCCTACTTTCCTGGAGATGACTAGCTATCTGCTGACAAATGAGTAGTGTGTGGATCACTCTGTTTGCCTTGCTTGCACCTCAGCTTTTGCTTTACCTAGTAAACTGTCTTTATCTCAACCCGTGAGTTTTCTCACATTTGCCCTTCTGATTCTCACCCACTGGGGAGGAGTGACCAAAGAGCTGTGTGGAGTTCAGTTATTCAATTGCTTACCAAGTTTAAACCACAACACTGATGCAACAGCATGTCAAGCCTCAGTAATGTATTGATTTAAGAACATTTAATTTACTATTTTTTTTTCCAATATGCTCAGAAATATTTCAAACCTAAAAATTTGATGCATTATAAAGTATGTCACTGTAGAGGTAATTAAAAGCAGAAAGATCCTTGCATCTATCAGGTCAGTGATTTCCATCACTTCTCTCATATATAAACAAAAGTTGTTAATTTTTGAGTCCACTATTTTTTCAAATTTGCTTTTTTTCTCCAATACTATTTTGAAAAGAAATACTGAAACAGGAACTCTTTCTATGCAAGAAACCTGTGAAATATCTTGAGAACTGTATTTTGCAATACTTAATGAAAATAGTTTAAAATTACAGATCTTTGAGGCATAGTAAGTAGTGTAGTTTTTACTGTAGTCAAGCAGGAAAAAAAATCCAATATTAGCAAAAATACACCAATGACCTACTATTTTTTTCTTAAAGCATTTCAGGTAACTGGCAACTGGTAACCTAGATATTGAGACAAAGGAAAACATTCATCTTTTTTCTCATTAAACTTAGCAGAACCTGAAAATCTTCCAAATGTGTATGTAATTTTAGAGGTACTCATTTTGCAGCCAGATATTCCCCAAATTGCCTGCCAAAGTCCAGAGACAACTCTAAGTAGGTTTGAGCTTTTCACAACAGATTTGAAAAATAAAGTATCAATGCCATATGAAGTCTCCTGCTGTTGTCATTAACAGAAGAGCAGAATTGTTTATTTGGAAAAACTGAGATTTAAGTTACATATCGGAACGGGATTGGGTGGAAAGCAGGTGTCTGACAACTCTGAGAGAAATTTTACCAGGAGGGACCTGAGAGCAAGTTTTCATGATAATTATTTAGACAGAAGCTAATTTTAGTGACTTTGTTACTGGTACATGGCAGTCATTATATTCTGTTCATTTAGGGCCTTAGGTAAATGTTTAATTTTTTTTATTTTTTTTTTTAAAAAAAAAGCCTTGAGGTCAATCTTTGTCCTTTAGTTGATTTCTACATATCTCAGAACTATTAGACTTCTAATTAATGTATTCAAATAAAATGGATTGGAGCTCTGTATTTTTTGCCCATAATGCTGAAATTTCTGCTAAACCTGTTTATAATTCCTTCTTGAATGAGGCTGGTTTTATTAACATTAAAACAACAGCTGCCATTTCTCATCATGCTTTTTAAATTTTCCTTCAGGAGTTCAAATTCTTTTCAAATGAAGCTGATGTCATTAAGTGATTTGAATACAGAGAATTTATTGAATTTTAGAAAACAAAGTAAACTTCAGAGTAATGTTGTATAAAATAATAACCTATATTTTATTTCTCATCATCATGGCCTTTTATATTTTTAGATCATCTGCCATCCTCTTACCAGTTGTCAGTATGAAATTTATTCTGTGGATGTAATAGACAGAATTAGTTACATAAATCCATGTGGCTTTAGTGGTTTATAAACAAGATAAAAATATACTATACAGATTCATCAAAACAATATTTGGAGGAAAAAAAATCTTGAAATCTGACTATCTCTATGAGTGCCCATTAGAAATCAGTTCTTAATTAAATGATATAAATCTAACAAGCTTGCACAGGCAAAGTCTACTTTCTGTAAAATCATATTGACTATATAATGTAAAATTAGTTGAAACCCAGTTATAATTTTCAGTGAAATTCTTATTAAAAACTTACCAGCTTATTCTGCCTGTAGTTCCTCATACTTGCCTTTCACCAGCATCATTTCAGAATTTATGAAAATTGTTCTATTTTTTTTAAATTTCTTCAATTAAATAAATACTTATTATAGGCATTGATAACTTCCTTCAATGCTACTTTAAAAAAAAAAATAAAATAAATCTGAGTGAAAAATCGTAGCCATTCCTTGTCAAACATTAATTTTATTAACATATTATTTTAGGCATTGACTTTTCAGTCCTGGAGACTTTTTGGATGATAACTTTCAAAGATTTAGGAATGGGAAAAACAGGTAAATTGAGGAAAATCAGGTGAGACTTAGGAACGACATAGATGTCACATTCTTTTCAAAAGGCTCTTAGCTGCAGTTACTTGAAGGATTGCAGCTACCAGGGCAAAGAATCAAATATACATTCCTTTCTCACATTCTTGAGCCTTACACTTTTGGCTTGAGACAAGAAACATAACTAGAAGAGATATCTTTTAGGTACAGCAGAGATGATGACATCTAAATGTGATGATACGTTTCAAATAAAGAAGCCTCACTTGAGTTTTATTTCCTTTCATATATTACTTTTACAGTTTTATCACTTATAACCAGCTTCATATAGAAGCTGGATTATGTCCTTTCTTGTTTCTAATACTGTCATAAAGGAACTGGTTAATTTTTATGTCACTGGCCTTGCTATTTCATTAAATTACTCCTCACAGAGATATGCTTGTACATATACACACAGACACATTAATCTCTTCATTTTTTTCACATTTCTACTCCTTATGGAAATAACTTTACAGTTTCCTGTTCATCTTCTTTTGTTCTGTTTTGTTATTTACCCACGGAATTATAACTTTTCAAGTGTCTGGTAGATACAATGAGAGATTACCCAGAAATCTGTTTTATTTCCGCATCACCTTTTATCAG
>JAWWEW010000088.1:32678517-32702115 GCA_035583185.1 Anabacerthia variegaticeps
CAACCTAAACCTCCAATGATACAATTTCAGACCATTCCTTAGGTCACCACAGAGAAGAGATCAGTGCCTGCCATTCCTCTTCCCCTCACGAGGATCTTGTAAACTGCAATGAGGTCTCTTCTTCTTCAGGCTGAACAGACCAAGTGACTTCAGACCCTCCTCACATGGCTTCCCCTGAAGGGCCTTCACCATCTTCACTGCCATCCTTTGGATGCTGTCTGAGAGCTTAATACTATTCTTATATCATGGTGCTGAAAATGGCACACAATATTCAAGGTGATGCCACCCCAATGCAGAGCAGAGCAGGACAATCACCTCCCTTGACTGGCTGGTGATGTTTTGTCTGATGCCCACCCAGACATAGTTGGCCCTCCTGGCTGCCAGGGCACTGCTGACTCATATTCAACTTGCCATTGACCAGGACACTCAGGTCCCTTTCTGAGACACTACTTTCCAGCATCTCATTCCCCAGTCTGTACATACATCCATGGCTTCCCTGTCTCAGATGCAAAATCCAGCACTTTCCCTCGTTGAACTTCACATGGTTGATGATAGCCAAGTCTTCCAATTTGTCAAGGTCTCTCTGCAGGGTCTCCCTGCCTTTGAGGGAACCAACAGCTTCTCCCAGCTTTGTCTCATCTGCAAACATGCTTAGTATCCCTTGAAGTCCTGTGTCTAAGCCATTTATGAAGATATTGAAGAGCACTTGACCTAAGATGCTTAGTTCCCTGTGGAACAAAACTAGAGATAGGTCACCAGTTTGATGTTACTCCTGATGCCTAAAGGTTTGATATGAATTTTGTAGATTTTTTGAGTTTTAGAAGTATAGGTTTACTTGCTCACTTGTTAAGTGGCGCTAGAAGTTACTAAAGTGATTTTCTCACGTATTCTCTTATTTTCTGAAGGTCATGATGTTTTTCAGAGACACCTGCAAGATAATTTAAAGACAAAACAATACAAGAGCCCAGAAATCCTCAGAGGTGGTCCAGGGGGCATAGCCTAGGACCTTGATGGGTGGACCACTGAGAAAAATAGAAATTATGATTTGTTATAGATATCTAATATGTTAATTGTTAGAAAGAGTATGAAAACTGTAACATTATGGGCTGTGGGGTTCTTTGGGTATTTTTGGATGCAGATCATGATTCTTGTTGAATCAAGGAGTGCTTTGTAGGCCCAGTGGAGGGCCAGAGCCTCCAAACTCCCAATAAAGATATTATCTATCTTTCTCCATTAATGTTTTCTCTGAATGCCCATCTTCCAGGATTTTAGGCATCGCCCCATTCAGTGTTAATCTCTGCGCTGGACCCATTAACCAGTTGCTCCAGTTGTGCTGGACATTTTGTCCAGAAGGATCCTGTGAGAAACAGTATCAAAAGCTTTACTGAAATCCAAAAAATTACATCATCTGGTATCCCTCAATCAGCTAGGTGGATTACCTTGCCATAAAAAGGAAATCAGGTTCGATAAGCAGGACTTTCCTTTCATGAAGCTGTGCTGGCTGTGATGGAAGACAACATTGTCTCAAGTGTTTTTTAATCCTGGCCAGAATAATCTTCTCCATAACTTTATCAGGCACTGAAGTGAGTCTAACAGGCCTGTAGTTTCCAGATTCCTTATTCTTGAAAGCTGGGACAACATTTAGTATCTTCCAGTCAGCTGGGACCTCTCTAGATTCCCAAGGCTGCTCAAAAATCATTGAGAGAAGCCTCACAGAGACATCAGTCAGTTATTTATCTCAGATGAATCCCATCAGGCCCCATAGATGTATAGGGATCCATCTGGAGCAGCAGATCCCACAAAATTTCAGGGTTGACTGGGAGTTGATTGTTCTCACAGTCATGGTCTTCCCGCTCATGGCACTGAGATCCCCTTGGTCCTTCATCTGTGTTAAAGAGAAAGGCAACGAAAAGCATTAAACACCCCTGCTTTGTCTCTGTCTGTGTTTGTGAGGTGACCATCTTCATCCTGTAACAGGCCAATAGATAGTATATTTCTATACTGCCTATTGCCATTAGTATACTTGAAAAAACTCTTTTCACTGTTCCCCACATTTTTGGCCAGTTTCAACTCCAGTTTAGCTTTGGCTGCACAAATTTTATCCCTACAATGGCAAGCATCATCTCTGAATTCTTCCCATTTACTTGACCTTGCTTCCAATACATACACCTAAGAAGATACACCTTCTTTTTTTGCCTTGTTTCCATGAGAAGATTCCTCTTCAACCAAGCTGGCCTTCTGCTTTGTCTACTTGACTTCTGACATTTGGAATTGCCTGTCCCTGTCTCCTTAGGAGGTGATATTTGAAAAGTGACTGATGGACCCCAGCACCTGCAGAAACATTTTCACAGGAGACTTTACCTACTAATTCCCTGAGCAGCCTGAAGTCTGTTTTCCTCATGTCCAGAGCTGAGGTTTTACTGCCACTTTTCCTCCTGTCAAAAGAGATTTTAAACTCTATCACTTTGTCATCACTATGGCCAGGAGGCCACCAATCTCCACTTCGCTCACAAGATCCACTCTTGACATGGAGCAGCTCAAGGAGGGCATCGTTCCAAGTCTCTTCCCTTAGGACCTATTCCATAAAGTTGTCTTCCAGGGTTTTTAGGAATCTTCTGGCTTGGGTTGTACCAGCTTTGTGATGCTTCCTGTTAGTTTGTGGCAAGGTGAAGTCCCCCATAAGGACAAGGGCAGTTGACTTGGAAGACTCCCTTAGTTCCTCAAAGAATAATTCATTTTTGTCACCAGTGCTGGGAGGTCTATATGAGACTCCCATGATGACATCCATACAATTTTTTTACCCCTTGATTCTTACGCAGAGGCTCTCATCTGTGCCATTCTCAACTGTGAGTTCCATGCATTCTAACTCTTTTATTACATACAGTGCCACCCCTCCACCACTTCTGCTCTGTCTATCCCTCCTGAAGAGCCCAGAACCATCCAACAAGACATTCCAGTCACAGGTCTCATCTCACCAGGTTTCACTTTTGCCAATGCTGTCAAATCTCTGGGAGAGAGCCAAAGGTTCAAGCTCCTCTTGTTTGCTTCTCATGCAGGGTGTCTTGGTAGAAAAACATTTCAGATGTGGTGCACTGTAGCCTGCATCTCATGAAGCAGATCAAAGGATCCCTTTAGTGCTTGTTTCCTCAAGTTTTGGCTCACATCCTGTTTCTCAGCACTGACAATCCTGGTTTTGTCCCCTTCCCCCTTCCAAGCTAGTTTAAGGCTCTGCAAAGGAGCCCAGCTAGCTCCTGCACTAAAACTCTTTTTCCCCTCTGAGAAAGGTGCATCACATCAGGTGGCAGTAGATCAGGTGTCGATTAGACCATCCCATGTCAAAAACCCCAAAATTTTCCCAATTACACTAACCTGGGAGTCACTCATTGACCTCTTGGACTATTCTTATCAATATTATTCCTTGTTACCATAAGGATCAAGGGAATTACTACCTCTTCTTCTCATCCATCTACCAAGCATCCCAGGGCTCTGAAGTCTCTTTCCACTGCCCTCAGACTTCTCTTGCTTCTTTCATTGCTGCCAATTTGAACAACTAATAGTGGATAGTAATCAGAGTGCCTTATTAGACTCAAGAATTTTCCAGTACTGGCCCTCATCCAAGGCCCTGGGAGACAGCATACTTCCCTGTGAGTTGGGTCTGGTCTGCATATTGGGCCTTCTATCCCCTTTAGAAGGGAGTCTCCTATTAAAACTACCCTTTTTTTCCTGTTAACAGAGAAGGTGGAAGACTCCAACCCCAGAGCGACAAGCTGAATCAGGAGTTTTACTTCTAAAAATATACAAGGCTCAAAAAAATTGTCTATCAAACATATTGAAGATCCTGCAGTTCTTTCATACTTTGAGATAGTGTAAAAAGAAAATAGTGTACATGTTCTCTCAAGACCTTTACAGATACCCTTAAAATAAGGGAGAAAATAAGAGATTTTGACAAACATTTAAAGGGCTGACATACAACCAAAATAAAGCATTCTACAAAGCATTCACTTAGCACATCCTAACTCACACAGTTTAGCAAAATCCAACCCACTGGCTTGAAGTTATCCAAAGAAATAGAAGAGGAAGAAGTAAGAAAAGAGAATAAGAGAATCTGGTGTAATTCCAGCTTCACTAGGCAGGTGGCAGGTCTCAAGTGAAAGATGTGCTGAAGAATGTGTGCTGTTCTTATGTGTTCTGTGGCCCCCTGTGATCACCTATCCCAGGTGGGACTTCTGGACCATTGGCTACTCTGGGGCTCTGGAGAAGAGTTAGGGGCAGTGCTCTCAGTTTGCTACTCAAACTAGGACTACTGGGTTAGAGGTTCCAGAGGGTGGGGTAAGGGGCAGTCCTTCCAAGCTGTCTTTTGACTGACAGGTACTTTGGGGTCACCCAGTGAGGCTGCAGGGGCTGCCACATGGGATATGACCTGACCTCAATTTTGTGAGATTCGACTGATCCCTTCCCCTCCAATGCAAGCACACTCGAGTTGGTTCCAACCCAATAATTAAATAATCTACTGTCTCACAGAAGTCCTTGATGCAACATGCAGGTTGTGGTGTTTTAGGACTACTAACCCAGAAGGACCTTTGCCCATCTCATCAGTTTTCTGAATTTCTAGTTCCAGAGCCCCATACCTGTCCTAGAAGGTACCAGTTCTACCTGTCAGATTTTGAGAGGGAGGACTCTTCCTCCTGATATGTGCAGTGACCCGCTTCCAGCTTTCATCTTAAACAGACCCTTCACCAACAGTCTCTTGATTAATTACCCTGAAGGGTTTTGAGTCCACCTGCTTCTCCACTACAACGGAGGTTCAAGACTTCTGAGAGTCTTGAGACTGTGGCCTTTCTGAAAATAATTGGTCTCTCTCCTGAATAGTATGAAGGCTGCTCACTTCTTCCTGTAGCTCCTTCACCTGGAGACTCAACTCTTCAATCACAGCACACCTTCTGCAAAATAACTGTTTGTCTGCCCCAGCCTCACAAAGAGGCATCAGGTAACCTTGACCTGGAGAGCTGCATTTGCCATCACCAGGTCTGGCTACCTGGAGGACTCTGACATAATTGATACAGTGACTGCTACAGCTCCAAGGGAATGAGCTTTACAGTGCGTCAACACCATAACTAAGAAAACTTAAATGCTGGTAAGACTTGGGCTGAAAAGATCTCTCTGCTCTTCCTTGCCAGTTACTGAGTCTGTTTGCTACCTTCCTGCTCACCCTGCCTGCCTGAAATGTCTTGCAAACTGCTGTGTGATGCCCTTACTGACATGCCATGTCCTTGTTTGCCAGCTCTTATTCATCATGCTCCCAGGAGACATTTAAATGTTGTTCCTCCCCCCTGTCCTAGTTTCTCTCAGCACCTCTCCCTCCTTGCCTGCTTGACTGCCAAAGGTCTCTGGGTCTTGAAGAGGCTGATGCTTCATGCTGCCTCACTGAACAATTCAGTGTTTTCAGATATTTCTTTTCTTTTTTCTTCCCCCCCTATTTTTTGCTCTTCCCATTAAACTTTCTTAACTATGACTTTAAGTAGGAAAAAAAAATATGCTAGAGCTTTTTCTTTGAAAAAGAGACTATTTTTTCAAATAGCAAGTTTTAAACACCCGTAACTTTAAGTAATGTCTCCTTGTTTGTCAAAAATTTGATCTGCAAGTAAAATAGTATGGGAAAGGTGGCTGCAATTTTAGTATTCTTTTCAATATTAATTTTCCAGCAGACATCATTATGGTTTTTTATCAATGCTGTTTGACATGTTGAGATCATAATTGAAAAAGGTCATTACTTAGGTCACATAGGCCTGATGTCCTAACTGCAGTTCTTGCATTCAAAAAGTTAAATAATCATGAGAAACGAACCAGTGTAAGACAGAGGCAGGCATAAATGGTAATGAGTTGTGCTCACACACATACACACATACACACTCACAAATGCACATAGAGAAAAGAAATTAAATAGCCCTTGGTATTCAATAAAAAGACTAATACAAAATGTCATTCTGTTGGCAGACAGACTTTTGAAGACTCATATTTTAAATAGCTTTCCCTCAACATGTATTTTGAAAGAATTATGAGAATACAACATCAGAAAATCCTGGTATGGGCATTGAGCCTTTGACAAAATACAGAATAAGAGGGAAGTGTTCATTTTATTTTCATAGTTAGTAATATTCCACTAACTAGAGGCTTTCAGATCTTGCCTCATCCCATAAAATAAGTGAGAACTATGTCCTGAAAGACAGGAGATTATTCCTCTGTAATCTTTAGTGTGGTTTTCAATGAAGTTGTTATGTAAAGGAAATACAAAAAAAAAAAAAATAAATAAAAAAATGCTTCTTATTCTTGTAGGATTGACTATGCAATATAATGATGATTTTAAAGTAAGTATACCTGCATATACAATGGGATGGAAAGAGAAAAATGTGAATTTAATGCCTCAAAAATACATAATTTAAAATAAAAGAAAAAGGCAGAAACTATTGGCAAGAAGGAAGGAAATTTTCTGGACCACATAAAAGCTTACGTTGTAGTACCAGAAGGACTGATTGAAATAGTTTTGCATAAATATTTTTGTTTTAAATGGTTCAGTTCTGGATTATCTTCCTATCACTATTAGCTAAGCTCCATAAAGTGCTAAATATCTGTTTATTCTAGCTGAGAAAATAGTTTAGTGTTTTCCTGTTCAAAATGTATGGTGCTGAGCTAATAACTATGTGGCAACTTGGCAGGAAGGTCTGCACAGAATTTTAGGACAAAATCCTATTTGAAAACAAAGGGATCTTGAGCAATAGTAAACCAACACCAAACATGAGGAGGAATTAAAAGGACAATGAAATACTCTCAAATTATTAATGTTTAAAATTCAATTTCAAATCCAAAATCAACTTTTTGATTCTCATTTTTAAACAGATCTTGTCCTTTACTTTGAATCATATATGCATATGATTCTGGTAGGTGTTACAACCTGGTCCAGAAGACCCAAGCTTTATTGAGTGTACATTTTAGTTTTAGGCTTCAAGACATTTCACCTACACAAACCCTTGTAAAGCCATTGGTTCTTTGGTAGCTTGAATTCACATCTTAACAATAACTACACATTTTTTCTCTAAGAGTTTTCTTATAATTTGGTGAGAAAATATGTGTTTTGGCAAAAAGGGTTTTAGACAGATAACATGGAAGTTCACAAAAGCATGACAACAGATTACCAAGACTAACAAGTATTGCTATAGTAAGAACTTTTGTTATACCCAGCAAACACAAACTCCATGCAACTTAAGTGAGGTACAGAAAATAGATGTTTAGGTTACTCACAAGAGACAGATGAGAGTAAGGGAAGAGAGATTAAGAGAAAAAAAAATAAAGAGAGAAAGAAAGCGGAGAAAAAATAGTTTCCCCTTAGAAGGTCACACGTTGATGGCTTCAAGGAAAGCAGGCCAGAGTCTAATGGAGACCTTGTGCATGGTGGTTTATAGTCCCTGGCTATTGTGGCCACTCCCTGCAGGCAGGACTTTGCGTCCACTGACTGCTCACTGCCCCTTTAGCCAAAGTGAGGGATACCACAGCCCATCAGAGGCTCCAGGGGCTGTGGTGTGAGCAGGGTACTGGACGGGCCTTATTGACTGACAGGTTCACCATGTGGCCTTCATGCCATGTGGCTGCAGACTCCAGGGGCTGTCTTGGCTGACCATGTGGACACTGTGCTGGTGGCCTGGTCCCCTCCCTTAACACACACACACATATTCATACAAGGATGGTTCTGACCCAATAATAACTGATTTAGTATCTAACTGTATTTTCTGGCTGTATTTTCTCAACCTTAAGTTAACTGAATCATAAAGTCTGTAAAATGATATTATTTTAAGGGAATTATGGTAAATGGTCCACATGCTTTTTCAGAACTAATACAGATTAAACATGGGGTTTTTTTCTCCAAAGGTTTAAATTTTAAAATACAGAATGGTGAATGGTGCCTCAGCTTGTGAAAACTCTTCCAGGGATTATGGTGATTACCCAGAGCTGAAACTGAAGGGTTTGTAAGAATTCATCCCAAACAGAGCTGGAGAAGGCTAAAGTTGTAGGATTTTATTCTTAGGCTTATTTAATTGACATATTCATTTAGCATCAACTCATTTAACTGAACACTGTCTATTTAGAAGTCATATGGGGTCAAGTAACTTCCAAGTTACACTGCTTCAAACCTGAGTAATGTCATTCAAGTTAATGGACTTAATCCCATTAGCAATAATTTCTTATATGAGTAAATCTTTCCAGAAATGGTATCTTTAATCCCAAATTTCTTAAAACATCTATATCTATCTATATGTATATCATCTATGCCTATCTCTTTTAGTGGTTCTGTGGTAATTTGACCTCAGTGCAAGGGAAGATTATGGAGAGATCACGTTGAGTTGTTACCTGTGGCAGAGAACATACAGTATCAGAAATGGGAAAAATCATGTCAGAGATGTATTTCTGAAGAAAAAGAAGAAACTAGCCAAAATGCTTTAAAAACTGAAGCTTTTACTGTGTTGTAAAATGGATTCTTGTCTTTTTTACTTAGTCATCCCTCTTCTTCGCAAAATCCCTTCAAGCACCCCTTATCTATGTAGCTAAGCACCGAGGAATTCATCCTTGAAGGTGTCTGTTTCAGTTTCTCTATTGGCCCACAGTTAAACCTTTCCCATTGGTCATTTTTCCCTTGATTTCTATTGGTAGTAATTTGGATTCCCCTAAAACCTATATATATACCCCAGTTATGTTAATAATCTCTCTCTCTGCTTCCCCTCCTGGGGTCACCATGTGTCTCTCTGGGGCCTCTCGGGCGCTGTGAGGGGGGGACGAAAGGGGGAATGTCTCCCCTCAGTTGTCGTAGTCATCATGTGGTATGTACAGGATAAACAGGGAATCAGGTCCAGCCAACACAGGTTTAAGAAAGGCAAATTCTTCTTGACCAGCCTGATCTCTTTCTACGAGAAAATGGCCAAGAAGGCCAATGTCATCCTGGCTTGTATCAGACACAATGTGGCCAGTAGGACTGGGGAAGGGATCTTCTCCCTGTACTTGGCACTGGTGGGGCCACGCCTCAAATCCTGTATCCAGTTCTGGGCCCTTTGTTCAAGAAAGACATTTTGGTGCCGGAGTATGTCCAGAAAAGCACAATAGAGCTGGGGAAGTGTCTGGAGCACAAGTCATATGAGGAGTGGCTGAGGCATCTGGGGTTGTTTAGCCTGGAGAATTCTCAGGGGAGGTCTGATCGCTCTCTCAAACTACCTGTAAGAAGACTGGTCAGCCTTTTCTGGTGGTGGAGGTCAGCCTCTTCTCCAAAGTAACAGATGATGGAATGAGAGGAAATTGCCTCAAGCTGCTTCAGAGGAGGTTTAAGTTCAATATTATGAAGAATTTCTTCATGGAAAGGGTAGCCAAGCACTGGATGGAACAGGCTGCCCAGGGAAGTGGTAAACCCTCAAAGAAAATCCAACAAAACAACAGTGCAAAACTATAAATATCTATCTATAAGGAAAGGGTTAATAAAATTTGCATCAAATGCCTTAAGCAACTACTAGGTGATGAAACTTTTTACGGAAAACACAAGGCATGCCAATCCATAAGCCTCCACAAGGAAAAAAGTTTCAGTTCTGGGTCTCCAAAAGGAAAAAAGTTTCAGTTCTGGCATTGTGGAGGCAGGATCAAAACTGATAGTTTTCAAGGCAAGGGTTCCCTTGCTGTGTATTACATAACATGTGCATAATTGCACAAGCTCAAAAAGTGAGGTCACAAATAGGACACTTGATTTTGGGGATACGTGCTTCATACAACCCCCTGAGCAGGCACCCAACAACCACTAAATTAAGACCCAAGCATGCACAATGACAAGACCTTGCCTACTCACCTCCATGCCAAAACGGGACTGTATAAAAGTAACTCAGAAATGCCCCCACCATGAAGCAACCCAGGGCTCTAAAAGTACCACAGGACACCACTAGATGCCTGGTAGCAACTGTATTCTGCTTGCACTCTCTGTCTCACTCTTTCTCACTCTTCTCTTTTTTCCTTATACATCTAATGTTACAAAATAAAGCTGGTGTTGCTGAACAAGCAGTTGATCTCATTTGCACTTTGTGTGTCCAGTTTTGTTACGAGGAACTTCTGAAATCCTCTTTTAAATAAATAAATAATCTTAGAAGTGTAGTTTTAATTCTAGTTCAAGGGTAAGTCATTTTGAAAATGTCAGAATTGCTCATAGCACATAAAATCAAATTGCCACTGACTCTGCAAGTTTCCATTAATTCATTACTACAGACAACAAAGGAAGATAGACAATTCATCAATAATATATCAAAACTTCATCTAAGTAGCTTTACAGCACATGTAAATGTCATTCTTCAAAGTACAGCATCTCAAAACTTTTCAAGATGGGGAAAGTTGCCATGAAAGCGTATTAGATGAATCACATTTAACTGGTGAAATTGTATTATTTGTAGTGACAAAAAATATTGGGTTTTTTCAGTCCATAATGCAATTAAATATTGTGCTGGTTTAAAGGCAAACAGCAGGAGAAATGAACCCAACTCAAAAGTCAGAGTTACAATTTACTGAAAAGATTACAATAAATACAGTGATAGAGAGAAAAATTTGTTTTAACCCACAAAAAAAACCCCACAGCTATAACCTGGCACTCCAGGGCACAAACAGAATGGAGTTCATTAGCCCCTGTGCTGAGCACCACATGCATCCAACTGAGGACAAAGTAAAAGGAAAAAAACCTGTTGGTGAGGATGATGGTCACAGTCTGGTCGAGAGTGGCAGTCGCAGTCCTGTTGAGGTACCAGTCCTCCTCTGGATCCAATGACTTGCAACAGAAGTTCCAAAACCCAAAGATCATATATGCTTAGGTTCAGGTGAGAATGTCCAGTACCTCCCCCAGAGCGAAGAGCTTTACAACAGCTGATTTAACTCTCTGAGTCATGGGATCTTTTTGGAATCTTTGATGGTCTAGGCTGTTTCAACTGCCTATTGTGCCAGTCCCTATTATCCCATTAACAGACATGACCCCTCAGGCTGGTTGTGAAGATGCGAATGTCTACCTGGAGGGGAGTTACCCCAGCTAAGTCATGGGTCTGAAGACAGAAACACTCTCCTGTCTCACAGGGTTCTTTAACACTCAGCTTGTAGCCTGAGGTTTCAGGTGTGCCCTGAGCAGCTGCTGCAAATGATCCATTATTAACAGTTCATGAGAAATTACATAGAGGGTGTAGAATACACAGTTTTGGTTACACCCACACAGTGATAAACTGGTCCTGGCCCCTGTAACTGGGACAAATATATAACCTTAATATGGCAGCAGATTATAAACTGATATTTCTCATTTTATGATTTGGACAGTTACAATTTTTTAAGGAAAAAGATGAAATTTTCTAAGGAAAATCCTATAGCTGAGGAGAGAAATGCACTTCTATTCTTTTTTAAAAAGTAATGGTTGTTTTATTAGTTGTATGACATTCTCAAGTCTTCACAATAAAAGTCTTCATGATGCAATATTCCATACAGACTACCTGCCTTCCTTATCTTAGATCCCAGGGTATTTTTCACTAAAGTGTGTCATCTGTTTCTTACAACAGATTACTAAAAAACAAATTCTTTTATACAAAAAAAAAATAAAAAATCCCACCTTTTTTTCTTTTCTCTCTGAAACTTTTTTGTCTCCAGACTTTGCTTAGAAGATTACAGACTTGACAGAGACAGCACCCATAAAATAAAGCTCTGCTATTACTGGCCGTGTAAAATCAAGCCAAAATTAACAAGGGACATATTATTTACTTGGACCCATCCATAACATTCTGGCGTGTGAATTAATCTGACTACTGGTCTCTGGGGAAAGAGTTTTTTTAGCCATGAAGCTGAATTTCCTACTGTCTAATACAGTAGGAAAGATTGTTATCTCTGTGTTCTTATAAACAGTGACGCTGGAGTTAAGGATGGAAGTAAAGGAATGAGATTCTGCCATGACTGAAAAAGGGTCCATACAGGAGGCCCTGATAGGCACAATGGAGGAGTGTAAGGCAAAAAAAAGAAATATAATACAAGGTATGAGGATACAGAGAGAAAAATCAGCATCACTAGCTGCTGATATCATATAATTGTTTCCTACTTCTTTATCTCATTTATCAGAGATTTGGCCTGTTAGTCTGAAAATCTTAACACTAACAATATCACAATGAATGTCAAAATTATATATTTAAAAGTGATAATTATCAGAATAAAGATTTTCTTCATATATGTAGATATCAGTTTTCAAATGAATGATCTTCAGAAGACTGTTCTTCTCATTGTAATGTAGAGTTATATTATGCATGTTGTTAAACTCATTTATACAATGAAGAATTATTTACTGAAGATTTTTCATCAGATCCAAGTATGTGAAATTTTCAAATAACATCACAAAGAAGAAATCACACTGTATAATCTTCAAAGAATAACTGTGCCACAGAGTTCATATAGGAAGCTGGGCAAGTCACCACCAGAACTATGTAATTGCACTTGCTGTGTGTTTTTTTCTCTTTTACTTAATGATTGGCATAGAGACACCAGAGTGTCTCTCCATGTCAGCACTACAGTAGAGACATCACTGCCACAGTGCTGAGTTGACAGCTACAGCTGAAGTGCATTTACAGTTGAGCTTTCAACAAACCATGTAACAGACAACTCAGGTTATTGAGTAATCTTCATGTTACTGAATGTTCAGTGAGAATTTTCAGAATTATTAGGAAATCTTGTAAGTCTTGCAGCCTCTTAATGTTTAAAATGCACTAGTTCACTCCATAAAACTGTATTTTTAGAGCATCAGTCTCCAAACCAGATAACATATACACATGCTATTAAACTTAACAAATGCAATAAGAAACTGCATGCTGGCTCAGGATTTACTTCAAGGTACATAATAAGGTACACTCCTGTCCAAACTGTGTTTCCAATTCTCTCATTTATACACCCTGACAATCATAAAGAGCTCTTCAAAGTCAGAGAAGCATTCAGAACATTTTACTTTGATCATGTGTTTTCTAATATGCTTCTTTCTCTATCCATCTCACTACATCCTTCTAGTTTAATGCAAAATGTTTCTGCAATGTAAATTTGATCCAGAAAATTATATTATTTACAAAGAGAAGCAAGTCTAGAAACTCCGTTTATCTTGCTTTTGATTTTAATAATTATCAAGGAATGGTGTTGATGTCAGTCCCTTTACAAGCCAGCCAGTTCAGACAAAAACAGAGTAGTATTCCAAGTGTGAGTATGAATGAGAAGTGGTGACTGGTTGGAATTCTAATTCAGGCTTTTGCAGCTCCATTTGAAAGGGCTTAGTCTAATCAATAGAAGCAATGTAAGAGGCCCATTGTATCTCTCTGATATGTGGCCATGACAACAGCTGACACATGTATCAGGTGGTTAAGCATGAGATGGATTATGTGCACACATTAGCAAATAAATACTTTTGGTATATATGACACAAAAAAACCTTCATGTTGCTCTTACTCTATCTATACTTGCAGTACTGCATGAGGCTGACTACAGGACACAGAATAGTGATTTTACTGGGGCTGTACAAGCTTGCAAGTTACAAGGCAAGGCAACCATCACTGTTCTCTCTCAAAACAAATATGGCTTTAAACTCACGAAGTAGCAACCTTATCTTTCATCATAACAATATTAATTGCTATAAAGTTTAGAAAAATATATTTTCTCTTTTATTTATTAGGATAAATAATAATGTCTTTCAACATTCCCTTAAAAACAGTGAAACCATTTGTCATGACTTAATCCCAGACAGCAACCAGATATACTTGCTCACTTCCCCAACAGTGCAATGGAGAAAAGAATTGGAAAGCTAAAAGCTAGACAATTGGCTGAAACAAAGGCAGTTTAATGTGGAAATCAAGAGACACACACACAGAAGGAAAGCAAAACAAGAAAATAATTCACTGCTTCTCCTGGCCAGGTAGGTGTTAAGCCACCTTCAGAACATCGGGGCTCCATCTGATGTGGTGGTTGATTGGGAAGACAAATACCATCAGTTCTAAATGTCCCCCTTTCTCCTTCTTTTCCCAGCTTTATATACTGAGCATGATGTCATATGGTGTGGGATACTCCTTTAGTCTTTCTGCGTCAGCTGTCCCAGATGTGTCCCCTCTCAGCTTCCTATGCATACTTGCCAGTGTGGCAGTATGAAAAGTAGAAAAGGCCTTTCCTGCTGAAAATCGTTTTCCTACTGAAAGAAGTGCACAAGTTCCAAGCTGACTGGCTTCCCAGGTCGTTCAGGCTGAAAGCAATGACCAATGGGACAAGTCTTTTATTGTGTGTTTGAGCAATTTGACATTGACTTACAGACAGAGACTTCAAAATTACAGACATACAGCACAAGTCTTATGAGGAATGAAGGAGTTTGGGTTGTTTACACTGAAGAAAAGGAGGCTTCGGTGAGACCTTGTTGCTCTCTACAACTACTTGAAAGAAAGCTATAGTGAGGTGGGTACCAGTCTCTGCTTCCAGGTAACAAGTGATAGGATGAGAGGAAATAGCTTCAATTTGCACAAGGCAGGGCTTAGATTAGATATTAGGAAAACTTTTTTTTCATGAAAAGGATAGTAAATCATTGGAACAGACTGTCCAGAGAAGTGGTGAATTCAGCACCCCTGGAAGTGTTCAAAAAACACTTGAATGTAGCACTTGAGGACTTTGTTGAGCAGTGAACTGATCATAGTCCTGGGCTGACCATTGGACTTGATGATCTTAAAGGTGTTTCCCAGCCTTGAGGATTCTATGATTTTATTATTCCTGGTGCTTTTATTGAGTTGAACTATAAAAATAAATGTCACTTCTTCAGCTCATACAAGTACCTTTCACAGTGAAGTAAAGTGACCTTCTCACAGTGACATTTAAGATGTTATAATACAACAATTTATGCCAGGATGTGAGTATGATTTTGTGTGTATAGATAGGCAATTAATCAATTTTACCTTTGCTTGGTTCAGTGATTAACAAAATCACAGAACATAAATTTAAATGAAGTAATGTAAAAGACTATTGACTTGGATAATAAGAGATAAACTGAGGTGCTCTACCTCTAAAACAGTAAACATTTTTTAATTTATTTTAAACAAATCTCTATTTTTTTGTTTGTTTGTTTTTATTTTTTGTAGCTTACCTGTGTGGGAACTTACATAAATTGTGTAATTTTTATCACTCATAGGTTGAGAAGATTGTCATATCATACAAAATAAATAAAGCACAAGGTGATTTATCATTTGAAAATATCAAATCTCTAAAAATTACTTTTTCTTCAAGTATGAAAACTACAAAACAGTCAGTACAGCAGAGCTTACTGCCCCTTTGATGTCTGAGAAAAAATGGTGACTTTACATTAAGAACACCAAAAGCAAAAATGTTTCACTATCTTTAAATTAAAGGGCCACCATTTACATAAATGTTATTTCTCTCAATTTGAAGTACATCAAAGGAAGAAGACCTTAGTTAGATGTATGAAACATCATTTTTGGGGAATTTGCAATGCCTTAAAAAACTAATGATTTCTCACTCTGGCTACCAACACCAACATGGTTTAGTTTGTTCCTCTCCTTCCACCCCCCCACCCCTTTTTATTTCCTCTTTCTTTACTAAGTCTTTAGAATAAAAATTAGGTACCTCTACAATATTTCATTATTGTATGATAATTTTTAAAAATTCTTAATTGAGTTCCTGAAGAAGTCTGTTATCTCTGAAGTTAGGAAAAGTTCTAAAAGATTACATAGCAGAGGACCAAGAAACGTGTTTCTTCATATCAGCCTATTAAGTTCCTGAAAGCTTCAAAATCCTAATTTGAACTATGAATTACTCCCAGTCTGATACTCATTCTCGAATGCCCTGAAAGCCCACCTAGAAAAATAAAAAATAATAATAATAATTTTAAAAACTAGGGGAAAAAAGTAAAGTAGGTGATTTTTAATATTTTAAACTGAGTAGCTGTATCCTGAGCTAATAAATTGTTTCAGTAATACTGATGAAAATCCCTAGGAACTACATTCTCTGCTCGGTTAAAAAAAAATGTTTAAAAGTCTAAGATTATCTGTCCCAGTTTAATTTTCTCATGTATCAATCCTTTACATTCAATGTATAATCATGAAGAAAGGGTGATCCATTTCAGTTAATTCTAGAATGGCAATTGAAGAGGAAAGTGAAAATTCTCAGGAGAATTTTCTTCATCTTTGAGGTACTTGAGCCAATTAATGTAATGTTTTTGTATTTCAGTAAAGCTTTTGGTACTGTTTCTCACAGGACCCTTCTGGACAAAATGTCCAGCACACAGTTGGATAAACACATCATGTGGTGGGTAAGAATTGGCTCATGGGTCAAGTACAGAGGGGAATGGTGAATTACTGATGGGATAACATCAGACTCGCAACCTGTCATTACTGGGGTTCCACAGGGCTCCATCTTAAGCCCTATGGTCTTCAATATCTTCATAAACGACTTGGATGCAGGACTCAAAGTTATACTAAGTTTGCTGGTCACTGGGAGGAATTGTAGACTTCCTTGAAGGCAGATGGGCCCTTCAGAGACACCTTACCAAGTTAAATGGCTGAGCAACTCCCAATGAGACTAAGTTTAACAAAGATAAGTGCCAGATTCTTGACCTTGGCAATCCTGGATGTATGTGCAGACTGGGGAACAAGATTTTAGAGTGCAAGACCTTGGAAACGGACCTTGAGGTCCTGGTCAGAGGCCAGGAAGGCCAACCACGTCCTGGGGGACATTAGACAAAACATCACCAGCTGGTCAAGGGTCGTGATTTTGCTGCTCTGCTCTGCACTGGTGTGACCTTATGTTGAATATTGAGTGTCGTTTTGGGCACCACAATATAAGAATATTAATATTTGGATGCCCTCTTAAAGGGCATCCAAAGGACGACAAGGAAGATGGTGAAGATCCTTTGGGGAAGACTTGTGAAGAGTGACTCCTGTCACTTGGTCTGTTCAGCCCAGAAAGTAGGAGACTGAGGGGAGACCTCATTACAAACTACAAGTTCCTCGTGAGGGGAAGAGGAGGGGCAGGCACTGATCTCTTATCTGTGGTGGCCAAGGAAATGGTCTAAACTTGTGTCAGGGGAGGTTTAGGTTGGATATTAGGAAAAGGTTCTTCACCCAGAGGTTGGGCGGGCACTGGAACAGGATCCCCAGGGAAGTGGTCACAGCACCAAGCCTGACAGAGTTCAAGAAGTGTTTGGACAGCACTCTAAGACACATGATGTGACTCTTGGGGATGTTCCTGTGCAGAGCCTGGATCTGGACTTCCATGACTTTGTGGATCCCTTCCAGCTGAGGGTATTCTGTGATTTTATGATGAAAAAATTTTAGAACCTACACAAAATAAGACAAAGGGAAAAAAAAACAAACCAAAACCAAGCAGGTTATGAGTCACTGTACTAAAATATTTCTCTGCATTGTATTGTTTCTTCCACTACCACCCTTCTTTTTGCTGATGCCTAAAATTCCCTGGAAAAAGGCTCAAAAAGGCTCAAAAATTAGTGGAGATAGATACAGAAGTACCTTTATTTAGAAGCTTCCAGCTGCACACCAGAAGCATGTGCACCCCTGGTTCAGTGATGTTACAGTTTTTATAACTTCCAGTAATTAGCATATATGATATCTAAAACCAACCCGTAGTACCCATTTCCCCTGGTACCCCTCCTCTGAAAGCTCAGAACTGCCCCTTGGAGCCTGTTTTGTCTTCAAGCTGTCTTGGAGGTGCTTCTTCAAAACATTGTGTCCTTGGCAAAACTCAGAAATGTGTGAGAAAGTGCCCAGTGATCTCTAAAGACACCTGATATGTGAGCAATCCAAGGAAACAAACATAATTCTAAAAATTCTAGAAAAGCTACAAGATACACTAAAATCTTTAGGCATCATTGCAATCATTATTCTTGGCTACCTTTTGTAAAATTCTTTACTGTTGTGACACTAATTGTTTTGTTAAGATACCTATATCTGGGCTGAATTAGATGATAATACTTTTGGTCTGTGTTTGGCCCAGACACCTGTGAGAAATTATTCTTTTTCTGCCAAGTTATGGGTAAACAGGCTGATAAATAGGGACTTTGTTCTTGAAGGAGGCATTTTTGTGTAAACTAATATTAATTGGGTTCTCACTATTGGCTGATGGCCTTTCAAGGGCACTTGAAGGAGGAGGAGAGAAGGAGGAGGATGAAGTAAGCCCCCAGACCCGTTTCATAAAGACCCCCTGGAATATACCACACAGGCACCAGGAAATTCCAATGCTCTCATACATGTGCAGAGGGGTCCCACTTACATAATGGAGGGAGGGGCTGGAGAATCTCTGGGTGCACAGTACTGGGCACACCTGCCCAGGTAGACGTTATTTGGCAAATTAGATAAAGAGCGGGTGGCTCATGCTTGGAGCTTGCTTGCTTCACATGACAGGACAAGGCTGGCTTGGTGGGGACACCAGCTATTCTGCAAGCCATCTGATGCTTGAGGATGCAGCCACTGCTCTGGGAAGTCTGGGAATTCTAGAGTCTGTAAGACAACCCCATGGGAGGCACTTGGGCAATTTGGGTATGTGGGGCCTTATTTCCCCTTCTCTCTCTCCCTCTCTCTCTCTCTAGGGTTTCCTGTTTACTTGGCCACTTTTGTAATAAAACTACTGACTTGGTGTCTTAGGTTCAGTTTCAACAGTCCTCTGAACCCTCCCTGGAACAATACCACATTAGTATAGAAACAAAACAGATAAAAAAAGTTGAAGAAAACTCTTTAATGCCAGTACTACTACAGAATGAAAACAAACAATAGATATGAAACAGAAAATACAGAATCATAAATTTTCAAGGGTCTGAAAAAGCCTTTGGAGCTTTCAGAAACTCTCAAGCTTCTGAGTTTGGGTTTCAGGCTTCGAAGTTCTTAATTTCTTTTACTTCCAGGTCAAAAGAAATAAATCCCACAAAATTTCTAAATTATGAAAATATGCAGACCTTAAGATAAATATCACTGAACCTTAGCGCACACAGAAATCGATGTTCTGCTTACAGTAGACAGTTTGACAATAAAGATTGGTTTTTTTTCACTTTTTTATACAGTTGCCCCTCATGTACGCATCCCCTTGGCCATGATGCTTCCCATACTAACAACTCAACAAACACTTTTACCCCTCCTTACATTCTGGCCTTTGAGTCTGCCCATGAATGTAGACATCCTGTTCTTCAATATGATTCAGCAGATCTCCTCTTACATTTTTTTTCATACATCACAAACCTACAAATGAATGATTGTACTTACATATAAAATCAAAATGTTAGGTGTTTGAAATTAATAAATTTAGATTTAGAAAAAAATCTTTCTCATTTGTGCCTTTACTGTCCTTCATCTTGACCGTGGCAATTTCCTATTCACAACTACTACCTCCTGTTGATTCAGCTCATAACTAGCTTGCTACAATAATATCCATAATCCCTACAACCTCTATTTTTTTTTCTTTCTTGGGCATTTATGAAATTGTATGGACAGACCTTCAGCTGCTGTAGCCTAGCACTTTCCCAATCAAGTAAATAGATAAAAGTCAATATATAATTTCGTGGAATCTTGTCCTCAAACATGCTGTCTCTGTTTTCACCTACTTCCACCTCTCCACTTCTGACATCTGTTTTCTGCTGCCTCACAATTTTATTAGTGACAATATCTAATACCCTTTAATTCTCAGATGCTTACTACTGTTTGTATTCTGATTTTCTTCTAAATTCATATTTTTACTAACTACTTGAAAACATCTAAATTATATTTTAATATTTTTTCTCCTGACATTAAAACTAAGTTCTGCCTGTTTTTTGTCAGAGGGAAAGGCACAACAGAAACTTCAGGGTAAAAAAAAAAAAAAAGTAAAAAGGGCAGAGGTGAACTGAAGATTTAGGAAAGAAAAATATTTATTATAAAATCTTTAAAAACAAGAATAATACAAAAAAAATTTTAGTTAGAATAACAGCTTTAAGCATCAAACTTCCAGATAGAGCTCAGAAGGACTTACTGACACAAAAACAACTTTTAAGGATGCATGTGAAGAGGATGGGGCCAGACTGTTTTGCAGACCTCCAATGACAGGGTAAAGGGCAACAGACACACACTCAAGTACAGGAAGTTTCTTCTGAATATGTGGGTGGCAGAGTATTGGAAAATATTGTACAGAGAAATTCCAGGGTATCAAAAGCTACCTGAACACAACCTGTGCAATCTGCTTTAGTGAACCTTCTTTACTGTGGGATTAGACTATATGATCTTTCAGATGTCTCTTCCAACTTGTAATTTGGTGAAAAGATGAAAAGAGAAAAAAGAAGAGTAGGATTCAAGAAGACTATGGAGCATAAATTCCTGGAAGGCCCGGAGAGTTATTACAGAGAAAGACTGAAAAATTGTTTCCAGAGATACCAACTGCAAATGTTCTTTAGACAGAAGATCCCCTGTAGTCAGGAAGTAGCTATATGGAAAAAGTAACGATTGATGCGTCCTTGAAGGAGAAAGAAAATGGTTAAAAAGTGAGAACAAGGGTACAGAAAAAAAAACCACCAAAAACAAACAAACAAACAAAAAAACCCGGAAGTCACAGCAGTATGAATAGAACCAAAACTAAGTTATGATATTTTGTAAATTATCTATCATTGAGTAATGGTAGTAGAGCCATTGAATGGATTCTTGTCATTCAGCACATTTACAAGACAGTGCAAATTTATGCCAATAAAAACTTTAGCTAGAATTACATGAAAGACTAATGTGGATGAATTTTTATTTGGCATCTACTTTCACATTTTTGAAGGTGACTTACTAAGAACAGCTTTCTACGTAAGATTTTCTAAACAGCTGTTAAATGTTTTTCCAATAGTTAAACATATCTTAATTAGAGAAGACATCGTATAGTAAAGATGCTACAAAATCAATTTTAATGATTTAAATCCAAAACTTTCATGTGCCCATTGCTAATGAGTACTAATTTGATATTGTCTCATAGATGAATTGAAAAATTAGAAAAGATTTCATTGTTGATCATTTAGAAGATGAAGAGTATTCAGTATAAGAAAAAAATGGAAATCTAAATAACTGTGTTTACAATTCAATAGCTTGCAAATGAAAATTTGATTTCTTTTCAATATAATTAAAAGTAATAAATGTTGGGTCAATTCTGAAGGTCCTTAACACCCATGATTTAATGTACTTTATAGGAAATTTTAGGTGATTAATACAGATGGAAACTGGGCTGAAAATTTGGAGATTCAAGCACATTTAATACCTTTTTGGCCAAGTGTAATGTGTTCTTCATAATCAAAAGGCAGTTCTCCAATTGTAAGAAAGTGTTTATCTGAATGCAGAACAGTGTCTTGCTAAACAATGACTTTTCCTGATTACAATAATGAAAAATAAGTCTGTTTTTCTCATGTTATTTGCAATATTTGGATTTTATATATATTGAGATCTTAGCATGGCCTCAAACACTCTGCAGCATTTTTCACTTGCCCTCTGCCTCACTTGCTCCAAATTGTGCTAGACTCTGTCTTCTCTGCTGACACAAGATAAATTTATTCATTTTGTAATTCATTATTATCTTTCTTATTTATTTGATCCTACAACTCAACAATATTACCATACAACTTCAAATTTATACTTATTTGGAGATGGTTTTTGATGCTTTAATAGAGACAAACTGCTTCTGGTCAAATATTCACTTTTACATTTTTGGGGAGAGGAGTGAAAGAATAGTGTTTGATCACATAATTGTTTTAGTTCATGCAATTGCACAACTATAAACAAGCCACATATTTTGACTTTCAACTTTTATTTTATGTAGCTGTAAAGCAAAATATACTCAGGTATTCCCCCAAAGAACAGTAAGCAATGGAAAGGATTCAAAAGGTTTATTTCAGAGGTGATGATGCTGAAAACTTATAGATCCTAATGATGTTGTACAGGCAGCACTGGGCCTCAAAGTAAAAGGCAAAGGCAAGACTTTCTTTCATTCCTCAGGCTTTATCATTGCTTCACACTCCTCAGCAATCCCATTGGTTGCTAAGGCCTTGCAGCACATCTGTGAGCATTATCTCTCTGGTGCCCGGTGAGAAACCTTCCATGGAATGCAGGCAGAGAAACATTCCACAACTGTCTGGGAATGGTGCCTCATTACGGGCAGGAGAGCTTCCTTAGCAAAAAAATAACTCCACTTTGGTAGCAAGATCTTCCAGAAAAGAGCTCTTTACCCCCACAGTAGTGTTTCTATGTTTGTTTGTGTCAGTGTCCCACAGGTATTATATAAAGTACACTAAAGCAATTCTCTCTTCAAATCCAATCTCTTGCCATTTAGATACTGTTCTACAGTCCCCCACAGCAGAATAGAGCATGAAGACAGGAAAATGTGTCTCAAAACATCTTATTTTTAATGTCAACTTTTTCTTTTTTTAATTCATATCAGGGATTTTCTGTAGAAATCGCAGATTTGGCTCACAGATTGTTGTGAAGTAATAGAATGTCTCTTACTGAATAATGATAATCTTCGGTGGTAAGGGTTTTGTTTTTCATTTGTTTTAAGTTAATTTGTGGTTGCACACACCAAAACAAAGGTTTTCAGTTTGTCTTAGTATTTTACCTCATTTCCTGTGTATATGCTGACAAACATCAACTTACATGTCAGGTTCATACATCAGTAGTATTACACAAAATGGTCCAACAGATGCAAGACTAGGACTGAGGAAGGAGAACCCATGGAGCTACCTAGGTCTTTTGAATAGATAAGGAACTAGATTGCTTTGCATCTGCTCTGTCCTTATGATACTGTTTTTCTTTTCAGAGTTACAGACACCTACACTTCTTACTACTTTCAACATTAACAAATAAGCATTTTTTTTCTATTTTACACCTTTTATTTTGTGTAACATATGCAACTATTAATATTATGAGAAACAGATGCTGTAGTGATTACTCTGCATTATTCTTTATAGATAATTTCTTTTTAGATTAGCAACTGCCCTTGGCAGGAAACATACTTCTTAAATGTTCTTTAGTGACCAGACAAATACTAAACATCAAAATTAAGGAGTTGTAAACATAATTTTTGAAACATATGTCTATTTTTATTCTATAATTCCTTCATATATGTGTCTTATAAAAATATGCATATATAAAAATAGGTCTGCACAGAAATGTCAGTTAAAACCAGCATTTGAGTGTAATGAAGATGATTAATTTGAGCTTTGTTTCATATGATTTCCAGTTTCCTCATCAATCTTAATATATACTGTATAGAAGTCATATTTCACACATGAATAATCATTGCTTGGAAAATCTGCAACTTCTTAAAAGTAGTGATCAGGAAAGTAAATTCTCAGATAACTTTGTCCCTTATCAAATGCCTCAGGTACAGACAGATTCAAAAATGAAGCAGAGTGGCTGAGAATAATAGGAAAGTAAGAATGAAAGGTAAAGATACCAAGAAAATGGATGCTTTCAGGTATAGAAAGAAAGCTATTGGGAGTCCTGGTTAGAGAGGCTTTTGCACAGAAAGAGACTAAGTTGCATA
>JAWWEW010000088.1:32734101-32747906 GCA_035583185.1 Anabacerthia variegaticeps
TTGACAGAAATAGATAGGTATGTGAAGGGGTTTTTTGCTAGATGATAATATGAAAAATATTCTTTGATAGTATGTGAACACTAAGAGTCACAAAAATAAACAACAATCAAAAAAATTAGGTACTGTCTTCGTAGGTCATCTTCTATTGGCCAACAGTTCCTGTATTACTTTTCATTATAGTGTTTTATAGATACATAAATGTCAAGGATATTTTGACAAAGAAATAATTACATGTATCCAAACAATAAGTATTGCTAAAATTAGCTTTTACTATTGCATGGTAGAGTTGAATGCACACAGTCAGCTTTCCCAAGCATAGTCAGAAAAGATCACAATGATAGGAAGGCACCATTGGGAATAATACCTGTCTCTACAAAATGCATCATATTTGTGCTAAGCCAGTGAGCCATGTGTAGAAGTTACAGGGCTGTGGGGTGAGTGTAACTGATGTTTCTCTTATAAGCATAAACAGGACAAAGTTGATGCTTAAAGCCAAAATTTTAATGTGCCTAATCCATCACTCAATGGAAAAATAAGTAGCATCTGACAAAAGGGATAGCATGGACTTAGTAAGTCCAAGAAGGCATTTATTCTTGGACCAGCAGAGAGATTTCACGATTTCAAATCTGAGAAACAGGTATGATTCTACAACTCCTGATCCCTAAACCTAATTTTCCCTAATTCTAATTCTCACTGACTGTTTTTTTTTTCATTTTTTTCACCTCAACTTTCAACATACTAAGTTTTCTTGCTGTGACCTTGTTATCTTGCATTTAAATTCTAATTGTTTTAAATGCTCAAGTATTGTGGAAATGCTTTGGAAGCCAACAGTTGGTTTGATTCAGTTTCATAATTTTAAACCTTTTTTTTTAAAAAAAGAAAGAATATTAATATTTTTCTTTTTGAAAGAATATTTTTCTTTTTGAATGCACTTTATTTTTATATAGTTTCATTTATATATTTTTCTATATTTTACTATATGCTGTGTATTTCATTTTATTGTGTTTTTCAGTTTCTTCTGATAGATTCACATTGTGGCAGATCAATAAATTCTTAAAACAGAATGAGGCTCAGAGGAGGTAGGCAAGGGTAAAGGTCATGGAACAATGTAGTTACAAAGTTATGAGTTACAAAGAAGCTCAGCTTGATCTCAACATAAAGGGGACACTGGTCACACAAGGATCTTTGTTTTAAATAAACAGCTATCAACTGGTGGTGTAAATATTTGTTCCTGCATTAAAAGAGTGTGAATATCAACCTGACCTCAGCAAAAGAATTTTAAGAGAGCAACAGCTTTGAGCTGGCATCAACTCTGCTATTCCTTCCCAGTAACTGGTGCCACTGAATATCATGACAGAGAACATTGGTGTTGTGGTTGAATTGTGTATTACAACTGTTTCATTTTGGCATAACTTGTATTTGTTTTGAGATTTAAGTATATTTTTAATCCCTCTACTAAATCAGAAATCCTGTGTAACAACAACTGTCTTCAAAATCTTTCACTCTGCTCTGCACTGGTACAGCCCCACCTTGAATATTGTGTACAGTTTTGGGCACACAATGTAGGAAAGATATTAAGCCACTAGGGAGCATCCAAAGGAGGGCAATGAAAATGGTGAAGGGCCTTGAGGGGAAGCCGCATGAGGAGCGGCTGAGGGCACTTGATTTGTTCAGTCTGGAGAAGAGGAGACTCAGGGGAGACCTCATTGCAGTCTACAACTTCCTCGTGAGGGGAAGAGGAGAGGCAGTCACTGGTCTCCTCTGTGTGTTGACCAGTGAGAGAATCTGAGGGAATGGCTTGAAGTTGTGTCAGGGAAGGTTTAGTTTGGATATTAGAAAAAGGTTCTTTGCCTATGTAGTGGGTTGACCTTAGCTGGACATCAAGTGGCCACCCAGTCACTCTATCGCTTCTCTTCCCAGCCAGAAAAAGGGAGGGAGAATAAAATTGAAAATAACTTGTAGGTTGGGATAAGGCAGTTTACTAAAGCAAAAAGCAAAAGCTTGAGTGCACAAAAGCAAAGCAGAAATCAACAAGGTTTATTCTTTACTTCCCATCAGAAATCATGTCCGGCCACATCATGGGAAGATGGGCTTCAACAACACATGGTGGTTTCTTAGCAGGCAGTCATTGGAATGTCCCTCTTCCTGCTCCTTTTCTTAGCTTTTATATCTGAGCTGATGTCATATGGTTTTCAATATCCCTTTGAATAATTCAGTTCAGTTGGCCTCCCTGTGTTCCCTCACAGAATCTTGCCCTTTACTGGGGAAGGAATGTTACAATACCGATGCTGTGCTTAACAGTAGCCAAAACACTGGTGTGTTAATACTCTTCTAGCTACCAATGCAAAGCTGAACACTGGAACAGGCTCCTCAGAGAAGCAGTCACAGCACCAAGCCTCACAATGTTTAAGAAACATTGGATGATAGTCTCAGGCACATAGTGTGACTCTTGGGGATGGTCCTGTCCAGGGCTAAGGGCTTTGTGGGTCCCCTCCAACTCAACATACTCTGTGATTCTGTGAAATAGCTAAGTTTTATGGTAAATATTATGTTAAATTTTATGGTAAATATTATGTTAAATTTTATGTTGAATTCCTCCATGTGTGGAATATCTAAAGATCTTTGTCAGAAACTATTTGACTATGACACACATCAATTGAATTCAGACAGTGGAATCCATTTTATGGCACAATACTGCATTTTCTAACAGACTAGAATTGTTTCATGAAGGGGCACGCAGTTTTTAGGAGAGACAGAGCAGAAAGAATTGCCCTCTGAGAAAAACACTTTGAATGTATCACACTCTATCTTGGGGCAGATAATGAGCAAGTGGAGAATTTATGGGTTAGGATAAAAGGTCAGACTAGTAAAGGTGACGTTGTGGGTGTTGGCTACAGCCCACCTGAGCAAGGGAGGAAGCAGATGAGGACTTCTACAGGCAGCTTGAAGCAGCTTCAAAGCCACAGGCACTTGTTTTTGTAGGAGACGTAAACTACCCTGACATTTGCTGGAGAAGCAACATGGAGAAGTACTAGCAGACCAGGAGGTCCCTGGAAAGCACTGATTTTAACTTTCTGACGCAGTGGAGGAGTGAGTCCAGTGGAGGGATACAGAGATGAATAGGGGACTGCCACAAAGGAACAGCTGATGGAACTGGGCCTGCTCAGCCTTAGACAAGACAACTGACAACTTATACAAGTATCTGAAGGGTAGGTGTCAAGAGGATGGATCCAGGCTCTTCTCAGTGGTGCCAAGCAATAGTCCAAGAGGCAACAGGAAAAAACTGATGTGCTTGAAAAAGATTTCAATTGCATATGATCTAATGAAATGTCATCCTTATCTGAGTCATATGTCTTTGACATCCTTTCTACTTGCTGACTTCATGATGCCCTGTCAAGAGTGGGGATTTGTTCAGTCAGGACATTTTGTTTATAAGATGCAATCAGGAAATGGCAGAGAAGTTACCAGACATAACCCCTCTCTTGACACCTGCCCTCCCCAACTAATATAAAACAGAAAGAAGAAAGAGGAAAAGGAAAGGAATAGTGATAAATGAATCAAAGTGAAATACCTTGTGACAGACCATCCCGTAAAGGCTCTATATTTGTTGATATATATGATGATTTGATGATTTATTAGCCACTATGATGATAATTATATTTTTTACAAGTTTCAATTTCTTTTCAAATCTAGAGCTAGAATTTTTCAAATCAAAATGAAAAAAAAAAAGTCTGTAAATAAGTAGACTAGATTAGCAAGTAAAAAACAGTGATTGTCAAAAGGCTGTACATGATGTTACTGCTCTGAATGTTTATGCTTTACTATAAAAGCTGAGAAGGTACATTTCAATCAGGTTGTATAAGTCTAACAGATGAGATAGTAAGCTTTGAGTTAGAAAGGTTACCTCATCATACAGCCTTCAATATCTTTTTTTCTAAACAATTACAGCTGCTTTGAGCCAAGGTAGGAAAGTATTTAGTATGGACTTAAATTCCCATTTCAGATCTGTTAAACTCTTTACAGCATTTATGAATATTGCAATGTCTGAAAGGAAGACAGAGAGAGAGCCATCAGTAGGAAACTTATTTACACTAGCTGTTGAAAGAGACAGTGCTTCAAATATTTCTATTTTCTTTCAAAGAAAATCCTACTTTGCATATGCTCCCACAGCAAATGTAAATACTTTAGATATCCAACACATGAAAGCTTTAAATCTTTAAACTAAGTTTACTTACAAAATAGACTTTGATTATGAACTCTAAACTCTCATTGGCTATAATATAAATTACCTTAATCATTCACTATTAGATATAACTTAGATGTGCACTCAAGATGATATCCAGCCTCTCTAACACACAGTTGATATCCATTCCTTTTCTTTCCTACATATATTCGCTTACTTTTTTGTGTATGCGATTAGTGGTTCTCAATGTTAGATGATAATGTTTACTATGATACCCAGTGTGCCTTTACAAAGTAACATAAAACAATGAATCAAAAGTGTGAAATAATGGCTTCCTATTCTGAGTGCAGCCATTCTTGCACATTGAGAAAACAATGCTGTATACCACATTTGTTTTCAGTTTTGGTTTTTTTTTTTAATTATTTTATTTTGGTGGGATTTTAGTGGTCTATGCATGGTGGAATACCAGCTGATTTTTTCTATCTTGAGGGAATGTTATCTTTCTCCTTGCAAAGCACACTTGTACAGCTTTAACAAACATACTCTGTGTAACAAACAGGAACATACTGATCAGCCCATTGTGTTTGATTTGACACTGCTGACTTCTGTAAATGCTTTGCCAGTTAATTATACTAATGCACATGCTCAAAAGCAAACAGTACTGAGAAACAGACATTTCAGAAGCAGTTTCTATAATTTGCTTGTCCACTCTAAAGTGCTGAGAATTTTTTTAAAAATCATTTTGAACAATCTCACAACTTTTCTTGTCACAAATACAAATCATGAAGCTCACTGTGTGTAGCAGGGCCAGTTGCCTTAGTAACAGCATCTTCCTGCTTCTCCAAAAGATGAACAGCCAAGTATCTGTGCTTGAGGCACTCTGGTCTCTGTGCAGTTTCTGTTGAGTCATAGCTTTTCCAGGAAAGAATGTCATCTTATTTAGCCAATCTGGGTAAGGATTACGTACAGAGAAATTTAGCTGAAGTTTCATTTGACATCACCTCCTGCTAAATATGCTTGTTCCTGAAAAAAAGAATAATTAGGTTGTATTCTACATTATGCATTTCTAAAATTTTTAGAGATGTATAGGTGATCAAACCATCCATCACACATCACTGCATCTATATGGAAGTAATACATTTTGTTAAATCTGTAAATTGTATCATACCATTAAAAAAGGGAGGAAAAAATATTGAATACACTGTGAGCTATAAAGATTCAAATGAAAGAGTGTTCAAGTGTTCTTGAAGCCTGCAAGGGATACTAGAAAACTTCCCTTTATTATACACACAAAAATAGATTTTTAGTTTTAATTAGTGATTTTGTGGCTTGCTAGCATCTCAAGGAAACATATTTCAGTGATCTATGCCACCCCAAGGCAAGAATCATTTTGAACAGCAGTGGCAATTCCAGAACTACAGTTAATCAATTGGAAACCAGCCACCCCTGTCTCTAGAATTGTTTTATAAGGATAATTAAGACAAATTTCTCGCTCCAAATCATTTATTTTGTTTTTCTTTGAGGTTTGGGTTGCTTGTGAGTTGTGGGGTTTTTTTGCTGTTTGTTTTGGGTTTTTTTTCCTTTCCCCTTTTCTTCGTTTTTTGGTTGTTTGTTTTTTTTTTTTTGTTTTATTTTGGGGTTTTTGTTTTTTGGGAGTTTTTTGGGGGTTTTTTTTTTTTTTTTTTTTTGCTTCCTTTGGGTGCTTTTTTTTCTTTGTGTTTTGTTCTGGGGGGAGTTGTTTGTTTTTTTTTTTTTGTTGTTGTTCTCTGTTTATTATTTCCTTGTACGCAAAAGTTTTGATAAATACAAGATGCAAAACACAAATGAGTTTCAATATAAGGTATTTGATAACACCAAAGTATTAAAAGTAAAATAAAAACTAAACCAGAAACAAACAAAATCCATAATCCAACCAAAACCAAACCAAGTGGTAATCAGTTACAAGGTTCCTCTGTCAGGAGCCAGTGATCAAATGATTATGCTATCTACCTTCTTCAGTCTATGCAGAGGTATGAATGTATTTTAATATTTCTCATTCTCAGTCCAAGTTAATATGGCAGTGCAATCATGCATTGACAGCTAGAAGATAGAGAATGCATAGACAAGGTGAGGCAACTGCAAAATCAGCTCTTCTCAAACAAGTTAATGTTCCATGACAGTCTTAGTCAGCTTTTGAAGCTTTGAGAACACTAATTCTCGAAGCTTTCCAAAAGATTCATTTCATTAATTTTATATGATAAATATGCATAAGAAAGACTCAGACAAACAGATGAGACTGAATTTGGTAGGACAACTGTTAAGGGAATTTTCATTTACAGACACAAAAAAAATTGAAAGTAAACATTCAAACTTAAAGGAAAGCTTTTTTTTTTTTTTTTTTTAAACTCCCTCAGAAAGGCCCTAAATATTTTTGACAGTTTATATTAACAGCAAAGAAAATATTTTAAAATAAAAAATATTTGAGTGTAAATAAAACTGAATTCTTTCCATCACTTTTCAGTTATATCCCTTCAGTAAAGATATTGTAACTAATATTAAATCAATATTAAATCCGAACAGGAATCTAATATGATTTAGAAATAAAAGGGAAAAAATATAAAATTTAAAACCCAATGCTGAGACTACTTCAGTATTTATTGGAAGAAGTAGGCGAATTTTCTATGTAATCTGAAAGCCATGTGTGGCTGAAAGAAACTCAGCTTTATCTGAGGTAACATCGCATAATAACCTGTGTTTAAAGCAGGTAGATTAAAGGCATTTGGTAAATTTTTTAAACCGATATTCAATGCAAAATACTGTTTGAAAACTGTTTGGATTCAAAATACGACTTTTTAAAAAACAAATAGAAAATGGAGTTTTGTAGGCAACCTTAGCGTAGCAGCCTAAAATCAATTTCTCTTAAACCAATAGGATAAGCAATATTAGAGAGATCTGAGCAAACAAACAACCAACACTTTAAGGAGACATCTCTAATTAAGGCTATTGAAAACTATTCATTCCACTGTCAGACATTACATTGCAATTTCCAGCAACTGAAATTTCTTCAGGGAGAGGGAAAAAGGGAACAAACAACTCACAATCTGTTTGGATCTTCTTCATACATCTCTCAGTACAAGGTCGACAACATGAAAGGAACAACATGAGAAACTCAAAAAGCATTCATACCAGTGTATTTCCAGTCAAGAGATCGCTAATTCAGACTTTTATCTGGATCACCCTTAAAAGTAGGACAGTTACTCCAGAACAAAATTTGTGTTCTTTCTTGACTGAGGAATCAAGTATTCCTTGATAGGAACAATCAGTCCATCCCCTAAGCTCTAAGACTAACTGGATTACCAAAATATCCAAGTAACCCCAGCAACAAATGTGGTTTGAGTTTTGTTTGTTTTTTTTTAGGTTGGTGTTTTTTAATAGTATCCAACTTTTAGTTAATCTTCTGTATCTTGATCTCTAATAATAAAGCACAGACTGACACATTAACCTAAATCTTAAAGTAGAAATACTGAATTGACAAAAAGTTCTGACTGCTGAAATATACTAGAAATAATAAGATTTAATCAGCAAAATTATTTCATTCACATATTACCAACTTTATGATTCCAATCCCACAAGTCACTTTTAATGAATTAATGTGCATTACACATACATCACCATGAATTATTCATCAAAGCCCTGTCAACACTGGAGGGGAAATAGAAAAAGAAAATAAAAGAGTTATTGGTAAAAATTAAAGACCAATTCAGGCTTATAGAAATATAAAATCATCTCATTTACTTACTCCTGTATAGGCAAATATATTGGCCTTTTCTTAGAAAATTCAGACAAATTTTATTCAAAGACAAATTTTAACAAAACTGAAAAGTCTAGTAGAGCAGGGTTTTTTTTACTTTTTGCATCATTACAGAAGTCCTAAAGTATTCGCATATTTATTCTGAAAGGACAGCTTTCTGGCATATGCTGCACACAGCGTCTCCCTGGTTGTTGTGCAAAATAGGTTAACAAATTAAGAACTTCTCTTTTAATATTCAAAAACAAATGTTAAGTTGAGGAGAGAAGCTACACACCAGGATGACATGACATGCATTATTAAACAAGAGCATACAGAGGCAGAATATATTAACATACTGTCCAATTTTTGTGAGACTTACTTTACTAACAGTTCTTTAGGGTTTCAGCATGTGGTTATTGCAGAAAAGGGTGAATACTTAATACAAAAATACTTTAATGAACACTAAATAACAGACTTGCTTTCTACAAAAAAAGAAAGAAAAGAAAATTACAAACATGAGTTGTGTTCTATGCCTAAGAGACTACAGCATGTTTGTCCATAAAGAGTATCAAGATCTATCACAGACTATGTAAAGTAGTTTGAATTACACACATAAGAGGACTGTCTGGTACATTTTATAGAAAGGATCAAAATGTTTCTCCTATTTGGCTGACTAATTTAATTTCCTTTGGTAACCAACATCAAATGATCTACAGCTTACAATAAATGGACAGGCACCATCTACTCAACATTTTCAACTTCTCATCTAACCCCTAGCATAATTAATGGTGTTTATGGATGCCACGTTAAAATGCCTGTTCAATAATTAAACCCATAATTTCAAAAGTCATAAATGTACTCTTCAAATACAGTTTCACTAAATTAAGGGATTTTCCAGCTCCTGAGTGATGGTGGGACACTACAAATAATTTACTTACAAAATTCATTGCTGCTTCTTGTAGTCTAATATAAATTTGTAGAGGAAGAACGGATGTTGATTTTGTTTACTCACTCCATTAACTTCTCTTTCACAATTAATATTTTTTTCCCAGTAAATATCCATTGATATTCTGTTTTAAATTATTCTACTCCACATCATGAAAACTTGGGTCCAGCATTTTTGCATCTTGTCACAAATGGAAGAAAAAAAACCAACAAACTCTTTCAAGCCACTTACAGAAACTCTTCTTCAGGCTCAGACTTATCTACCAGTGAACAGATCACTGCAAAGACAATAGATGAATGGGTGATTTTTACTACTTACTAACCTTGCTCAGTGTTGGGATAGGAAGCCCCAAACGGTGCAAAACGTGGTTTTTTTCTATGAAGATCAAAATACTAAAACAGAGATCTGAGGTGTGACAAACAATACTGGTAGAAGTTACAAATTATGTCAAATTACTCCTGTTTTGTCTTAAAAAGAAATGCACAAGACTATTTTGTATTTGAGAAAGGGTTATGGGAAAACAAAGGCAGAGGTTAAATACAAAGAGGAATGTAGTCTCGGTTCTTCATTATTTACATCATGTAATTATGAATATTACAGCAGAACAATCTCAGCTTTTAATGAGCACAAAAGAAAAAAATTAAACATTTACATGGCTAACAGAACATGAGTTATAGGGCATTAGTCAGTACTAAATGGTAGAGACAAGAAGCAGCATCTCCTCTGGGATGTCTCTTTAGATGTATCATGTTCTTTATTGTGGACTATTAAGTCTCTGGCACTGTCAGGGTCAGGACTTCAAGCTATATTATGTTTACTCAACATCTCAAATGTTAGGTCCCCATATAGTAATTTGGTTGATGGAGGGTTTTATTCCATCTATATACTGTTTTCAAACATTACAATTTTAAAAAAAAAAATCAACACAGCAAAAAAGGAAAAGAAAGTAAACAGAAAACCCCTAATCAAAGAACCACTCCACAAAAAAAGAAAAAGAAATCAACATATTTCTCTCCAACTTGCTTCATCAGACCTTTTCTCATGATTATCCTTTCAGGTATAAACAAACTACAAACTGAAAGTGACTGTGGCCATTTGACCCTGGACTCAGAGTAGGCTAATGCTTAAATTTATTACTAACAGGATAAGAGCTAAAAATTAAGAAATAAAACAGTCTTAAGAACACTTTTCCACCACCCTTCCCGCTTTCTATGCTCTGCCTCCTCCCCCCAGCGGTGCAAGGGACAGGGAATGTGAGGTTTGCAGGCAGTTGTTTTTGCTGCTGCTAACGATGAGTCCAAACCCTTAGGCAGCAGTTCTTCCAAATCTACTTTCCTGTGGATCACTGCTCCATGGGGCGCAGTCATGTCTCTGCACTCAGGCTCCATGGGCTGCAGGGGACAGCCTGTGTCACAATGGCCATCACCACGGGCTACAGGGGGGTCTATAGCTCTGAGTCCTTCCCCTGGTTTCTGTGGGGCGGCTCCCATGACAGACAGTCCTCTGCTGTCCCGTGGGTCACTCCATGGGGGGAAGTCTCTCAAGAATAAACTGTACCTGCACTACCATGGGTTTGTCACTCCACAGGCCACGGCCACGAGTCTCTTGCAGGACCCTGCTCCATCCTGGGTCTCCCCGAAGGTAACAACATCCTTCACGCATCCTTCCTCTCCAGCATGGGTTGCAGGGGGGTCTCTGCACCCCAATGGCCCCCATGGGCTGCAGGGGGACAGCTCACGTCACCACAGTCTGCACCACAGGCTACAGGTGATCATAGCTCTGAGTCCTTCCCCTGCTCCTGTGGGGTCCCTGCTACTCCTTCTCCCCCTGCATCAACCTTGATGCCTGTGTGGCAAATCCGTGGCTGCAATTTTCAACTGCATAACACTTCTCTATTCTTAAATATACTATCACACAGAGGTGGTACTATGATTCAAAAGCAGGAAGTCCCTCCTGGACCCAGCTATCATCAGCTCCATAGGACAGGGGAAGCTTCTAGCAGTCTCTAACAGAAGCCACCTCTCTCCCTATCAAAAACCCAGCCATAGGAACCTACAACCGTGACAAAAGTAAGTGCCCCAAAATAAAAATTTTATGAAGCAAACCCTTATTATCAGATATTGTGCTGGAGGGAAAAAAGGAAAAAATTTGCTAAATGCATGTAAAGGTGTACAAAGATGCGTGAAAGTATTCATTTCTACCTCACTATTATTTTTTTTATTAATTATCCTTGAAACAATCAAAATATGCATCATAAATCACCACAAAAAAAACCTAACCACCAGACAACAGAAATTCTAAAGAAATATTAATGGAAACCAGAAACAACAAAATACATAGGGGAAAAAAAAAATTCAAAACAAAATCCAAATCCTCTTAGTTTCTTAGTTTACCAAAACAGTATCAGGGTGAACATTAGAATATTTTGTAGTTATAACAGCATTTAAAAACAATAAGAAAAGTAATTCAGAGTTGCAATATTTAGGGAGCATAACAATGTCTGCCGCTTTTATTAGATTTTTCACAGTGTTTTGCCACTCATTCAAGAAACTGTGTTACATGATAAAACATATGTGTATAATTTTCAACTTTTTTTTATGATTTCAAGCACATCTTTTACCAAAGTAGATGAAACTGGAAATCAGAAAGCAACTCCAAGTGTAGACATCTTTCAAAATCACGTCACTGAGAACTTGGTTTTCAATTCACAGCACAATTCTTGTTTCAAGGCTATCTCCAAGGTCCTTTATAATTATGATGCAGTCTGAGGAAGAAATACTTTACTGTCAGAGTAACTATCCTTTACCATGAGACACTGGAACAGGTTCCCCAGAGAAGTTGTGAATGTCCCATCCCTGGAAGTGTTCAAGGCTACGTTAGATAGAGCTCTGAGTGACCTGGTCTAGTGGAAGATGTCCCTGTCCATGGCAAAAGGATTCAGCTAGATAATGTTTAAGATATTGTTTAAGGTCCCTTTCAACCCAACCTTGTTCTATGTTTCTGTGGAATAAAGTATATCAGCCCAAGTCTGAAATATCTTGTTCTAATAGTTCTTTCAGTCAATGACCTACAAAGCACTGTTAAACACCTTATGAGTTGCCTTAGACTCTGATTTATTTATGCCTTTTTTACTACTGTCCTGGGGTGTTGGAGGGCACTGAATACTATTCTGTCGATAACATTTTAAAACCAGAAATTGCTTTTCAAAGTTAATACCTTATTTTAAAGATTTCTTTCTATCAGAAATGATTCAGTGTTTTGACATGAAAGTAAACAAAGTAAGAGATTACATGTTGAAGGAATATTTTTTTTTAACCTCTGTAAGTATGTAGATGTGTATATGAGATACACATAAATACTGTAGAAATAGATGGTAAAAAGCCAATTAACTACTGCTATTTACAAAAAGAAAACATAACTACTTGTGACTCTGGAGGAAATATTAAATCTTTTCTACTTGGGTCATGCCTTGGTCATGATGCTTGAATGAAAATTCCTAAACAGTTACAGGGAACAAATAACAGTTTGAAAGTACTGTTAGGATCTGGGGAAGTAGGTAGAAAAAGCCTAGGATTTTTGCTTTCTTTTGTTTATTTACCACCAACAGTCTTCCTCTGAAACTGATGTGAGTGACTATTATACATATTCATTATTTAATACTCTAAAGTACTGTACTTGAAATACCTGTTTATCAGCCAGGTCTCCTTTCCATTGCCATTCCTTGATTATTTTTTTTTCCGTGACTTGGAAACAGGACACTTATCTTCATTTTCAATTCTTTGTAGAAAACCAGTCTTCACAGTACCTGCTACAGATACTTCACATACTATTAACTCATTATTTTTTTATATGACCCAGGATACTACCTATGTGTTTTTTTCCAATAAATATGTTTTTGTTTGAAAATCATATTTTTCATTGCACTGCTCTTACTCCGTTAAAGAAACTCACTATTAATCTGTATATGAATGCATCTGTTTACTCTTTCAAATAACCCAGTGCTTATAAACTACTTTTACTATTTTACTATTTTACTTCCAGTGTTTCAAGACTTTTCAATATATGTGCACTGTTTCTGTATATATTTCCATCTGGTTTGTATCTGCATGTTCTCTCTATTCCATGCAGAGTTTAAGGACTGTTTGGTACTTAATTCTATGTGTTTGTGCAACATTTAAGTCTTGTCTTGAGATCTAGTTACATCTTCCAAAGTGCTGCAAGGAATAAGGGCAATTTTTCAGTATTTCTCTCACTCAGGTTGCTTTTTTCTTTTTTTTTTTTTTTTGCCTTTTTTTTTTTTTAAATAGATAATTGGTTCTTACTTTAAACAACACATTCAGTTTTTAAACCAAATTCAGTAAAAATAACTGAAAACCATCTAACAGTAAAGAAGCAATTAAAATCAACCCATATATGCGCATTTCTTACATTTCCTAGGATGTAAGAGGGGAAATAAAAACTAAAAATGAAAAGGAAAAGTAAAGTAACTGAAAAAACCCTATATCTAATAAAAAAATAATTTTGCCATTCTGGTCTTCTTAAAATTCTCTCAGATCCATTGTGTCATTTCTCCTTTAATTGAGACTCATTTTACATGCACAGAGATTACCAGAAGATAACAAAAGAACAGAAAATTCTACAGAAACATAGCAGTGACAGACATTGATAAACTATCAATACCCGTGATTTTAGTGGTGGAGATGATATACAGTAGATCAGTTATTGTTGGTGGGGCCTGCCCAGAGCACATGGGCTGCAGCCACATGGCCACAGGAGTCGCGGGTCTGGGCTGGCCATCATGGAAAGCCTGCCTGGTGACCTGGCCACACCACATCCCCTGGAGCCTCTGACTGGCTGTGGCTCCTCTCACTTTGGCTGAATAAAGAGGGAGTGGTCAGTGACACAAA
>JAWWEW010000088.1:32756388-32767400 GCA_035583185.1 Anabacerthia variegaticeps
AAAAAGGGGAAAAGATGCAATTATATCTACAGACAGCAGGTGGCGATGTCGCACCCAGCCGGCTTCTCTCTCAGGGGAAATGGCAGGAGCAGATGCCGGATGAGCTCCCGCATGGGTTCGGTGACAAAGAACAAAAGGCAGCAGAAACCCAGCCTCTGCAGAAGAAGCAGGCATGTTCTTTCTCTCCCCGCAATAGTCTGTGATGTTTCACAGGTGATTGATGAAGCCAGAGAGCAAGGGACACAATCCTGGTCTCTCAGTGATGATGGACCTGGTGTGTGAGTTCCTGTGCTCCGTCCTCTGCCGACCTGGTGACCTCCAGATCTGCGCAGAAAAACCAGAAGCCCCTGACCCCTTCCGCCCACCTGAGCCAGTCTTTCCCTCCCCCTCTAGCCTGGGGAGAGATCAGAACAAAACCTATGGCTAGAGCTGTTATCAGGACATGCATATTCATTGTGTCCTTTGTTAAACATCTTTATCGACCTAAGGCGTTGGCTCCAAGCTTTTGAAAGGAATTCTGAGTTTAAAAACTATAACAGTTAGCTTTCACCCTTCATTAGTATCTCAAACTTCATGACATTTTTTCAGCTAGGGAATCAAATGAAAATGAGATACAAAGCTGGGTGACCTCTCTTTCCACAAGTCAAAGTAGTTCATGTTTCCGCTTTCACCTATTTAAATGTATTCAGTAAACCTTCAGCACATGGCATTTTTTTAACCCCTTGAACTGTATTTGAGGTTATAAATAAATAAAAAATGAAATAATTAAATTGCTTTCTGATGGAGGTTCAGATGAATGTTTTCTCCTCTCAGCAAACAGAGCCTTTTAGGCCTCACAGTATTCATCGTAAAATCCTCCTGGATATAAAGAAAAATTCACAATTCCATTTGTCAAAGTCCTTATAAAATGGAATTAAAACAAAAAAAAACAACAAAAAAAAAAAACAACCAAACAAAAAAAAAATTCCCCACATCTGGTGGAAAGACCTCTTCAAAAATAAGCATGGATTTGAACTTGACTCCTATTACTACAAATTACCTAATTCAAGACTGACTATGTATATTCTAGCTCCATATGTCTGAAAATAGTTCTATAGGCAAGAGAATGCTGACCCCCTCTTGCTACAGTTTATGAATATGGGATACTGAGAGTATAACCTTTACTAAGTAGAGATGGGACTGAACTCTGGTCCATCATCATGTGTCAGAGATAAATCAGCTAAGTGGTTGGGTTTATTACTACTCAATAATTACTGGATTATTTGAGATTATGGTGTAGAATTCAGTCAAGTAATTAAGCAAATAATTACTGAGTTATGAATTAGGACCTTATACTTCTCCATCTAAAACCTCTTAATGAAACCATTTTCATTCTTCTGTCTCACAGAAAGCAATAATGGCAGGCAAAAACTTCAATGGTCAGAACTCAAGCACCTTTAACTGTTTCAGTAATAAATTTTCTTGATTCTTGACCATTCATATTTACAAAACCCATTTCATATACGAGTTTGCCTTCTAAGCGTCACTACTAATGCAATCACTCATAAATCTCTTTTAAAAATTAAACCCTTACATGCAATTTTGCTCCTGCTTATCTAAGAACCCTCTCTATTTTCTTTAGAAAACCAGATTTTGGTTGTGGAACATGTTTGGAAAAAGGTTTAAGAAACCCAAGTGTAGCAGAAGTATTTTAAAGGAAGGAGAGAAAGGTGGGCTACCACTCATGCAACATACAATAGTCATATGATGTGGGTAATAAAAAATAGAGCAATCTTGGGACTGAGACCAAAAAAATGTTCAATTCTTTACTGTAGCTATTCTATCTCTATTTTCTCTTCAAGTCCTGCTATATCTCCAGGATGTAGCTGCAAACTAGTGCAGAACACTGCAGGCTTATTGGATTTAAGAATTACAGTAAGAGGCACAGGAGAATATTCACAATATAAACCAGACAGTTGAGGCAGAGGTGAGCTGTTGTAATTCTTGCTCTCAATTTTTTTTATTAAGTTTCCTGTGTTTCTACTGTTTTCCATTGTAAAGTCATCTAAATAAATTCTATGAGAAAGAATACAGGAAAATGCTTTGTGACAGCAAAAAAAAATTTATTTCTTTTATTAAGGGGACACCACTGCTTCTGCTACAAAGCCATATACTTTACAAAAATAAGCTAACACTTCTGGGGCATACTTTGTCTTTTTTCTTTAGCTCAGAAAGTTAAAAAGAAAAAAAAAAATTATCAACAAATTCTCAGCTAACTTCCATTTTATTTTGCCATGGTCCCATGTACTTAGTACCGCTGTAACATAATGTCTCTTACAGAACCATAATTGTCTTACAGTTTTTGGGATTTTCCTCTGCATCTTTAATTTCAATAAACAGTTAATGAGCTGCACAGAATTGCATGTTCAGCTATGCCAATTTATAGTACAACTCTTTTTCTAATTTTTATGAGTAGATGTGAAAACATGGTAACACTAAGGCCAATTTCTTTTTTTTTTTTTTTTTAAGCTACTAAACCCAGGATCTAACCCAAATTTATTTGCCAAATTATAATACCAGTATTAGATTATAAGTATAAAAGCATCAAAATTCAAGTTCTTTGGATAAGATATTATTCTCTGGAAATCTTTGAGGGAAAATTAAATTTATACTTTCTCAGGGCAGAAACCTTAGCAGTGTATGTGAAAATCATTTTGCACCTTCAAAACCTTCATCTGTGTGTGTACGTACGTAGGACAGTAAGAAACATATGTTGGATGTTGGACTTTTGCATAACATATTTAGTAAAGATTTTTTCCTTCTACAGAGAAACAGTAACAATATCAACACAAGCTGTCCTAGCAAACACTTTGCATCCAATTGGTTAAATGTGTGTATTCATTTTAATTTCATTTTTTTAATTCAATAAATTCTGCTTCTGTATTCTTTGATAAGTTTCCTGAGTATGAAAACCAGAACATTAAAAAAAAAAGACATTTTAAGGAGTAGTTTACAATTTTTAAAAATATCTGGGATATCTAGTGTATCTATAACTTACTATTCCCTTACTATTCTATAACTATTCCCTTATAATTCTATAAGGGAAGTTTGATTTACAATTAATAAAGATACCATGAAAGTCTGTTTTTTTGTGTCTCAGACTTGGTAGCTCTGTGGTCTAATTTAGCACCACAGTCTCTTGCTCTGGTTTTCAATCATATGCATGAAATGAAAAATCTTACAAATATCTATCTGTCTTTTCATTTTATCAGCAGCCCTTAGATTCAGCGGATTTAATTAATTTACTTCTATTTTATTAGAGATGTTTAGTTCGTAGATATGTCCTGGACCATATTTGTTTAAGCCAACAGTTTCTCAGCTCTGCACTGACTACATGTCTGAATTTCCATGCCTAGTTGGTTCCTTAAATCAGAATAGTACAAGTAGTATAGTACACCAGGATTTTTAAACAGTCACTTTTCTTCTAGTTTCAGTCCTTGGCATTCCTTGCCTTTTAGTCCTTGGCATGAGTTGGTTTTGTCTTGCATGTTGCAATATTAATTGTATGCTGCCCGCCAAACAAATATTCCAGACCAACAAATGGATGAGTTACAAGTATTTTAGCTGAGTTACAAATTCTTTTAGCCCTTTGCTGGCGTTTTAGAAAGCAATAAAAACAGTTAGATTTCTGCTATATGGAAATAGTTTAAAACTGTTTGTGTTCTTGCCACTTCAAATTTCTGTCTGTGGCCTTGTAGGACACTGGAGAAATGGTTGACTGGTTGACCTTAAACAATCAGGTGAATCAGTGGTGGGGGGACAGGGTGAGCTCTGCTTAGTTGGGTGCACTGCCCCCCACTCCGCCCTGGAGCCTTCTTCCACTGCGCTGCATAGCACATGAACTTTTGAGAAGTCAGCCATGGGTAGGCACTCTAACAAGGGTGGTTGACCTCATGGGACTGCTTTATGTCCAAAAATGGCACTGCGAACATATTGGAACTGCATAAAGTGCAGGCACAAGATTTCAAGGCTGAAACTAGCATAGGACCCCCTAGAGGAGGGTTCCAGAGTACTGGAACTGATAAAAGGATGCAAGAAATAGGCTGTGTGGTGTGCTCTGCTACCCTGAATTTAAAAGCTTCTGTGACTATCTACCTCCCTCCCCTTTCCTTTTCTCTTTCTTTTTCTTCTCCTACATTCTTCTTCTTCTACATTCTTCCTCTCAAAACTCATTGCTAGCCAAAACAAAAAAATCGAGTCATTGCCATGTTAAGTACCTTATTCTGTCTGAATATTCAAAAGTTTGCAAGTAAAAGTTGGTTGTTATTGAACCTCTTGAGAGTTGTTGTTTCTTCTGTACACTGCTCTGAGTAAATCAAACTACATTCCCCTAAATTCACTGTGTGGGACAGGGCATTACAAATCTTTCTTCCTTGAGCTGACAACTACACAGGGATTGCACAGTGATCATCTGATCACCCATTTTAACTCTTGGAAATAAGTAATTATCACTTTTTAAATACCATGTCACTAAACTTGCTGTACTACAATGAGTGTTATTGCAAATTTATCATTCATTTAACAATACTAACACATTCTGAAGTACTACTTCAGTCTCAAAAGAAAAAATATTGTCATTGGTGTTTTCTAATTTGGTTGAAGCAGATAATTTGAGATTTCCTTGAGAAAGGGAAAAAATCACAATATAACACCTAAAAAAATGTATGCAAAACCATACACACTAATCAGCTTCCTGTTTTGATTAACTGTTAATAAAAGAGAATGTTTAACACCTCTTTTGGAGTTGTTCAAAAGGATTCTCATAGTGATAGTGCTTAAAGCTATTGTGTGTGTGGTCTAGTATTTCAGTTCAGTTTCAATGGGATGCTTCTGTTACATTTCATCCTAAGGAACTATGTTATCAGAAAATAGAACTCTTGATTAAATATACTTCTCTGTTTCTCAGCCTTGGATTCTCTGAATTGTTGTCTACTTCTGTAAGGAATTACATAACTACCACTGGCTCTTTGAATTATTGAAAACAAGTACTGCCAACTAAATCTTAACTCAGCAGTATTAATAGAGAAATTCTTTGAGAAAACTCACTATGATTAGATGAGGCACTAACTTTGGGTTGACAGCTACTTATAGATCTCAGATCCATTGTGTGCAAAATTTATTAGAGCTCAAATAGTGCAGATAGTAATTATATATGCCCAAACAAACCCAGAATAATAAAAATTCTTCTAAGTATATTAACTGAATCTCCAGTAATAGGACACTATCTGAGCAAATATTCAGATGACTGCCATACTTCAAGTCTAGTACACCTGGATGCAGATTCATTTCCAGGGACGTAGTGAAACAAGTGTTTTTTTATAGTGCCTTACTTCAATGTAATTGCTGCATCTATGCATTGCAGGACCTGTTCTGAGTCTGTTCTAGTAGTAAGTCACTCTTAAATAGTCTGAGTGCCCATAAAATTGAAGCGTAAAATATTCTTTCTGAGCAATTGAGCCCACACGAGTCTTACAGATCTGAGGAAAAAAAAAAAACAACAAACACAGAATTTTTCTTCCTCCACTTAAATCCTAAAACTGTTACTCTTAAGTCCAATGAGAGGTCACATGTAAGATCACTTGTCATAAAACTCTGCTTTGTAGAGGCTTTATTCTGTAGCGGAAAATGTAGGAACCAGAGGCACAAAGACATTACCTACACCTAAAACTTAAACAAAACTGGCAATAATGATTACTAGAAATCAATTATAAATAATTAGTAGTTTTACAAAGATATGACTAAATGTTACAGTAAGGATCATTTCTACTTTGTTAACATCAACCAGGCAGTTCCTTGATTTTGCTAATCTTTTTCAAATGAGTATTATAGATCAGTCAGCTGCATCTACTAAGCTCAGTGCATTCTTTAATGCTGGTTTCAATATAAATTCTGCTGAATCTTTAATACTCTACTGCCTGCAGAAAACATTTAGAAAACATTTGATACTGAAAATTTTTAATACTTTTCAGCTTCTTGAAATCATGTTTAAATGTCTAAATCCTCACGTTCATATCTTGAAAGTCTAAAATAGATCAGCTGTGTAGAATGAAGACTGCAGAACTCCTCTGGTTTCTGACTAAATGTACCCATATCCAGCTCTACATTTAACCAGCCTAGTTCCAAGTACAAAACTTTACAGAGTGTTTTACCTGCATCTACATCATCCTAACTTTACCTCTACTTCTTGTACAAAGACAGTTTTAAATCCCATCAATTATATTGGATATATTGCATGTTCTCCACTTCATTTGTATATTGCCTGGTGTTAAATGCTTTTTAAAAAAGAACTCAAAAGTACTTCTTGACATTTTGTCACACCATTATTATTGTCACCTCAATAGTGCTGCATATAGAAAACAGAAAATATCTATAAACAGAAATATTTAAATATCATGTTTTTTTAGTGTCTTAGTTTAAAGGAAAACTAAGACGTCTATGTTGACCAGGAAAAAGGAAGAGGCGCTCTTCCTCCCAGCCTCACCCCCCCCCCCCCAAAAAAAAAACCAAAAAAACAAACACCAAAAAACCCCCAACACTCCTCTCCTTTAAATTTAGAACAAACTTTAAATAGGAAAAACATACAGAAAAGGATAATAGTTCTTAACATCTATCTCTAGCTAATCTATCTACCCACCTACCTACCTACCTACCCAGGAAAAAGGGAACCGAACAAAACAGTTTGTACTCAATACCTGTGAACGCAATTAGCGTCTCTGCCGCCTTTGGGTGCAGTTATGTTTACGGGCAGCAGGCGGCGATGTCGCGCCTCAGCTGGCTCTGGGGTCGGTTTGCAGGAGCGTGGCGGAGGCGCCGCGGGGTCCCGGGGTTGGACCTGTGGTAGTCCGTGTAGACTCCCGTGGGATCGCTGGGGCAGAGGGACGGGGTGGAGCCTTTTCCGTGGTGCAGAGTAGACACGGTCCCGTCCTTTGTTCGAGAGAAGAAGCATTGGGCCAGGGAGGGCAGATGGGGCAGCAGCTTCTCCGCGGATGTCGGCCCTGTTAGGAAGTCCATCCCAAACCCAAGGCAACGAGGACTCTCTCTCTCTGAGGCACAGGGTGTCCAGAACTAGGGGTTGGAGGAGGGAAAGAGGAGCCAAGCCGAAGGGGGGCTCCCTCCGAGATTCCACTCCCAGCAGCTGCCGGAACGAAGTGCCAACCCAGGACACAGGAAAAAACCTTTCCCTCTTCCCCCTCACTGCCCACCCCTTTCCTACCCCCTCTCAGCCAGCAAGTTGGAATTTGAGTAATCAGCCACTGCTTTGCTAGCTAATTGCAGTGAAGTTGGGTGTTAGCTTCCAACTCGGTGTTGGTAGAAGGAATTCCGTAGCAGATCTGAAACTAGAACAAGCAGTTAAGAAACTCTTAGAAACCCTAAGAAACTATTCACACTGTAAATTTTAGATTAGAAACAATTTGAGATATGAGTGACATCTAAGAAAAGCTGTTCCATTTCTTTCTGCTTTATTGAGGTTGTTACTAACCTCGGAGTCACTGAAACCTACGATTTTGTAGCACTTGGAGAACCAACCACATAAATAATTATGGAGAACACCACAAAAATCAATGGAAAGGTACTAGTGGTGTCCTTTTGAATCAGTACATATGTAGGACTAAAAATAGAAAAAAAAAATATAATAATATGCAGTAGAATTCTTCAAGATTTCAGTTAAAGTGAAAAGTACCTTCTTATTTCAACTTATTTCATCATATCTAAAAGCCATTATTATATGTAACAAAGGAACAGGATTTGAGGGTCTGTGTTTTAAGCATATACAGAGAATTTTACTATTTTAACTTGTAAAAGAATTCTCTCTGGTTATTATAAAGGGAACGTTCCAGGGTGCGTGTATTTCAAGAGATGTGCAGAAGCAGTTTCATGAGACATATTTTAATACTCAGCAGAGATAGTAATAAAAACAAGTGTTAAAGTTGCCGGACTATAAACCCTGGGAATTTCAATGCCACTTCAGAAAGAAGTTTCAGGACCTTCTCAAAGAAGGGTCCAAGAAACATTAGAAGGCTACATATTTATCTCGTATCTAAATAACAGTAATTTGTATATGTAGATATAATCAAGCTAATATTTATATTTTGTTTCAAGTTGTTGGATTTTTTTTTTCGAGAATGATCTGGACTCTGAATTAAATGAATATACATGCTAGACATTCCAGTTCCAGAGCACACTGGAATTCCCAGCACATTTTATGTATTTTAGATTGTTTACAGAAAAACTGGGCAATGCACAATCAGTGGTATAATGAACAAAATACTAAATCATACTGCAAGCTTCAGGATGAAAAAGGGACAGTCAGTTCAATAGATTGCTTAAAAGAGTTCCTGCACTTTAATTTCACGTAGCTGTAGATGTTTTTCCCAATTTATTTGCATTCAGTCTGCTTGGAAGTCTAGGAAAATCTTCCTGGGACTTTTCCTGTAATATGAAATACATATACAAACATGCATTGATTAGAGTACCTTAAACAATGCTTGCCTGCATTGTTTGAACATTTTAACTTTATATTGCAATAATAATAATAATAATAATAATAATAATGAAGAATTACATTAGTGACCAAAGTTTGTCTCCATATATAGTAATCCTACTCCTTGTACACAAAACTGCAATATTTTGCTATAAGTTTTTATCAAAACTTGTGAATATAATGACATTGAAACAGGTTGTCATTCTATTTGTCTACTTTCAGTCTTTTGTTTTTATAATTTCCTTTCTTTCATTAACCTGCAGGAAGTTATTGATTTCCTTGACAGCACCCAAAATGATGCAGATTAAAAAATATTACAGAAGTTACTTTTAAACTTTTTTATACCTTATGAATTGTATATTTGTTGACTTATGTCTATACAAGCTATTGGTGTGCCTATGCTGTTGTGATGGCAGCAGAAACGGTTTATACACAATACAGCTGTAATCTATCTGACTAATAGAAAGGGAACTGCTGTTGCAAGGACATCTGCTATTGAATACACAGTCCATTATTTCATTCCTATCATTAAACAAACTAATGAGGTTAAAGCTAGATCAGTTATTGATACATGTGGTGCAGTCACACCTCTAGATTTCATTGCAGACATAGCCTGAGGTACTGCAGTTGGCTACAAAGAAATCCAATACAGGAGCACAACAAGCACAAAGAGAGGGAATAATTGCAGTGGGGAAACTTTGCATTGGAAAATTAAGATATTGTGAAATCAATCCTTAGATGACTGAGGAAAAATATGGAGAAATTATTAAAATCAATCAAAACATTCAAGTTCATTAATCATAAAGCATTATTAAAGAATAGACATTGATGAAAGATTAATTGCATTTATTACATTTTATTCACATTTTGGGGTTTTTTTCACACTAGTTTATGTGTTTTTTTCAGGCTTGTGTTGCTGGCTAACAGGGAACCAACTGTTAAATCTCCTTACTTGTACAGGTCAATAGACTATGTGGGAGCTTGATCCTAATATGTCAGGTTGCCATTGCAGTGAAGAGGGGGAAGGAGTTTGTGCCAAGAAAAGTGCTATCAGTAGGAATCTTACCTCACTTCAAGGTACCAGTTTGAATATTATTTTGGTTGCATTCCTTCTGGCCATGAGAAATGCAGTAGCAGTGGAGATTTTTTTTGTATGTCCAAAAGTTTCCAGACCTTGGAAGGTGGTGTAAGTTTGTAAAATTGTTCTTTTTTCTTATTGTTAATTTCAAAACTTTATAATGGGAGTTTCATTTATATGTAGAAGAGGTAAATATTTTATCATAATGTAATTAAATTTCATAGGACTCATAGAAATGTGAAGATTGACCTCTCAAGATCATATAGTCCACTGAGCTAAATATGAATCAAATTTAGCTACACATCTAAAAATTTATTATCTCCTTTCTTACTTTCTTCCACATATTTCAGTTCTTTTCCCTCATCATTTCTTGTTTGTGTTATGAATTGTTGAGGAAAACATTCAGTACTGATAGCTCAGTGTGCAGCTGCAGTGCCAGCTGCAGGGGTTGAGCTCTGGGTGGAGGGAGCATGAGGCAAGAGGACATGAATTGGTGCCAACCCATTAGTGTAAGTAGTCAGCAGTAGCCAATGAACCCAGATTTTCCAGTCTTTAGACTGTGAGGGTATAAAACCCCAATGTTTCCTTTGTTCTGGGTCTCTTCTCAAAGGCAAATCACTCGAGCTGCAACTTCATTAATGCACCATGATTACATTATTTTAAGCATCAGAATGTCTGAGACTCTGCTATGGGAAACCCAGGAAGAAAAACTGGTTTGACTGTGTGAGAGTGGGATATGTAACTGAGAAGAGACCTTGGTCTGAGCACAGATGGTTGGAGTGTGACTGCCAGAGTGGCTTCTTGATGGCCAGACAGGAAAGTTTCCATAAGAGAATCCTGCCGCAAACTTAATCTCTTTCACTTAAGATGCAAGAATCCTTTCCTCTTTGCAGATACTTGCCTCTTGTAACACAAATATAGTCTGCAATGTTTCCCCCAGGTGAAACACGGCAATGACACAAATCAGCATTCTCACAAAAGCTTTGGATGTAAGGAAGTTGGAAACACGACAATGTAGTGGTCAGGTTAATACAGTAAATATGGATGCAGTATACAGTAAAAATGGATCACTTGTAACCAAAAGCCACACTAAGCCCGTGAAGAAAGCACCTGATGGCTCATGCCCAAGGAAACGAATTTAAAATTGGCTGGGTTTGCGTGCATTCCATGCCTGTGTAACCACCTCCATTGGGGTTGTACCAGATCATGTGCGACTGTTAATAAACAATTTGCTGCCTTGATGTTCAAGTCAGTGGGTCTGTGGCATAGTCACCACATGACAATTTATAAAGGTCACAAAAGTTTAATATACATAATGGTTTTAGAATCAGCTGTCATATCTCATGCTTCAGGGTACCTCATAATCTCTTGTCTGTGGCACTGACCTAAAGGTCCCATTTCTTCATTGCTTTC
>JAWWEW010000088.1:32773977-32791104 GCA_035583185.1 Anabacerthia variegaticeps
CAGGGAAGGAAATGCAGATCTCTGTGTACCTACCTGACCGTGATCTAGAAATATACCCTTGGGTCATGATAGGACAGCAGCTTCCTGTGTTACATTAGGAAATATATCATCAGGCTGATCGAGGCAGTCTTTCCCTTCTGCTCTGGGTTGTTGAAAAATATCTGGAATGCTGCACCCAGTCTGAGTTCCTTTAGTGCCCAAAAGACATGGACACAGTTGAGTGAGTCCAGCAGAGTAACATGATTAAAGGCCTGGACCGTCTGAGAGTTTGAACTCATGGGGAAAATGTTATAATACAAATATATATGCCTGAGGGGAAGGGAGTCAAGGTTGAGATGACAGGGGCAAATTTCCTCAGTGTTGCCTAGTGTCACGACAAGAGGCAATTGGCACAAATTAAAATACAGGTAATTCTATTTAAGCATTGATTCTTATGGTATATGTGATCAAACAGTGGCACAGGCTGCCAAGGTAGGTTGTGGGGTCTCCATCTTTGGAGACATGCAAAGTCCAGCCAGACACAGTCACAAGAAACTTGCTGTAGCTTTAAGCAAGGGTGTTGGAGATGATTTCTGGAGGTGACTTCCAACCTCACTCATTCTGTGGATGTCTAGCTGCCCATATCAGGAACTGATTAACACTACATGATTCTTTCTTTGAGCTAACCGTGAGCAGATGAGTTTTGCTGAAGTTTTTGGGTTTTTTTTTTGTGTTTTTTTTTTTGTTGTTGTTGGTTGGTTGGTTGGTTGGTTGAGTTTTTAGTGGTTTTTTTAATTTTGTTTTGTTTTTTGTTTAATTGGTTATACTGAAAATTCTTTCCTCCAGTGTGAATACAAGTTTAGAATTGTCTTAAAGCTAAGGGAAAATGATGTTGTTATACACTGTCCTCAGCATTGTACACCCTCTTCTATAGAGTATTCTTTTATATATTCAGAGAGAGAAAAGATTTTCTAGATGGCAAAGTTTTAAGAATGCAGATTAACATTAACCTGCTAGCATTAATTGCAAACTGTCTTTTCTGAATCTTGATTGTAATATATGAATCTTTATACTTTTTAAAACCATGTAGATTATATATTTTGTATACCTGAGACCTGTCAGTAATGGAATCTCATTATTTAAAATAAAATAAAAGACTACAAGAAAGCAATTAAATTGAATTTTCTAAGCCATGTCACTGCCTTGCTGCATAGTGCCACCTTATGGCAAACAATTTTGAGCTGCTTACGTGTAATTTCAAGTTCCTACAGTGATTATAATCAGAAAAGAAGAAAATAAATCAGAAAGAACCTATAATTTGATCTTTAAAACAATGATAATTTTCCCTTTAATATGTGTTCCGTTAAAAAAAAAAAAATCCTACTTTTCCTAGTTGATTACCCTATTCACATTTCCTGAGGGTTTTCAGTGGTAAATTGAAGGAAACACTCTTTTCTCATATTAATGTCACAGATTGTTAAAACCTGGAATTTCCGTGAAGGATGATATCTGTTGAATAGCCTTCCAAAAACCCATAAAAATTTTGGTGGATATTCAGTAATGTCTCTGTAAACTAACTTTACCTTTACAGAGATACACATTGAATTTGAATATCCTAAAGAATTGTATTTCTATATAAGATCATCCCCTGTCTTTTTTTTTTTTGTCACTGATGTCATACACAGAGTAATTTCTAGCTCTTTAGAGACCTGTCTACACTCCTTTTAGACTAAAGCAATACAGAAATACAGTAATTATTTGGTTTTCCTTCATATATACCCTTATCTTACACTGTATCTTAGCCTTTAACCATAGTAATTACCAACAAGCAAGAGCCTAGTCACAGAATTTCTCACTGAAATATCTTCCAAATTCATGATACTTAAATAGGAAAAAGACAGATGTAAATCCACAAGGCATTATTTCAAAACAATTCCTATCATAGGTTAATTTGTCAAGTGTCTGAAATACGCCCAGTTTTTACATTTCTATCACGCAGATAAGAACAACAACAAAACAAAACAAAACAAAACAAAGACATTTTCTTCTCTGATCTTGTTCTCCTTCACATCTTTATATACCCAGCAAGACTCTCCAACTACAAGGACTTCTGGCTTCTCTTGGATTTTTCTGAGGGACGTTATCCATAGCCACCTAAACAGCAGGATTACTAAGCATTGCACTGTGTAATAGATTATAGAAAGCAACGTGCCAAACACACCTAAAATTCAGTCACCTCTCAAAAAACTAATGTTTATGTCCTACTTCAGGACCTTAAAATCAGTTTTGCTAGTGTAGAAAATAGCCAGTGATTTGCTGAAGCTTGTGAACCATTTTAATTTGTATTTAACTCCTCCCACATATGTACATGAGTACTTAGTTTGTAATATAATGTCACAAATGAGAGAGGGTGTGGAGACAAGAAGGCACTTAAAAATAAATATTCCAGTACTGCCTGTTTTTAGAATTGTGCTCAGACTTGGATATTTTAATAGTGCATTTTTTTTTAAATTCCTGTGGTGGGGGATGGCGGTTGTGTGTTTGTGTTTCTGTGGGTTTGCTTTGGGTTTTTTTGTTGTTGTTTTTTTCTTTTCTTTTCTTTTTTTAAAATAAAAATGTCTTTATATTCATGATGAATCTCACACACAAAATGAGTTACCCTCAGCTCAGCTAACAGCACAAACACTTTAAATAAAGTGTGTTCTTAATATCTAGATTAAACTTCAAGATATTTCCTTAGTAATTTTATTCTTCTGCATTTCAAGATGCACATTATAAGGTAAATTAATGATAAACACCCCACATTTTAATTGAAATGTAATGGTGCCACATCTCACATTCCAAGGTGGTCAAATACAGGAGGTGGTTGCATAGAGGTTCTGGAATTTCCTTCCCTGAAAAATACTCAGAATTGGACTTTTTAGGGCCCTGTACAGTCTGCAACTCACCTTGCACAGGAGCTTGGATTAGGTGACTTCTGGAGGTTCCTTCCAAACAAAATTATTCTCTGATCCCATATGTTATGCAAGTTATATACATTAAGTTGATTCTCAGTGTTTGCAGGCCTGGGGACATTCATCACTTATCAAATGTTAGCAATAAAAAGAAGTCACAATTTTCAGGGGAAAAAAAGAAAAGATCATGTACTTAAAACATTGGCATTATATGTGGCATTTATTCTTCATCTCAGGGTGCCAAATTAACCATTATAAGCTTTATGGATATTTTGCTTAACAGAGTATATTTTTCAACTAATCACTGTGACCAAATCATTGCATGATGTTCAGAAAATCAGAGAAAGTTAAAAGGTTTATAGAATAATTATCACCTTTACATCCTAGGCTCCACACCATCTTGTGGAAAGAGAGGGTCAGTCAATTAGTATGACAGAAAATGACAGCCAGAAACCCTTATTAAAAGGGCATCTTTTCATTCAAAGACCTCTGGAATGTTAGCAATTGGCCAGTTCCTCAATCTTCCATGATGCACTTTGGCATTTCTTATTAACATTAACAGGCTTGCTTATATGTGTTAATTATTAAAACTTTTCCAGATAAAACAGTTTATCCCTGTTTCTACTTCTCTTCCCACTGTAAAGTGGTCAGAATGCCAGCAACACTACTCTATTATAAAGAAAATACCTTTGAAACATGGAGGAAAGAAACCCAAACCACATATTAAAATGGCTACCATGGTGAACTTTATATTCCAGACTTTAAATTTTCTTTTTCTAATGATTTTTTTTTTTTTTTTTTTTTTTTTTTTTTTTTAATTCCCCAGACCCATGCAGTATAACCAGTCATGGGGACCAGCTGTTACAGCAATATGTATTTGAGTAGGGATGATTGGAGACAAAAAGAAAATATCATTCCCCTCCTCTTAACATTCTAGAAAACTAAGAAATTGTTCCAGTCTTTACTAGGAGAAAGCAAATATTTAACTCAAAGTTTCTGATTATATAAACAAAGGGGAAACTACACAAACATAAAACCTAAAAAATAACCAACCACTACTGCACTTGCTTAGGACATTTGAAATTAAAATTATTTCCAAATGATACAATTAGTGTAGACCTTTCTTTCTGATAAGCAAATGCTATCCTGAACATTAGACCTCAACTATCCTTCAAAGTCCTTTTTGCTGTCAGAGTGGTTCTAAGTAAAATCATTACCACTGGAATGAAAATGGGACTTTTCGTCTCCTGAAAACATCATGCCAAGAAGAGAACTTCCATTTCATTGTTTGCTGATCTATAGGTTGTGTGTATATGTGGCTGGTTGGTGTATAAATTATGTGGAAACAGAGGTGTCTGCTTCCTTATGTGTATCAGCCCAAGAATCTTTTCAGTGCAAAAAGGGAAATAAGTAAAGTAAGAAATCACAGACAGGAGCATAACACTGAGATTAGCTCCTTTGGCTAGAGCCTGGTGCTAATAATGCCAAAGTTGTGGTTTCAGTCCCTGGAGGGACCATTCACTGAAGAGTTGGACTTTAATATTCTTGTGAGTCCCATCAAACCCATATTCTGTGACTCTGTGATACAGAGACACAACTGAAACCAACAAGTGATAAGGGAGATATGAATAAGAACCAAATATGGTCATTTGTGTACATTGGTAAGGGCAGTGAAATGTGGGAATGTTCATTTCAGGACAATTACCTGATTGAGAGCATTGTCAAAGGAGATAGCAAGAAGAAGGGGGAAGCCACGGAGAAAATATACAGAAAAAAAACAGTGACAAACAAACACAATGGAGACAAAGACAAGAACAGCTGAACCTTATGCTAAAAACTGCTTGTAATCTCTCTGCCTTTTTAACCACTTGGCAAGAACTTTCTCTACTGTCTGATAAAAAGTAATTCATTATCATTGACTTTTTTCTTCCTAAGCAGGCTAACTGCTAGGATTATCTGTTTTAGGATTTTGGCTGTGTACTAATTGTAATGGATGTAAAGGCTATGCAAACTCTCTAAAATTTCATTTGTTAAAAGAAACCTGTAGTTTGCTTGCAGGGATTAAGAGTAAACTCTCTCCTGAAGGCATGCTCTGAGGTTAAATTGCAGGTTACATTCACAGTTTTGTCTTGCTAGTTTTAATTTGTTAGCATTCTGTTTCTGGCTTGCTCTGGTGGCTGTAAAGGAAAGATTAGCATGCTCAGAAGTGCATACAACTTTGTAAAAATGAATGCAGGCTTTGTATGAATTGTTTGCATTAGTGGCTGAAGACAGCACGGCAGATAGGAAAACCACAAAAGAAAGAAAAGGTAGTCACTAATAATTTTCTGTACTTCTATTTTCTGGTAAATGCAATGCACAAAAAAGAAAAATTATATTCAATGAAGCTGCAAACCCATAGTATGGGACAGCATGAAATTATACTATTCCCAGGAATCGCTTCAGGTTATATTCTGAATCAAATCAGTTCTATGCTTCAAGGAAAGCAAATCAGTTTAGTTACTATACTACCCAGTGAAAGCATGTAGCATATGTTATCACAGACCTTTTGGGCTGTGAATGCAAAATATGGATAAGGTTAAACCTAACACCCTCCTCAGCCCCTATTACAGAAGAAAATAATTAAAAAATCTGATACTTTGAGGTATCAACAGTAAAATTTTTTTTTCTTTTAAAATTAAGGATATTTTTCCTTTTCAAACATATTTTCTTCTTTATATTTCCAAATTTCTCTCCAAGCTTTCACCATTCCTCTTATTGTTACTTACTGCTGTCTACTAAAATATTGAGTTGTGATATACCCGTTTCTTGTGCCTGAGGCTATTTTAGTTCTTCCTTTTTTGTTCTATGTATAACTTAGTGTGGATAAGAGTGTCAGCCTGAGATGGCTCTCTTATCCTGCTGGTCACTGTACTTATTGAATTAAAAAAACCCAATTCTATACCAGCTGTGTATACCTGCTGTGCCTAAAACAGCATGCTTTATCTGAGCTTTGTAATCCTTCTCTAATAAGCATGGCAAAAAAGGAAGAGATGTTAACAAACTAAAACACATGGGGTTTAAATAACTCATTAAAATATTTTCTGATTATAGCCCTCCACTAGGCATAATTAAAACTAAGTATCAGAAAATCCCCTAATATTGGTATGACTTTCCATGTACTTGTTCTGGACAAAGATCAATAATAAATACCAAATTAACAATCACGTTAAGCCTATTTTATTACTTGCTGGGGGATTCATTGCAATAGCATTCTTAATTTCATAGATGGGCTCAGTCTTTTCTTTCCCAGTCAGCCTATCTACGAACATTTTTTGACTGGGATCTGAAGTTTCCCCATGGAAAACACAAATCCTGTTGTTCTTATTATAGTTTTGTTACCTCAGGGCAAAAAAACCCAGTGCCCATGTCCCTGATTCGCATGTCAGTGCTGCTAACATTGTATTTATTTACAACTCTGATATAGCCTTTTTCTACATGTTAGGCATTTAGAACACAAATTCCCATTGGTCTTATCACCAGTTCAGCTGCGTCATTGTTAATTGAACTGTTGGTAGGTTGGAGGCTGATGTAGGCTAAGGAGTCTGTATTGGAAACCTTACAGCTCCTTAAGAATCAGCTGAACCAGCACTAGCTCTGAAGAGCTCTGCAGTACCTGTATGTACATAAGGCCTCAGAAAGATTATGTCTGGTACTATACTCAACATTTCATTAGATTCAGTGATGAATATTTAAACTTGGTTTGCTGTTGTAAGATACTGTTGACTTGCACTGGAGATAAAATTCTGCACTACAGCCAAGTGCCAAATGCCTGATCAAGCAGAGGAGGAAAGCAGATGGACATTGGGATATTTCTCAATTGATAGCACAGTATATAGCAAAGATTATTACCGATCTTTTCAATGTTCTTCCTCCAGAGTAACAATGCTTCAGAGGTCCCCACATGGAGTGAAGATAAGTTCCTGGTTTCTCTTGTACAAATTTCATTAAGAAGCCCGTTTTGCCACACTATGTATCACCCTGATGGGAATGACTTTTCTGTCTGCTCTGTGTATGAATAAAATCAGGGAACATGCAGACAGAGGGAAAAAAAACCAATGTATGATAGTAACTTACTAAGTCCTTTTCTGTATCCCAGTATTTGAAGAAACATGGTTAAACCCTTCATTTTCAACTTTAGAGCATTCAACTAGCATTATCTAATTAACTTAAATACAACCCTCTTACTGGGTTTCTTCCTAAGCTGACAGCAGTGCTTGCCTTCTCTCCCCCACTACAGGCTTCATGAAAAACATGGTGATTGCAGCCTTTTTAATCCAACCAAACTTGTGATAAAAGATATCATACAGGGGTGAACATTTTTTGATCTTGTATAAATTACCATAGAACTACTATAAATATGTACATAAAGGCTACATAATTTTTCATCTCAATTTATTTTTATTTTTTTTAAAATAATAATGTAATTTTGTCTGTTTACAGATAAGTAGGATGCAGTGGAAGTGAAGTATGGAAGGAACACCAGCAACAGTCTGCTGTTTCTCTCCCTAACACAAATTTTCTACTTTTAACTCCTTTTTGTGGAACAGAGAAAATAGTGTTATCAGGAGTTATTGTGAAATTGACTGTGATAACTTGTATGGTAACTATGCTATTACTGCTTGCCACCAATGTAATTGCATTCTCTGCCATGATATATCTTCTATTTATATATAATTTAGAAAACCAATGACAGATAAATAATGTATTTATCTAACTCTTCAAGGATGAAAGATTGAACTGCACATAAGAGAAAAAAAAAAAAAAAAAAAAAAACAAAAAAAAAAAAAAAAAAAAAAAAAAAACAACACAAAAAAAAAAAAACAAAAAAAAAAAAAAAAAAACCACCCAAACTTCTTATACAATACCAGAGGGTGCTGAATGCTCTAAACCTTTCTTTATATTCTTTATAGACACAGCCAAACTTTTGAAACCATGGTACAAGTAACAGGCTTCAAATAATCAAGATATATTAATTTGCCAAGAATGAACCTAATAGCAAAATTCACTCCAACATCAATCATCAGAATTCCCTTCAAGTGCTCCCTTCTAAGATGACTCATGGCAATTACAATCCAGTCAGTGGCTGCAATATGTCTAAGTCAAATATTTTCAACAGACAATGTCATCATAGGCCAGAAAATTATTAGAGAAAACATAAACTTTTTCCTCTGTCTGCTCTCTGCCCTGTGAACAATATTTAAGATTGACTCTTTTCTTTTTCCAGACCTGAATCTGAAGAAGGATTAGACATAATGAATGGCAATAATCTCTATCCAACCTGTAGTAGTCACAGGTACATGCATGTAACCATGGAATATATGATGCTATCCAATAACTGGTCTGTGCTCTTCAATTTGTTCAGTTAATTTTTTTTAATAAAAAGAGCTTGTGTGACTAGTAGACACCTGCATGTTGCACATTCATGAATAAAATTACTTCTGTTTAACTCAAAGAGAGAGTTTTTTCACAAGGAAAGGGAAAGGGTACAAGAGAGAATATTGAAACAAGAACACAAATATCTCTTACTGTCTTATCCCAATCTATTTTTTTCAAATCTCTGATGCTCTTGTTGCAATTTCTCATATATGAGTGGTATGTTACATACAGTATAAATATTTAGAAGTAATGTTCAGAAAGAGATAAAATTGTACTAATCTGTGTCTGTACATTTCAAGCATTAGATAGGAAGTAATCTTAAATTTGTCTTAAAGAGGTGTGGGTGAAACAAAGTATCTATGCCTAAAACAAAAATAAGTGATGTATATATTGTTTCTTTTCTTAATTGTTCATCCTGTTTACCCCCTGCTGATGCACTCCAGTCTTGCAGAATACAAACCTAGATAAAGCTAGTAGTGTAACTGCATGACAATTTCCACATCATATGTATTAATGATAGCTATGTTAAAATGAAAATAAATTTTATATAGTCCTAAATAATTAATTCCAGTTCCTGTGTTGGAACTTCACCATATAGACTGTTTCTTTTAAAGTAGATACTGCCATAACTTAAAGTAACTGCTGCAAAGACGTTGTTATGAGCAACTATATAACGGATGATCATTTACTATAGGAAACCAGATCTTCCCTGAGACATTCCCACATTTCAAATGTCCATGGAAACAAATATGGATAATAAAAAAACCCAAGAAAATCAGAACTTCATTATAAACCAGGAATAGTGTCCATTTACCCTTTACAAAAAGAACAGTATGCATTCCACTTTGGGATTATGATTTCAATATCTGCATTTCTCGACATTGTATAATATATATGAATTATCCAAGTCAGAGCATAAAAATACGAACAGAAAAGATCTACTTAAATTAAGGCAACATAAATATGCATAATTTTAAACATATGAAGATATATTATAGGAACTTTCTCTTGTTTATGAATTTTTGTTTAATAACTTGGATTTTTTCACCCTTATCTCAGGGTATAAAATTTTTTAATTATTTTTTTGCTGTAAATTCTTCATTTTCTACTTGCAAGAAAGACTACCCAAATCCTGTTTATAGCAATCCCAGATCAGCATTTAAATTATTATGTTCTCAGCTGGACTGAAGTGATTTTATTCAAGTACAGTAATTTTCAGATTCCAACTCTTACCTCTCAGTGCTCTTCATCAGAAATTAACTGGGTTTATGTTGCACTTTCACAGGTGAAAATGCTGTAACCACTATAACCATCCGTTGCTGGTCCCAGAAGAGGACTGGCAATCTTAATGACTAATCACGCAACTCTGCACTGCTGCATATTCCTCTCTTTGGATCATAAACTGCTCACAGAGAAACAGTACAGCAATATTTGGCCACATTGGTTCAAGAGCTTCTGACACATTTTTGAAACAAAAAGCTGTAACCATGCAATAACTGACAAAGACCAGATATTCTGCGATGAGAGGACTGCAGGCAGTCAGGTGAAGGTACACTGTAAAGGTTCTCTAGTCAATGAGGAGCTTTACAAGTTTCTACTGAATGTTTTGGGGTTTTGTTGTTTTGGGTTTTTTTGTTTTGGTTTGGTTTGGTTTGTTTTTGTTGTTTTTGTTTTTCAGATTTCTTTATCGTACTTATAGCTAATTCGTATAAATATAGAATGTTTTATCATGGCCTTGGCACAAGACACATTTTAGGTACACAGTCATGATGTCACCAGTTCATTTAAGTGTAATGTAAATTTAAGCCAATTTCATCAATATTAAACTCTGGTATAAATTAAGTGCTGGTAAATTGTAAGGCTGTTTTGAGTTAATATTTGATGATAAAGTGTGTTATAAATCCTGACATGTTCTTTCCCATGACAGACATGCTACATTGAAATCCTATTTCTTGATCAATCAATTTATAATTGCCTTTGTTTTAAATTTCTCAATTTCTGACTTCTAATATATATCAAATCTGTTAACATAAAATTGTAGAACAATTTTCCAAAAGTGGCCAGCCTAAAACAAGGAATAGTGCTTTCTACACTAGGAAACAACTTTCATTCTTTTAGTCTACTATCTTACTATTCAAAAAGCACTGGATAAAATTGTCGTCCACACACTCCATATGGAAGCTTCAGAATAAAATAAATTAAAAACAAGAGGAAAAAAAAAAAGTAAAACTAAATTGCCAGTAAGAGTACATTCTTTCAAGTACAGCAGCAGTGGTGACTGAGGTTAAGTCCTGAGGTGACCATTGGGTTTTGCTGTAGAGGGAGATTCTGTTGCTCAGAGACACCCAATTAGCAGACCAGAGTTCCATTACACCCAGAAGCTCTCACAAGCCAATCAGGTATGGAAGGGTGTTGCCTGGAACATCCTCTGGAGATTTTGTGCTCTAGGGAGCATAAGCAACCAGGACCACAGAGAATAGGTTAGACAAACAGGATACGGATGGATGGGGCAGAGCAATTGACACCATCTATCTGGATTTATGGAAAGCATTTGAGATAGTCCCATATGACATACTTGTCTCTGAAATGAAGAGATATAGATGTGATGGATGAGAATCTTGGTGGATAAAGAACCATCTAGATGGCCACACACAAATAGTTGTGGTCAATTCATTGTCCACATGAAGACCAGTGATAAGTGACATCCCTCAGATTCAGTGTTGGTGTTGATACTGTTCCACATCTTTGTCCGTGACATAGAGAGTGGAATCGAGTGCACCCCCAACAAGTTTGTGGATAACACCAAGCTGTGTGCTGCAGTCAGCATACTGTAAGAAAGGGATGACATCCAGAAGGATCTTGACACATTTGAGAGGTGGACAAATACAAACCTCATGAAACAAATTGCAAGGTCCTTGTGGCAATCCCAGGCACACCTACAGGTTTAAAGGAGATGTGATTGACAGCAGACCTGCAGAGAAGACCTTGGGGCTGGTGGTTGATGTGAAGTTCACCATGAGCTGGCAGTGTGCACTCACAGCCCAGAAAGCAAACTGCCTCCTGGGCTGCATCAAAAGCAGAATGGCCAGAAGGTCGAGGGAGGTGATTCCCCCTTTCTACTCTGCTCTTGTGAGAGCCCACCTGGAGCACTGTGTGCAGTTCTTGTGTGATCAATGGAAGAAGGACATGAAACAGTTGGAGAAAGTCCAGAGGAGGGCCATGAAGTTGTGAGTTTCTTAGAGTCTTCAGGGATGTTTTTTGCATTGAACACTCTCAGTGGTAGCCAGAGTTCAGTACAGAAGAAAAAGAAAATCATTCTACAAACAGTGAAGAAAATGTAACTTTTATAGACATGTCTAAAGAACTGGAATTAGTTGCCAAGGTAAGTTAAGTTAATATTAAAAAGAAAAACCTATGTATGTATGTATCTATGAATCTATATCTATCTGTCTATCTATCTCTTCTCCATGGGCACTCCCTTGTCACGGGGGTGAAGCTTGCATGCCCTTACAAGGTTGTGAGTTGTGCTGGCAGTGGTGCATGCCTCCAGTAGCATGTCTCCCATGCTAGTCAGGTCTCAAATGAAGGGTCAGATAAAGAATGTCCACAGGCAAGATGGGCTCACTACCTCCCCAGCAACCATCCTAGGAAAAGGACAACTCTAACTCCAAACCCAAGCAGATGGAGCTCACTTAGCCCTGTAAGACCATCCATATAAGAGAAGGATACTCTAACCAAACCTACATCCTGAGGAATTTGCTGCCACCATCCAAGCTCACTTGGCCCTGGCAGATGAACCTAAGGAGTAAAGGGTGGGGCCAGTTCTGCACATGCTGCACCTCACTTAAAAAATCCATTGTGCAGGCTCTAGGGATCCTCCCACACTCACAAAGCCCTGTAGTGACAGGTGAGGGATGAAACATCAGGTGATAAAGTGCACTGGAAGCCACAGCCCCAACCCTGCATGGAGGCGGTTCAGGACATTGGTCGCTCAGGACTGACCCAGAGATGACAGTCTGATTCGGCAGCATCCTGAATGACCAAGCAGCCTTTTTCAAGGACAGCACTGCTTGCTCCACATGGAGAGGGACCTAGAAAAGGTGGCCTAACCAAAGCTTATCTCCACCCTTCACCCTGGCTTGCCATGGTCAACAGGCATCTTCTTTGCAGTCAAACAACAACAAAACCAAAAAAGTCAAAGGCATACACCTGCCTCCAAATTAACAGTTGCATAATGGAACATCAGAACCATGCTCAACTCTGTGGATGGTGGGCATCCTGAGAATCTTTCTGCTCTAATTGCCCAGGAACTGTCACGACTCAAGATCGACACTGCAGCTCTCAGTGAAGTTCCTCTCCATGAGGTAGGCAGCCTTAAAGAACAGGGCGCTGGCTACACACTCTATTGGTCAGGCAAACCCAAAACTGAAAGTCACCTTTAAGGAGCTGGTTTCATGATTAGAAACTCCACTGCCTCCAACCTTAAAATTTGCCAACAGGTCATTCCGATGGCATTATCTCCTTACGCCTCCCACTACACATCAAGCAACACATTGTTCTCTTCAGCATATATGCCCCAACTCTCCAAGCTGATCCTGCTGAAAAAGAGAAACTCTTTACCAACCTGTGCTGTCTTACCCAAAAGGTTCCTGCAGATGACAAGATCATAATCTTTGGTGACTTCAATGCCAGAGTAGGAAAGAACTCTGAGGCCTGGAAAGGAGTGCTAGGCAAGCATGGTGTTGGAAACTGCAACGACAATGGACGTTTCCTGCTAGAGTTTTGTGCAGAGCAACAGCTCACCATCACCAACGCTATCTTTCAGCAGAAAGACAGCCTGAAGACAACCTGGATGCATCCTTAATCCAAGCACTGGCACCTCACTGACTATGTCTTAGTGCAGCAGAAATATTTGTGATGTCTCTCACACCCGAGTGATGCCTAGTGCAGAATGTCAAAAAGACCATTGCCTTGTGCAATGCAAACTTAACCTCCACTTTAAACCCAAACCTAAGAGGGGTGGCATTCCAAGGAGGAGGCTCAATGTTAATAATCTTCAAACAGCCACAGTGAGGGACAGCTTCCAAGTAAACCTTCAAACTAGGCTTGAAGATCATCCCATAGATCCCTCTCCTGAAGCACTCTGGCAGCATCCTGCAGTCCTCTGAAAAATCCTTAGGGTTCTCCTCCAAGAAAAACAAAGATTGGTTTGATGAAAACAATCAAGAAATCCAGGAATTGCTGACAAAGAAGAGAACTGCTCACCAAGCACACCTCGCTCAGCCATCTTGCCATGTAAGAAAAGCAGCCTTTTGTCTTGCATGCAGTGAGCTCCAACAGAAACTTTGAGACATCCAGAACAAGTGGTGGATGAACCTAGCAGAAAACACCCAACCATGCACAGACTTGGGTGACCACAGAGGACCCTGTGAGGCTCTGAAAGCAATGTACGGACCCACACTCCAGTGCAGATGGCCAAATGTTTCTCACAGATAAAACCTCCATCCTGAATTGATGGTCTGAATATTTGCAGACTCTTCAGTGCCAATTGTGTAGTCCAAGACTCAGCAATTCAACACACTACACGACAACTGGTGAAAAACGAATTGGATCTAGCCCCTACTACGGAAGAGACTTTTAAGGCCATACAGCAGGTGAAAACTGGCAAGGCAGCTGGGGTTGATGGAATCTCACTTGAAGTTTGGAAGCATGGAGGCCAAGCACTCCATGCTAAGTTTCATGAGCTCATTGTGCGTTGCTGGGAACAAGGTGAACTACCATCAGATTTCCGTGATGCAGTCATCATCACTCTGTACAAGAAGAAAGGAGAAAAATCAGACTGCTCAAATTACTGAGGTATCACTTTGTTCTCCATTGCTGGTAAAATCCTTCCAAGAACACTTTTGAACAGATTAGTACCCTCTATTGCAGAAGAACTTCTGCCTGAAAGCCAATGTGGTTTCAGAGCCAACAGAAGTACAGCAGACATGGTATTTGTTCTCAGACAACTAAAGAGAAGTGTAGGGAACAGAACAAAGGACTCTATGTAACTTTCGTTGACCACACCAAAGCTCTTGACACTGTGAGCAGAAAATGTTTGTGGCAGATCTTGGAATGATTAGGATGTCTCCCCCAGGTTCCTCAAAATGGTCATCCTGCTACAGGAGGATCAGTGTGGCCAAGTCAGATATGGTGATGCACTCTCTGAGCCCTTTCCAATAACCAATGGTGTGAAACAAGGCTGCGTTCTCTCACCAACCCTATTCACAATCTTCTTCAGCATGATGCTCCAAAGGGCCACAGCAGACCTCGATGAAGAAAATGGTATCTACATCTGATACAGTACCAATGGAAGCCTATTCAACCTAAGGCAACTGAAGGCCCACACTAAGACCCTAAATCACCTTGTCCGTGAGCTGCTTTTTGCTGATGGTGTTGCCCTGGTTGCTCACACAGAAGCAGCTCTGCAGTGATTAACATCCTGCTTTGCAGAGGGTGCTGAGCTCTTTGGGCTGGAAGTCAGCTTGAAGAAGACAGAAGTTCTCTACCAACCTACACCTCAGGAAATCTGCCATCATCCCCACATCACCATAGGTGAATCAGAGCTTAAGTCAGTCCAGCAGTTCAGCTATCTGGGAAGCATCACTTCCTCAGATGGTAAGATTGACAAAGAGATATATAACAGGTTAGCAAAGGCATACAGAGCTTTTGGAATACTCTGTAAAAGAGTCTGGTGCAATAAACACCTGATGAAAAGCACAAAGATTAGTGTCTACAGAGCCATTGTATTGTCTACTCTTCTGTACGGGTCTGAATCATGGGTCATCTACCACCACCACCTGCAACTCCTCGAGCGCTTCTATCAGCGCTGCTTCCGTACAATCCTAAATATTCACTGGTCTGATGAAATGAGTAATTTTTCTGTCCTTGAACAGGCAGAGATCACCAGTATCAAGGCCATGCTGCTAAAAACACAGCTGCACTGCAGAGGGCACATCTCAGGGATGGAGGATCACTGCCTCCCTAAGATTGTGCTCTATGGGGAACTTGCCACTGGCTGCCGCAAGAGGGGAGCCTCAAAGAGGAGATACAAGGACTGCCTGAAACAATCCCTCAGCCTTGGCCATATTGACTGCCATGAATGGGCCACTCTAGCCTCCAGTCAGGAGAAATGGAGACACACCATTCATAACACTGCTTCTTTCTTTGAGACCACACACAGAATCAGTCTGGAGGAAAAAAGGCAACGCAGGAAGAACCGTGCCTCGCCAGTAGTGCCGATGGAGACTTTCTGCTGTGCCTTTTGCTACCGGACTTGCCTGTCTCACATTGGCCTTTTTAGGCACCAACGTGCTTTTAGCAAGCATGGGTAGAGCCCTTGTAAATCTTCGTTCGTGAAGCCTAGCCATGATGATTTCTCTGTCTCTCTCTCTCTGTCCCTCTCTCTCTCTCTCTCTCTCTCTCTCTATCTGTCTATCTCTCTATCTCTCTCTCATCTATCTCTCTATCTGTCTGTCTGTCTGTCTATCTATCTATCTTCATAGAGATATATATAATTATATGCGTACATATGATTCAAGGGGGAAAAAAAAAAGAAAAAAAAAAGAAGAGTCTTTGGTATATAGAGTACACAATCCAAAGCCTGGATATTTTCTTTTTCTTTATACAATTTACAAATGAGTTATATTTGTGTAGCCTCATCTCAAATAGTCTCAGCCAGTCTTAATTAGACCGTTTAGTAAAGCCAAATATTTAATACTAATAATTTACTATATAATTAATTTCTTAAGTTTACTTTTGCGAAAGACTTCCTGCTGCATAACACTTGAGAAACCACTCTGAACTGCTAGAAGCAACTCTGTTCCTTAATTTTGATTTACACTAGTTACAAATGAAAAGATGGAAGCTCCACATATATTCCTGTTTAGTAAATTTAATAATGAATCCCAGGTTAACAATTAATGAATTCCACAGGGCTTTGTGTGCACAGGATAATTTTTGGTAGATACTATCACTCTATTATAGAAGAAATGTGCATGTTCTTTCCTAAATAACCAATGTTTTTAAAGTAAATCTGTTTGCTAAGAAATGTCACATAATTCTTTCCCCCTTCTCAGTATCATGGTCTCTGGAAATACTATGTAAGGCTAAATAGACTGGCTCCACAGAAACACCAAATGCAGCCTTATTTAAAACAAACAAACAAAAAAAAAAAAACTATCACAACACAGAGGATTGATTAATAAGGGAAGAAGGAGACAAGAATTATAGGATGTCAAAAATAGAAGACAGCAACCATATACAAGTCTGAATCAGCATAGCTATTAGAGATAGAGAAGGAATCTTTTTCTGTGCCTATTTTTCTTAAAACAAACAAAGAAACAAACAGAAAAAAAAGAAAAAAAAACATACTCCCAGTCCCCCACCCTCACCCCTGAATTTACAACACCCTTGGAAAAGATTTTGAATTAGCTTTAGCAATTTTTAGCTCAGACTGACAAATTCCTCAATCATTCAGCATTGTAAAATTTTCTCCTGTTCATTGTGGTTGAGCAGTTATCTGTTGTGATATGCCTCATGTCTAATTGTATCTCTTTCAAGAGCAAAGCACACCACCTCCTCTGTAATGAACATATAAAAAACCAATTGTAGATAAGGCTAAGAAACATGAAGAACATCTGTGTTTCTGTTTTTCACAGAAGCAAGGATTTAATTTTAGAATTGTTCTATTTATTTATTTATCTATGTATTTCAATTTAACATTACGTCTTCATCC
>JAWWEW010000088.1:32791204-32812096 GCA_035583185.1 Anabacerthia variegaticeps
TGGCCGGCAGTTGGGTTTGGCACGGAGCCAACTCAACCCTCCACACTTACTTAAGTTATTTCAAGATACTTAAGTGATCTAACAATATTAATTTGATTATTGACAAACACCAAAAACTGAAGTCATACAGAGGTCAGAAAACTTCATAAGCATAGGTGAAAACTGGATTACTTATTGCATAGATGAAAGTATTTTTATTTCTAGGATTCTTTATGTGGCATGTAAGATGTATCACAGGGAAGAACAGTCAAGGTCAGTGAGGGCACGTTGAATTGAAGATGCTTTTGAGAATGGCTGAGCAATGGAGCTGTGAATATAAGAAGTTCACAACTGTTTTTTCTGGCCTTCCAATGCCAATTCATTTGGACAAGTGATGGAAAAGGCTTTCATTTAAAAAGCTCCACCATAACATCTGCTGAATACATCACAGATGGTATCGAATGTTTTCATATTAAGGAGGCAAATACAATATAAAGGGTACAGTATAATGTAAGAGAGTTTCAGCATAGTGTAGATGTATGTTCTTTTTTTAATAACTGGTGTTTAGTAAATCCCTTTGGGAGTTTTCTAAAGTAAATTTTTAATCTTTTAGTTTGTTATGTTTGGTTTGGATTTTTTATTCTGTTTTTTATTATTATTATTTTAAATACTTACATGAATATCATTACACTATACTATTAATAAATATTTCTATTTAAGGAAGGCACTAAAATCCACAATTAAATTTACTTCGGTGCCTCATGGTATACAAACAAATGAAGTGTTCTCAGGAGTTTCCATGGTTTCTAAGATTTTAATGAATCTTGCAATCTTGTATCCTTGCTGCTACATGGATCCTCATCCCGTATCACTACCAAGAGAGCAGACTGAAAGACCTCCCTTGTACGTGTCCCTGAAACAAGGTCAGTGATCATGATTTTATCCCTTTCCCCCTTCAAACTGAGTCTAAAGTTCTCTCAATGAGATCTTCTAACTCCTGTGCAAGGATGCCTTTTCACTTCTGAGACGGGTGTACCCCATCTCTTGCCAGAAGGCTCCATGATGTGCAAACAGACTCATGATCAAGAAAAATCAAAATTCTGCTGGTGTCACCAGGTTCAGAGAGATTCAATTATATGATTTTCTTGTTTCTACCCGTATCATTCTCTGCAACTGGCAGGACCACTACCTGTGCTCCAGATTCACCAACCAGTCATCCCATAGTCCTGAGGTCCTTCTTGATTGTTCTTATACTTCTTGTTTGGACTTCACCAAACCTGAAAAACCACTATTGAATAATAATTAGAGTGGTATATCAGTCCAGAGTTTCTTGGTAATGTCTCCTACCCAAGCCCCAGGGAGGCTGGAAACTTCCCCACAGGTTGAGTCTTGGCATATCAGGCCCACTGCTCCTCTGAGAAGGGAATTACTGATGATAGCTACCCTTCTTTTTTTTCTTGATTGAGGAAGTTGTGATGTGTGGGGTAACATCTCAGGGATGCACAAGCTTATGTGTGGATCTAATGAATGTTAGCAAGATAGAATTATTAAAGTCAAGAGTTTTTAATAGTTGATGTCTTTAGGCTGTTAACTAATTAAATTGTTAAAGGTTTTTGTATTAAATGATAATTGAATTCCTAGAACATTCCTCACAATTATAATGTGTTAACATGAATACAATTGCATAGTTAATGACTTACTCAATTTTTATTTTATTTTTTACCTTTTTTCCCTTGGTTCATTACTTTGTACCTAAGTTTTCTTGTATTCTCATCTAACATCTATAAATCCTCCATTACTTACTTACACTGTAGAATAAATATCCATGTGATCACACATCTGTGACCTCAGTTGCTGGATTTAAACATTTTCTAGCTTTATGGAACACAGAGACAGGAAAGTATATAAATCCGTAAAATGCATGTAGACTCTATGCTTTCTTAAAAACATCACAACACTAAGTAAAAGATAAAGCTGGACTAAATAGTTGCTACACTGCAGAAAACTACAAGTTTCTCTGACACTTAAAGGTTAGTTGTATGGCCTAGAGACAATTCATTTTATCAGTGAATTCTATATTCAAAACATTCACTGAAAGAAAGCTGAAATACCAGCTTGGTTCCAAAAATCCAAACTGACTTTCTAAGAAAATGAAGGACTCTCCAGCATTCAGAAAAACTTGTGGTTATTTCTGCACTTAGCCTATGGAAGCAATGAATTCAGGTGTCAGAATCAGAGAATATAACATTATAATATAGAAATATTGCTTTTCTACTGGTAGGTACCAACACAAAAAAAGTCTTGCACAGCTTTTTTTCAAGTTGAGCAGTTTTTCAGGTTTTCTTTTTGCGAGTATTATTTGTTGTCTTTTTTCTATCTCATTCATCATAAGATGTTGTTATGCACTTCACAGGCTATTTCCAAGCTAATTATCCAGATTTATTTTCAAGTAACTAGGATCCCTCTAGCCATTTACTCATACTTGCACAAAGACTTTTGTTCTTTTCCCTTTCATATCATTCATCCTTGAAAGAATCACAAAATCATTTACTTTGGAAAATACCTCTGAGTTTGCTGAGTCCAACCTTTGGCTGGTCACCACCTTGTCAACTAGACCTGGGCACTAAAAGCCATGTCCAGTCATTTCTTGTGTACCTTCATGGGTGGTAACTCCACTGCCTCCCTGGGCAGTCCATTCCAAGGTTTAACAACCCTTTCTATGAAGAACTTCCTCCTGATGTGTCACCTGAATTTCCCCTAGCACAACTATAGTCTTTGTCTTCTCATCCTGTCACTAGCTGCCTGGGAGAAAAGATCAGTTCCCATGTTGCTACACCCTCCTTTCTGGTAGTTGTAGAGAGTGGTGCAGTCCACCTCTGAGACTCATTTTCTCCAGGCTAAACAAGTCCATCTTCCTTAGCTGCTCCTTATAGAACTTACACCAGCTCTGTTGCCCTTCACTGGATTCACTCCAGCACCTCACAGTCTTTCTTGTCATGAGAAGCCCAGAACTGGACACAAGACCCAAGGTAAGACCTCAACAGTGCCAAGTACAAAGGTACAATCACTTCCCTGGTCCTGCTGTCCACACTATGCTTCATCGAAACTAAGTTGCCATTTGCCTTCTCAGGCACTTGGGCACACTGCTGGATCATGTTCATCTGCTGTCAACCAGCACCCTCAGGTTCTTTTCTGCCAGTTATCTTTCAGTGCACTCTTCCCCAAGCCTGTAGTGCTGCATGAAGTTGTTGTGGCCTATGTGTAGAATCCAGCAATTTTCCTCATTGAACCTCATATCACTGATCTCAGCCCTTCAATGCAGTCTGTTCAGATCCCCCTGCAGAACCTTCCTACCCTCCAGCAGATCAACACTCCCTCCCAACTTGGTGTCATTCACTAATTTACTGAGGGTACACTAAATGCCCTCATCCAGGTCATTGATAAAGATATTAAACAGGACTGGCCTGAGTTCTGAGCCCTTGAGAACACCACTAGTGACCAGCCACCAACTGGATGCAGCATCATTCACCACCACTTTTGGCCACCCTCTCAGTTTTTAACTAAGTGAAGAGCACACCTGTTCAAGGTGTGGGCTGCCAGGTTCACCAGGAAAATGGTATGGGATACTATGAAAGGCAACACCCACAGTCTTTCCCTCATTCACCAGACAGGTCGCCTGGTCATAAGAGGGATCAGGATGGCCAACCAGAACCTGTCTTTCAAAAAGCCATGTTGGCTGGGCCTGAATCCCCTCATTGTCCTGCATGTGCTGTGTGACCGCACTCAAGTTGATCTGTTCCATAATGTTGGTGGGCACCAGGTGAGACTGACAGGCCCGTAGTTCCACAGATCCTCCTTCTGACCCTTCTTGTAGATGGGTGTCACATTGTCCAACCTCCAGTCATCTAGGACCTCTCCAGTTATGCAGAACTGATGATAAATGATGAAAAATGATTTGTCAACCTCTTCTCGAAGCTCTCTCAGTACCCTCAGGTGAATCCCATCAGTCAAAGAGACTTGTGAGGGTCTAAAGGCCACAGCAGGTCACTAAATACTTCCTCTGGATTGCTGGGGTTCTATTCTGCTCCCCATTTCCATCTGCCAGCTTAGAGATCTGGTTGCCCTGAGGATAACCAGGTTTTCTGTCAAAGACTGAGGCAAAGAAGACGTGTATGCTTCAGCCTTTTCCTCATCCTTGGTGACTGTGTTCCCCACTGTGTCTAATATAAGATGGAGATTTTCCCTGGCACTCCTTTTTTTATAAAAACCCTTTCTATTACCTTTCACAGAAATGCACAGATTGAGTTCTAGCTGAGCTTTCGCCTGTTCCAGATAAAAATGGATCACTGAATGCAAGGACACAATAGGTAAAAAATCAGATAATTACCTGTTTATGTGGTGAAGAATAAATAACGTAAGAAAAACAACCAGCAATGTATCTTAAAAATGTGGGGAAAGTAGGTGAATACTGATCTAGAATGAAAAATAGTCAAGGGAATTCTGTATACAATGAGGAGGTCAAGGGAGATTTTAAGTGGATTTATTTACTTTTTGCTGGGATTCTACTAGAAGGCTCATTGAAGGCAGATTCCTGAAAGCAAAGTCACAACCCATAGAAAATACTTTATTAAGTGAATTTCAAATTATGTCATTATTGTGATCAAGATAAAATGAGAAATAGGCTTTTTTTTTTTTCCAACCTAAGTGTCTGCCTGCATATTTTATGAAAATAGTGGCATGTGATCAGTAATTGGTTAAGCGGTCTGCTTGTGACAAACAGACTGATGAAAGAGAACTGTATAAGGAAATACAATAGCCACAGTTTCTCTAAGGATGGCCTCTTCCACATCAAAGTCTCTTTCATAATAACTGACCACCCTGCCAAATTGTAATTTTTGTTAGAAATAATCATGCTGCAAGAGGCACAAGTCCACAGTGTTTTTCATCTTCATATCTATTCCATACAGTTCAACAATCAGAGTATTCTCACAAAGACTTACAGGCGTGGTGTGGTGTGCACTGACTCTACATGATGTAACACGAAAATTGTGCTGAAGTGAGGCATAGAAAATGGAGATGCAGTACTATGGATTTCTGTCTACACAGCTGCTATGTGAAAGAGTCTTTTGACTATTTACAAATTTACTTTGATGTGGATTTCTGTCAGTTGCACATCTGCAAATGGTGACTGAATTTTGTGCTGAAGAATGAGGCTTGAGTTTCAGGAAAGAAAAAGAGATATACTCCATCTGTGCTGTTGGAGCTTCAGCACTATTAAACCTAGTGAAAAGATAGAGAGAGGGGAAGGATGGACTGCATGCCAGAGAAATTATGCAAAAATTAAAATTCAAAGAAATAAAGGCAAAATTGTCTCTGTGTAATTGACTGTCTCTCAGTGAGTTGGTAATTGCATGTGGCTCAAAAATAGTCACACTAAGGGGATATCTGTGTGGCATAGCTCATCCCTGGCTCTCATAGCTAGTTAATCCTAGGTGGATTTCTACACCAATGTGACCATTTCACTTCTAGTAAGATGAGGTAGCATGGATATTTCTATACATTGTCCAGTTCAGTTATTCTGAATTGCATCTGGAGTCCTCTGTTTCTGTTGAAACAAAAAGCAAGATAAATTTTGCTACACTGATTTTCATTATGAACTAAATTCTGTGAGAATGTTTCATAAAACAGCACTCAAACAACTCCCCAAAATTTCAAACTGTTCAAACTGTTCAAACTTACTTCAAATTCTGAACTAAACATATTTAAGGGGGTTCTGTAAATATAGTTCTCTTCCCTGTTTCTGAGATGACAGATATACATAAGAATTATCAATAGTTAGGAAAGTGAAGTTTTCCATTAGTTAAAGCTGCTGTTCTTGTTGGAGACAAAATGTTACTACAGGAATTAGCAAACTAAATGCCTAGTAGTCAGATGTGTTAATCAAAATTTTTATTTCATCTTTATCAGCAATATTGACTGTCACCAGTATTCAGTATAGTGCTATCTCTTTTTCTTAATATTTAAAATATATATATGACATATTTACAATCAAACTTCCTTAAAAAGCTTTTCAAAGGATCATACAGCAAGCTAATGTTTAACTTTGTTGTTGTTGTTGCTACCTCAGCAGGTTCCTTATTTTCTTGGACACAGGTTAATTCTCTATCTGTATTTATTTTAGTTTTGTAAACTGCATGTTTGTTTCTGTATGAGCAACATATAACCCAAATAACTGACCATTAGGCTGTTCTAATATCAATCATTTCTATGACTCACACGTGAAAAGTAAGTCTTGACAATGTATCTATTTTAAGCTGTAATCCTGATTTTGTTGTTGTTGTTGTCTAGAGCACAAAATGGGATGATGAATGCAGTAGAAATGCAGATCTTGAGATTTGTTCTAAGTTTCTACCTAGCAGATTAAAACACTTTCTAGGCTGATATGCAGTATATTACATACATCATTGATCCTTCTGCTTTGAGCAGCAACACAATAGTTTTTGAGTATCAGTCATTGACTGTTACTGAGTACCAGTTCAAGAGGCAAACTGTCAGTATTACCACACAGCTGGAACTTCTTTTAAGCGAATGCAACAGAAGTTCCAAAAGGTTATTTTTGTTATCTGTTGTTTCAAGCTGATGTAAAATCTGTATGATATTTGTTCATTTATTTATAATTCATAAATTCTTTTTGCAGCCCTGAATAAAAGAAATTTCTTAGTGAGAATTTTGATTCTGGAGTAGGCAGTCAAATCTATCATATATTGACTTTTGAAACTGACTACCAAAAATGCTATACTTTCCTCTTGCAAGTTTAAATGTTTGTATTCAAACTAGTATTGGCCACCTGTGAATTTGGGAGGCTCATCAGTGTCACATAGAAAGGTGACTTGAAGAATGACTGCTTGTTCCAAGGGGGTAGTTGTAGAAGGGGAAAGCAGAAAAACCATTTCAAAGAATTAATACCTTAACCCCATCAATTAAAAAATTGTTTTGGCAGTGAAAATTTTCTGTGCCTGCTGTGCACTGAACAGAGGGATACCATCTTGAAGTAATTTGACATTTAGCTTCAGTTTCCATAGCTATGGGATTGATGTTCTTGTTCAGGAAACAAAAAAAAAAGGTCCTGGCTCTGTATTGCAAAAGTATTCCACAGCTGATGAGTGCATCACTTCTTCTGACCATGTTTTTCAAGCACCCATAGTACACTCAAATGACCAGACCAGGTCAAAATTATTCAATTTTGTTCAGTGGAAAAAGTAGGATAACAGCTAAACATACTGTCTCTGATGTCAAGAAGGATGTGAGTTTAAAGAAAGATGTAGCAAGTATTTGCTATTTTATAACTGAAATAACTTTTAACACACAACTGTAGTTTTTCAACTTCATTTGTAGTTTTCCAAGGAAATTTTTAGATTCAAACATAATATTTCACGTAACAGAAAGATTAATACTTGTAATATTTTTATGTTAATCTGGTTTAGACCAAAAAATTGTGTAAATGAACAAAAGGTACAAAAGGTTATAACACAGTGTTTAACCCACATGAAAAAGTGTTTAAAAGTAAACAGCTAAATAACATCTACTTGCTTAAAAAAATTATAATTGTAAATAATAGTTACATATGTTTGTTTATTAAAAACAGTTGGTTTATCTCTTTCCTACACAACTTTAAAGAAAACCACAAAGAAATCTACACAAAAGAGTTTAGTAGTAAGTATTATGGTAGAATCAAACATTCACTCTTAAAATGTATTTTGATAGTGTTCTAAAGAAAGTTCCAGTCATGACACAGATAAAATCTGTTAAAATCAATAACTTGGCAAGGCTCAATATCTAAATGCAAGTATGGAAGGAGAGCTGAGATGTGAAACTCTGCAAGCTCTTGAAACAAAAAGAAAATGGTCATGGGAAAATTGAAGGTGAAGGAGTCAGTGGCCTTTCATCTTTCTCTAGTCACATTTACAGAAATAGTGCTTCAGCCTACCATCATAGTGTGGCATAGATCAGCAATAATCCCTGAAATCCCTGAAAGAGAAGTGGTGCACACCTGTGAAACTAAGGCAAGCGTTTAGGTTTTCTGTGAGGTCCGTTGACTAAAGCAGCCTTCCCCTTTTGAGACTAACACTTACATAATCTGGCTACATTTAGTGCAACTCAATCTATTAGCAAATTCAGGTTACCATCCAAGGAGAGAAAACAACAAAAAAGAAAAAAAAGAAAAAAAAAAGGAAAAGAAGAAAATAAAACACATGACACACTATTAAAATGTGAAATATTTTTCCTTCCATATTTTAAAAAGAAGAAATTCTTACCTAACTAAACAAAAAACCCTGCTTCAGCACGTTGCATTTTTCTTGCTCTCTTTTATTCACACATCAGATGTATAATCTCCTGTTCATTTGTACTTCTAATTTTTCCATTTACTATAAAACATTTCAACTAGATACTATCTCTATATTACAGCTGTACTGGTTTTTTTCAACTAAGATAATGTTCAAGAACCACATGAATAGAAAATAGCTATTTGAATTAGTGAGCAAGATGGATGCTATAGTTCTAACAAACTCCACTTCTTTATTGTAACTGTGAGGATGTCTAGACATCCTTATATTCTGAGAAATAAATCAGCACCTAATTATACCATGAATCTGTGGGGTTTTGTAGTCAGACAAATATTTGACAATGGCTCTAGTTTACAGTAATAACATTATTAATGAGAGAATGGAATATTAATTCTTCCTTATTAGTTTTTCATTATTTATAATGATTTATAATTTTTTATTCTATTTTTAAATGTTTCAGTCATTTTGTGAGATTGTTTCAACAAGCACTTTTGTATCACAAATAAGAAAGAATAAAACATAAGATGAACAACTGAAGGAATAACTTTAAATAATCAGACACCTGAAATGCTAACTTATATTGGAAAATATCTGTCCTACCTACAGTTTGATTTTCACAGGCACTTTCAAAGAAAGATGTGTTTTGATATGTCTTTGTTAAACCACATCGATGTATATACCTGCTTTGGGAAGTGAAGATCCTTCAGTTTCATACACTTTCATCAATTGGGGAGTTATCAGAAACAAAATTGAAGTACGGTCACCTTAAGTTAGAGCAAGAGCACTCTGCATAAGCACTTGAAACTTCTTAAGTGACTGACTTTAAAATAAAAAATAGTTATCCCTTGCACACTATGAGGACACATCAACACTTTCCATGTCTGCTTAGTTCTTAGCATTTCCTTGATGATCTGGCAAATATGGATCTTGGCAAGGTTTAAATTCATTTACAACACTCAGTAGCAGATATTGACTTATATTTTATGCCTACTCCAAGAGAACAAACATATCTATGGAGAAAATACTGGCACTGAACACTGGCACGGTCTGTGGTCCAAATATACCTATGAATGCAGTGTAGAGTTTAATGAGAATTAAAAGACAAAGTAAAAATATTACAGATTTCTGGAAGTTACTATTCATTACAGATAAAGATATATAGAAAAGAGCTTTTGAGTCTTCACTTATCCATATGGCATTTGCTTATAGTGAAAATATAAATGTAAATAGGGAAATTATAGATAATACTTTAGTAAGAAAAAATTGCTTTCCTTTTTTGTATTAAAAAAAAAAAAAAAGTAACTTTCCTAGAAATAATGGTATCTTTTACTTTAAGTTAGCCATTTCATGGAGCTTGAGCCTTGTAACTTGTAAAATGGATTTTAGTCTGAGCACCTCACAGCCTTGTTGTTATTTAAATGAGCCAAGTGATTTTCTGAGCATTTGTATCATGTCCAGGCATGAGAGTAACAGTGAGCATATAGACTGGGATTGGCACAGTTCGTCTTGCAAAATGACAATATTTGGATAACATAATTCTTATTACATTAATTTCAATACCAAAATATTCCTATTGTCAAAAGCAGTGTATACCAGAGAACTAAAATGTTTGAACTTTTAATGAACAGACTAATAAATGTTAACATTTATCATAAATGTGTGTTTGATTTGAGCCTAATATTAACAAAAAAAAAAAGAGAGAGAGAGAAAGAGATTTCAAGAATAAAACAAAATTCAAACTCTGAAAGAGCAGATTTACACACTTCATAAAAACATAACAGAGAAAAGTCTTATAAAATACATAGTACTGATGCTTTGAGATTTTTCTATATTGGTAGCTTTTAATATTTTATATATTTGTAGATTTTATATAGCTATATAGTTTCTCACACTTGAGTGTTTCTAATGATTTCTCATGGTTTGTGCCAGATTTCCTGAGATTCTGTTTTGCAGTCTTTTCAAGGAAGGAGATTTCAGCAAGGACATCTTGTTTGGGACACATGCACCTGAATAGGAATAATAAGACATATCATAGTCAAAACAAGGTAGAAGGCCCAGAACCCTTGGAGGTGCCCAAATGGGGCAATTCTGAGAATGGTACCAAGGGCAAAAGTTTTTCACGTTGAATGTACCCATTAGATATAATAGTTAAATATTGTTACAAATTTGTAAAAACCATATACGTGGTATGCACCTATGTACTCCATGCACATGAAAGCTTTTGTTAAGGGACTGCTCTCTATTTTATCTGTACTCAATTGTCTTGAAAGTTTTTCAATTTCGATTTTAGGTGGCAGCACTGGTAGGAAATTGCACAGTCAAAGAGAAAATCCACAAGTTTAGATCAAGTGAAAGAGAGTATCTAACACTTGAATTCCTGGCATGCCTGCTTTATGTCAGCTGGTTGATACACCCAACTCAAAGCACTCTACCTATTTCTGTCTATGGATTACATAGGAGGCATAAGTCAACTTAACTCCAGACTTCAACACTACATTTAAATACATAAAGCAGAGCAGTTTAAATCCACAGGCTGTTTCTTTACCTGTGGTACTCAAAAGGATATCTGTCATTAACCTTAAGAAATGTTTGCCCTATAAGGCACTGAAAATGAGAGGTACAAGTCTTAACTCTCAGTTGAGTCCTAGGAGAAGGGCTAAAAATTGTTTTTACGTCAGAAGACAAGAAAATAGATTAAAAAAGAGATGAAGGTCTTCAAAAATGAAACACAGACTCCACATGATTCACCACAAAATATTCAGCTAAATAAATACATCAAATTTATCTCTTAAAACAGAAATAAAAGCATATTTAGAGATCTTTTAGTGTTACATTTTTGCAATACGGACCTATCTGCAGGCAGTCAAGCTTTTTCTGTTTCTATTACGGATTCTACTCCAATTCCAATTACACAGTCATCCTCAATAATGCTGAGATTGAGTACTCAGCAGATCTAAGGATTCAGATTCAGTATAATGTCTTCTCCAAGTGCACTAGGCATTCCAAAGATCAGCAGCTCATAGGCATATCAAAAAAATAATTCATGTATTGGTATCCATACTGATAATTTTGGAAATAGACTCATATCTTAAGCAAGAATATATATGCCTTCAGTAGCTGTTTTATTCAAAACTCAGACTGAATTAAATAGAATTTTTTAATACATTACATCCTTCCAGAAACATTACCTTTAGATTAATTTCCTCTTGAAGACAACATTCTTATCAAGATATTCAGCTTTGTAATCTATATAGCACATATGATCAAGAGTATATAAAGAAATGTGCCTGGTAAACAGATATTCATATTGAAAGCCACTATAAAATTATTTTAAAATCTTTCACCTCAGCACAGCACACTAAAAAGAACTTACTTGTTCGGGGTTTTTTTTTTTGAGGTTCTGTCTTGACCTGACACTATGCTCTGGCTTCAGAGTTACTAGATTGTTAGCAGCATCTGTACTTCACACTGCTCTTGCCCTCCCATTTCTGTTTGTCATCTTCCCTCTGCCAGCAGGAGTTGCAGTGATAGGGTTGGGGTCCACTGTAAAGTGGAAAGTGGAACATCTTGGCCTATAGGATAAACGGCAATATAATAAGCTGAGGTTGCATAAATATGGATGAACTGTGAATTGACTTGAAAGAGGCCTAATTAATTTGACAGATCAACTTTTTTCTATTATAGTTCTAGTTGCATACTTAGAGAAAAAAGAAAAAAAACAACAAACAATGTAGCTCAGGAGGTTTACTGTAAAAGATTCCAAATTTCTGAAGTTTCTCATGTATTTTTTTTTTACACTCAAAGGAACTAAATTCTATCCTTGGCTTTGTTGTTTTGTTTATTTTTTATTTTCATGCATTAATATTCCTCCAAATAAATATTTAGAAATCACAGTTATGGTAAACTGAAGCTCTCTGTGAATCAATTTTTTAATTAGGGGCTCTTCTGCAGAAACTGTGTAATCAATACATAGCCAGAGGCAAAAGACTGTTACTCTCTGAAGCCCCTAAAATCTACAGTATATCAATGAACATGGTACCGTAACAAAAAATAACAGATACTGCTTCCATAGTACAGGGAAAAAAATGTACAACAGTACAAACACTAAGCTAAATAGAAAGCATGAATACTTTTGACTTTTCTTTGCCTCCAAAGAATTGTACCTCTACTTGAGCCATGCTCAAGTTTGAACCATGCTTCCCCTCAGTGATTGTAGTAAATCAGAAAGAGCATCTCAAACCAATTCCTAGTGGAAGAATTTCTGCAAAATATGGGAAACTTATTTGACATTAGGTATCCTCACTTGTCACACAGCAGCTTCCCAGATGCTAATATACAGATGTCTGCTCTGTGACTAGACCTTTTCAAAATTATAGTAGGTAAATTAGAAAATAAATTAACAGCGCAGTTTTCTCATATACTTTCTGGAGGAAAGATTTTTTTTTTCATTATATGCACATATATGTGTATTTGTACATACGTATCCCTATGTGTGTACATATGTATCTGTGTATGTGTGTATACTTAAACATACGTAATATGGTCTGTTTCATGTGAACCTTCAAATCCTAAAAGTGTGTTAAATCTTAACATTTGCTTTATTATTCACAGCCAGAGTTACATGACAGAACATTGCAAATTGTTTTCAAGGTTTTAAGTGGTAGAAAACACACATTTTTTTACCAGGTGAAATAGTAATCTCACTCCCAAATTTCTTAAGAAAGGATTTTCCAGATTTCATGTTCCTCCTTCACATACACGGCCCTGCACCATTCCCTTTTTTGATATAGTAAAGACATACCAGCTGTGATTTACTGGCTGAAAGACAGTTATTTAAATGCTTTTTTTATCAGAGAAGAGAAGCATAAGCACAAGAATGAGGCATTCAACACACGACATTTGAAAGATCCATTCCTTCCGGAACAGTAACTTTGAGGAATTATGGGTTACTAGAAAGTAACTGAAACACTACTAAATTTCTTTGCTTCTGTGCGAAACCATTTTGTTTATGCTTAAGTAAAAGTATCATGAAAACTAAAATAAATTTGTTTATATTTTTTTCATCAGTCAAATTGTAAAAACTGTAGTGATTTTAACACCTCATCTGAATGCCATACAATTGGCAGTCCTCCTTTCTCTGCCTAAAACCTCTGCACAACATTCATTCACTCCAATGTGATCTCCACACAAACATAATTTACTAAAACTGGGGTCTGTTTCTGGATACAAGTATGTACAAGTATGGATCTGGCAGAGACAGAGTAGTCTTTCTTCACAGTAGCCCATATGGTGCTATGTTTTAGATCTCTGAAACAGTGTTGATAACATACTGTTATGTAACACAGCAGTGTCTACAGAGCATTGAGGCTGTGGGAAGATGACTGGGGGTAAAAATTAGAGGAAACTGAGAAGTTATATTCACATCCTGACAGAAGTTGTAATGGTATGGAAATTATAGGGTAAAATGCAGCTGCTACTCTCCAGATGGGATGAAATTGGCAGTTCCATGATGATTCCTAAACAACAGTAAGCACCTGCTAAGGAGGATGGAATGAAGGGTGAAGCAGAGTGGAGACACCATGGCCAGAGTCTGTAGAAATCCTTGGAGGGAAGGGAACTAAATGGTATTTTGTAGGTTATAAACCATGAAGCAACTGTCAGCCAAGAGAGACAGGGGAAGATGCTGAGCCAACCATGGTGGCAAAATTGGGTAAAATCAATTTCCTCAGATGAACTTTGTTCATTAAAGCCTAATTATAATATTAACATACATCTACATCTCAAGGTATGACCACCCCCAACTGGGTATGTGATCGATATTCTTTTGACTGTATCTTCAAAGTCTAAGTGAGAAAATTTTACACTAATCAGCAACTAAAATATTTATTACTCAAATCACATAAGCTTCACCTAAACATAAAGAAATAGTACAAAATTCAGTCAAGAGTGGGGGAAATGTTAGGGAAGGCTCTATTATAACTGCTGGGAGCAGTCAATGGGCTGAACCCGTCTTCTCCATAAGGATGCTTGTTTGGTAAGATCTGCACTCTATGCATGCTGAATGTTTTTATTGGGACTACAGCTTGTCTGTGTATTGCTTTAAATATGTTTTTTGCAGTCAGCTGCCATCACCAGCAATCCTTGAACCTTAATCTGTCAGAATTTTATATTAATAGAGTGTTACCCCTAAACTGTTAATGGTGGGCCTTCCTGGGTGCTGGCAGTTGCTGGCAGAGGGTCATACACTCAAATAAAGTGGGAAGACTCAATGAAGGGTCTCCCTTAAACTATCGTAGCAGTTCCCCAAAAAGGCCAGTCAAATTGCCCCCCAATCCAACAGGACTGTTCAGTGAAGGGTCCCCATAATGGAATGCTAATAGATGGGTCAGGCATAAGGATCTAGGATGTCCTAGAGCACTGTAAGAAAAATAAAACACTAAGGGTCGAAGAATTCTCCCCACATTAGAAGTCAAGGAAAACTCTTTTTATGTGACAGAGGTCTTCTCTGTTTCTTACTCAACAAACCCCCACCACCACACCAGGAGTGAGCAAGAGCCTGGGAGGGAGCAGAGTCAGACAGCTGAGCCCAACTGACTAAAGGGATATTCTGTACTGTATAACATTCTTATCAATATACATGGGGAGAAGTTGTTCCATGTAGACATTGCTCAGAGACTGACCATCAGTCTACTGGTAGGAGATGGTGATTGTTTGCTTTTCTATTCCCTTCACTTATTAAGCAGTTTTTATGTTGACACATGAGTTTTTCTCACTTTTTGTCTTCTGATTCCCCTCTTTACCCAGATGGTGGCATGGGGAATGAGTGGGTAGCTGGTCACTACTGGCTGAGGTAACCCTACAAAAATATTACTTTTAAGTGTAACTTATCCTTAAAGAAAGACAGGTTCTAACGGTTCAATAAACAAACCTGCTATGCGGTATACCTAAAATGAATATGAGATTGTCAGCAACTACAGTACTGTCAACATACTATTCCAAGTAATTCTTCAATTTTTGTTTTCTTAAAGCATCGTCAGCTTTACTGTTTCCATAAAATATCCTATTTTCTGAATAATGGCCTTTCTGCTAGCTTCACGATTTCAACATTTAGATTTTTTCACTCCATGAAAATGAACGGAGTTCGGTTTCTAGGCAGCCTCTAAGGCTGAGAGTCCCTATATCATTCACTTCTAATTATTACTTTTTTCTCATCACAATATCACAATACTTTTTAATGTTCTTTGTCTGAATAGCTTATATTTTTATCAGTTTCTAATTTATGCTACTAGATTGGAAGATCTCACTTTTTACCATATTTTTCCCTTTACTCAGTAATATTGGTGGTCTCAACTATTATTAGAACAGCATGTAGAAATCAGCTTTTTGTTATTAGTTTTCCTACTGCCATATGGTTTGTAAATTGCTTTTTTGTTTTTAAAATGTGCTTCATGAATTGCAATAAAAAAATAGCACCCATTGTGATCAGTTAAAAGTTTATAAAAATAATTTTATTTGCTGGACATTTAAGCATATGTACATCTTCTTTTAGTCTCAAAGTTTTAGGTACATTCTTGTAAAGTGTATCAACACTAGTAAGGTGATGGATATGTTTGTTAATGTCAGGATAAACTTCTATCTACTGCTGAAAACAGGGGTTAGACAGAAGGCTTGAGTGATGAAACTAAAAGCAAAATTTCAGTTATTCATTAACTGTAACTATAACGCAGTGACAGTATTGAAAGGTGAACAAAATCCAAAAAGAGCAGATATTCTGTTCTGCATAACAACCCCAAAAAGCAAAACATTTTAATATGTTTAAGAAAAGAAATATGAGTGCAACCTTTAGGCACACATGAAAGCTATCATGCTGAAAAAACCTGCTTGTGTACTGCTGGACTTTTTTTATTAAGACAGAAAATCTTATCCAAGACAAATTGAATATATTACTCTGGTTTTAGAAGTGTAATGGATATTCAACTTCTATAAACATCAGGAATAGATATTTTTCTTTCAGTAAACATGGATTACACCCATTCAGGATTCATATTATCAACACATTAACTCATTAATAAATCACAAATTGCAGTAGATACAGTATCTGTCTCCTAAATGATCACTTCTCTCAGACCTTACATGCTGTTTGCATTTCTCTAAAAGTGCGTAATCAGAAAAAAAAGGTTTGCAGAAGACATTCTGCAATTTTTGTAAATGTATTTCTAGATACCTCTATGGAGGAATCTTCAAGAATAAGATTACAAGTGCTTTGCTCTTACACGTATTAAGGGCACATCAGAAAATGAAGCACCCTTTCATGCACAATGAAGCTGGTGCCAAATCCCCATTCATTTCTCATGCCAAATGCATATAGATATAAGTCTCAAATTTGCAGAGAGAAGGGAGAGCCTGTTCTTTATTTGCCTGCCCAGAAAATGCCCTGCTTACTGCAAAAGAAGGTTATACTGTTTATATACAGTATATACTCTATAAATAGCTGAGTAAATTAAAATACAAGAAAATTAAAGAATACTTAATAGAATGTAACTCTTATGGCAGAATTCTTCCTAACAGCCTGATCTTATGTCTGTTAATGTCTACAGCAAATAACTAAAAGACAATCAGAGAAGGCTATTGATTAATAACTTATAACTATAACTAATTAGGTTATTTGGTCTGTGAATGAGCAGTATATGTTCAGATATTAAATTAGACCTAGAGTTAGAGCAATATCATATTGTTCTGTGTTATTTATATTGCTTAGAATTATGCTGTGCAGTATAATTAGACACTGTTCTCAGAGTTTAGCTCAATAGCTTCTGGAGCTTCTTCACAGAAATGAAGTTTTATGAAAATGCAATTTTTTTACCAGATTGTGAAATATCATAGTCACAAAAGCATAAAATATCTCAAGTTGAAAGGGGCGCACAGGGATCCAGCTTCAGGTTTATCACAGAACAGCCAAAAACTAAGTCAATATGATTAAGAGCATCATTCAGTTGCTTCTTGAAATCCAACAGGCTTAATGGCATGACCACTTGCCCGGAGAGTCTGTTCCGGTGTCTCAATGAAGAACCTTTTCCTAAGGTTCAATCTGAATTTCCCCTGATGCAACTTCATTTTATTTCCTCATGTCCTATCACTGGTCATCAGAGAGAGGAGATCAGACCCTCCCACTCTGTTCGTCCCTTAAGGAAGCTGTAAGTTGCCATGAGGTCCCTCCTCAGCCTTTTCTTCAAACTGAACAAAGAAGGTGACCTCAGTTACTCATAAATCTTGCCCTTGAGATCTCTCACCACCTCAGTTACCCTCTTCTGGATGCACTCTAATGTTCTGATGTCCTTCTTATATTTTGACACTCACCAGTGCAGAGCAGGACAATCACCTCCCTTGACCCGTTGGTGTTGCTTTGCCTGATGCACCCCAGGACATGGTTGGCCTTTTTGGCTGCCAGGACACACTTCTAACCTATGTTTATCTTGCCAACAATCTTAGCAGCCAGATCATAGAATCAGCTGGGTTGGAAAAGATCTCTGAGATCTTCAAGTCCAACTCTTGATCCACTACCACTGCTGTGCTAGACCACTAAGTGCCATGTCCAGTCTCATCTTTAAAACCTCCAGGATGGAGAATCCACCACTTACCTGGGCAGCCCATTTCAATGCCTGATTACATTCTCTGTAAAGAATTTCTTCCTAATATCTAACCTAAACCTTCTCTGGCAGAGCTTAAGACCATGTCCTCTTGTCTTACTGATAGTTGCCTGACCTCTTTCTGTGGGGGTTCAGTTGAGACTCTTAAACCCCTTCTGTATTTATAAGCAGAATTACCCCATTCCAGGTGGAGAATCTGGAGTTTGCTCTTGTTAAATTGCATATAGTTAGGGGTTGTCAGGCTCTCGAGAATATCCAAATCTCTCAGTAAGTCTTTTCCACAATCAAGGAATTCCACAGCTTTTCCTCATTTAATATCATTCTTTAACTTACTGAAGGCATATTCAAGTCCCATGTCCAGATCATTTATAAAAACATTGAAGAGCACTGGCCCTAAAATTGAGCTCTGGGGAACCCCACTGATGACTGGCCACTAGTCTGGTCTAACTCCCTTTGCTATAACCCTTTGGACTAGATCCATCCACCAATTGTTCACCCAGTGCTTTATGAACTTGTCTAGCTGTGTGCTGAATCTTTAATTCAGAAGGATGTCATGACAGACATTATAAAAAGCTTTGCTAAAATCCCAAACTAACACATCTACCAGCTTCTCTCGATCATCTAGGTGGTTGGCCTTGTCATAAAAGAAAGTTAGGGAAACAAGATTTTACCATTGTAAACCCAAGCAGTGAGTGCATTGCCTCTCAAGTATTTGCCTATAACTCCATAATTTTGGCAGATACTGAGGTGAGACTGACAGGCCTATAATTGCCAGGGTCTTTGTTTTTACCCTTCTTGAAAACTGGGACAACCTTTGCCATCTGTCAGACAGCTGGGAACTCTCCAGACTCCCATTGAAAAAATAGAGGTAAAAAGTCTCCAATGACATTAGCCAGGTCTTTCAGTACCCTGTGATAAATCCCACTGGAGCCTATGGACTTATATGTTCCCAGATGGAGCAACAAGTCTTGAATGAGTTCAGAGTTATCTGGGAGTTTATCAACCCCCAGTCACGGTCTTCCTGTTCAAGAATCCAGGGGTCCAAGGGTCCATAATCAGTGTTAAATACGGGGCAAAGAAGGAACTGAATATTATTCTACATCCCTATTTGTAAAATTACAGACCTCATCAAGTAATGGACCGGATTGCTTCAACTTGTTACTTTGAATTCCCTTGATGTTTTTGACATCCTTCTTGATTTCAGATTTTTTTTTTGTGAAATGACGTTGACAATGTTACTGGATCATAGTACTGTGTGGTTGAGCTTGGAACTGCCTCACTAGAGTACTTTAATGTCTTTTAACTGTCGTGAAAATTGTCTTCTCACACAACTTCTCTACAGAGACAGCTGGTCTTAGGATATTATCAAGACAACAGAAGTCCAGTAAGTGTTGTCTTACAACAATTTGAGACAGTAATTTTGGTTTTATACTCTAGAAAGTTTTTGTTTAAATAATGTTAAAACATACTTTTTCCTGAAAACTAAACCTGCCTTTTATTGACCCTGACTAATTCAATACAAAATTATGTCCTTTCATCTGAAATTTAGAGAATAATGTTTGCAAACATTTTTCTGAAAACTGATGAACTCATAATGTTATCCATGTTTGTAGTTAATAAAGTGCCTCCAGTGCAGGCATACACAGTATGAGTAATAATCCTACCTCATTATTCTCAATAGTTTTAGAAAAACATGCATTTGACAGGCATACTAATGCCATCTGGAAAGCAGGTTTGGATAATATACACCACTCAGCAACAAAAAACAATTTCTCCAATTTTCCTTCTAAGCCAAAACCAGAATAAAAACAAATATGCATTTGCATATCACAGCAATGAATTTGCATCGAAAGTGTATGGGAGAAAGCAGCTCAGGTATACTGACCACTGCATTAACATTTTTTCTTGTTTCCTTTTCTCTGTCTGAAGAGAAAATAAATCAGTGCTGGTAAGTCCCAAAATAATTTACTTTGAAAATCTCTTATAGACAGAAATGAAACAATTTTAACAGGTTACTGAGAGGACTTTCTTTTTAATGTGTAGGTCAGGACAGATCAAAACTCGTAAAATAAGAAACACTGTAATAGTAAGAAATCATGCCAAGAAATACAATGTCAGAATTAAACATAAAGATACAGAACAGAGTTTAGCACATATTTTAGGTGTCTTCAACAATAATTGTGATGTTAAAACAGGGTTTTATATCCTCTACTCAGATCTCTGTGTTTCTTCAGGAACTAATATTGAAAACTGAAAGAGAATATTTTGTCTAAGGACAAATGGGATGGATATGAGAATAAAAAAAGTGGAAGTAAAATCAATAAATCTTCCAACTTCAGAGAAGGATTTAGAATCACAAATTTATTTGTTTGATTTTTGTTTGTTTGTTTGGGTTTTTTCATATTATAACTAAGATCAATAATGATTACAGGCTATGGAAATATAGATATTTCCATTTCTGTGAATTAATAAGTGGAGGCAATAAACATCTTTCTCTAGTTGAAAAAAATATCACATCCCTTGGTTATTTCTTTTTACCTTGATGTTGTATGGAAAATCAAGCTGTAACAAAACAATTATTATTTCTTTTGGGAAAACAATGTAGAAACCACAGAGTGCTGTGTGAGCATGCTTTGCAGACAATTTCACAAGGGTGCCAATGTCTCTCCATATCTTGGGAAGGATACAATGACCACTGAGAGGACTGAGCCTGAAATGGGTTCACTGTATTCAGGAGCCTGAAGGAGCCATTTTTTTTAATATAGTGTGCTGGTTTAAAGGTAAACCAGCAGGACAAATGGACCCACCACAAGAGAGACTCTAAGTCAGAGTTACAATTTAATCAAAGATATTACAATAAATACACTGACACAAAGAGAAAACTGCTTTCAACTCACCAAAACCCAGCAGTATAACCCAGT
>JAWWEW010000088.1:32889300-32901009 GCA_035583185.1 Anabacerthia variegaticeps
GATAATAAAATTACAAAGACTGAAGGTAGGACATAAAATTAAAATATATCTTACCTTTTTTTTTCTTTTTTTCCATACATGCCTGAAATACATTCACTGAAATACATACATTTCCATACACTGAAATTCTGATGGAAATCTCTGGTCCTGATTTTAAAATAGCATCTGAAAAGGCGGTCTCAGTGTCTTGACTAACACAGTTGTCAGCCAGAAGGTTTCTGTTACAAAAGGTGGATGAATAATTCATTTTTATTCTTGCAGTCTAACAATTTAGTCTATCTGTTCATGAACTTTTCATGAAATTGTCTGCACTCTTTAGGAAGAACCACTCAAGCCTCACTGCAGCATGCACTTCCTCCTGCTCATGCAATCCTTCAGTGATGAATGCTCAGGCTTGGAGCCTTGCAGATTAATTGTATAGCTCTAGTGACATTGTTGCTATTCTGTGATTTATGTAACTAACCAGCATCACATCAGGTTAAATTTAAAAATCAAATAAATAAATAGAAACTTGCTTTTGGCCAGCATACAACTATTCAAGCTTAAAATTGATTTTAATCAGCATTCAGACCAATAAGTGCTGCAACTTTATTGTAAATATTAAGAGGTTGGTTCTCTAAGGAAATGTCATAGTCCTACCCATTCTTCAGCTGTAGCCTTGGAAATTTGCTTTTCCATGGCAGTTTAGGTTGTTGGTTTTTTTCCCTCAAGGAAATACAAAGCCAAGACTTTTGAGAAGACAAAAGGGTTATTTTCTACTATATTTTTTTTCAGACTCTGTCCACAAATGTTAGAGAAAAAAAAAAATGTGTGACCTTTTTTTCTCCATTCTCTTTTGTACATTTCAACAAAACAGAAGACTTACCATGCTTTCCTAAATTTCCTAATTTCTACCCTCCATCACTGCATTCAGTGTTTTGGGGTTTTTTGTTTGGTTGGGGTTTTTTTGTTTGTTTTTGTTTTTACATAAGAAACCTGTCTTGCTTTTCATAGCAAGAATTGAATCTGTAGAATTCAATTCAAATAAACATGCTAACAACCCTTTATACCAGCTGAGAATCTTGCTGCATGTTTCTAAACCAGGAGAGGAGAATATATTGTTCTTAAAGCTTAGCTCTAGGACACCATTTTACACCTGAGTTCTCCAAAGCAGGGTATTTCCTCCTTCATAATCTTCTCTGTGGAGTTTTGGGTTGGCTCCCTGCCAAACCCAGTTACCAGCCACACAGCCTCCCCCCAGCCCCGCCTCCCCCAAGAGAGAAGGAAAAAAACGTACTCAAAGACAATTGTAGTAAATACATATATATATTCACATGTATTACAATTATATACAATCAGACACTATGAATCTACAGAATAAGAACCTCAAACAACTCCAAAAGGGAAAAGGGGGGAAAGGGAAATGGCAATGGGACAAAAAAGGGTAAAAACAAACCAAACAGATATACACACTCATAAATTCAGGGAAAAGCTCAATAAGTAACTAATACAATAAATTCTCACCAAAACTCCCATTAAGAGAAGCAGTTTCTTCCCCTCCGTGCAGCTGGGGCACCGGCTTCTCCAATAGGCCTCAGCTCAGATAGGTAAGAGCTTGGCTGACACAGAGACCTGATGTCCTCCAAGCACAGGAATTGAAGAGCCAGAGAGAAAAGGAGAAAACCTCTCATCTTATATATCCCTGATTATATGAAGGAATGGTGTGGAAAACTTCTTTAGTTATAACCTTGTTACCAGGGAAGACCTAGAACAAAACCAAGAAAACTAAACCACCACATTCTCCCCATTAATTTTCTCCATGGTTATTTTGGTGTAACAGGTATATTTCAGTCTCACCAAATATGAATGGTACTTTCTTATGTAATCTGTAACCCCAGATCATGTTGATATATGTGACATTTCACATCATTTAAGCAAACTGTAAGTTTTGCTCATTACACAAAAATACTATGATTTGTCATTTTAAAGGCAGCTGCTATGTGTCTTGGCTTTCATTTTTCTAAATTAAAATTAATTTCTATATTTATGAAGACAATTGAAAGTTCATTTTCTTCACACAAATTGTACATCTAATCACCAGTCTGGATTATAATCCATAAAGTAAATTTTTACTTGCCTAATAAAGATCATATTCCCCTTCATTGGGTCCGTATTTGGTTGAGACTATCTATAGAATTTTATGAAACTGTTTTAAATGTTTTATTCCAATAGCAGTATAATCCTTCTTGCTTGGGAAAACTCAGAATTGCTTTTAATAATGCATGCATTAAATTCTAAAATGTAAATTTAACATCACATATATAATTTGAGGTAATAAACGTGCAACATGCATTAGTTACTATTCATCCTCAATTGCAATAAAAAGTTTGAGGATTCTAAATAAAAAGTAAACACACTATTAGTTTTAACTAATAGCAAATTTTGCATAAATTCTAATATCAAAACAGAACAAAAAAGAACAACAAGAATACGTAATCATGGTGTAAATATTACTTTTAATTAATAAAATTTTATTTATCCAAGGATAATTTAGGGAAGACTACTCTAAAGTAAAGAAAAAGAATAACAGGGGGAGAAAGAAGATATTAGTCAAAATTGAAAAATGCTTTATGAATATTAAGTATTATTTATTCTTTTTAAAAAGCCATTTTTCCTCCATTTATGTGGGATATGAAATATTATTACAGGTTGTCTTAGTTTATCGGAAACAAATATAAATCAATGATGAAAAATTGCATAATAAACTATCACACAAAGTACTTTATTTTCTCCTTAAATTTTTAGAATTAACCACCCCAAGGGCTAAATCACAGTCTTTATGCTGAGTTTTAGGGCTGAACTGAACTGAACAGTTTTCTAGCATCAGTCCCAGAAAGTTGAGTCAAATGCTTGAATCTCCAGTACAGAACAGAGAAAAATCATGGCCTTCATCACAGCAAATATCAGAGATCTGCTGCATGGAAGTTCAGTTCAGTACAAATAATAGCATGAAAGCTATAAATTGACATTTTTCTCTCTCTTTACCTCTAATCCAGACCTTTTTTTTTTTTTCCTCCATTTTTAGTGTTTAGCGTTTTGAGGGCAGATGACTGGAGAAGGTTCAAACAAGTGAAGAAAACATTCACAGTCCTCCCTACAAAATGTATTCCAGAAAACAACAACAACAAAATAAACAAAATGAAAACAAACAAAACAACTACAACAAAAAAACAACAACAACAAAAAAGGTTATTTTGGTCAGAACAGTTCTTCAGATTGTGTTTCTTGCTCCAGTAAATATCGACAAACTTCCTAGAAAGACCATCAAATCTAAATTCCAAATGAACTTTGGAAGCAGGATTGAGAAACCCAATTATACCCTCCTTGGATTCATGTCTCAGTACTAGATTACACGAGCAATAAAGATAATTTCTGAAGAATGATGTTTACTGAATTTCAGATGGAAGATATTTTGTACATTTCAGGAAAAGAGGGTACCAGTTAAATGCATGTACCCTTCACCTTTGAACTAGAGGCTGTAACACTCTTTGAGAACCAGAAACATGCAGAGAAATTACTGTGATTAGCAAAATACTCTTAAGCACTCTTAAGTAAAAGATGGGCAGGTCAACATACACCTTTAAAAAAAAAAATAAAACATTAATTATGCAAGTCCATCTTCAGACTTTGAGGTCACTTTTCATACTAGACATTATTGGAGACCTGGAATCAATTACTTTCTAGATGTTGTTTGGCTTCAGCTAGTACCTGATTATGAACTTTCACAGCCTATAACATTCAAGGAGGCAGAAGTTTTAAGAAAATAGCCTTCATTCAACATTCAAGGAGAACTTAGCAGCAGCACAAGAGAGTTTATGGATATTATAAGAGTATATATTTCATATACACAAATCACCCTATATTATGTCTAATTCATTTATTGGACGTAGGGTCACAGATGATATTCCTAAAGACAGGATTTTACTAATATTTCTCCATCACTTCAAGTACAAAAATCAAACCTATTATCAGGTACCATAGCTGTGCTAACTCTACTTCGAAGATTTTTTTTTAAATATTTTGGAAAGGTGACAGAGGTTCATTTCCAAAATTAAGGGATAGAAGTGAATAGAAAAGGAAAAAATAGTTCATCTGGCAGGGATTAGAATGATCATGTAATCCAATAGTTTGACCAATTCAGGGCTGACCAAATGTTAAAGTCTGGTAGTAAGTGGATTGTCCAAATGCCTCTTCCTAAGACACTGACAGGCCCAGGGCTCAACTACCTTTTTAAGAAGAGTGTGCCAGTGTTTGACCACTCTCCCAGAAAAGAAAAGTTTCCCAATGTCCAGTGTGAACTTTCCCTGCTCAGGAAACTGTATGGAGCAATGAGGTCACCTTCTCTCCAAACTAGACAGACTGAGGGTCCTCAGCTGCTCCTCACAGGACTTGCCTTCCAGCCCTTCCACCAGTGGTGTTGCCCTCCTGCGGACAATTCAAGGACCTTCATGTCCTTTTCAAACTGTGTGGCCCAGCTCTGCACACAGGACTCAGGGTGAGGCCGCACCACAGCTGAGTACAGTGGGATGATCCCCTCTTTTGGCAGCTGGTGATGCCGTGTCTGATGCAGCCCAGGATGGGGTTTGCCTCCTGGCTGCCCGGGCACACTGCTGGCGCACACTGAGCTGCTGCCGACCAGCATCCCCAGAGCCTTGAGCTGCTCTCCAGACACCCCTCTTCTAGTTTACACTTGTGCCCAGTGTTGCACAACCTCAGGGACAGAATCTGGCATTTTGCCTTGTTAAATTTCTTGTCGTTGATAACTGACCAATGTTCCAGCCAATCTAGATCTCTCTGCAAAGCTCTTTTCCTTCAAGAGAGTCATCAGCACTTCCTAGTTTAGCATTCTTCACGAGTGCTCATACATAACAATTTCATGTATTCTATGTGCTTTAAAATGCAGAAGCTGCTATTTTTTTTGTGTGGAAGGTGAATTACCTGCCTTTTTTATTTTGCCTCACTTAATAATTCTATAAACCCTTCTCTGAAAGAAAAATATTATCAAATGTGAGCTGCTAAGGCAGCTCAGTACTTGTATCTTCAGAAAATGTTAAGATAACCAAGTCTGTTTCATATTTTCATTTATGCTGTGCCTACCCCACTGGATTCAGAGTGGAACAGCCTATTTTCAAAGGAGAAGATACTGCCTGAACATTCTCACACCACTCAAAGACTCGCACACTTACCATCTGAGACTGTAACTGCTGGGACCATGGTCTCTTTGCAGTGGACGGCCCCAGTGAATAAAAGGGTGCTCCTTTCAACTCCTCTCTTACACGTACACGCTGACTCTGATGTCTGTAGTCTCACTGTATTCTGGTTTGGACTTCATGTGCACTTGCTTGCTGATAGAGCATTAAGACCTAAACTTAGGATAAATATTACTTCTCAAGAACGAAAGCATCAGTGTGCTACCAACATTCTTCTTATACTAGAAACAAAACGCAGCACTGTATCAGTTACTAGGAAAATTACTAAGAAAACTAACTCTTTTCCAACCAAAGATCTATCTAAGTGTAAGTTCACAACTTAGGTCCCCAGGGTTTCAGCAAATGCATCTACTCATGCTAAGTATGCACAGCTAATGAAACAACACAGTAAATCACTCAATATTATAACTATACGTAACTCATTCTACTTAAAACATACTTATTTAGGCTAAATAATATCTCCCAACAGGAAGGCTTGCATTAGTACTCTGTATTTGTAAAAGACATAATTCAGAATATTTATTACTGATTATTTGCAACATGTACATTCCTTTATATATGGAATTTGGCAGCAAAGATAACTATTTCTGAACACTGAGTGAGAACTAAGAATCAAATCTTCCTATCAAAGCAGTCTGACAGAACAAGTAGCATCCTTCATATCAACTCTATGAATGACCCCGTGTTTTTCAACATCCAAAAAATTTTCTTTCTGAGGGGTTGTACAAAATTTATTACATATAACACATTCACAAACTTCCCAAACTTGATGGAAATCTCACTTTAAGCACCTTACTGCTGTTCCTCACTTTTGCACACAAACACTGAAGAAAGCTGCCAACACAGACAGCAGAATTACTTTTGGTAGGTATCTATTTAAAGATAGCTTATAGAATTAATTTATTGTTTGGGTTTAGTTTAGAGATAATGAGCTAGAGGTTTCCATGCTGCAAAAAGATAGGCCAGTTAGAGTTCCCTTCTTTTTGAACTGATTCTGCAATTCAATGGGCACATGAAACTTCCATTAACAATAATGGCAGTTCTGTGCACACACCACAGAGAAAATAAAGCCCTGTAGAGTTTCTTCCTGTATAAACAGCATGAAACAAATGGAGAATGATAATAATTTCAAAGAAGTCACACAAATAACAGTATCCTGAATGACTATAAAATCTGGGAGAGTGATCCTGGGGCACAGGGAGTAAAATTAAGGAGTGGAAAATGCACAGAGATAAACAAGACAACAAAGAAAGTCAGCTCAGAGATCAGTAATGCAATTACGTTGATCCAGATGACTCTGAGAGTGAATATCTACAAAACACATAAAGCAGAGATATTAAAAATATTTTAAGACCAAATTACAGAAAATATGGAAATAAATTGCTAGTCAATGTGCTAAAAATCAGTAATTTATAAAACACCCAAGGATGCACTGAAAAAGCCAGTATATCTGCACAGCATTTATATTAATAAACAACAAAAAAAGTATTCATAGTATATAGTTTATAGTGTTATTTTAGTTAGAGTAGCCATGTTGCTGAGATTTTAATTGTTCAACTAAGGTATTAATAAGCTTCCATCTTACAGATCTTAAGCTAGGCCATTCAGCTGGATTTTTAAGCACATCCAGCTGTAACTAGATGTACTCTAGCATGTAGATCAAATGGATAAAAACTAGGTTCATGTTCTATATCAAGTTCCATTTTTGTATTTAATTCTCTCTGCTTATGTTGCAGTAAATAACTAACTTGTTGGACGGTCAGTAATCTAGACATTCCCAGTTTGCGGGTAGGAAGTGAGACATTTATCGTTCACTCTCTTTACAATATGTAGAACTGAGTAGCGGGGTATGTTAATGAGGAGGTAGGACATGTTAATGAGGGGGACAACCTATGTTAACTAGGACTTAGGAAATCCAGTCACTATAGTTCATCATACAGGAAACATTTCTCCATACCAGGACTACCTGGGGGGAATAAAGAGTCTCTGCATGATTTGCAACAGCTCATAAAAGTCCTTCCATATCTTGCTAGGGAAGACAGGGCTAATAAACATAGATAGCTGGAAACAGTCTCGGTCTTCGAAGTAATCTCTCATGGCAGGCTCCTGTTTTATCAAAGGGAGGAACCCCTTTCAGTATCTGCTGCCCAGGGCTTGCTGGACAATCCCTTCAGATGTCCATCTGCTAATAATTATTTTTCTTCCCCAACACTAACTTGCAAAAAGATGGAGATTCTTCTGGTGTAGCTGATGTATTTGTAGAAATATTTTTTGTTGTTTTTCATGGCATTAGCCAGATTAAGTTCTAGTTGGGCTTTGACCCTCCTATATTTTTCCCTGCATAACCTCTTAATATCATTGTAGGGCTCCTGAGTTGCCTGCCCCTTCTTCCTTTTTGCCTGAGTTCCAGTCAAAGTTTTCTGTTCAGCCAGGCTGGTCTTCTTCCACGCTGGCTCCTATTTTGGCACATAGGGACAAGCCTGTTCATTCACCTCTATGATTTCCTTCTAGAAGAGCAACCAAACTTCCTAGGCTTCTTTGTCCATCGGGTGTGTCCCCCAAGCAACTCCTTGAACCAGGCTCCTAAACAGGCCAAAGTCTGCCCTCCAGAAGTTCAAGGCAGTAGTTCTGTTGTCACCTCTCATTACTTCACTGAAAACCAAAACCTCATATCATTTCATGATTATTATGCCTAAAACAGCCTCCAACAATCACATCATTCATAAATCCTTATCACCAACAGCAGTTCCAGTGAGGCACCTTCCCTATTTGGCTCATTTGGCACTTGTGTCAGGAAATTATATTGCACACATTCCAGGAACCTCCTAGACTATTTCCTACTGTGTTGCATTTCCAGCATACATCTGCTATATTGAAGTCCCACATGAGGACAGAAAATGTGAGACTTTCCCTAGCTGTGTACAGAGTATTTTGTCTGCCTTTACATCCTGGCTGGGTCTATAAGAGACTTCCATGTGATACCTTTCTTGCTGATGTTCCTCCTGATTCTTACACATAAGCACTCAACCATATTGTCACCATAACTAAACTCTAGATACTTGAGGCAGTCCCTAACATACAGGGTTACTCCACTGCCTCTGCTTTCTTGCCATTCCTTTCTGACATGTATAGAGTCATCCATTTTGCTGGTCGCTAATTAAAGCCTGGCACCTTTGTGTGTCCAACATTCAAATGAATACCCAGTTAAGTAAGTTACTCATTAATTATATAACATTATCATTAAAAGAAAAATAAAATTGGAGTAAGTTTTGAGTTTATAAAGGAATTGTCAGCACTTCAAGGTTATGTCTCTAACAGAGGCTCTATATTGTTTCCCAGAAACTGCTAATCAACTGATGCAATAACATGACTGATATTGAGCCCCTCAAGATTTGAGCCTCTCAAGATCTAAATCAAACTTTTCAATTTTTTTCAATGGTTAATCAGTAGCTATAGCTGGACAGTAACAATTAAGCAATCGTATTACAAATATCCCATTCTCGACTAGTCTTTTGTTTCAAAGAAAATGAAAGACAATCCCAATATGAGTGGGCTGTGTGGATGATAGCCGCCAGGAGGAAAGTCAACAGAACTGAGCAATAACTGGGGGAAAGGTAATTCCAGCAGTGGGTGATTGTGACTATTGACTGACCACATATTCAAATTGGGCCCCAGATTCTTATGGAAAGAACAGTGCATGCCAAAAAATTAGCATGAGAAGTCAAAGACATGACTAACAAAGAGGCATTGAATACTAATTAATGAAGTAGTTATGTAATCTGTAACCAATGAATGCAGGTGCCTTTGTTTGTTTAGGTATATAAATGGTGAAAAGTTTTGATGATCAGGCAGCCAGCCTTTTGTGGGTTGCCACCCAGCTCCCCTCTTTGCACAAACTAGAAAAAAACCCAGAAATACTTTGCCTCAGTGTATAAATTGGCACTGCACAGTGTAAAAAGTCTGCATGCAGAACAACATTAGTAGTATTTGACTCTATTCTTGTAACTCACCTGGTGTGAAATCAGTATCTTCTGATTTGGGGTTTTACTAAATAACTGCATTACAAGTGTTGATCTATTTGCTCTGTCACAAAGCAAGGAAACTTGATTATCTGCAGTGGGTACTTTGAAACACAGATAGATTTTTTTACCCCCTAAAGGAGAACACTTACATAGAAGGTTTGATATTTCTGAGTGTCAAGTTGAATAATTCCACTAAATGATTTTTTCTTCATTCACTTGCAGCCTTTATAAAACAACAAATATGTGTATAAAATTTACAAAACTATGGGTTAATCCTAGGTTATAACTTAAGGTTAGAATTGTTCTGATGATATTAATAATTTTTCATTTAAAATCTGAACACCTTCTGGTGGTATTGTGGGGTGGAAAGGGGACTAGGCGACTGCTACATGGCTATGTTGACTCAGAAGTTATGCCCATGTTTCTAAGATTTAAATAATTTTTTCCCCCAAATAAATGATCACTTACAGCATGTGAAAATGGAAAAAAAAATGAAAAGGCTATCACAAGGTATTCTGTTAAGTTCTGATAAGAACTAGAGCTTAAATAAATATCTTCTTCTAGAATTACTCTAATGATAATGATCAACATAACTTTCACAGTGTTGAGTAATGTCTTAATTCATTCCAAGAGGTTCTTCATAGATGAAACCCCTATTTGTGTGGATAAGAATAAAGTAGACTGGCAGTATTTGTCCAACACAGAGCACTTTTTAATGGTGTGAAAGTAACTCCACTGAAAACATGAGACAAATGAAATACTGAGAATCTAAAAGTTATAATGTATGCAACAAAACCTGATATAAGATAGTAAGTCCAGTGTTATGTCTTAACATTATTTAAACATAGTTTATATATCTATGATAAAAATAATTTATTTTTAAAACCTGAATATACAATATAGGAAAAAACAGGATGAAAGGAAAATGTGATGTTGTGGCCCTGTAGCTATTGAACCAATGCTTTTGGTTGCAGTTTAAAATGCTGTTTGGCCTTAAAACAAAGCTCTTGAAAAACTTACTTATCTAAAACTAAAACAACTTCCAAACTTGCTAAAAAAAATGAACACGGAAGGAAGAATAAAAATCCTGGAGCTTGCTGGCATTGCCTCTTCCAAGCATGAGGGAACATTCCCAGCCTTGTAGCCCTCCGCTAAAAGAACCCAGCACTGCAAAACCAATACATGATGAAACATCGAATGAAGAAATGTGGTAACACCATCAAACAGGATATACACACATTGTTTTTAATCGGGTCAGAAGGTTTTTCCCCTCATACTGTATATGCACTAATGTCATGACCTTATTATACAGTAGTAAATAGATCTGCTTTTAAGCTGGAATTTGATACACGGGATAAAAAGAGATAGTCCAGGTATGAAAGTTCCTGCCTAATTGTAGCTTGTTCAGCCTTTCTATTCATTAATATGTGAATCTTCATCTTACAGAACTACATTTGGGGACGTCTCCAAAGACAAATACATTAATTATGTCATCACATACTTTAAAAATAGTTCATTGAAATTGTTATTCTCTGATGATTTGTGTGGCAACAGACTCTCACAAAATTCCTTTGGCACTGACATTCTTCATTATTTTTAATATATGAGAAGTTTACATGGCCCTTTGAGATTATTTGAAGCTTTTAAAAACCTGCATTTGCCAGCAGTATATGGTGTGTGGTACTTTCCAATAGAATTCACAGTTCAAACTCTGACATAAAGACTTTTTTTCTTGCTTTTCTTTTACCGTCATTAGTCAATACATTTTTTCCCTGAAGTTAGACTATAAGATGAGGGAAACTGTGTATGTATGATGAGGCATGGTTGCATTCAAGCTTTCATTATTCCCTATGAAAACAGTTCTGCTGATTATAGCAGAGAACTTCCTAATACAGTGTGAAAATACACACCAATTACTTCATGGGTTGTAGTTAAAGTGGAACTAGCATATTCATAGTTTTTCTTCAAAAATCAGTGTTAGAGAAATAAAAATACATGTAAGTAATATATTTTTTTTAAGACCTGTAAGACTCATAGAGTCCAGCCATTAACAAGGCATTGCCAAGTCCACCACTAACCTTGTCTACACAATTATTAAATACTTCCATGAATGGTGACTCCACCACTTCCCTGGAGAGCCGATTCCAATGCCTGACTACACTTCCAGTGAAGAAACATTTTCTAACATTCAGTCTAAACCTTCTCCCCTGGTGCAACTTGAAAGTATTTCTGTCTCCTTGTATTATCACTTGTGACTTGAGAGAAGATACCGACTCCCAACTTGCTACGAATTTCTTTCAGGTTGTTGTGGAAAGCTGACTGGTCTCCAGTCAGCCTTCCTTTCTCAAGGCTAAACAGCCCCAGCTCCCTCAGCAGCTCCTCATATCCTCCATCACCTCACTGTCTTTCTGGTAGTGAGGAACCCCAAACTGACATGA
>JAWWEW010000088.1:32901109-32933615 GCA_035583185.1 Anabacerthia variegaticeps
CTGACATGAGTCACACCCATCATATTTTCCAGTACAGTGATGTTTCAAGCCAAGCAGGATGGATCATATGAGAGTGAGAGATTCACAGGTCTTTCGTTTTAAACTGAGTCTCTTACCCCCGCCCCCAGCAACTGACATGAGGTGGTATAGAATAACTTCCTAGACACACCCACATGTCTCAAGGTTCCCTCTCCTCACACCTACTGCAAAAATTTTCTGTCCTGGAGAGATTCATGTACGGATGTGGGACAGTTCCCCTTACTTTGTTGTTGTTGTTGTTTTACAAAGTTTATTAGACAACATTATTTTTGAGTACTCTATTTATCTGCAACACCTGAAAAGATAAAGAAGACTAACTTTGACAAACTTCTGCTGTATTTCAGTTTCATTCTGAAATGAATTTTAATTTGGAATCATGCCTAGTATTTAAGACTAAAATACATCTAGTTTAATTAAGATGCTGTTGAGGTTAATTCCTTAAAATCTCTTCAATATATCTCTACTTTGTTCCTCTGTTAAAGAGGAAACCTAGTCAAAGCAGGTGATGTGAGAAAAGTGTATTGCAATTAACAAAACCGCAAAGGCTTCTCTCCAACAGAGAAAAGCTCAGAACAGAATGGAGCATAAGAGATGGAGAGTGAACAACTGTGTCAGCTCTGAAGGACAAACTGAAAGTAACTTAAAGAATACAGAAGAAATTACAGGCGCAACTATAAGTTACATAGAGGACCTAGAGTTAATAATTCAGAAAATTGGACTTGGAGTTGTGTTTGTTTGATCTACATTGGTTTTTGGGGTTTTTTTACTCTGTCAGCACCAACAGCAGTTTGTTACTGGAAATCCAATATTGGATTAATGTGTATTCATATAATAATATATTTACTTCTTTGTTTAGCAATAGAAATTTAAAATAAAATCAAGATTATTGTCAAGAATTAAAGGGCAGCTTATTCAGCTAGTGTAAATCAGAATAGTATGAAAGTTACTTTAAAATACAATTTGCCTGAATTTCACAATATTTTTTTTATTAAATGCCTCTTTATTTAATTTTTGTGTTTCAGAAGTAAAAAAGTATTTCTTGAGTGAATTAATGTCCCTGCTCCAAGCAAAATAAATACATTTTAAGAGGTCGTCTTCAGAGAAAAACAAAGATAACCGTGGATTTACTGTCTTATGTTCTGAGCAGAGGCTGTTTCCTTTTATTCTGCCATAATTTCTGAGGAAGGGGAAGAAGCTAAATCTTAGGTATACGTCTGTCACAAAATTAATATTTTCCTAAAATCACAAGAAATCTTGTAGGGTGAGAAGAGAGAAGACTAACTTGCATTTATGCATCTGAGCACATCCAGCAGCCATATTTCATACAGAACTTGCATTTCCCAGAATGTAGCACTGTAGCACCATAAAAAATTTTAGTGCATCTTGAGTTGTATTTTTTGAAAGGACCTTGAAACAAGACAATAAGTGACAAACAATGAAAAAAGAAACCATCCTTATTTAAAAAAAAAAAAAATAGGTAAATTATACATGCCTTGAAGCATCCTGAGAAGATAATATTCAGTATTTCTGTGGAAACCCAGAAATGTACTGAGTCCATTGCTAACAGGGTTAAAAGAGTGAAGCATCTTTTGTATAACTTTTCTAGCACACCAAATTAGAAGAATGTTAATTTCTCATTAGAAAAAACAGTATTTCCTGAAAGCTGATAAATTAAGTACAGGAAGCTTTTTCCAATCATTTCCAAATTTTACAAACTAAGAAAGCAGAAAACTGTGGTAAGTTACTTTGAAGAAAGAATGATCTATTTCAGGTATCATATTTTCCTTACAGAACTGGGAGAAAATAAAATATGTACAATTGTTTCTTAAAAGAAAATCTGGTCAAGGAGTTTGGATCAAATTATTTTCCAGTTGTTTAACTTTTGGAATTGCTGTAATTGTCACACTGATGTTCTGTAATAAACATTTATTAGGATGGTATCATTCATAAAAAAATCTGCTATTTCTTCTGCAGAAAGGTTTAAGCCTTTCTTAACCTTGGTTCAAATAATCTTTTTCTAAAGATTTTCCTTGAATATGATTTCTTGTTCAAAAATTCTTTTTCCAGAAAAGTCAGTAGAAACTTTTCAATATACCCACTATGAGACCATGCTGTAAAGATGACTTCTGTTAAATCTATTAAAATCTATAAAAAAAGAGCTTGGTGTTAAACACATTGTTTTTGTCTTCCACTACCATACACTAAATTTGATCATGGTAAAATGAAGAACATGAAGGGTATGTACTGCCACAAAAAAGTAAAGGTAAGTTCTATGAGTTACATTTGTTTCATTAAAATACTTCTACTTGGGTTTGTTGTGGCTTTTTGTTTTTTTAATACATATTTTTGTGATGCTACTAAGTATTCAATTAAATCAAGATTTCCTGAAAGGCAAAAGGACTTTAATGAGAAAAGGAAGGCTCTATTCAGTTCATGTAGAACTATAATTTGGCGTTCAACATCCACAGTGTAGAATACCTATTTGTCGCATCACAGTATCACTGAAATTAAACTAAATCCAAGGACTATTTATTTGCCTAATGTATTGTTGTTGACTCCAATACTTTCATGAGTTCACTGCCATAATCACCAGCTACTGAAATTTTACTCAAGCACTTTATACTGCAGCCACTTATCTCACTTAAAATATGAAATATCAGGTAAATTTAACTTAGTTTTAAATACTTTTCTTAACGTTGTTATTACTCAGTTGAAAGAACAGTCAATCTCCACTACACTTTTAATGTACTCAGTCACAGGCTCATTCACAAGATGTGAACTCTTATCTATATCTTCAAGAAACACAGTGGTGTAAACTGGTATAATCAACTCCAGTAAGAATAGATATCTACTGCCCTGAAAATAAAAGTGATTTCCCCTAACTGCATTTTGAAAGTGTTTTATGCTTATGTTGATTTCAAAAAACTTGGTGCTAAATTGTCAACCAAACATTATACAGATATTCATATACAGTAATGTTTATTGCATTCATTAGAAATTGTAAGAAAGGCCACCTTCAAGAAAAAAATGTGTGATGGTGCTTATTATTTCCATTTATCTTCTTTTCTTTCTGTCACAGTGTGTCCTTCTGTGCCTCCTTTTACCAGGATATTGAACAAAAATAACACAGCTTGCTTGTTATTGTGCCTGCTATCAGCTGTCATGTTCCACATAGTTGGCTTATATTGAGAAATATTTCTCTTTCTTCCTCTTCTTATTATGAACTTCCTTTATTTGGCTATTCTGTCTCATACTAAAGACAAAGACTCTTCACAGCATGACCTTATGCTTATAACTAGCTTTAATCAAAAAACATTTGGCATACACAAACAAGTTACTCTCATTCCTTCATACTCACAGAAATCAGATGAACTGCAGCATATGCTACTTCAAAAAGATGGGGGAAAAAAATCCAGATAGTTGACAATAAATACAAATGCCTCAACATTTGATCTGAGAACAAATTCCAATATGCATTTGCCATCTGGGATGTATAAAATTTATGTTTTGCCTTTTTCCATCACTGGGACCAGTTAAGGATGTGGCTGTAGCTATAGAGTGGTGCAGTTCCATCTTCATTTATCCAAACTGCATTCACAGTGAGAGTTTGTCTATACCTTTGCTGTGGGTTCAAACAAAACCATACCTCTGCATGTACTTGACAACAAAAATAAACCTGACAGTTTCAAAGCCAACTGTAATATCCATCATTCATTTGGGGAGCATTTTTTTGTCCTGTTCATCAAATTTATATGTAAATTATAAGATAGAAAATACAAATAATATGTTTATTTTATATTCCATATCCATGCTACATAAATGAAATAGTTTCTGGGGAGCTGCAAAACTTAAATCTTCTCTACCTTAGATTTTACCAATGGTTGAAATAATTGACTCTACAAAGTAAGAAAAGCAAATAATCAAGAAATATTTTCTCCTTTCAACACTATGTCTTCATACAGCTATATTCAAGCTTTAAGCAACAGCAATTGTCATGTCAGTAAAAAGGGTAAGTGCCATTACATTAGATATTGTTATTTAAATAACAATTTATGGAAGTATTTCGCTGTATGCTTATCAGTATATATATATATATATATATATATATATACACGTATGTACGTTTACAAACACACACACACAAAAATTATGCTGGCTCTACTCACTCTTCCCTCTTTGCACTTCTCTTCCCATGAAAAAATGTTACAGTGTTTTATGTTCTATGACATACAACAATAAAAATGGGTTTCCATGCAGCAATACTGGTGCGATTTTCTTGCTTTGTCCCTGAAACTAATGTTACATTTTCTGGATATGAATCAGCTTTATATTTATATCAACATGAGTGGGAAGCTATCCCATTCTTCCTATTCCCATTGGCATCCAAAATCAGGGCTGCTGCACACAAAGTGCAAGTAAAGAAGACATCTTCACTGGCTGTTTAGTTATGCAGAATATAAAAGATCAGCTTTTCTCTTTCTATATGCTTCTCAGAAGTTATAGTCAACCAAACCACATTTACAGTACTCCTCAGTTCTTTGCATTCACTTATTATGTGTACATTATTCTTGCTTGTATTCAGAGAATGTGTGCTGAATTCTAAACCTTTACACTGTTCAGTATCCTCTTTAGAAGAACTGTGTTCTTGTGGTGGTTTCTGAATCCATACATTAGCCAGATTTACTTCTATATTCATCCTGAATATTCTTTTTTTTATTTTTATTTTTACTTGCCTTTTCCCCCAGAAAAATGCAGTTTGCCCAGACTGCTAACCCTCCTTTTCACTGGCTACTGCTCTGGCTGAAAACAGTGGATGTCAACCTGGCATTTTTCCTTCATCACACAATTTGTTTTCTTGCCAGTAAGGTTAAGAGCAAAGGATACAAATTATCTGATGTAAAATTACCAGCTGAAGGTAGCTGTCATGCAAATATTAAACCATCTATCCTATTTGCATATTTCCAGATAACCTGCTAGAGTCATATAAATTAGTTTTAAATAGTTCAATGTATAAGGGAAGCAGTAAAGCATACCATGATAAACAAGGATCCTGAGGGTTTCTACATCATTACATTTCAATTTTGGTTGGAGGAAGAGCAAATGAAACCTGAATTAAGCTCTTCTGCAAACTTGTAAGTTGATAAAACTTTTTCAAATTTTCATTACATTTTAATGATCTATCATATTTCCAAGCAGTATATAGCAATAACTTATGTCTAGATGCACCAGCTCAGAAAAATATTTTATGAATGAATTAAAAAAAATCTTCATACTTTTGGACTAGATAGCAACCAAACATTTTTTCAGATTCTAGATATAATTTGTCAATGCATTTAATTTTATATGGTTTGTTCTATTCAAATTCCTCTTGTATGGTTCTAGAAAAAGTATAGCCTTGGACATACACTGCACACGTGGAAATCCTAATTTTCAAATGCAAATGAAAGCAGGAGAGATTTTTATTTTTTTTTTCTGTCAATAGTCATTTTTCTAATGACTAATCTAATATAATATATAGTCTAATATAAACAAATATGAATAAGATAGCATCCTGAAATTGTCAAACAGTGCTATATTTTATTTTCTTATATATGTAAGTGCTGAGTGAACTATTTGCCTAAAACACAAAATACTCATAAATTAGAAAAACAGAATGCAAAATACATGCTATAAATATAGATATAACTTGATGATTTTGTCTATAATTCAAATACTATATATACTTAGAATATAACAGGAAATATAAATATGAATATATATCTATAATCAGAAAAATGTAATAGCAGACAAATAAGGTAATGCTCAGACCAGAAACAATCTTAAAACAGACTCTACCAGAAGTATTATTCACAAGAAATACTCTTTTGTTCTTCATTTTCTCAAGATATCCACTCAGATGTAGATGACCTGGAGAAGCTCCTTGCCCAGTCCATTGCCTCCACCCAGTAAGTAACTGAATATTGTGTGTACTGTGCCCTCTAGAGACTTACATGGTAGAAGAGAATGACCTGCATCATATTTTCTGATTACAGTTTCAACCACAGAAACACCTTCCCAGCTGAGTCAGTTGTTCATTATATGTTGGCAGCACTGAGAAACCCTGAGCTTGCTTTGTAATGACATGATGAGTTCATTTAATAAAGGAAGGAAATAAACTCTCCCTAGATCAGAAACCATGTCCCTTGGCAAGCAGATGTTGGGACTCTAGAAAAATTGTATTTTATTTCAAGGGAGAGCTGCAAGGCCAGAGAAGCTATCTTATTTCTACAGTCATCACCAATTTGTTCTCTTTGTTCCATGTTATGAGCCAAATACAAGTTTCACCATGCCAGATGCCACAGGAATTTAATGTTGCACATCCAGCAGCTACCCATGAGAACAGCCACATACAAAGGATAAATGCAATGTGCAGGTAATGGCTGGTGTAGGCTCTAAAATGAGTAGTTTCCATCCAAGAGGAACTTAGTACAGCTCCATCTGGTACCTCTGCTAACTGCTAATTAGCTGGCAGGGCAGTGGGAGCTGGCTGGAACTGCTGCTGCATCCAAAAAGTTTGCTTAGCATGAATTATAAATTTGGCTACCTACAACTTCACACCCTGGGAGATGCTCTTAGGATGATTACTGCCCTTAGCAGTTGGCTGCATCCCTAGTCACAGAATGACTCACTTTGTTATTAAAGGAAATTAAGAGATGGAGGTTTATAGAGTGTTAGGCAACCCATTAAAGAGTGGAATAAGGTTTCCTTGAAGGAAAGGTTTGATGCCAGGACTGGAACAGAATTTAATTTGAACACACAGTAGTTTCCGTGGCAAAAGGGAGGTGTGCAGAACATGCAAAGGGAGGAGCATACTCTCAGGAAGACCTATTTCCAGTAGCAATCATTGTCTCTGCATGTACCAGTGCAGGAAAAGGAGAGAGGGACAGTCCTGACGTAAAAACACAGGAAGTGTAAATGATGAGGACAGTTCCTGCTACGCACTATTTTAATTAGACAGGATGTAATATATGGTGCTGACAGAGGAAGATGCAGCCCTATAGGTACAATGAGGCTCCTGGAACATTTTATACCCAGCTGACAATCAAAGTTAACACCAAAGCTGTACTTTAAAAAGCACAGCAAACTAACTGTTACCGCCTGGTGGTTTTTAATAGACATTTGAAATTAAATTACTAGCAACTAGTTTCATGGGTGATGGGAAGAATTTTACTCAGCTTTCATAGTAATTTAAAGACTAAAGATAGTAGAAAAGAAAAGAAAAAAAGGAAAAAAAAGAAAAAGAAAAATAGAAAGAAAATAAAAAAGGAAAACTAAAATCCAAAACCAAACAGATACGGAACAAAGTGAATATGAGTATTAAAAAAAACCACCAAGACACAGGCTGGAATTAGGTTACCTCAGCATTCTTTCTGGTGTGAAAGCCTACAATCTGGGATTTTTATAATCTGTAGTTACTAAAAATTTGTGTAATACAGACCCTCAGTTCTGTTTTTTACATACTTAATTTTTCACAGCAAAATTTAACCCTTAACCTTGTGTGTTAAGCACCCACCATATTCTCACATGCTCAAGCTTGACTGATAAGAAACTAAAAAAGGAAGAGAGAAAAGAAGCCTCTGTGTTAATGAAATAGCTGTTAGCACATAACAGAACAATATGCTGTTTTATACTACTTATTTTTAAGTTATATTTATTAAAACTTCTACATTTCAAAGCAATCATATCTAAACAAATGAAATTTAAAAAATATTTTCTATTCCCTTTAAAAAGTTATATAAAGGAAACATACTTAAGAAACTAAATAATTCATTTCCTGAATTAACATTATGGATATCTAAGAGGATAGAAACAGACAAAGATTATATTAATATTAATAAGAGTAACTTGTCATCCCATATTTCAGTCTCTGGAATAATTCTGGAATGAATGGCTACAAGCAAATTGCATGCAAATAGAAAATTACTAAGGTTATAAAAAGCATAGCAAGTGTAAATTAATAAGAAAAAAAAAGAATCACACTAAACAACTTTGTTTCATGACAGGCCTATTGCATTAGTTAGAGGAAACATTACTTTTTTATATAACGAAATTGAATAAAAAATGCAGTTAAGAAAATTCAAAAATAACAATGAATTGAAATGCATTGCACATACTTCAGAAAGCAAGTCTGTAACTGAAAAAATATTTTTGCAAATTTGAGATCTCGCATAAAATCAGGCAGATGAAAGTCAGTAAAGATAAATGCAAAGACCTGCATTTGGAAAGGAGGTAACAAATGCAAGAATAGGAAATTATGGATTGGGCTGAAGTCCTGCAAAAGGGAAATAGTTGTTCAATAGACAAAATAGAGTACGAGTCAAAAGTACAATGCTGTTCTTAATCACTGTGTTAGGCAGCTACTGTTGTAGTATATAGCAACAGGAATGTTGTATATAAGACAATAATGACAGCTATTCTATTCTACTTATTCTAGTGAGCTATCTTTTGGAGTACACCTTCAGTTTTAGTGTAGCACTTAATTATTTAGCCAAATGTATAGATGAAAAAATAAATTGCATTGTGAGGAAACACTGCACTTATATCCTCTGCTTTAATTCAAAGAACACTGCAGTTTTCTATAAAGACAATGGAAAAACTAATGTCTTCTGGGACGACATGTCAAAAATTAAAGCCTACTGCAACTAGAGTAAAAAGGGTAAAGGTTGTCCTGTGAAGGTTATAAAAACTAAACTGAAAGTTTTTAAACTACAGAATAGCTAACAGTAACACAGATGATCTAAGTATACTTAACACCGCTTCAGTCCACTCAGATAGATAGCATGATTTCTCAAGGTTTCTTTCAATTTTGTACGTGCTTAATTGCAATTGCAGTGAGTTCCCTTGTTGGACATCATTTAAGAAGGGATCCATAGCTCTTCAGAGACCTCTGAACTAATAAAGTTAGTTTGAGGCAGAAAAAGCTATAAACTTTTCAAAGATACAAACAGAAACAAAACTGATGTTGCAGCTTTTTCTTTTTCCTAGGGTTTTGAATATACACATTTTTTACTAATTTTTGTTATTGCCTTGTATTTTTTTTCTTTTGAAATGCCTAGTCTATAACACCTCTCAATACAGGTTTTCGGTTAGATCTATTTGGTTAGATACGCTTATAAAATTAAATACACTTATCAAATTTAAAGCAATATACCTTTATTTATGTTTTATATACAATTCACCTTATATTAATACAGAGAGTAATAAATTACATATGTTTTCAAATGAAATTTTTAAACCAATCATATTGCTGGACTCTATTTAAATCCCTCAGAAAATCTTTTAGTGTCTTTTTGAACAAGAACAGACTACTTAAAAATTAGTTTCTGTGATCTCTGGATCCCTACTGTTTCCTGCAAAGTTTCTAGGACCAGAAGAAATTAAGTCCATAGACAGCCCTTATTGAATTTTTCTGTTCCCACCCAAACTGTCTTATAGTACAGTATAATGCCATGCTAACCAAATATTTTTCTTACTGAATGTGCAAACACTCTAAAATGTGCAAAGAGCAGCACGCACTCACACTGTTTTCAGATTTACTGTCTGGATGCACAGCATATGCTGTCTTCAGGAATACAAATGGCTCTCCAAATAGCAGTAGTCAAAAAACCAAGAAGACTCAAATTCTTCAGTATTAAACATCTAAACTATAATATCTTGGGGCATAAACTGTGTAACTATTCTGTGTTGAAGAACACCATCCATACATGTATTTTTAATAGGTAAATAATCATATTCAAAACAAAATCACAGTAATTTTACCTATGAGTGTTTTATCAACAAATTGGATCACATCTTGCAATATTTTCCTTCTGATCCCTTTTTGACATAGAATCTACTTATCCTGTGGACATGTAAGGAGCAAAATGATACAACTAGCCAAAGTCATCCCCCTCTTTCTTTAAAATAAAGTTAAAAATAGTGTAGTCCAGAAAGCACCCTCTGAAATATTTGTTTTCTTGAGATTTCACAGTTTCAGTTCTCAAAAACACATACTTAGAACATACTCTTAATCACTATGTACAATTCCAACAGCTAACAAAGTATCTAACTACACACAATTACTTCATTTGCAAACATGCAAGATAATTTTAAGCGAAAATGAGTCAGAGATTTTTATGTTTAGAATTATGCAGATGCATTTTTTAATCCAGGTTCATCTGGATTCAGTTTTCTTTTTGTTGAATGCAGAATCAGACTGGAGAGCCTAAGTTGTACCAGTTTCATAGGATCACAGACATTTCTTTCATAAAAGGTATTATATGTGCTTTATAAAACTCTGCTATATTTTATAAAAACATACAGCCTTTGAAAATAAAGACAGTACCCTGGAGACAGTCTGAATATCATCAAAACAATTATAACAGTATAATGAATGCAATAAAACCAATTTTCTTATACTAATTTGAAATAAAACTTCAATAAGTGTAAAATAATGCATACTTGCTCCAGAAACATAGAATGAATTCTCTAAAAATAAAAAAAAAAAAAAAAAAAATTAAAAAAAAAGTGGTTCTGGTGTTAGTTTAACAAATTATACAAATTATCTTTCTGAATATTTATAAAGCAAATTATACTTAAATATTAAGGAATTAAGTAAAACTTACTGAGATCCCTAACATACAAAGAACAGTATGAGTATGAAGGTGAATATTCCACATTCTTAAAGCATTATTCTGGTGGTACCAATGATCCAGGAATCTCCTAGAGAAACAAGAATATTGTAGAGCTAGGAAAAGGAATTTTATTTAATTATCTTGTGATTTGAAATGCTAGATTCTTTCTATTCTAACATTTCATTCAAAGTTAAAATAACAGCTCATTCCAGACTGAATTCTTACATCATGCATGCTCTACAGCTAGAAACAAAATTTCTGTGTTCAAGTAGCTGTCTAAGGCTGATTTGCAACATCAGTAGTTCTAAACATTTCAGTATTTGAAAGGACATTTTATTCAGTCAAAATACAAATAGTAGCTCTGTGTTGGCATTTTCTGCATGGAGGACAAACGCAGATTTGAGAGACCTCAATTCATTTATCAATTTTGTTTAAAACTGATGTGGGTAGAAGCTGTCGGCTCTTCATCTATATCATCCTATCATCAGGTCATACAAGATTTAGTGTTAGATCTGTGTGTATAGATGTCAAGTGAAAATTCAATTTGTATGTCCTTAGAAGGTGAAAGTTAATATATACAAAAGTCACAAATTAGATTTTAACAAGTTTACAAGTGGTAGATATTCTCCACACATGGGAAATAATAGGACCCTTAGTGGCAAAGTGTTTATACGTAAGGAAAAGAAAAGATTATAGATAATCAATACATCGTTCCAAACCAAGAATAAATAAGATGTGTCACTCTTGTTTGAGAGTGTGTGGTTTGTTTCAGAAGGGAGAATAAACACACTATGAAGGCAAATACCAGGAAGCTAATAGATTCAAGACAGCAGCAAAATAATTTGAAGTCCATTTTTATGTACTAGAATTAACTTGGTACAGAGAAGGCATTTGTTTCCAGTACCTTTGAAAAAAACTAACCTATTGTATTGTGCAATTAATAATACACTTTCCTGGAAGATCTGTCAAAACTAGTACTATATGACTCAAAAACTGCAAAGTGTATGCAAGAGGAAGATAAGGATAAAGTCAAATACAAAGAATTAGGTTAATAGGCAGGTATAAGGGTATAAGGCTTGAAACCAGCTTTGTTAGACAGAATAATTAGAAAAAAAATGAAGTCAAGGTGGGAAAAAAAGAAAATAATAATAACAATAATAATAATAATTATTAAAAAGGCGAGTAGGGCACTGTGATAAACTAACACTGATAGCTTTTTGTTATCAACTATTTTCCAGATTAGGGAATTCAGTAAATATGTCTAAGTGGACTTGTAAAACTGGATATGTTGTTATATGGAAAAATGGCAGTCAAACAAGAGAAAGTGATGGACTGGTTGATAAGTGGAAAAAAACTCAGCTGGCTCAATGCAATGAAGCTCAATAATATAAAAACATCTGTAAAATCATGTACCTTGTACCTACATCTAAGATTTTCTACACTTTGTAGGAAGTTCAGAAAATTCACCTCCACTCATTATAGGTATATATTTGTTTATGACTAAATCACGAATGAAATAATGTCTGTCTTTCTTTTAAATGTAAAAGATAAATACAGTTTCAGAAGTCATAGATAGTACAATGCCTTGCTCATATCATAAGTAAGTCAAGTCTTCAATCTGGACACCTCTTTTCAAGAAAGAAGAAGTTCAAATTGGAGAAATTACAAATGAAGTCTGCTGGAAATATGAAAGGAAACTCTGTGCCCAGGGAAGTAATGAAAAGAGATTGGCTTCTCTATTGTTGTCAGTTTATCTTGTTATAACAAATGTAGAATAGACAGAAGAAGCACAGAGGAAGTAAAGTTATTTGAACTCAATAACAGACAAATAACTGAATATGAATTACCCATTTAAAATTATAATTTTTATTCTGAATCAACAACAAAGTTCCATGTAAAAGTACAGAAAATGTCTCTTGTCCAGAATTTCTTTGCCTCTTCTGTTCCTATTATAAGATACTCTGCAAAAGTATTCTCTCTTTATAGAACACCTGACATCATTTCACTAAAAGTCAGTCACATTAATGAAAGCAGTAAAAACGGTACAGTACAGCTACATGAATCTGCTGAAGGAAAACAGATGCCTGAATCTTATGAAGGAAAGTAATTTTTTCTCAACCTAAAAATTCAATTACAAATCTGATAAAATGCTGTAAAGTGCTTCATCACCAAAGGACAAGAAAAATATGACAAGAGCACATTCATTTTAGGCAAATGAAACAGTTCACATTCTGAAGGTATATTTTTTTTTTCTGATGACAAAAGAGCAAGCCCTTAGATGCACAATCAAATTGAATCCTGACTAAAGGGAGATAAAGGCAAATTTTTACTGCTGAAAAATTTTAGGCTTACTGAAAAATTGAGTGAGGAGTAAACTGAACAAGATTCTGTTTATCTCTTACAAATCATTATATAGCCATTATCAACCTATCAATGTGTGCTTAAAAAGGTAAGAATTTTCCAAGCCAACTTAACAGCAACATGGTGATTTTATTAAAGTAACAACAAAAGAAACAGTGAGTTCGTAAAGTCACGATGCTAGATAGGTTTCTATAAACTCACTAGCACTATAAAGTGAAAAAAAAAAAAAATAAATAATTATTTGGAATTACAGACAAGTGGAAAATGTCTAGCTTGGTCTCACCCAAATGTCATAAACAATACAAGAGATTTCCCATAGGTGAATGTTGTAGCAGTATGTCTCTATTTTTTTTAAGTGTCACTTATAAAAGTTTCTCTTAGATGTTATTTTATATTTGGAAAATCACACTCTACCTTTGTCCACATAGATCAATTTATACTAATCCAGGTGTGATTTTTGCACTGTAAAAAGACACATACAGTAAACCTGAACCAATTTACTGAGCAAAACCAGTCAGGAGGAATGATCAGAATGGTTTGATTCAGCTGTTGTTATGTATAAAGTTTGAAGGGAAGTTTGTTATGCAAAACTGAAAATCCATTCCAAAGGAAAACTTATTCTTCATAGTGGTAAACAAAGAGGATTAGACCAAGCACATAAGCAATAAAGGAAATTCTGTTAGTCTTTGATATTAATGATTAAACTATTAGTATTTGTCCTGTACAGATAACACTAATGGCTTAATTATTGTAAAGAAAGTGAAAAATCCAAAATTTAACACACAACTGAACACATTTAGACAGACTAACATACACAGAATATGAGAACTTACTATCAAGAACCATTTTAATGTCTTATTTTTGCCCTTACAAAAATATTCATTAGATAGTGTAGAGATCTCTATTCCATTGTAGAAATCTCAGTAGACTTCATTAGTTCTGACCAAATAAATCGAAAAAAAAAAAAAAACTCTTTTGCATAGGAATCTCTTTTGTTTGTCAACAATACCTGTAGATATGGTGTTCAGTGAAATGTTAAACCCTGAGGGTGAATGGTGAATGCATCTTATGCAGAAGAAATTTGCTGGTATAAAGGTAGAGCGGGCCTTCTGCCAACTAAGTTGTCAAATGCTTGCCAGTCCTCATTTCCTCTGCAGGGCACTAATGATCTTAAAGAAATATATATAGAGAAGACTAGCACACAATCAAGGCAGCTTTGGTTCTAGAACTTTGTAATATTTTGGCCTACAGGAGCCACCTACACAATTGCAACTGATCTATTCTCTTCTTGTCCTTTCAATAATCTGTAATGATGTCAATGTTATTTGACTACAGATAGTTACATATTGATTAGTAACAATTTTTTCATTAATTTCTGGTGACATTTACTTTCAGCTACTCTTTATGCTACCCTATGTTTTTCAAAGATGTCAAAATAAAAACACAGTATGCTGGTCAATTTTGTTATTATCTTTAAATATTAGAATATTGTTGAGTTTATCCAATCTGGTGTACTAGGAGAGATGTATAATGTGTGGGAAAGGTATATTAAAAAAAAAAACAAACAAAAAAAACCAGCTTTTGATATCATGACAATTGTCCTACTTGGTTCCAAAATCTCCCCCCAGCATCACCTGTTCAGAATTTCTGCTTCCATTAAGTCATTTTTCTTGTTCATTAGACTGAAGACTCTAAATTCTAAAAGAATGTTTTAGTCCTTACCAAACAGAACAAAGAAATGGGATTGCCTGTCATTGGGTGAGTTTTAGCTGCTGTCTTCCTAAATGTAAAACTTGTACATCACCTAAATATTTCCATCTGTTCTTTTAACTTTAGGGTAGGCATGTCAGAGTCCATCAAGTGTTAGCTATATCAGTATAAGACATTTCCTTGAAGCCCATTTGAGCATTTGAAGGCTTTTCCACCCCAAATGAGATTGTGCTATGTAGACTAAGACCATCTACACAACAGCTGCATTATTCTGTTTCAATTATTTCTCTATTATATCAGTTCTTTATTATACTAGTCTATTAAATAACCAAGACTCATAATCAAACTAACAACCAAAGATGAATGTCAGCACTGTGTTCAGTTATATACAAAAGTTGTTTTCAGGTGGATAGCTTCAAATAATTATATATAATTAAATATTATATATTATATATTATAATCTACATCACTGGATGAAGATTTAACCATAAGCATCCTTTTTTTTCTATTTTTTTTTTTTTTTAGCAATTCTTTTCTTTGAACGAAAAAGCTTTTAAGAAGTCCTTTACATTACCGTGGACTAATGCTTACAATAGAAAGTAAAATTTTCATACTGTATTTATCCTGTTATAAAAAAAAAAAAATCAGAAATAACTCCAGGGAATTGTATGACTGTTTGCAGTGTTTGCCAAATATTTTCAAAGGTTTGGTTAATTTAGGATTTTAATGTCTTCCTGTAAAAAATAATAACAAAAAAATGTTTGTTCTTTGACTGTGGTTTAACCCCAGATGGCAGATAAGTACGACACAGTTGCTCATTCATTCCCCATCACAATGGGACAAGGGAGAAAATCAGGCGGGTAAAAGGGAAAAAACTTCTGGGTTTAGATAAAAACAGCTTAATAGGTAAAGCAAAAAGCTGTGTGTTTAAACAAAACAAAGGAATTCATTCCCTGTTTCCCGGTGACAGTCAGATGTTTAGCCATACCCAGGAAAGCAGGGCCCCACCATATGTAATGGTAACTTGGAAAGGCAAATACTGTAATTTCAAGTGCCCTCTCCTTCCTTATTCTCCCCCAGCATTTATTGCTGAGGATGACATCATATGCTTTGAGATATCCCTTGTGTCTGTTGTTGTCAGACCCGTCTAAACTTCTTGCCCACTACCAAACTACTTTCTACTGATACAGTGTAAGAAACAGAAAAATCCTTGAATCTGTGTAAGCACTTCTCAGAAAGAAGTTTTTTCCATCACAAGTCTTAAACATAGCAATATACAATCTACGATATAGTTAACTCTACCCAAGACAAAACCAGTACAGATTGTCATTTGCTCTTCATCATCCTTCCTCATCAAAGAAATTTAAGCTGCATCTCCATTTGCCTGTTTTAGCCTAATGATAAATACATTATCTTTGTAATTTCAGGAACTGGATCATCTCTACAGTATGCACAACTGAAGCACCTTTTTCAGAGCCAATCAAATGTTTGTACTTCTTGGCTTACCACTATAGCAAAAAGAGGGTCACAGTTACCACACATATGAGATAGAAAGCTACAAGCAGCAATGGAAGACAGTCAATAATGTTAATTCCCAGATGTGATGGAGGTACAAGACCCATCTAATACAATCTGATCCTTGCTTCTGGCCAGTACTGGGCTATTAGCAAAGCACAAAAAGCAGACAAGCCTACAGTCTTAATTGTTCTAGGGCCTTCAAAATATCTGCAAGAAATTTGTCTTAATAGAAGAATTTCTCCTTCTCTGTTCTGCCCTGTGGGTCCACGAATGCAAAGAGTAAAAGAATTCATGAAGTGATGATATATTACTTGAATGCCACAATGTGATCTACTCATTTTCTATTCAAAGGGGAACAAAAAGTAAGATTATTATCACCATCCATTACAAAAAATGATAAGAACATTCCCTTGGTTATACTTCAATGTTTGATTCAACTACTACAACTTTCTGTAGCACACTTATTTTTATTATAAAGTAGAGCTTACATAGAAAATAGAACCTATGACCCCAGATTCATCAACAAAAAGCTCTTTACCCAAACCCCATTTATTCTGAACAAATAAGACAGACATTTGGCAGAAAAAGTGATACAATATCCTATATTTAAGAAATTCTCTTAACATGTGTACAAATTAAAATAGCTGAAACAAAGTTATTATAATTCTGCATCTTCCAGCTTTTGAGTGATTTTATTTTTTTATTTTTATTTGACTTTAATAATACTCTTTTCCTAATTTTATGCAGGCATTGCAAGGTATTTAAATGAAAAAGACCAAAGTGGGCCTTAATCTTAAAATACGCTTAAGGTATTACAAACTTTCTCAGCCACCTATGTGATAGACATGCATGATTCTCCTGGAAGAACATGTCAAAGAAGTGAGGGTGGGATCTTCTACAAAAGCAAAAAGACGTGTATTAAATTTGTAGAGATGACCTGTACAGCCTTAACTTGCAAATTTTATTTTATCCTGGAGGTTTCAGAAGTGTGTTGAATAAATCAATGCACACTGACAACTATTTTGATAGGATAGCTGTAAACTTTCTTGAAAGCTTCTTGGCTTTGAGAGAGTTTGATGTTCATATTTGATCCACTCGTAACAGAAAATGAAAACAATAGAACAAATCAATAAGTAAACTCACACAGGAAATAATATGAAGGTCAGACAGGTAATGAAATACTTATCTTTAAATATTATCAAAGCTAGGTATAGCCAAATGCAAGTTAAAAAAAAAAAAAAAACAAAAAAAACCAAACAAACAAAAAAAAACAAACAGGGAGAATAAAGATATATTTTGGGCATGGGGAAATAACATAATTGTGTTCTGTTGCATGTTATGGTACAGAAGCACAGGAGTCATGAGAAATGCAAGAAATACAGAATATAAATTTAACTTCCTGTAATCTCTCTGAAACCTAAAACTTTCCATGTTAACCATAACCTAAATAAATTAAATTAATCCTCTGATCTTTTCAAAGTGAATGTGATTTTATCAACCCAAATACTACACTGAAACTTTAGTTTCTACATTGGAAATTCAGAACTGAAGTACATTTGCTGCACATCTGAACCCGAGGCTAAGAATTAGCAGCAGGACATTGGCCTTCACCCACATTTGTACACTAATAAGTATGAGATAAAAGGTGGTCAGTAATAACTTAGTATCTGAAAGTCCTGAAATCTGTTTTTTCCAACCTTTGCTTTCAGCAAAACATTTCAATATTAACTTCTTATAAATGTCCAGCACACAGTTGGATAAACACATCAGGTGGCGGGTGATCAATTGGCTCACAGGTCAAGCAAAGAGGGTAATAATGAAAAGGGTAACATCAGGGTAACATTAGACTGGTGACCTGTCACTAGTGGGGTTCCACGGAGCTCCATCTTGATTAATGGCTTCAACACTGAACTGGAAGGGATACTAAGCAAGTTTGCAGATGATACAAAACTGGAAGGAGCTGTTGACTCCCTGGAAGGCAGGGGGGCCCTGCAGAGGGTTTAGAGGACAAATTAGAGGACTGGGCAATCGCTAACCATATGAAGTTCAACAAGAGGGAGTCCCAGATTCTGCACCTGGGTTGTGGTAGTCCTGGATGTACATACAGACTAGGAAGTGATATGATGGAAAGAAGTGCAATGGAAAGGGCCCTGGGGGTCCTGGTGGATGGCAAGTTGAATATGAGTCAGCAGTGCCTTGGCAGCCAGGAGGGCCAACTTTGTCCTGGAGGGCATCAGACAAAGCATCGCCAGCCAGTCGAGGGAGGGGATTGTCTCACTCTGCTCTGCACTGAGTTGGCCTCACCTTGGATATTGTGTGCAGTTTTGAGCATCACAATATAGCAAAGATATTAATCTCTTAGAGAGTGACCAAAGGAGGGCAACAAAGATGGTGAAGGGCCTTGAAGGGAACCCATGTGAGAAGTGGCTAAGGTCGCTTGGTCTATTCAGCCTGGAGAAGAGGAGACTGATGGGAGACTGCATTTCAATCTACGCTTTTGTCACAAGGGAAAAAGGAGGAGCAGACAATGATCTCTTCTCTGTGGTGACCAGTGACAGGACTTGAGGGAATGGCCTGAAGTTGTGTCAGGGGATGTTTAGGTTGAATATTAGAAACAGATTCTTCACCCAGAGGGTGATTGGGCACTGGAAGAGGTTCCCCAGGGAAATGGTCACAGCATCAAGCCTGACAGAGTTCAAGAAATGTTTAGACAATACTCTTGGGCACACAGTGTGACTCTTGGGGGTGGTCCTGTGCAGCACCAGCAGCAGGACCCAATGATCCTTGTGGGTTCTTTCCAATTTGGCATATTCCGTGATTCTGTGAATTTTTGTCAATTAAAACTCATTGGCTTCTAATGCTGCTAGATGCCTTAATCAAACACCCACACAGAACATAATTTCCGGTTTTCCTCATTCTCCTAATAGATAATATAGTTACAAAGCCTAATTATGAGTTTTCAAGTGTGATCATTGCACATGTGGGATATGTTTCATTTTCTTTGCTGTGTTAATTGAATGCAGATATTTTGTTTAATTTGTTTTCTACCCATAAGGGATAAAGAATATGTTAACGAGAAGCCAAACACTCAAGTTGAGAAAAATTCATTGTAGAAGTTCAAAGGAAGTCATCTTCCTTTTTGTTTGTTTGTCTGTTTGTTTTTATTTCATCCTGAACTTCTCCTTTGTCTTGAATATTGGTCTAATATTGTTTCATAACAATGATAAAGCCCTTTAAAAGAACATCATAAACTCCAGTACAGAGTATGGGGCAGAACATGACAGCTGCGCTCTGCCCAGACAGAGCAAGGGAGGAGAGAAATAAAGGGGTAAGAGAGACAGAGAAAGAACAAAGAATATGTATCACCAGTGATTAGATCCCACATTGATCCTACTGAATGAATGGTTCAGAACTTGGGTAGCAAGACAAAGAAGTTGAACAGAAAGAGAGAAGGAAAATAGAGAGAATGAAACCGATCTTCTTCATTTTCTAATTAATCTCGTGCACAGCTCTGATTTTGTGTCATTTCATTAACTATCAAACCTTTTGAGCCCTCCTCCAGAAAGTGAGCTGGGGGCAAGAGCACATGTATCAAGGCCAAAAAGAAATGTGGCTCATATCAGTGCCTTCCCACCTTCACAGGACCCTCTCTTCTAATCACAACTTTACTGTTACAATAGTCAGAATGTTTGAGACAAAACATGTTTTTGCCCTCTCCTCCACATCTAGGAATCCTTTTTCTTTACATAAATGCTACTGTATATGTTTTGATTATTAGAAAGCCCTGAGAGAGGAAGAAAGGACCTGATTTCATATCAACATTTCAGATGAATGAAGAATTTGATGGTTTTATCTAAAGACAGCATTCCATCTCTCAAAGATCAACTGTTATATGTGGGGAATATGGTTCCTGTACCTTGAAAGGAAAACATATTAAAAAATAAAGGAGCAATCTTACTCAATAGGAGCTTTTTTATCTCTTGAATTAAGAATGGTCATATATATCCACTGGTTTTGAGAGCAAACAGTAAAGTATTACAGTATTTTCATTGCAAATACCAGTGTAAGATAGGGTTTAATTAAAAGAGTTTTGGGAATCAAAGCTCTACCACCGGAGTAGAAGACAGAGCCCAAAATAACATACTGCAAACTGTTATATTCTACTAAAAAGTCCAATGCAATAATTTTAGTTACAGAATTTTTTACTCCATTCTGAAACAGACATTTAATTATTTAGGATCAATTAGAGACAAAAGTTATTTCCCTAACCATTTTTTTTCCCTTTCTTCAGATCCTAAAAACAAACCAATCAATTCTACTCCTAACACCACAAGAATCTAAATATGAGACACAAATTTCATTATTTGCCATAAAATAAATTAATAGAAACAAGCTCCTTTGCAAGGTATGAGAAATAATTCCTTCAATTATTTATTTACAATCTGCAATAAAAATTCATTAAGCTTAGTTTGATTCTGAAATTTCATAGGAACTTATTCAATAGGTTTATTTTAATTCACAAACAATTTAATTATCCGAAGTCCTGTTCCTCAGTGTTTTTCTAAGACAAATTCCTCTCTTAATTGAATCTATGTGTCTTCCTCTATCTTGAAAAGCTATAAATTTTGCATCATTTTAGATGCTGGCCATGGTCTAAGGGCATGTACTGTGCAGCAGGGTATTTACAAGCATCAGTCACCTCTCAGAATTAGCCCCAAACTGAACAGTTCATCTTTATGTTTCTATCTCCTATTCTACTCTGTTAACATCAGTGATGTGCAACCATCAGCTCTGCAAGTCACACTGGGATATTAACATTAAGTACTACAGGTGGATTAGGTTTTCCCTCTCAAATACTTCACAGAAAAATTGAACATATTCATAAAAGTTACAAGACCTTGTAACATTTTACTGCTTAAGCCTGATATTATACAAACTCATTTCCTTATCAAAATGAACCTTTTGCACTTTTCTTTAGATGATAAAGGACTAAAACTTTGCCTTTCAGAAACTCATTCCTACTGCTTTAATATAAGTTTCATGCCATAAAGATGATTAAAGCATACAGAAAGACTTAAGCCTTGAACAGCATATCTATACCCTTTTCTGAAAACACCCTTGAGCCCTCAGCTTCCTGTTTCAGAACCCTGCAATCAAGCACAAAAATATGAGCCATTGTCTCCTCTACAGAACTGGATATCCTCTTGCTTAGGAATGTAAACATCTTACTAGGAAAAACTACTACAGATGTGCAGATAGAACTAACAAATATTTATAGATTCTGGAATTCTTTGTGGGGCATGATTTCCAGAAAGTACAAACTCTACAATAAGTAGCCGACTAGTACATTTGAAGGTAAGAAACAAAGATCAGCATCGTTCTTCCATCTTAGCAAATGGATAGTGATAGAAAAACATGGGGAAAAAAAGGTTAATATAAGATCCAATGTAATGAAACAGAGAAGTCAAATACAGTTTTACTTATCTTTTAGGCAAGGTTATAATAAATAAAGGATAATCACATCAGATTTTAACTCTATAGATTGATATTTCTTTCAAACATACATGACCTAGTGATATTGTTCAATTAAGAAGGATTCAGACCTCCTTCTCTCTTTATTAACTTAGCACTGTCAATAAATTATTATAATCCTGTCATCAAACAATAAGGGATTTGAAAAGTAGAAATATCAGGATCAGCAAAAGTGTCCAGCTGCAGACAAAACCCTTGAAAAGCTCTGTCCACAATTATTATTATTAATGCACTTCTCTAAAAGGATCAGAAAACTAATATACACTCCAAAGTTATTTTCTGTTTATAAACAATTAGATATTAGGTCTTGCCATTGCAAGCTCAATGAATGATGAATCTTATGTCCAGACTCAAGTGACTAAGAATTCATTTCCATACCAAGCTTTTGAAAACAGTCAGGTCCAGGGACTTGATATATTCGATGCTCAGCAAAGTAAAAATACTTTCAGCCCTTTGTGCCACCCTTGAAAAAAATGTCTCCTGAATGTTAGGGATTTACAGTTTTTCTATGGCTATAAACACCTTTCTGAGTATTTTGGCTAATAAGAAACTGATCTTTAATCCAACATTACTGAAGGTTATTCTGAAGTTATCAGAAAAGAAACTGGGTCACTACGATAAAAAACACTTTAAGAGAAATGTGATCCCTCAAGCAAATTGATTGATGTATGGAGCATTATTCTAACTGAGAACACTAAAGATTGTAATGTATTAAGAAGTCATATTGATAACCTAGAAAACAGATCTGCTACAAAAACATTGATGGGAATTTTTGAAGGTATGACAGTAAGAAAAACTAATTTTTATTATTTGAACTGTATTACAATGTTTTGTAATGTAGTATAACAAATCTTTCTGATGAAGTTGCACTCTTTTCCTAGTTCTACTGCCTTGAATGAAAGCCAAGGTTACAGTGAATACATATTTATCACATCGCAGTGCTTTTTACCCAAACTCTCATATTGATTGATGAGCTACCTAGTAATCATTTTACCCAGCATTGAAATCTGGTTGTTTTTTCTCCACAACTAAACAGTACTCTGCAACACTAAAACAGCACTGGGCTGCTGCTTGCTGGGGCCCTGACCTAGGATGTTATGGGAACTGCCAAGGCTGTCCAATCCTTTGACTACTACATTCTGCTGTGCTTTCAAGTGGGCACCAAGGATACTGCTAGGAGCAATCTGGACAATATCAGTATAGATAGTCACAGGTATAAGGGCCCAGGTAGTGTTTTCCTTATTCCTACTGCTGAGGGATAAAGGTTATTAAAAAGGCGGCATCAATTGGTTGCAGAGCTGGTATCAGAAAGAGGGTTTTGGTTTCTATGCCTGTGGAATGCTGCTTGATTATAAATCTTTTCTTGTGAGAGATGGGATCCAGCTCAGTAAGTGGGGAAAAGTTTTTTCCAGCAGGATCACTGATCTGGTGAGATGGGCTTTAAAGTGGGAATTAGGGCAGAGGGAGAATTAGCAGCAGTCTCCTCATGAAGTGATAGACAAGGCTGACAAGAAAATAACCTTCATAAATTTGAAGGAAAAGGAACAAAAAATCAACAATACTTGGCATAAGAGGGGTGACTGCCAGCCTTTTTATATAAACAAATGTGAAGTGGTTAGCAGGTACCATTATAGGGAGGAAATAAAAACACAAAACCTGAATGCAAAATATGTTGTTTCTGGGAAATCAGCATAGTGGAGTGTCCCTTTGATCTGTTTGCACACTAATGCACACAGCATAGGGAATAAGTATGAGGAATTAGAGATCTGTGTGCAGTTGCATGGCTTCAGTCTTACTGAGATCACAGAGACGTGGTGGGACAGCTCATGAGGCTGGAGTGCTGCAAAGGAGGTTCAAACTCTTTAGAAAAGACTGGATGGGAAGTTTTGCTTTATGTGAGCACAACTAGAATGCATGGAATTCTTCCAGGACTTGGATAAGGAGCCAACTAAGAGCTAATGAGCAAGGATTCTCCTTAGCAGACCTGTACCAGTGACAATGTAGTGGGTGTCTGTTTATAGGTTTTCTGGTCAGGAAGAATAAGTGGATGATGCCTTCTATAGAGAGCTAGGAGTAGCCTCCTTTTCCTGGTTCTTCTGGGGCACTTCATCCACTCTATTATAATCTGCTGAAGGAACGACTCAGCAGAGCACAATCTAGAAGGTACCTGGAAAGCATCAACAAAAACTTCCTGATGGAAAAGACAGAAGATCCAACAAGCATGCTTTCTGCTGTATCTAGTACTCAAAAACAAGAAAAAAGTTTGTGAATATGAAAACTGGTTGCAGGCCTTAACAAGAATATCTATAAGGCTTTATCAAAAGTAGTCTATTCCAGTGAGCAGAAAATAAGATTAAATTATTAGGACAAGGATGAACAAGTAACTCCTCAGAAAATTCAAACATATAAAAAAGAAGAAAGAAGGTCAAATAATCTCGAAGGATCATGAAGACACTACTTGATCATGCAGAAAAATGCATGGCCAGAGAAGCCAAAACCTACCTGGAACTGATACTGGTAAGGGATGCCGAAGACAACAAGAACAGCTGCTCTAAATCTGCAAGTAGGAAAGAGAATTTTAGGCAATATGTGGGCCCATTGCTGAATGTGGCAGAAGGTCTGCCACAGGTTATAAAAAAGCAGAGGTAACGAATGCGTTCTTTGCCTCAGACTGTACAACAAGCCTGGCCTTCAGCAATCCCAGAGTTAAATGTTGAGGAGTGGTTGGAACAGCAAGGACATGTGAACATGAACAAGATAATCTTATCTGAGCTACCAAAATACAGAACGCAGGCAGTGTAGTTGTGGTCAGAACATTGCAAAATGTACTTGCCACTTCAGTGAGAGAAAAAGGATAAGAAGCAGGATCTAAGCAATTTAGAACAGGGATGTAGAGGTAAAGAGTAACACAAAAATGTGTTAGGAATGCCAGCTGATTGTTTTAAGCAATGAACCAATCATGAGCTCAGCTTTTGCAATATGTATTAGCTCATTATAATAGTGCTTAAAAGCAAAATGCTTAGTATCAATAAACGAAGTTTGATGATCCTCATATTGAGTGTCTCATTCTTCCCGCACCACGACAGTTAAACTGTCTGGACTCCAGAGTTCTCTTTTGGCATCAGCCAGTCTATGATTCTGATTCTGTGAATGTTAACACAGTGAGGTGGAGATCAAGGGGCTCATCCTGGCTTGGCTCATTAACCCTAGGTACAAAACTGACTCTGGAGAGTGCATACCAGCTATATGTGATGTAGGGTGACTGACTATGTGGAGTGCAATTGGACATAAAGAGAGTCCTAAAAAGAGATGCCACCTAGCAAGGCTGTCAAAAACGTGGCAGTTTCACTATGTGTGTAATACATGGTGCCACTGGCCCCAGGTTCTTTTGCAGTGGTAGAGACTGGTGCAAAACCTGGAGTCAGTCATCAGACACCACTGTAGTGATTGCAAGAAAGACTGTCTGGCTTCAGTTTCTCTCCAGCTTCTAAGAGCCATGCTACGACCAAACACTGGCAGACAGTGCCTCCCAATGTAAATCCAAATTACTATTTTGAAGGATTCACTGGTACAATTTTGGATTACCCATGTGATTAACAGCATGAGGGGACAGCAGAGCACATAAAAAAGTATCAATATGTAATGCAGACATGGACTTATAACTTCCAAAATTTCTGGCATAGTAGAAACAAAGTTACAAAGTCAACCTCCCAGATCCTGCCAGTAGAAAGGACATGACAGGGCAAAGCACAGGAAAAAAACAATCCATGCAAAGAAAATATGTTACTTTTGTACACCTGACTGATAAAATTATCTTTGTGTATGGTGTCATGCACAGTTATTATAACTGAATTTTATTATGGTGTCATGCACATTATAACTGAATTTTATTGACTTTTCTTCACATGTATCACTGCAAGCTCCGGTGTTCACGAAGGTGATCAGAAGGCTAAGTCATGGACTTTCAGGGAAGTTTTTTTTGGGAACACTACACAGGTGCCAGAACTCACAACTGGGTGGCAAAGGACACACTGACACAGGGCTCCTTGGCCATATATCTCAAAGGGACTTTAGACACGTTCTGCCTTCTGAACCATTTCATTTTCCTCTGTCTTTTCCCTTTCCCCACTTGTGAGAAAGGAACACTTCTTTTGCAGCTTTCTTAGATAAGGGTTTTCTATTTAGTCTAGCAAAAAGACAGTTCTAAGGGAAAGACAAGAGGTGGTTGTTCTCACACCTTCTCTTAATATATGTTTCTTTTATCCATGAGGGTTTTCTTGAGCAAAGAGAAGCTTCCACCAATTTACCTCCTTGTCCATTTCTTGTGCAAGGTCCCTTCAACCTCCACGACTGCCTAAGCCAGAAACTCAACAGAAAACTTACTTTTTTCCTTATTTTACCTTTACTAACACTGCATATGTCAGTCTTACATCTCAGCACAGAATGCAGCAGCAGCTCTTGTTATTACTTGATAGTAAAAGAGAAACCAGAGACCCAACCCTATTAAATCAGCATTCTGCAACTTCTGATCTTTACTCTCAATGCACATTCAATGTTGACAAGCCCATTTTTCATCTCTATGTTGAATGATTAGTATTTATGAAAACAAACATGTAAGATATACAGTTTTTTTGTACCTGACCTCATTTGTCAGGAGATGAGATCATTCAGTGCAATTAGGGTGATGACAGAGACAGATGGCAAACGATCATATACTGAAGGATTATTATAGGGGTTTTTTTAGTACTAGCATACATTATACAGTCAGACACATTAGCTTAAAATGTCTTTGGGAATTATAATAATGAAATGTCAGTTATATGGAGTTCACCATCATCCAGACTTTCTTACTACTGGGACTGAATATGTAGAGAGGGGAGTGGAGATGAAGAGGAGGGTGACGGGTAGGGGAGGGGAAAGGGGAAGGGAAAGAGGAAAGGGGAAAGGGGAAAGAGGAAAGAGGAAGACACACCAAACCAACGTTCAAACTCAAATATCAAGGAAGATTCATACTAGTTATTCTTAAAACAATTAAATTCTCTGTTATACCTTGTGCAAACACTTGAATTTTCCCTCTTATCTTAGATTTACTGCTTTCAGTTCTGGTGTTTTTTCAGGATCAGAATGGAAATTGAAGTCTGATAATAGTGGTAATCACAACATAAACCACTTTTTGACAAGTTAGTTTGAGAAGCAAAATAATAGGTTCAGGAGATTTTCAAATAAGCATTGTCAAAGTATGCTGAAAGGTTTTACAGAACAATTAAATCAAGTTTTAGTTTTAAGCTCAAATACAACTTGGTTGGATTTCTATGTTTTGTATCTGTTTTAAGTACTTTTATCTATCAAATAACCATCATTTGACTTACATCTTTGTGAAAGAAGTATGCTCAGAACACAGAATTAATTGTTCTAGAGTAAAAAGTGGGAACAAAAATCATGGTGGGTCCCAAAATGACTGGGTAAGAAAGTGGCTGGATCACATAATCAGCTAGGTTGGAAAAGACCTCTGGTATCATTAAGTCCAACCTATGACTGAACACCACTTTGTCAACTAGACTAAGACACTTAAGAGCTGCATCCAGCCTTTTTTCTAAACACTTCCAGAGATGGTGATTCCACCACTTCCACACTCCAATATCCAATCACCCTTTCTTTGAAGAACTTCTTCCCAATGTCCAACCTAAACCTACTCTGACACAGTTTAAGACTGTGCCCTCTTGTCCTACTGCTTGTTGCCTGGGAGAAGAGACCAACCCCCACCTGGCTACAACTCCCGTTCAGGTAATTGTAAAGAGTGATAATGTCTCCCTTGAGCCTCCTCCTCTTCAGGCTGAACATCCCTAGCTCCCTCAGCCACTCCTTATAGGACATGAGATCCAGTCTCTTCACCAGCCTTGTTGCCCTCCTCTGGACATGCTCCAGCACCTCAACATCTTTCATAAATTGAGGGTCCCAGAACTGGACACACTACTCAAGTTGCAGTCTCACCTGTGCCAAGGACACTCTGTCCCCAGCCTGTAGTGCACATGGGGTTGTTGTGCCCAAAGTGCAGGACCCAGCACTTGATCTTGTTGAACCTCACACTGTTGGATTCAGCCCGTCTCTCCAGCCTCTGCAGAGCCCTTCTACCCTCCATCAAACTGACACTCCCTGCCAACTTGGTGTCATCTGCAACTTTGCTAGTGGTAGGCTTGATCCTTTCATCTAGATCATGAATAAAGATATGAAACAGAACTGGGACCAACACTGACCCCTGGAGAACACCACTGGTGACCAGATGCCAGCTGGATGCAGCCCCGTTCACCAGCACTCTCTGGGCCTGGCCATCCAGCCACTTCCTAACCCAGCAGAGAGTGCACCTGTCCAAGCCATGGGCTGCCAGCTTTTCCACGAGTATGTTATGGGAGATGGTGCCAAAGGCAGGACCTTCCCTTCCTAAATCCATGCTGCCTGGGTCTGATGCCCTGTCCATCCTGTAGGTGCTATGTGATCACACTCAAGACGATCTGCTCCATGACCTTGCCAGGCACCAAGGCCAGGCTGACAGGCCTGTAGTTCCTCAGATCCTCCTTCTGGCCCTTCCTATACATGGGCATCATATTGGCCAACTTCCAGTCATCTGAGACCTCCCCAGTGAACCAGGACTGACAATAAATGAAGAGGGGTTTGGCAAGCTCTTCTGCTAGCTCCTTCCTCACTCTAGGATGGATCCCATCTAGTTCCATAGACTTGTGAGGATCCAAGTGGCTCAGCGGGCCACTAGCTGCTTTATTCTGGGTTACAGGAATGCTGTTCAGCTCCCTGTCCATGTCTACCAGAGCAGAAGGCCACTTGGCCTGAGGATGACCTGTTTTACTGTGGAAAACTGAAGCAAAGGTGTTAAGTATCTCAGCCTTTTTCTCATCTTTGTTAACTGTGTTCCCAGGTCCAATAAAGACTGGAGATTCCCCTTGCCCATTCTTTTGCTATTAATGCATTTCTAAAAATGCCTTTTAAGACACAATCTGAAGTAGTCAGATTAAATCCTAATTGAGCTTTTGCCTTTCTGATTTCCTTTCTGCATGACCTAACAACATCCTTAAACACTTTCTGAGTTGCCTGCCCCTTTTTCCAAAGGTGATACACCCTTTTTTTTCCTGCTGAGTTCCTGCAAAACTTTCTGCCCAGCCAGGCAAGTTGTCAACCTTGTTGGCCATTCTTAGGCAAAGGCACTCAACCTTACCATCACTAACCTCAAGTTCTACAGCGTCAAGAGACTTCCTAATATACAGAACAACCCCTCCACCTCTCCTACCTTGCCTATCTCTTCTGAGAGCTCATAGCCATCCATTGCAGCATTCCAGTCATGTGAGTCATCCCATCACATTTCCGTGATGGTGACTAAATAGTAGCTTTCTTGTTGCACAATGGCTTCCAGCTCCTCTTGTTCGTTACCCCTACCGTGTGCATTACTGTAGATGCACTTCAGCTGGGCTGCCGATTTCACCCTAACTCTGTCTTACCAGCCTCATCTCTAGGCTCATCTTACCTAGGCTCACCTCTGGACAGCCCAGTTGCATCCCTGTCTCACATCAAACCCAGTTTAAAGCCCTGTCAAACAGCCCTGCCAACTCATGGGCTAGAAAACTTTTTCTCTTACTAGACAGATGAAGCCAAACTGATTTTAACAGGCCTGGTGACATAAAAATTGTCCTATGACCAAAAAAGCAAAATTCCACTGATGGGACCAGTTGTTAAGCCACTTATTGATAATATGAGTTTTCCTGTTCCTTTCTTCATTCATCCCTGCTCCTAAAGGAATTCAACAGAGCACCACCTGTGTCGCATTCCCATCAATGAATCAAAACAGAGTCTTGAAGTCCTTTGTAATCACCCTGGTACCCCTCTTATCAGTCTCATCACAACCAACCTGGAAAACCAACAGTGGGTAATAATCAGAGGACTGAAATAGTTCTGAGAGTCTCCTGATAATATTCCTTACCTGGGCCCCAGGGAGGTTGATCACATCCAGGGGGTACCAGCTCAGAGACCCAGTGGGCATCAGTAACAAGTGTGTCCCACACAGTTTAGTATTGGGATCCGTGTTATTTAATATCTTCATCAATGACATAGCCAAAGGGATCCAGTGCCCACTTGTCCTAATTACAGGGACCAATTTATCACTATGTGGGTGTCACCAAAACTGTGTAATCTACACCCTCAATGTTATTTCTGATGAACTGTTAATAATGGATCATTTGCAGCAGCTGCCCAGGGCACGCCTGACACCTCAGGCTACAATCTGGGTGTTAGAGAACCCCATGAGACAGGGGAGTATTTCTGTCTTCACACCAATGACTCAGCTGTGATAATTTCCTTCCAGGGGGGTGGGGGAAGGGTAGGAGGGTGGCCATTAGCATCTTCACACCCAGCCTGAGCAGTCATGGTGGTCATGTCTGCTAAAGGGCCATCAAAGATTCCAAAAATATCCCATGGCTCACAGAGTTAAATCACCCCTTGTGAAACTCCCCACGCTGTGGGGCACATACTGGGCATTCCCACCTGAACCTGAACATATATGGACCTCAGGTTTTGGGACACAAGGTACCATTTGTTGGATCCAGAGGAGGACCAGAACCTCAGCAGGACTGTGACTGCCACTCTCAAGCAGACTGTGACCATTATCCTCATTAACAGGTTTTCGTTTCCTTTTACTTTGTACTTAGAGGGACCACGTGGTGCTCAGCACAGAGGCTAATGAACTACATTCTGTTCTTGTCCCAGGGTGCTGGGTTATACATCTGTTCTTTTGTGTGTCAAAACCAATTTTTCTCTGTATCATTATAATTATTGTGATCTTTTTATTAAATTGTAACTCTGACTTGTAATCTCTTTTGAGTTGGGTTCATTTCTCCTGCCAGTTTACCTTTAAACTGGCACACCCCTCATCAAGTTTGCAGATGACACTGAGATGAGTGGTGCAGTCAACACACCTGAAGGATGGGATGCTATCCAGAGGGACCTGGACAAACTTGAGAAGTGGCCCATGGGGACCTCATGTGGTTTAATGAGACCAAGTGCAAGGTGCTGCACCTGGGTTAGTGAAAACCCTGGTATCAATACAGTCTGGGGATTAAGCAGTTCAAGAGCAGCCCTGCCTGGACTTGGGTGTGCTGGTGGTTGAGAGGCTGGACATGAGACAGCAATTGCATCCCAGAAAGTCCACTGTATCCCAGGTTGCATAAAAAACAGCACATCCAACAGGTCAACAGAAGTGATTCTGACCCTCTACTCCATTCTGGTGATACCACACCTGGAGTGCTGCATCCAGCTCTGGGGTCCTCAGGACAGGAAGGACATCAATCTGTTGACATGAGTCCAGAGGAAGGCCACAGTGTTGATGGACACCTCTTTCATGAAGAAAGTCTGAGAGAGTTGGGATTGTTCATCCTGGAGAACGCTCTGGGGAGACCTTTTTGTCTTTCTATACTTAAATGGGATGTGGAAGAAGAATGGGGACAGACTCTTTCATAGGGCCTGTAGCAATAGGACACAGGATAATGGTTTTAAACAAAGAAAAAGCTTAGACTAGATATGAGAGAGACATTTTTTATAAATGAGGATTTTGAGGATATGGAACAAGTTGCCCACACTAGCTGTGGACACCTCAACCCTGGAAACATTCAAGGTAGGTTGAATGTAAAAGAAACTTGATGTAGGTGAAGATGTCACTGCTTGTTGCAAAGGCTTTGGACTAGATGACCCTTAAAGGTCCCTTCCAACACAGACTATTCTATGACTCTATGAAAATCATATTCAAAAAAGGAAGCATCATGTGACCTCTGAGTATCATAAAGGTAATAAAAAAGCTCCAAAGACACAGAGAAAATGCATCAAATCTTAAAAGACACTAAATTACAAAGAAGAAAATAAAAGACTTTATAATTAATTCAAGATATATTCTGAAGTTCACTTTGAATTCAGAGCAAACTTATTTCAGACTGGGTTTCACTTAATGCTGCCACATAGCGTGATAAATAATGTGTTCATTTTTTGCTCTAAGCAGCTGTTTTATCTGCATCTTCTTACAGACTTTTCTTTATCATGATTCAGAATACCACACAGTACTAATTTTATGACCTGGCCAAGAGTCATCTTTGGCTGTCATTGCATCATTATATTGCTAACCCAGATTTTGTCTCCTAATAATTCAAGCCAAAATGCTTCCTTTGTTTATGAGAAATATATAATTTTATTCCATGATTAAATTTTAAATTGAAAAACAGTTTTCAACTATCAATGTTTGAACAATATTTCATAACTATTCTATGGAAACTAGTTATGTTTGATGAAGGTGTGCTTTTCTGATAAAATATTTTGTCAAAATTATTCTTTACTAATACTGCTGTATATTATATGTCAGGCCTCGCCTCATTCTTTTCTGATTTAGGATTTCTCTTGATCTTACAAATGAAAGGTAACTTTATGACACATAAAAGGGACAAGAACACAGTATATTCTTCTTTCTTTTGAAGACTATTGAATGAAGTCTAGAGAAGAGAGTCTTCTTTCATATCAGAAATAAGCCAACAAAAAGGAAAGAAGTATTCTGGTTACAGCAGGGATCAAGTGTGTTGTTCTAAATTTTAAAGAAATTACTTTACATATCCCTTTCATTTCTTTGGGTAATGCTAACCCTAAAATTAACATTA
>JAWWEW010000088.1:32934204-32950790 GCA_035583185.1 Anabacerthia variegaticeps
ATTCCATCAACCCCAGCTGCCTTGCCAGTTTTCACCTGCTGTATGGCCTTAAGAGTCTCTTCCATAGTAGGGGCTAGGTCCAATTCTTTTTTCACCAGTTGTTGTGTAATGTGTTGAATTGCTGAGCCTCAGGCTATGCGGTTGGCACTGAAGAGAGTCTGAAAATGTTCAAACCATCAATTCAGCATGGAGGTTTTATCTGTGAGAAGCATTTGGCTATCTACACTGAGTAGGGGGCTTAGAACTTGGTCTGTGGGTCCATATACTGCTTCAGAGCCTCACAGGATCCTCTGTGGTCATCCAAGTTTGCACATACTTGAGTCTTTTCTGCTAGGTTGATCCACCATTTATTCTGGATGTCTTGAAGTTTCTGTTGGAGCATGCAAGACAAAAGACTGCTTTTCTTATTGGCAAGATGGCTGAGCGAGGTGTGCTTGGTGCAAAGTTCTCTTCTTTGTCAGCAATTCCTGGATTTCTTGATTGCTTTCATCAAACCAGTCTTTGTTTTTCTTGGAGGAGAACCCTAAGGATTCTTCAGAGGACTGCAGGATGCTGCCAGAGTGCTGCAGGAGGGGGATCTATGGGATGATCTTCAAGCCTAGTTTGAAGGTTTACCTGGAAGCTGTCTCAACAGCTCGCAACCTCATAAGGGAACACAAGATTCTCCCCCAGGACAAGGGGGTGTCCGTGGAGAAGAAGGCAATATTATGCAATTACAAAATTAATAAATAAGAAATACACCATTATTAATACAAATATACAAACTTACGAATAAAACTAGGTTTAGATTGTTGGTTTTTTTCCCTCTGGAGAGGAAAATGAAAAACAAAAACAAAGCAAACCAAAACCCAAACCAACCAACCAAAAAAACAAACAAAAAACTGATACCTGAATGAAAAATTAGAAAAATGCCTTCTTCTAATAAGGAAATTTTGATGTGTATGGTAAGAGATTGTGGAAAAATGCTATAATTTTTGGTTGGTTGGTTTTAATAAATGCACTATATTATGCTTTGTGTATGTTAATTTAGATATTATAAGCATTATTCTCTACATAATACATTGAAAGGGATTTCAGAATTCTCATGTTTAAATTGAATGTTTATTGATAACATATTGATAACATATGATCCAGGAATCTTCCAGTCTGCAAATTCAATTTCCAATCCAAAGTTTATAGTGCAAGAGTACTAAACTAGATGATCGTGTCTCTACAGACCATATTGTCTCCTGTATTTTATCACTTATTTGATTTCCCACTTTTTTGCAACGTGACGACTGTAAGCACGACTAATCCAACAGATGTTCATCATTTCTACCTTTCCCTGAAATAAAATGCTCATACTGAAGGCTTGAGGGCAGAAAGTGTTTTCCAAATTAACTCTGTTTCAGAACATAAATGATTAGCCGGATATTGTTGCATTCTAATTTTTATACTGTGTTCACGTTGTTGTTTGTTCTTTTTCAGGATGCTCAATTCATCTGTTAGCAGTTCAGTACTTCATGTTTATTTAAAAGTTACAAAACCTCAAAGACATTTTCCATAGCTATTTAAAGATTATGAAAAATTAATATAAATGTATCTATAACACTTTGTATTTTTATTTATTTATACTGACATAGTATAAGAAATATGCTTTCAGTTTATTGTTTTCTACTCAATTTTAAAATAAGTACTTCTGTGTTCCATATTCTAAACTATGTTTTTTAATTTAAATGTTAACTTTCAACACACTATATATGGTAAGATACAGCAATCAGCTCCCTCACAAATATGCACAATTGCATACCTGTTATTATTGCAATAAAAATTCTGAGACTAGATATTTTTTTGGGAATGATATTCTGCAGTGTGATAAAAAATATTCAAAAAGAAAAAAGTTGGGCTCTAAATGCATCCTGAAATGAGCAATACAGTCTAACAGAACTTCAGAAATTGGATCATAAAAAGACTTTGATCAAACGATTGCCTTTCAATATATATGTTACTATGGATACCTGGTTACTAAGGTTACAACCAGATCTGTATAATAATACAGGGTCATGACAGATGTGATAACTCAGAATCACAGTAGGAATCTATGGTTCTTTGATTTGAACAAAGATTTTCCTTCTTTGGCTAACACTTCAGTTTTTCTACTATTATGGTTTTTATGGCTGTTACTCTAGTTTTAGAAGAAATAATTAATTTGTAAGGAGACATTTAAATGTCTTGTCTAACACTGCCATTTATTATAATGAATACAACCTCTAAAGAAAATTATACAGTCAAAAAAAGTATTCAGTTTTCCTTGATAGAGCCAGGCCACAAAGAAAAATAATTAGCAACAGGACCAAGTAGAAGGAACAGACACAAGGGAAAAAAGTTTGGTCCATTGTTTAACTTCATTCTGAAAAACCTGTTTTCCATCCTGTACTTTGAAGGTTTACAATAACATGGAGTACATGCATATTTTAAGGTTTGCTGAGCACTGCGTGCTGCTGTACTGAAAAAATGTAGAACAATAGAGAACATGTGTTTTACCCCACCCAGCTAGTACTGTAAAGAAGTTGGAACATATGAGAGCAGGGGAAGCAAGCATGCCTGTAGATATGGGGCTGTTTCTCTCTTCTTTCTTCAGGGATTTTATATGAAACAAATCTTACAAGCTAGCGAGATGCCTGTATCAATCACACCCTGTGAAATGCCCAAAGAAAATTTGTCAAGCAGACTTGCCCAATGTAAAGCCATTCTCATAATCCAAAAATGTTGATTGTTCTCCAGGCAAGTTTTATGTTGCTTTGGGCCTACTGACAGAAGGACAAGTATGACTAGGTCCCAGATCTGTTAGACACTAGGCTCCAACTCTGTTAGACATGAAGTCAGATGATGTCAGAAAGGCTCTGCGGATTGTCCTACATCCACTTGTGTGGTCATTTCTCTCCAATCTCTTAAGGTCTCTAGGGTCAGCCAGTAGTTTTAACACTGTGTAGGCAAGGAAGTGTCTGCACGGACATCCATACATCTGTATTTTTTCTGTTGTTGTTTTTAATATAAATTAATAAGAAGGCTATGTTTTTGACCTGTGGGTTCTTTCTTGCAAAGCTAAAGATCTGGTGTTCACAAATTCATAAGGACAAAGGTCAGACAAGTTTCACGGTACCTCAAGAAGAAGATGAAGGTTGCACTCAGTTAAGACAGTTTGACCAAGTTTATTTTGACTAACAAAGGGGAAAAAAAAATGAAAATAAAATAAGACATATGGTTATTTTTAAAGGAAATGCTTTATTTTAAAAGAAAGCACTTTAAAGGAAATGCTTTAAAAATAAGTTTAGGCATTTATTCAGCTACCCAAAGTGTGAGGCAAATCATCCTTATTTGAACATATTCTCTTCTGAACTATAACAATTAAAATTGGTCCTTTTTAGAAGTAATTTATAAAGTCTGAGCAAATGTAAGGTCAATTTATTAAAATTAGTTGGAATTTATTAAATACTGTTAATCATAATTAAAACTTAAATGACATATGAGATCAATGTAACTGGTAAGAAAGCATGACAAATTGCTGCATACTACAGATTAGATATTTAAATACTGGTAACCTGTAGTTTGATGGAATATTAAGGAGTAATTACCTGGGGAAATAAGTATAATATGGCCTTGCAAATATGCATAGAGGAAAAAAGAAAAAAAAAAAAAAAAGAAAAAGAAAAAAGAGAAAACAAAAAATTAACCAAATTAACATATCCTACTAATGGACAACAAACTGAATATTCAAATCCCTAAAAATGAAACTGTCAAGGAAAAAAGTAAATTTAAAATTTGAAAAAATCCATAGTGACTAAACCTTAATGGGAATATGATGAGAATTTCAATCTGATTATTCATTTCTGCTCCATAGCATGCTCACTTCTGAAATACAAATCATTCTTTCTTTATTTTGGACAAGAAATTATTTAAAAAGTTAATAAACTTATTTAGCATTTTCTTCATAATGAGAACTCTCTGGAAAAAAAAAAAAAAAATCTGTGTTTTGGAGACCAACTCTTTAAAGCCGTAAAAATTGGAATTTACTGGCTTAGATATCTGAGTTTCAATTTCCAGTTTAAAAGCATTAATTTGTTTCAAAATTAAATTTCTATTAAATAAAGTTGCTGAAAAGTCACAAATAATTATTTTTTTAGTCTTCCTTTGAATTCAGAATGAGAGTTATCAAAAATTCTTTGTCTTCACTTGAAATCTACACATGTAGATTTCATGCTAGATTTCTCAGAGCTAGATATCTAGCTCTGAGAGAAGATGATGAAATATAATAAACGTCAGAAAGAGAGTTCTCTTCCCAGCTCCTCTGAAAGCTGCTTTCATGACCCAAGCAAAACACAACTTTTCCCATTCTTCTCTTTACCAGCATGAACTATAGAACTGGAAGGAAAACAAAAGTGTTTCCAAACTAACATGAACTCTAGTAATAACCTGATACATGGGTGGATATCTACATTCGGGCAGCTGGATCTCATTCCAGATAACCTCTGTGGAGAAGAGCTTTTCTGGTGGCAGAGCCAACCCAGGTCAAGTACTTCAGATGTAGATATCTGCGTTGCAAATATCTAATATTTGGTGACAACAGTCACAAAGATCCTGTCACATATTGTTTACAAAACCTGTCCTGGTTTAACTCAGCCCCAAGAGCTCTGTTCTAAAGCAAAAGCATTTATATCATTTCATTTACTCATTCACTTATGAAAAACAAATGTAGATTTGAGGTATTTTAATTGTGAGGAGGAGTAGAAATTTCTCCTCATGAGATGAGATTTTGTTTTCCTGTGTAAATCCTTTTCAAACAGTTTGACAAGACAGTCAGCTTCAGAGATTATACAAAATGTATACTTTGCTTTCTGGAAATCTGTAGATTTAAAACATATTTTGAAGAAACGAGAAAAGTAATGTAATGATACAAAGCCTCTGAAGTGATCAAATGTTTAATCCTTTGTAGGAACACAAAGAAATTTTAACATGCTTTCCATTCAGAAACCTACATTGACATAACATATTAAAATTGTATGTATTTTGTAGTTTACTTGCTCCAAAAACAACACTGCAAATAGCAATCTGACCTCTTTAGCAAGGAATTGTAACTTCTACAACATGATTGAAAACTGATTACTTCAGAAAAACATGTGCAAGCAGAATGACTTTATTAATTACCGTAGTTTATTTTCTCTTAGGAAAAAAATAAAGAGATTTTTCATATTCATGTTATTTCATAGTACAAGGGGTTTATCCCCAATGAGTTCTTAGTAATAATAAGTGTTTTTCACCTGATCCATTTCCCAATTATAAGACACAGTAAACTTCTATTAAAATATGGTGTGGAAATGAGCTAGGCAGTATTAAGAAGATTCAGAAGGTGCCATCAGCAATATACAAACTACCAAGCTCTAAGAATACCCTGGGATTCATTGAAAAATTCATTGAAGTATGCCCAAAATATGGACAACTCTAAAAAGACAGCTGTATGAAAGATAATAAGTTAATATCACAGAGATTAATGAAGCAGATTGGAGTCATCCATTGCCTTTAATAGCTTGCTTAAGATCTTTTATGTTTTAAGTCCTAACATCAAAATCCTGCCTTTATCAATCATATCCTAACTCTACAGTAAAACCTGAGGGAAGAGTTAAAAATCTGAAGCAATCAAATTTGGGATATCAGTGTTATCTAACTGATAAGCTTCCTGTGTACCACCATTTATTTTGTTTTCTACCAGTTAGCCTCATGTTAAAGTTTGTTATTTTTCCTCTCAATAGAATGGAAAAGCAGGAGCAAAGGAAGGCTAGCTTGCAGACAAACTAATAGATAACATTAGTGGGATTGGCTTTGGAGCCAAATTTGACAATGGAATCAACAATCAGGTAAAGAAAATCTTAGAATTTCAGACATCAGTTCCTATCTAGAGGGAACAATAAAAATGCCAAAGTAAATTTTGAGCCTGGCTTTGAGCTTAGCAGCTGAGGAAAAGGAAAATAAGATAATCTATAATGCTAGAGATCTGAGTGCTGATAAACAGTCTACAGTACAGAAGAAAAAATCTATGGTGATGTGTTTGGATTGTCATTTAAAGCTGCACTGAATGGTCAAAATAATGCTGCATGTACACAGAGAAATAGTGGGGAGAAATGAATTGCAAAGATAACAGCAACATCATTCAATCTTGCCCCATATTAAAATGGAAAGGATTTTCCCTCCAGAACTGCAAATACAACATGTAAAAAGCCTAGAGTGTACCAGTATTATCCCTATAATTGAAGTACTTCAGTCAGATATCTTCAGGTGGTATGAAGAGTGATACAATAAGAATCAAATTCATTTGTGTTCAATGGTTATACTGTTCTACAGTGAGCCCTGATATTTTAATTGTTCATGCATTCATTAGTGGTGTCTAAAATGGCATTACATGTCAGATACCCATTTAAGTTTTAATTTGTAGGAGACTGGGGTTTCATTCTTCATTTCTGGGATTTTCAATCTGGTGGTCACTAATCTCCACAAAAGGTCATTAGTGGTTTACAAATAGTCTGTGAAAAATAATCTTTACACCCTATTTCAAAATATCAAGTGATGATCATAAATATGCTACTGACATATTGTGTGGTGAGGAGCTTAACTACTTGGCACTCTTGATTAGACCAAAGTTTATGTTTCAGACTTTGGCAAATGCAACATTTCCTTATGCCAAGCCTAGCCTGATTTAGTAAACTTTAATTACAGATTTATTTTACAGTCTTCCTCAAAATATTATCATCAGCAAAGTACAAAACTCTGAAACTTGCCAAATATTCTAGCGATGCTTGGATCATGTGACCTATTTTTTGATTATCAGAGACTGTTATGATGCTAAATGTGCCCTTAAGCATAAGTATAGAACAGCATATCTAACATTTACCAAGAAATATCCTTGCAGCAATGATATTACATGCAAAATATTTCTATTTTAAAATAATCATAATCCTACAAACATATGGTCATTCAAAGCCAAACACAAAGCACAAGCAAAAATTGTATAATCTAAACACGGAATAAGTCTTTTACTTGACACTGAAAAAAGTCAGTACACAGTTGCATGAAAGAAGCTGAGTTAATGTTGAGATTTCCCACACTCATCAAATCCCAATTAATAACAGTAGCAAAGGTTGAGTCTACACTACAGATTTGAACTACTACAGAGGGTTATCTGCATGACCTTTAGAAAATGTTTTCATATGTATGGAATGTCTCCTTAACATTTTATCTGAACTGAGAGTGATAATATGGGACTTATATTTAAAATCTACTTATCAAGTGTTTTACTTCTATCTGTTGCCATTTGTCCTGTCAGGAGTTAAATGCTATCACTTCAAAAAGGTAGGTTTCTGCTAAGTGAGGAAAGAGAAAATACTGTTAGCTATATTGTAACACAAATTAGATGTTCTGATGAAGCATAATAACTAAAGCTTCCAAAGCTTACAGAAAAAAATATATGTACATACACAGAGAAAAAAAATTGAAATCAATGCACTCAGATTAAATGGATGCCAAGATTTAAAGCCTCAATAATGAAAGAAACTCTGAGAAAGGCAAGGGATTTTTACAGACTAATGTTAACATCTTATAAAACAGATGTTTAATACTAAACACAACCCTAAATACAACTAGACCTACTCATTCCAACAATATAACCTCTGTTCATGTAATTAAACTATACAGAAATGAGACACTGAACTTTGCACTGTATCAAAGCACGCTGAGTCAGAACTGTACCATTTAAAATATGCAGGAATTTTGCGAAGAGCCTGGAAAATATATCTTAGTCAGAAACACTATATGTTGTTTGTTTCTTATCTTAGAGGGTTTTCTCCAAAGTCTTACAATTAGCTATATAGCCATTGTCTGATCACAGTAGTGTATTTACATGCTAGTCAGACCTGAACACTGGTTAGGAACACATTCACTTTATATAAATGAAAAATGAATGATAAAATGAAACTCTGGAAAAAACTTTACCACCCTAACCCTGTCACTAATAATCTTCCAACATACAAAGATTTCCAGTGGCATTTTAATTTGCTCTTAAGTATGTGCACATTATCTTGCAAGCTTCATTTATACTGTTGCACACTGTTGTTTCCATATGTTGTGCGCTTCAGTGCATGGTCTCACATATATCTCAAAAAATGTTCCCCTCTTAATTCTAGGGAGTAGCTCCAAGACTACAAGAGTTACTTAAACTAAAAATGAAAATAACAATTGTTGCTTAGGAGTAGCCAAGTTTCAGTTCAGGGAAATATGAAATGGAGAATAAACCCATACAGTGGAAGAAGAATCAGGCAAGACAGGCCCAGGTAAAATCTTCATAAAGCTCAAGAAAGAATATAGGTAATAACCTACTGCTGCAAGGAAAGCTAGAAGTATCTTGACATAAAGGGGACTGGAAAATGGGCTTTTTTTTTTTTTTTTTTTATAGACTTCTCTAGAAATGGAATAACTGGCTATGTCACTTGAGTGGCTCAGGAGATTTTGTAAACAGCCTTCACTGAGATCATCAGAAGAGAATATTGCCTTCCTAGCTAGTCAAGACCAGCTTGGAGAAGTGTATACATGGCTTGGTACGAAATAGAGTACAGAAGCTAAAAATAAACTTAATCAACAGATTTGAACTGACTTCAAGCCACTAATTTTTTTCCTGAGAGGTGGCTTTGTTCAGCGTGTCCAGAACCATGATGGCGAGCATATTGAGCCTTGTGGTGGGAGTCACAATCCTTTCTGATAACAGAGACATTCCAACCTTTATAAAATTGGGAGTGGCTTCTTACAAAAGAAGTTTTAGCTTTTTAAGTTTTAGCTTTTAAAGTAAGTGTTAGTTGGCTTCATCTCAACAACTTACATTTTCAATTGACTCCCCCCACCCTCCCCTTTTTGTTTAGAGATGCAAGCATAGTACTCAGAGCGCTAGTTTTGTAGGAAAGAAATTTAAAAACAGCAGGCAGCTTGTGCTGATAGGAAGCACAATACAAACAAGAAAAATATTGCAATTCATTTTCTTATTTAACCCTGAGGTACAAAGTTGATTTAATGTTAAATTTATAAATCCATTTTGCATAATGCTTGGCATGTAGAATACAAATGCCAATGCCAGTGACTTCAAAATGGTAAACATCATTCAGTTATTCCTACATGTTTGTTTTTGTTTTTTTTTAATAGTACACTCAGAAACGTTATATATTTAAAATCAGCCCAAAAAGATATTTTTGTATCTATTTATAATAATCAGACTTGGGTTTATTTCATGTTATTTAAGCAATTGTAGTGGTTCTTGAGCCACTAGAAATAGGATTTCTACAAGTAAAAAAGGCATATTACCTAAAAAAGGCAGCCAGAAAACCAATATTAATACAAGACAAAGACTGACATCATCCTCTTATGTTTTTAGCTTATATGAAGTTATTTTATCCAAGATATAAAGATACAAACTAAAATTAATACCATAGCCATAGATATTTTGCTACCTATAAAAAGAAATTAAATACAAGCCCCACATATCCTATAAATTGAGATTACACTACTGATTAGGACATAATGTTTATTTCATTCTTTTTGATGTAGTATATATGAAGTATGAAAGAAAGCAAAAATGTCCTCCCCTGAAATTCTGACTTCACTAGAGAGACAAATATGCACCCAACCCCTGGCTCTGAGATAGTCAAGTTCAAGTAAAGCCTGTGAACTTGCATCCCACTCCTTTCATGACAGTTAAAGTGCAGATCTCAACACAAAATTATTCTTTTCTACACAGTCCATTTGATGGTCTCAGAATATCAAAATACTTTCAGAACATAGAATTCAAAGGAATTTTCTTAATTTTTCAATAGTACTCTCAAAACAAGAGAAGTATTTCTAGCTCAACCAGTTAGGAACTGTAAAATATTTCTCACATAAGCACATATTTATCTGCCATAACGTCTTAATGCAACATGAATACCTATTACACTAAAAACTCCACTTCTTTCTGTCTTGAGGTAGTCATTACAGTAATCATTTAACCTGGCAGCTAAATGTGCGTATACTGATTTATGCATTAATATGCACTTAATCCATTTTCTCATTAGCTGCACATTCAGAAGGTACTGGATGTTTCTGTATGTATAAACAAAAACACTAAGAAAAAAACCCTGAACAGAGAATAATTTAAAATAAATTATTTTAGTATGTTTGGACAAATATAGTGAGTTTGTTATCTTCAGACTTAAAATATATTGTCCTGGAAGATTTGATCAAAATAAATAATAAAAGAAGCCCTGTAGCATGTACCAAGTTTCCAGCAATATTGATGTGCAGATTGCAGTGTCAATACACAGCATCCTTTTTCAAATATCAAATTTATCATTTACCATGAGCAGTTTCACAGCACTTCCAGCAGGTACATGCTGAACCCAAGTGTCTGAGCATATCTCTAAAATTAGTTTCATAGATAGCCTACAGCACACAAAAATGCTGGAGAAGTGGACATATTCTTGAAGATTTAAAAATATCAAACTCTGAATGCTGTAGGAAAAGAAAAAATAATCCAAGTCTTAGCTTGCTAAAAGAAAATAGTCTCATTTCTGTTTTTTTCATTTTAGTGGAGTTTAAATTGCCCATTGTTTTTAAAGCAAAGCAGAAAAATGATTGACATTTTGATAAATGTCATAGAATTAATTAAGTTGCAGTGGACCTTTGAAGGTCTGTCATTCAAAGCACAGCCAGTACAGGTCAGGTTGTGCAGGGCCTTCTCTGGTAAAACTGTCAGTATGTCCCAGGAACAGGTTCCACAATCTCTCTAGACAGCTTTGTCTAGTGTTTAACTATGCAGATTGTAAATTTTTAACTAGTACAATCATTCCAGAATTGTAAGAAAAATTGTAGTAAATTGTAAACTCAAAGCTTTTCTTTTAATTTCATGCGGCATCTATAAAATTACACTGTAAGTTTGTCTAAATTAAAAAAAAAAAAAGTAATCCAAAGGAAAATTAGCAATATAAAATAAATACAATTTCTTCAGAATTTTTTGGTGTCTTGTTGATAGTTCATATCTGAAATCTATATTCTTCCTTCATAATTTTCAGGAACAACATAAATACAAAAGTTAACAGTATTAAACATTGACACAGTGACTTGGCCTTTAGCATTTAACATTTAATGGTTTGAAACCAGCATTCAGAAAAATGAAAGTCATGCAACTACAGATATGTGATAAGAATACTGATAATGAAGAATTTCTAGCTTAGATTTAAATTAGGCCTTACAGTTCAGATTTAAATATTATAGAGAATTTTAAGCCTTTGAAGCTTATCCTCTCACTGAAACAGTCTTTACTGCTACAGCTGTCACTGCAGCCTTTCATTATCACTGACTTCAACTTCAAAAATTTCCTTTTAATTTCATCTTTGTAATCTTATTGTCTCAGATTTTAACTTTTGCTACAAAATGATAATGCAGATACCAAAATTAAAAAAGGTTGAACAGACGCGTTAACTTTCTGTATTAAACAAAAGTAAATTATCATTATTCAATTCCTGTGAGATGTATTGGAACCACAGCTTTGGTCAGAGATCAATAATGCTTAAAGCAGTCAACAAAATTGGGACAATGCTGCTAAAATTTAAAGATTCCACCAATCTTACTGATTTGAAATCAAAATCTGTCTGTGATTCCAAAGTCCATAATTAGCTCTTTTTCCCCACTAAAATGTCCAGCAATCACTGCTTCCTTTTTTTAATTTTCCCCTTTTCTTTCTGCGTGAATATAATATTGACAGTATCAACCATTCTCTTTTTCTTAAATATTGTAACTATTACCATTAGGTGGACCTGCTTCTGGGAGTTGTGAAAACCACTACTTAGATGCTCTCAGATGGATTTGGAGCTACAGAGAGTTTTCACAGTAGCCAACAATCTGCCTGAAGCTAAACCTGCTCCACTGTTTAACACGTAAAATGACGAATCTATGTAACAACACACAGGAATGTGCCCTGGACAATGTATCAGGAGGATTAATTTTTTTTTTTTTAATCTTACTGTTTACTCTCACATTATTATCCTGCATGTCATTTGATGTCAGTTTGCATATTCTCAACTGCTAAGCAATTATATTTACACTTAACCCGAGTGCCTGAGTTTACAGTTGTTGAATGTTTTGTCAAGAGCTGTTACAGACCTTCAATAACACCTCAAAATGGTTTCTACTGACATTTAAGATAAATAGATATTCATGATATTTTTCTAAATGTCTTTAACTCTTCACAGAATCAAGTACAAAGAAAATTTCCAGGTTTTCCGCAGGAAAAAAAATGAGAGCGTAGAATTATTTTAAAATTTGCAAATCTACATTAGAGTTTCTGTGCATTTTACATTAGCTGTTTAACACTGGATGTAGTGCTACAGTGTTATAAAAAGAAGACAATAAAAAAGAATTATAACTCCCCTCAAGAATTTTAAATTCTGCTACAGATGCTATAATGAACCATCTAAATTCTGGGCCGGAGTGTGTACAGTACTGTACCTACCTATGAAAAAACTCACCAATGACTCAAGACAGTCAAAAAAGTGTTGACTAACAGAACTCATATTTATCCAAGGAACATTCTGGCACACATAACTATCTGAACAGTAAATCTTTCAGAAACTATCTGCTAACTATACAAGCCCTCAAATACTTTGAAAATTCATTCTCTTCTGTCTAAGTTTAGGACTGCGAAAAAAGGAAGACAGTAAAAAGCAAATTATCAGGTTGTGTGTTGTTTGTTGTTTTGTTTTTTTTTTAAATCAACTCAGAAAACATTTAGAAGCTAATGGTTAAAATAACTTAATTCTCTATGTACATCTAAAAATCCATAAATGCATCAAAAGAATTAAATGTCTTTATAGCATATGATGAAAACATTTGGGCTTCACTAAGCAGCAGAATTGCATTCTTTTTCCTCTGGCCTAGTTAATATTTCAGGACAATCATTTCCAGCAGGATAAAGCAGTATCCTCAAGACTACTAAGGTTCATGAAACACTGATCTGTAACTGTGAGTGAAACAAAACAATGAGTTAATACCATTGCATATTTTAGAGTCAAGAAATTGATGCTATCAGAAAGAATTTGGAAATGAGAAGCATTTTGCATACAGTCACTGAAATTTCCAAATCAGTGAGTCATTGAGTAATTCCGTTTGCATAATAAATCTGTCCAACCACCAGCTGTTGTAACAATGTGAAATTTAATAAAAGAAAATATAACAATAATAAATTTTAGGTAATAAATCCCAAAAATGCACCTGGTGTCCTATCTGTCTGCATTGGCTTTACACACAAACAGTTATAACCACATTGTTTAGTCATGGCTACTGCTGATTCTTGACAGAATGCATAAGCAAATCTTCTGAACAGAAGAATATTGCTTGAAATACTTCAAGAAAATATTGACTGTATTATGATCTGAATAATATAAATGTAGAAATATTTCTATAGAATTGGAAATTTTTGACTCTCAAGGGGTCATTCCTTTTTAAAAAGGGAATTATTTTCCATTTATTTATAGCACATGCCTATAAAATGTTTTACATATGGAAAGGATCATTTGCATTTTCATGGAAGGAAGATTTTGAGTTAAGTTACACAAAACTTCTTACATAGTTTCCATAAATATCTGATTTCTGCTCGTATCACAAATAAACTTTTTCAAGACAGTATTTCATGCCCATCTCAACTTTGGTGCAGTCTATATCTTTCAAAGTGTAACAACTAGAAGCTTTTGTTGAAATTGATATTTCAAAATGCTTTTTGATACCAAATCACTTAATCACCAAATCACTAAGGTATTTTGAATCAATTTATTAATGCTATATAAATGGGGTTTTTAACACCATTTTCCATCAAAATCACGTCTCACATGTTTTATATTTATGGAATAGATCTTCAATAGTGTCTTCCATATCACAAATTAAAATAGGAATATTTTCTTGAGTAGCTTTCCTAGTTAGAACTATTTGGTCAGAGCATAATTTTACTATTAGGGATTACTTTCAAAACCACTGCCTAATTAAAAGGGTTACAATATTAGCATTCTCTTATAGATTTTTATATTTTCTACTAACAAAATCAAGAAAGTGGTTTTGGTACTAGGCAAGTGTCTGTTATATTGGGAAAGCTACACATATTAGAAAGAAATGGTGGTCAGATAGTAAGATTTATCCAGAGTACTGCAGATTTTTCACTCTCAGAATCTAGAGATGTGACTTTTTTGTAAAGCTGTTGTTGAGGAATAACAGGCTGAAAGAAAAAGAAACATATATTTATTATCATATTTATAAAGTAACAAAATGAAGCAGATAAACCTCATGGGATTCTCATTCATTTACTTGTCTCTTCATAACATTTGATGAGAAAGCATACTTTCTATGATGTAGGCAGTATTTCTTTTTATCAGTCAATCTATTATGTTTTCTTAGGGCATGAAACCAGTAGCAAGTGATGAAATCTACACTGCTGTTTATAGCAAGGTAATACAGTTAATAAAATGTGCATTAATGGCTTCCTCTCAATTTGCAAATATTACACAAAGATGCATAAGAACTGGCAGATAGAAAAAGAAAGAATAAAATTTTGTTCCTGAAGATAATACAGATACAGTTACATCCAACGTACAGCAAAACTATGTCTTTGCAGAGAGATGCAGTCAGCATACTGGAAAAAAGTAAACAGATTTAATTTCTTACACAAGGTACCATTCATTGTCAAGCATATCTTCTAAAAGCTTCATGATATTTTGATTTTGGACATAAATTTTCACTTCCTTAATTTAGATCCTTTATCTTGGTCATTATTTCTCTTCTATTTCTTTTTCTATATTTGAATAGTATTTTTTTTGTAGTTTTCTATTATAATAGTTTTAATCACAAGGTCTTAACACTTAAATGGGCATTTCTAATATCCTTATACACATATTCATTTTCAAGCTAGAGATTGAAGAAAGACATGTGCAATTAGGGCATTAACAACAATTTCTATTTGTTGTGGTTTAACCCCAGCTCGTAACTAAGGACCACACAGCTGGTTGCTCATCATGTCACTGCCAGTGGGGAGGAGAAAGTAAAGTACATTGTTTGAGATAAAAACAGCTTAGTAACTGAATCAAAATAAAATATAGTAATAATTGTAGCGAAGAGAGAGTGGAACAAAACACTAGAGAAACAAGTGTTGCACAATAGTTGCTCACAACCCACTGACCAATACCCAGTGTGTTCCCTGGCAGCCATCTGCCCCCTCCAGCCAATCTCCCCTCCCTGTTTATATATTGAGCATGGTGTTCTGTGGTACGGAATGTCCCTTTGGCTGGTTTAGGTCAGCTGATCTGGCTGTGCTTACTCTCAGCTTTTTGTGCATCTCTCACTGGCAGAACATGGGAAACTGGAAAGTCCTTGACTTAGGGTAAGCACTACTTGACAACAACTGAAACATCAGTGTGTTGTTATTCTTATACTAAATTCAAAATACAGCACTTTACCAGCTACTAAGAAGAAACTCAACTCTATCCCAGTGAAAACCAGGACTGTATTTTTGGAAAGCATTTCCAGTTTTTGTTGTCTAGTGTTGTAACAATGTACCTTGTTACGAGCATGTGTCAGGTTTCCTAAAAGGATCTGCCACTCCCCATTACCAAACTGACACCTTTTTCTGACATTTTTAAGATACCATTGATCCTTGAGACTGGCAGCAAAATGACAGCGACTATGTAGATTTTAAGTGATTCAGATTAAACCAGTCTTACTGAGCCATCAAAGAATGTGTCAGTGATTCACATTATGTTCTTATCTTGTGCACAGTAGAGGCACATACGTTTACCTAAAAAAAAGCATAATTGCTATTATTACACAAGTGTTATTGTAATCACTGCCTTTTAACAATACGTTGCACCTGTTTTCACATTATTTATTGATTTGCAAAGCTTTGTTTCTCCTGCTCAGCTCTCCTGCTCTCTCTCTTCTTGTCTATGTGTCTGTGTCACCTCTGCCAGGGAGTAACCAGACTGGGGTAGAATGGTTACCACTGATGGTTGCTCTAGTGAGATTGTGGTGCTTTAGTTTTCTTGGTTTTGGTTTAGGCCTTCCTTGGTAACCAGGTTATAACTAAGGAAGTATTCCACACCATTTTCTTCACATAATCTGGGGTATATAAAAATGGGGAGTTTCCTCCCTCTCTCTCTCTCTTCCTTTCGTGTGCTTGGACGACATCAGGTCTCTGTCAGCTCAGCTCTTACCTCTATGAGCTGAGGCCTGTCTGAGAAACTGCTGTCCCAGCTGCGTGGAGGGGAAGGACCTGCTTTCTCTTAAGGGGAGTTTGGTGAGATATTATTGTATTAGTTACTTATTGAGTTTTTCCCCGAGTTTACAAGTGTGTGTATCTGTTTTGTTTGGTTTTACCCATTTTTGTGCCACTTCCCTTTCCCCCTTTTCCCTTTTGGGGTTGCTCTGGGATTTGTTCTGTAGATTCATAGTGTTTGATTGTACTAATTGTAAAATATGTGAATATATATATATATATATATATA
>JAWWEW010000088.1:32950890-32964028 GCA_035583185.1 Anabacerthia variegaticeps
CAGAGTAGAGGATCAGAACCACTTTCCTCAACCTGCTAGCCACAATGTTTTTGGTACAGCCTGGGATACACTTGGCTTTCTGGGCTTCAAGCGCACATTGCTGGGTCATGTCCAGCCTCTCATCCACCAGCACCCCAAAATGTTTCTCAGCAGGGCTGCTCTTGAACTTCTCATCCCCCAGACTCTATTGATAATGAGGGTTGCCCACACACAGGAGCAGCACCTGGTCTTATTAAAACCACATCTGATTCTCATGTGTCCAGTTCTTGAGCTCTTCCAGGTCCCTCTGGATGGCATCCCATCCTTCAGGTGTGTCAACAGCACCACTCAGCTTGGAGTCATGTGCAGATTTGCTGAGGGTGAACTCAATCCCATGATTCATGTCATTAATGAAGATACTAAATAACACTGGTCCCAACATGGACCCTTGAGGGACACCACTCATCATTGATGTCCACACAGACTCTGAGCCATTGAGCACTATGTTCCGGATGTGACCTTCCAACCAATTCTAATCCACCCAGCAGTACAGCCATCAAATCCATCTTTCTCCAACTGAGATAGAAGGATGTTGTAAGGGACCATGTCAAAGGCTTTACAGAAGTCCAGATAAATGACTGAATAAATTAGCTTGAGACCTCTAGTTTATCTATGAAGTTGAAAGTAAATGAGACTTTCTCCATGTATCTGTCCCAGAAGGGGAGAATAACCAAGGTTCTTGTTAATAAAAACCTTGGGGTGGATTAGAGTGAAATGACACTGAATTATTGGTGTTTGTAAATATAAGTTTGTAAATAAATAAATGTTTGTAAATAAATATATAGAAATATAGAGAGTTTATTTTAGAACAATTGTGTTTCAAAGCAAAACAGGTGTAACTGTTTTGGTTGTTATTATCTATAGTAATACAGGAACATTGAAGCATAAAAGTAACAGCACAGGAACTGTATAAGGAATGGAAGGAAAGACAGGGTAAAGTGGAAAGATTGATATAGTTATGGCCCACTGGATTCAGCAATGAAACGTGGTAGTTGTAGTTTTAATGTCTGTGGATTGAAATGATGGTCTTGATCCACTAGGGACAGGGAAAGCCTTCTTACAAAAAGCCCAGGCAAGATAAGAAATGTCCTTGAGGTTTCCCAGGGGGATTTCTACAACAGAGTCATCATGTAAAGGAGGACATTGGCATCATAAGAAAGATTATCCCGTCTGGCAGAACTTGCCTCTTATCAACCTCTTCCCTTATCTGGAACTCCAGTTTGTATGCATACCTTTCTGCACCTGGGGTAATCGGACAATAGCACTTGCTTATGCTTTTGCAGTAGGCATATTCAGGGAGAGGTAGGATTTGCTGGATGAGCAGGTGTTTTTTTCAGTTTGACAAAAGTCTTTTGGTGATCTTAGCAAAGTTCAAGCCTTTATCCATTTCAGCCTCTGACACTGCCCTATACCCAGCATTTTATGTTAAGATTTAATTAGTTCCAGATTCATTGGTTTAACATGAAGCAAGGGATACTCAATATTCTGGGAGAAACATATAAAATGATGCAGAAGCATCCCAAAAAGAACAGTCAAATCAAATCTAGAACAAAGCTAAGAACAAATCAGGTATAGGAACAATGAAACTACATGCAGAGAGCTGGACAAAATTATCAAATGCTTCTCCAGTATGATCGTCCTCTATTGCACTTTTTCCCCAAAAAAAACAAATAAAAATAACAATGAGCAATTAAAATCCCCAGTATTATTCCATAATAAAGATTAAAGAGAGGAAAAACATATAGTAGTATATTCTAAAAAAAAAAAAAAAAAAAAAATCTAAAACTTTTTATAGCCTTTATAGCCTTACATGAAGAAGCTGCAAATACCTAGTAGTAGGTAGGAACCCAAGTCATAGATGAAAATCATTACTACTACATGCAGTAAAAAGACAGAAAAAAAGAGCAAGCAGAAAATGAATATACATTATGCTGCAATTTGAAACTGCAGTGTATGAAGATTGCCATTTTTTCATCTTCAACCCACATTAATCTTACAACAGTAGAATCTTCCAAGAGTCCTGATAAGGTACGCAACTCTTTAATCTCCTCTGTGTTCACGTGGATACATCAAAAACCTGACAGTGCTCTTCTGGGTCACTGAAGTACTTTCTGCTGAGGTATTCTATACCAAGAGTACATGAGGTCTTCAAGTAGAATGCTTTTTCCACTTGTCCCCCTTTAGGCTCACCTCCGTCTCCAAAACAGACAACAGTATCACACTGTCACTCCAGAAATCCAGATGTCTTCCTCCCCACTGTATCCTCATGGCACTAGCGTACATTGTGCACTGATGTTTACCAAAGCTTTATGCTTCTGTGGACTTGGTGTGCCAGGCAATCAGACAAATCCACAGTCCTTTAAACAGAATTATTCCTTTCCTGTTCTTGGCATAAGGAAAGGAACACCTGTTTCTGGTCAGAATCTTTCACCACAATCAAGTAAACCATTCTTGTTCCTTCTTCTGTGTGTAGGGAATCAACCGTTGCCTTCTATTGTCTCAGCAGCAGGTGGAATGACAGTCTTCTTGGATGACCCCTTTCTTCACAGCTGACTTCTTCCCCAGATGTGCAGATGTGGGCTTCAAGGTAGGTTAACCATCCCATTTCCTCATGTCCTCTCCCTGGTCATGCAAGAAAAACCAGAGTGCACATGGCATGGTTGGGATGGAGCTAGGTTTCTTCATAGCAACCAGAATCTATACAGTTCCAAGTTTGTGTAGGACTTTTCTGTTTCTATCACCTTGGCTGCAAGGTCACATTAATAAATCTATTACAACAGCTGCAATTTAAAAATAAAAAACTTTATTCATAATAGCTTTAAATATGAATGCATTCAGACAATTTCCTTCCAAGAAGGTAAATCAATACACTTAAATATATGGTTATATAATAAATAGAAATTGTACCACTGGCTGTCATTTCATGTCCAACTTGATGAACTAAACAATAGTGTAAGAATACTGTGTTCTAAGAAAATAAATGTGACTAAATTAATTTATATCTCTCATTAGGAAAACAATAACACCATAAACTACTTTGACTAGCCTTTGTGAAAATACAGTGGCAGATGGTGGTGTCAAAAATCCATATTGTATTACTATATTGTCTAAAAATCACTTTCACTGTTGACAATGTTATTTATCCCTACTTAAGACAGTACAAAAAAAAAAAAAAAAAAAAAAAAGAAATATCCCAAGAATGTTGTGATGCAATTTACTGTTTAACTTTAAAGTATGTAATAGTCATGATTCAAGTAGACAGAGGTTTGAGGTCCTAATGAAAACTGCAGGCACATCTGCATCGTACAATCAAGATCTTCAGTTGGCCTATAAGAAGACCAGAGAATCCAAATACTGGAGTTGTACCATGTGAGGATTCAGAATCTTAACCTCTATTCCACCTTTTCATAATTGATCCAGACTAAAATTTCCATTTTCTTCATCTGTCACAAGCAGAAGTTTGCTGATGAAATAGGAATCCAAGTACAGTTTTCTTTAGTCAATATTTTGCCTTTAAGATGGGATAGTGTGGGGTCAGTAAATACGTCACTGAGTCTCACTAATTATATTAGACTGTTCCCCTTTGCAAGAGTTATAAGTATATATTTGGAGTTCAGTAAAAACTTTAAGCTGGAACATAAGTGCATAGTTTTAGACATCTGTTGCTCTTATTCACTGAGAAATAAAATGGAATCCAGGTTTTTCTTTGGCTCAAAGAAAGGTCACAGACATCAAAGAAAATGCCAAACAGCCACTAGTATGTGATTGTGTCCTGTGTTGGGTAACTTAACAGGAAATTTACTAAAGCAAATACTTGTTTGAAATATTACATTTCTACAAATTAAATAGAATTTTTAAGCTATCTGAAATAATTTCATTTTTCAAATCTTATTAGTTAAATATAATATAAATATTTGCTTGTTAACTGGCTTGAAAAGAAGGTTTCATATGTTGTCCCTGAGAAAATCCCTAGAAACTCATTACATTCATGTTCATATCAAAGTAAAAAATCAGTAAAAGAGAAAAAATTTACAAAACATATACTTTGGAAGAGTCAGATATGGAGAAAATACAGGCAATTATGCAAGGAGTGCATAATAGAGGATCCCACAATAGCACTGTCAAAGTCTAGAACACAGGAACATGCTAGGAAGATACAGAACAGATGGAGACATGAAAATCAAATCAAATGTGCACACCACAGAACACAAAGTAGGACAGGTGATCCCTTAACAGTGTCTAAAGGAGAGTTCACAGCAAGCGCAAAAGTTATCTAGGTTTCATATATATGGTATATATACACATAAGTCAACAAAGAAAGTAGAAACCAAACCTCATTAGGTAGTAGCCCAAATAATTATTAGCATAGTAAAGAAGAAAATAAAAAGGTGAGCACAATCAGTATTTTCACCGTAGCCACATACAACACTAAAATAGAAAGAAAACTGCATTGTAAACCAAGCAAAGACTTTGGAAGTTAAGAAGTTAGCCTAAGGAAGAAAAAAAATATCCTGACTTGCCACAGAGAATTCATTAAATATTTTTACAACATTTTATTTTCACTTTCCTTAAAGTTTTCTGTACTTACATGCAATCATACAATTCTGTCTTTTATGCAAGATAGGTGTATATCTTGATTTTTCTGGAGCTATTTGTTGTAGGTGAAAAAATTGCTTAAATTATGAATGTTATTATGTACCAAATAATTAAGTGTATGTATGGGACATTGTCAAATACTGAACTTTTGAACCCTTATACAGAAACCTTCGACCTGCTAACTGCAAATGATACAGTTCTGGTGTAAATTTTGACAACATCCTGGTTAAACAGTAGTGACTTGTCCTGAATTGTCCAAATAATAGATATGAGACAGAACCACCAATTAATAAATTGGTCACCTGTTGTGTTTCTGTACATAGATTGTTTATATTGGGGAAACTGATGCTTTGGAGGATTCAAAAAGAGTAGAAAATGCCAAACCCAAGAGTTTCCAAAGGGAAGGAAGAGTTTTTGAAAGAAGAAGGTAAAGATCTTGGCTGTAGCAAAGATCCTGTAAGTGAGTGAAGATGCTAAAAGTCAGAGATTTCTGTGGATGCCCAGTGACTTCGGTCACAAACGACTGTCACTGAGAGTAGAAACACAGTAGAATCCAACACAACTTTCTGCCTAACCGTTGCAGTGACCTTGCTCCTGAGCAGGGATGTCAAGTCCCCTTGGAGGTAGGTAGGGGTGGCTGGGCATGAGCAAACAAGTGAAACAAGCAAGGTAAAAGTTCTGATCTCACTGCTTAAATAAATCTCAGTAACCAAATTCCCTAAAGGTTGCTTGTTCTGTCTCACTCTTAGAACTGTGCAGTGTCTGTGATTCTATGTCTGATACTGAAAGACTTTTCAGAAAAGGCTTGAGAACAGGCAAAAATGAGGAATTTATATAACAGTTGCTTTTATCTGCTGAAAGCGAAATAAACTACTAGATTAATAGCCTTTGCTTGTCTTTCTTGAGTTTTGCAGCTGGATTCTTTCACGATATATCTGGTCTTTCCGTTAATAAACACTTAAAGGCAATTGATAAATCAAGAGCAATTAGCTAGCAGCACAAGTGTCTCCTACATTTTTTGAGAAATGCACAGAGAATGTGGACTCAGTTGAACAACAGTAAAAAAAAAAAAAAAAACAAAAACAAAAAAAAAAAAAAGAAAAAAAAGAACCCTGACACTGTCAACTTTCTAAGAGATAGATGGACAAAGAGTTATTGTTTGACTACTATAGCTCATATCACCCAGTCTGCAAGTCTTCATCACCCTACTTGACCTCAGCTATAATCTAGTTTCTCTTGAAACTGAAAGGGTTACTTCTGAGCTGAAAGGTGTTATAAATACTACTTGGTGATAATGTAAGCTTATTAAAATATATAGATTTTCATTTTTATTTTCCAGTGACCTACCAATTATATTCATAATAATCACGTCCACCATACTTCTGTAGACTTTTCATTTTAAAGAATCTTGTATTTGCATAAACAGCATTAATTGCCAATCAGAAATCTGTGCTTTATTTTTGACACTGTGTTTACTACCACTGCAGCACTGAAACTGGAAGAAAGACATTATTTAAATTATTTCAATGAAAGAAACATACTAAATCTTTTCTTTTATTATTATTTTATACAAGCTACCACATCTGTGACATAAAATGTACTGATCACTTACTGTTGATTAGACTTCTAAAAACTTGTTTTATCTCTGGCTTCTGGTTTTTTTTTATTTCAGTTTTTCTTCTGATTCCAGAAGTACTGACAGTTCCATGTCTGCAGATGCACTAATTTAAAATGACATTCAGAGATCTTGACATATATACAATAAACAATATATACAATAAACAATATATAAAATATAGTTTGGCTTCAAGGTATAACTTTTAGAGATTCAAGTTGAAAGGAAAAAGGAAAACAGGTATGTTTTTTAGAATACATCAGTAAGTTGTACTAAAAATACTTTTTCACCTTTCATATCTTTTTTGCAACAAAGAGGAGGGCAGTCTTTAAATTTAATTTTGTTTGTACTTACTGCAATGTATAGAAAAACAAAGGGACTTTTTGATAGCTAAAAAAAAACAAGAACACACTCCACTGAGTAAATTGGTGTCTACAAACCAGACAAGTCTTAGGATGGTAAATTTATAAAATAGATATTATTTTAGATTAATTTAGTAGTGGTTTGACAGCCTCAGAGAGTAGGCTCATCCATCAATAGAGCAAGCTACTTTTCTTGGGAAAAAGGTGTACAAATTTCTACATGCTGATGTACCTTCAACAGTTACAAAGGTCTGCACTGAAGTCTACATTTTTTACGTGTCATGGTTTAAACACATTACCATCAACTGATGTTCTAGACACTATAATTTTGTAGTCATGCTGAAACTTATCAGTAAATGCCAAGTTTATAATGATAATGTGTGGGTTAATCCTATGGAATAGAAGTATTTCTCAGTCTCCATTCAGGTACTACTTTCTCTACTATTTCTTCCATTCAGTGATTCTACCATTAAAAAACTGTACAAATGACATAAATGTCTCAGAAGTTTTTTCTGGCAACACTTTGATGAATATTTATCAGGATTTGTTTGAGGAGTCAAATATATTAAAAATCATTTGTTTATTTCTATACAGTACCAAGCTGTGTCAACAAATCCTGAGAACAGTAGTTCTCACTAAAAATCCCCCAAACATAACTTATGGCAAATAAGTTCAAATTACTTCTTGGAGGGGTTTATTATTAACTTGTTTTACAGACTCCAAGCATGCTTATTTATTTCATATCTTGAATGACTGTCAGTTCATGCTATAAGGTAAACTTTAAATGACAAATGGAATAAAACTATTTCCACCCTGTTACAGACACAATCATGCTATATTCCCTTGGATATTATCCTTTTCTTGATATTTGCATACCACCTGAAGGCTTGTATCTCAGGAGCACCACTCGCTGCTACATCAAGTTGTTTAGAAAATTTAAGTTATTTTAAAATTAAATTCATGCTCTCTTTCTGTGCACTTCACAGTAAAACACCAGTAATTGCTCCCCAAGTGTGACTGCTTAGATATTAATTTTAGATAGCTGAAAGACAAACTGCTTATCATTTAACCGTGTAGGCCTATTTTTAAAAGATTTTTTTGCTAACTCCATTACTGAGAAGTTATGATGAACTGGTCAACTGCACCACAAAGCTACTGTAGTTCTGGATTAGTCCATGATGCAACAGGTATACCCCTGAAAAAACTATGGTTTATACATAATCCTCTACTGGGGGCAGGTGCATCCATTAAGACTGTGGTCCCTGGGTAAGTCTTAGCTGCCTACCAGAGTAAAATTGCAACATACTACTATTCACTTAATATCATGAGCAATCTCCCTCTCCAACACAGTACTTTTAGGCTAAAATGGCAACCAAGAACATAAACCAAAAGACCACTGACTGGACAGCTAGTTGGGGGAATAACAGAGTGTATATGGAGAACATAAAAGGAAACTGTAAAATTGAATACTCGAATGGAAAAGTAGATACATAGTGATAAGTAATGTCCTGATTGTTTAAGGAGATTGAAACCCACAACTATGAGACCAAATGGAATAATCAAAATGGAGGGGAAAAAAAAGACAAAACAAACATAATTTCCTTTGAAATATCCCCCAATAAAACACTTAGATTTGCTGCACCTGAAAATCTTCTCTACCCAAATATAAGCCTCACATTTCCAAATACTTTTCTATATGTTTGACTTTAAGCAATGGATTAGTTCTTTTTAAGCAAATGGTATGAGTATCTTCTTTTCAGTAAATGAGGCCATTCATATGCTCAAAGTGTTTTGTGTGTGTGTGTGTGTATATATATAGATATACATATATCTCTATATATATATCAGAATGAAATTTATTTAGAATATTAGCAGAGGAATCCATTCAAAATTTAATCCTACATTTTCTGTCATTATATTACATGGGATTTATGTTATTTTAAGGCATTTTAGATCAGTCATTGAAAATGTGTGTAGAAACCTAGTAGAAAATCTGATTCATCTAAGCCCTGAATAACTGGGAGGTTTGTTTGGTTTTGGTTTGGGAGGTTATTTTAGAATTAAAGAACCGTAGAATGAATTGAGTTGGAATAGACCTCAAAAGATCATCTGGTCCAATATTTCATGGGAAAGAGAACTTAGAACATTGCCTAGCACACCGTCCAATCACATCTTGAGAACTTCCAGTGACAAGGACTCTACCAGATCCTTGGAGGGATTCTTCCAGTAATTGATGGTTCTCACTGCAAAAAACAACAACAACAACAACAAAAAAAGTCTTTTTTATATAAGATGAAACCTCTCTTGGTGCAACTTGTACACATTTCTCTTTGATTTCTCCATGTGTTTTTTATAAAAGTTTGCAGAATGATTTGGAATGGATTAGACCTTAGAGAGATACACCCTTTTATGGCAACAAATTTACTTGGCTTGCTGCAGTTTGGTGAGAAAACATGGTGCAGTCATTATTATAAAGCAGGTCTTCCATAAAAAAGAGCCATAGATGCACATCTTTCCATGTGTCAGCACCTTCCTATATTAAGTCTTTCATGATTCCCACAAACTTGAGACCTTATAGACACAGTTGGAGGATATAAATCAGTGGCCTGCATTTGAGACAAAAGCTTCAGTTGTGTCTACAAATTTACTGTACATGAAAATTTGAGGGAGACAACTATGTTTTCTACCAACTACATGCAATTAATACTGTATATTAAAACTGCAGACAAGGTCAAAGGAAAACTGAGTTGCATTTACATGGAGTATAGTCATTAGGAACTTCACTTATTGCATCAAAACTCAACTTGCCTAAACAGCCATCCTGAAAGAAAACTGTATAGGACTAAGCCCACATAAAATACCATTGACTTGAGTGAGAACTTACAAAGGAAAGCTTAGGATTTTCCCAATGACATATTCAGAGTTTAAAAATATGTAACAGTTCTATGGAGTACTCACTGTTTCTTTGTAATATGAGTCTTTTCTTGGACTTCTTTTAAACTGCCTTGAATTGAAGGCAAGATATCAAGCGTCCCTTTGATTAGAAAGCCAATTTCTCCTACATAGAAGAACTGTGCTCTTTGAGAGATATGTTAATAACTATAAAAAGAGTTTATCATTCAACATAAGTAGCTGAAATAGTAAAATGTTATGGCCAATGGATATCAAAGAGTAAATATTGGATCACATTAATTTATTTAAACAGTGGTGAATGAACAGTACTTCACTAGCTTCTATCACAGAATGCAAGGACAAAAATAAATGTGTCTATTTGTAAATAAAACATGTTCTTTTTCAATTCAAAATATGTAGCATCCATTTCATGGCCCAGATGATTAGCAATGCTGCATGCAAACCAGTCCAACTACAAACTAATGAAAAGCATGGAGAAGAAACTGACACAAATTAAGAGTTCGACTTGAATCAAGGAACACTAATTGAATAAATTACTAGAAAAATAACACAATTCACTGAATAAATTATTTTGTGAATATTATTCAATTGGCTTCAGCAGTTAGACTAATGCATCATAATCTGACACTAAAATTGACTGCTTCAATGAAAGGGCAACTTTACCAAGTGTCACCTCGGAACAAGTCTCTGCTTAGCAGGTTGCAAATCAAGATGATCTGTGTGAAAAAGAAATTGCTCAAAACACCTTATAGGTAGCAGTCAATCAGAGGTAAATTCTTCAATATTAATGGAATTTCAAGTGTCAAAAAAAAAGAAATGAGAGCTCAGGAAACAATAATAATCATCCATAAAAATAAAAGTATTCAGTAAATTAAATGTCTTAGAAGCTGAAAGTAAACCTAACCCATTAAGATGCTGACATCATGGATCACCCATTCCCTGAATGACCCAGTCGGAAGAGTATGAATGCAGTTTGATTGTTGTGCATGTATATAATGGAGATGTACCACATACTACATTTTTAGATTATCCTCTAGGTAATGGAATTAAGTAAATTTAAAGACTTAATTTTCTTTGAGATAAAAATAACAAAACTATGACTTCAAATTCCTGTCGTGGCATATACACTTTTTTAATGTTTTCTCATCTCAATCCATTGGGATACAGGGACATAACCCCTTCTCTGGTGATTCTTCTCTCTAACGAAAGACTTCCTTGTTTGTTGTTTGGTTTTGTTGGGGGTTTAGGAGGTGGTGAGGGTTGTTGAGTGGGGTGTTTATTTGTTTGTTTGTTTCTGGTTGTAGCATTTTTTTTTTCTTTGCGTCAATAATAATGTGAAAGTACTAATTCCAAACTGCAGCCTATGTTTCCAAGTCCAAACAAACTCAATGTTGTTTGGTCAATTACAAATACTGACTTTTTCTCAGAGTTAAAAAGCAATCTAAATTTCATTGCATTCTAAGAATTTTGATTATGCAAAATAGAGAGACTTCTTAAAATCAATTTTAAGACTCAGGTTTCTGACAACCCATAAAAAATGACCAAACAGTGCAAAATGGAATCATCTGTGCAAGTGAAAAGATCTTATTACTGAGGTGGGACCAAGTATCAGGTGGCAGAAGATAGGTGGGCTGCCAGGCATTCATAAACAATACTGGCTTGTGAACAAATGTTATCTCCTCTCTAGCACAAAAGTTTTGCTTGTGTGGTTTTGGAACACAGATTTCACCTTAAAAAAAACATAAGTCTGAAATTCAGTGTCTTCAATGTGTGAAGAGATAGTAGAATACACTTTAGAAAGTTGGTGCACTTTATCTAGCCTTTGCTCATGATCTCAATCTTATTGTGAAGGCATACTTAAAGAAGGGGATGCGGCCCTTTCAAACTTTTGATAATGTCCAGAATGATTTCAGGCAGTTTTTGTTAGTGCCAATGTAATCATATTACATGAGCAGAGTGATCTGCAGGACTCAGATTTCCATCATACCAAAAGAATTGAGTGGACTATTTGAAACTCACCTGTAGTGTCCTAAACCGTATTTTTTTTCAGAGAAGAGTGCTATAGTGACAAGCAAATATGTATTCCCCCTACAATGTTGTCCAACTACCAACTCCTGAGGAAGATGATTAGTGTCCTAAGATATTAAAATAACATTCCACAGCTGATCACAAGATACTGTGAATGTATCAGCCAGTTAATGCTGAAGGAGAGCAAACAAAGTTAGTTTCACAATTAGAGTGGCAACACTGGCTTTAAAATGAATGTCCTTCCAGGATGAATTCAGTTCTGGACAGTAGCAAGATTCAAGACCTTACAGAAGGGGGCCATAAGTTAGCAAAATATCCAGTTTCTCAATTCATGGTTCTTTTCACATGATCAAAAAATTATAAAGGTCATACCTCTGGAGGTCATAAGGGACCTCTGAATGTCCAGGAGGTCTGTCAATCTGTGGGTTGCCCAGGGTCATATCCAGATGGCTTTTGATTGTCTCTTGAGGAACTATACACAATCTTTTAGGCAACCTGTGAAAGTGCTCAATTGTACTCACATTAAAAAATTATTTCCTGAAATTCAGAGGGAACTTCCTGTGTTTCTGTTTGTACACACTGCCTCTTGTCCTATCTCTAAAAGAGCCTGGCTCCATCCTCTTTGTAACATTCCTTCATGTATTTGTACACTTCAATGAGGTTACACCTGAGCTTTCTCCAGTGTGAAAATCCCATCTGTCTCAGATTTTCCTCATAGATAAAAATAGGGACTATAAACACCTATGTGGATATTTGTTATACTCTCTTCAGAATGTCCATGTTAGTCCCGTACTAGGAAGCCCATAACTGAACACAACACTCAAGATATGACATCACCAGTGCTGAAAATGAAGGATAAGCTTGATTAACAAAGGATAAGAATAAACTTGTTGACAACAGTTTTAATGCAGCACGCGACACGACTGGCCTTCTTTGCTACCAGAGCACATTTCTGGCTCACATTCAGCTTGATGACTGACATGAAACCAGGGCTCTTTCTGCAAATGTGCTCACAAGATAGTTGGTCTCCAGGTGTATTGGTAGGGTTGTTTTGCACTTCTTGTGGAACTCCATGAGGTTCCAGTTGTCTCACTCTTCTAGCCCATCAAAGACCATCTATATGGCAGCTGGTTTATGAGCCACTGCTCCCATTTCAGTTTTGTCAGTAACTTGCTGTTCATCCACATAATCACCACCCTCTTGTGCTGACCACTTGCCACCTTTCAGGTCAACTCATTGTCTGTTCATCCTGCCCATACTTCATCAGCTTCTTTCTTAGCAACTTATGGAAAACAACCTTAACAAACTCCTTACTGAAGTCTGGAAGGTGTGGCAGTGGGCCTGTGAAGAAAATGAAGAAACCAGCCATAATGCTTTAAAAACTGAGGCTTTTACTGTATTGTAAAATGGATTCCTTGCCTTTTTCCCCTGAGTCACCTTTCTTCTTCCCAAGACCCCTTGAGAAAACTCTTATCTCCCTAGCTTAGTATGCAGAAATTTGCCTTCGCAGGACTATGTGAACCCCTCGTCCTGGTCCTTTTCCCCGTTGGTTGTTATCCCTCGATTTCTATTGTTTGTAACCAAA
>JAWWEW010000088.1:32964128-32981782 GCA_035583185.1 Anabacerthia variegaticeps
TTCCTAAATTTAAGGAGAGGGATTATTTTATTTCTTGGCCAATAAGATATCTTAGTTTTCCCTTCAAACTAAGACACAAGTACACTACCTTGCACTTGGCCTTGTTAGATTGCATGAAGTTCCCATGGGACCAGTCCTTAAGCCTGTCCAGGTCCCTCTGGATGGCAGATGCTCTTCAGGTGTGCCAACTGCACCATTCAGCCTGGTGTCACCTGCAAGTGTGCACTTGATCCCTTCATCCCTGCCATTAATGAAGGTATTAAATAACACTTGTCCCAGTACAGACCGCTGGTAACTTCTCATGAATTCATGTAAGTCAACAGATCAAACTTGAAACATGTAGAATATTTCTGTACTTAAATGTTGAAAGACCTGAAGAACTGAGCAGTGTCAGGATTTCAAGTAGACTGCAGAGATATTCTAGTCTGTTTGATATGTTTGACATTTTTGCAATTTCTTTCAGAATCAGAAGGTGGAACTAGTTAAATAAAGAAAGCTATGCATAGCTTTTTTTACATAGTCAAGAGTAAAAGCTCCTTTGATATTATTAAAGCCCAGTTCAAACTGCCTAGTCACAGTTTAATGTGTCATTTAAAACTCATTACAGCTATATAAAATTGTTTACTTTGAATAGTAATTAGTCTACAAAATTACTGGGGACCAGTTAAATAATTACAGAAGAAATTAGCAAATTAGTTAAAATAGTAAAGATATAATGATTTAGTGAACTAGTTGCTGACTGCCAACAGACCATGCAAAGTTTTGTAAATAAATTATTTTTTTAATTATCATCAGCTCTTATGTGTGGTTTAATGTTTAAGTAGAACAGCTGTATTTAGGCTTTTTACTAATAACATAGGAACGTGTGACCAAGAATCATTAAACACTTGAATGTTACAGGAATAACATAAATAGAAGTTCTGATGAGATATTTTTATTACAGACTCAAGTGCTTTTTTTTTTTTAGTATCAAATCAGATTTAGTCATGGTTTTCAAGAACCAAGTTGTGAATACATTATGATTTCAAATAATAATATGCAATATCTATACAGTGCTTAGTAGCAGTTTTCATGAGGTTAAAAAAAAACCCCACCTGTATGCATTCTAGCTATTGAGAACTATTTGAAGTACTCCTTCAGAAAAAAATATGTATCTGCTATCAAGCAAACTTTGAATGGCTTACTAATGTGAAAATATTTCAGAATCTTGTTTTATAAAAATATATTGTATCACATTATTGAATATTATTTCACAATCTTATGGTGTTATTTATCCTACAAAATGAAACAAATCTCTTGTTCTAGGTTACTACACTTTTAAGACTATAGAGCACAGTTTAGAGACCAACTTGATAGGTATTACATCATCTTATGTCTTATTCAGAACTGTTTTAATGGTGGGTGCTGTAGGCATGGGCACACAGAAATGGCTCAACAGAAAATTATAAACTGTCAAAAATTACTATATTCAAACTCACTCCCTGTCAAATGAGTAGTGTGGAGAAGAAACGGTTGAAAACAGAAGATTTGGCAAGGAGTCAGAAGGTTTTGCTCAAGAGACTCTTGCAGCAGGCAGTGCCAGGCCTGGGAAAGATTAGTGTGCAAAAATCCCATTTATTACATCTACTGATGTTTATCCTGTGCCTGTTTAGAGAAGTTAACTCCCCTGTTGCAGGCAAAGATAAAAGTTTTAACATTTGTGGAGACCTCGAGGGGAAGAGAAAAAAAATATAAAAGCACAGAGGAGATTATCACTTTGAAGTTATGCACATGCAAAAGGTGGTGTTAAAAAAGCACCAGAACAGGCCTCCTGGGGCTGATTTTGGCCCCCATTACATTTTGACTTAGCAGTGTATCCAGAGTTTCCAACTTCAGAATAATTTTTTCCTTAATACCTTAGCTGTGGTTTTGTCATCTGGGTTTACCTGAGTGCATATCACTTTTTAAAGGCTCCAAGAAATCATTTAATCAGTATTGGGTTTATTCCTTTATTAATTCCTTATCAAGAATGAATTTTACAGTAACTCATAACAGAAGTTATTTAATCTTTCCTCAGTGATGTTTCAATAAGATTGAGTGGCATAGGAACTTTCTAATGGAGTTCATAAAAGATACCGAGGAAGATGACACTCACACTGATGCATTTGCATCTCCTGTTCATATTTCTGCTTGCAAGACCATTTTTTAACTGGAGAGGCACTGAAGTGGATATCTTCCTCAGAAATTACAACTTAATCTGTAAAACCAATAGTTACTCAGCTTCAGCTCTGTGCACACACACACAAACCAAACCAAAAAACAAACAAAAAAACCCCAAACACCAATCAAAAAAAAACCCAACCAACCAACCAACCAAACAAACAAAAACACTACACACGATAATCTATAAAGGAAAGGGAAGAAGACTCACTGAAAGGGTACATCTGCCTTGAAAGAGTCTGTGCAGCAGCTGGAAGAATGCCTGGAAGTGAAGGTTTCAAAGGCAGCATTGCAGCTGGTGTAACATTTCTTTCTTCAGCTTCAAGACTGCTGCATGGTGAAGTAGAAGTGGGGGATGCCTACAAAGAATGATCACTGAGTGTGCTGGTTTGAGCTGTAGCTGAACACCTGGTGTCCAGCAAAACTGGTTCAAGGTCTCTTCGCCTTCCAGAGGAAAAGTTAAAAAAACAGCTAGGAATTTACGATTAGAAAAAACAGGCAGGAGAGGCTCTGATTACTTACCACGGGAAAAGCAGAACTCAGAATAATGCTTAAATTTATTACTAACAAACTAAGAACTAGAAATAAGAAATAAAACAATCTTAGAAATGCCTTTCCATCACCCCTCGGTCTCTCCATGCTCTCCCTCCGCCCCCCAGCGGTGAGGTGGGGGGAGGCAGGGAATGGAAGGTTTGCAGTCAGTTGCTGCTTTCAGCCATTTGCAGATGTAAGTCCAAGACCTAAGCAGCAGTTCTTCGAAATCTGCTGTCTCGGGGGTCTTTCTCTTCTTCTGTGGACTGCAAAGGGGACAGTTTGCCTCACCATAGTCATCACCACAGTTACAGGGGAAAATCATAACTCTGAGTCCTTCCCCCTGCATTCCATGGGGTCCCCCCCATGAGATCCTTGGCTCTCTTGTGGGTCATTCCATGGGATGCAGTCTCTTATTGATAAGCTGGCTGTCCCTGCTTAGCATGGGTTTCTCTCTCCATGGGCCCCAGCAGCAAATCTCTTGCAGGACTCCACTCTATCTTGGGGCCTCCCACGAGGTAACTGCCTCCTTCATGCATCCTCCTGCTCTTAAGCCAATAGGCTTGGAGGTAACAGCTCAGAATCACCATGGTCATCACCATGGTAAACAGCGAATGACAGCTTTGAGTCCTTTCCCTACTCCCATGGAATCCCTACCCCTCCTTCTCTTCCTGCACTGACCTTGATGTCTGTGTTGTTAATCCATGGCTGCAAATTTCCAACTGCACAACAACTCCTCCATTCTTAAATATGTTTTCATGCAGGGGTGTATCTTAATGATTCAAAAGCAGGAAGTTTTCCTTGGAGCTGACTACCATTGGCTCTCTCTCTAGGATAGGGGAAAACTTCACTCTTCCTCTTATTAAAAAAACCTAATCAGAGAAACCCACAACACCAAGCAAACACCAAATCCCTTATTATTCATTAAGTAAACCATCACACAACTGGCCATGTAAATACTGTCCTCTAAATGGCATTTCACTGGTGCCTATTTCATAAAGAAGAGACTGAGCAGAAGTGACAGCTAACTGTAGCATCCAAAAGAGACAGAGGAAGCTTGTAAGTATTCACCTACAGAGGTAAACTCTGAGGGAGTCCAGGGAGACCATAAACAGGGGTTGTGTCCTCACTGACCAGGGATGCAGCCTGACGGTACCCAGTCAAGAAGGCCAGAATAGGTCTGAAAATAGTAGACAGTGTCATCCATGAGTCCCATGACTGTCAGCTGCATTCACAGTGACAAGGTCCAAGAACAAGGCAGAAATGTCAGGATCAGCAAGTCCAAGACTGGCCAGAAGAATACTGATCACATAGCTTAATACTTCAAGCAAGAAACAAGATCAACAATCTTGATGTAAAAGTAGCTTTCATGGGTGGTTTTCCCAGAACTTTCTGACAAAGATTTTTTTTTTTTTTTTCATATTAGTTCTTTCGTAAGCATTCTGAACCCAGGTTTCACACCTTGGAACTTGAGCTTAAATCTTGATAGGTGGACAGAAGTTGCTGGGATCCTTGGTACACTCAGGAATAAATAAAAGACAAACATTTGTAAACAAAATATTGTAAAACCCCTAATTTTAATTTATTACCTTATTTGTTAGGCTACAAAGCCTGTGGTAAATGCTTCTCAGCAGAAATAATCTGTAGGCTTGTGGGCAATAACTTTGGTAAACTAACCTTTGAATTCAAAGAAGTCTTTATGCAAAATATTTGAGAGACTGAAAACCTTTGCCTAGTTTTCATGCTAAGGAAACCAGTAAAATCTGGAGGTCATCTAGCCCAGTCCATGGTTCAAAGTCAGCAATCCAGATCACATTGCAGAGGACCTTCTATGAGAAAGTTTTGAAATCTCAAAGGACATTGCACAGGCACTTTGTCAGTGCTTTCCAGTGTTTAACCACACATTGAAAATACTCTGGTGTTTTTCTCCTATATCTACTATGAATTCTCCTTTTTGCAGTTTGTGACAATTGCATCTTCTTCATTTGTTGTGTATCTCCTTTGCTATCTTCTCCATACCATTCTTTTACTGCAAATTGACATTACAGAAAGAGCAGACATCATCCCAGAGCTTCCCTCTCATTCTTTTGTTCTTCAGGCTAAATACACCACCTCCCTTAGCCTCTCCTTGTACATCAGGTGCACAAGCCTTTGATCATCTCTCACTGGCCCTCTACTGGACATGATAAACTGGATACCAGAGCATATACTTCAGATGTGCAATCATGAGTGTTGAGTAGAGAGGAGTAGCTATTACTCCTGACTGAGTTATGTTTGAGATTGTTTATAAAGCAGACAATGCTTTGGGTTTTTTAACCAGGATAGTAGGCTTCCTTCAGAATTGTATCTCAGGGATTGTATAGTTTCCTTTCACTTTGCTTAAACAGGAAAGATAGAGGCAGACAGACTAGGTGTAGCCAAAGGGACAAATACATTAAAAATAACCTACAAATATATTTATTTACACAGATAAAGTTGTACCAGTGCTGTTAGTTGATGCAGCAGCAGTTTTCTCTTCTTTCAAAAGACAAATATATTAGTAGGAGAAAGATAGTATACATTAATTTTAGTTTTTTCTTCTTTCAAAAGACAAATATATTAGTAGGAGAAAGATAGGACATATTAATTTAAAAAAAAACCTTTCTTTTCCCTGATATACTGACAAATCTTCTGGTGTTTTCCTCTGTATGCACAACTCAATGTAAAATAAAACCTTGAGCAAAATGTAAGCTGATTGCAATAGATCTGCATGCTGTTTTTTCTTATATTAAAAATTTTACTATGTATCTTTTTCTTAGAACTTTCTTAGAAAATTTTTAGACCAAAACGAATTTTCTATTTATTAGCATTTTTTCCCAATGCTGCTTTCAGTCTATTATTGTTGATTATTGTTTATAAATAGGAAAAGAACTAGAATGCTTTTTCACATGAGGCATTGTGGACAGAACTTAATGTGCAGAGAGCTATACCACAGATAATTTTCTTATTAGTGACACCCCCCTCAAAACAGTAAGAAGAAAATTTCTAGTTGTAGGAAGAAACCCCATTTTAGATATTTCCATTGGGCTGGCTGTCTGAACTTAAATCACTGCCACCACCAAAAGCCACTTCTTTGATGGAGGAATGGCTGAGGAGAACTACCACCAAAAGAATAACCATTTAATTTTACTTATAGTCTATGTGCATTCTCCATAAAGGTTACTCTTTTTGCCTAGATGGAAGATGGATTTTACTTTTTTACTTCTTGCTTATGAGTGATACCAAAAAGTGGCAGGAACAAACTCCTTAAAACCAATTTGTAGGTGTTAAAACGGGCATTCTTTATTCAGCTCGCTGGATGTTTGGAGGATATCTCCTCTAATCGAACGTGCTGAATGACAGATAGACAGGGCTTTTTATTACACATACTTTTTACATATTCACTAGATATTCTCACTTTCTTAGTACATATTCATTAGTTTAGTTTGCAAAATCGCATCCCTATCAAAAGTCCTTATTTGGTCCTTCCAGGTCTTCTTCTTCTAGACCTCGGTTCTGAACAGGCACAGCATCATGGTGTTTTACCACAAAAACTGTAACATTTGGTTTTTATCTTATCTGGGTACAAGAGCTCAGCTTACATCCTGTTTGCTTGAGTTACATCCCTTATCTAATTCTCTAGGATTTATTATGCCAGAATGCTGTGAGCAGTATTTCTATTTCTCCTATCACTATGTTGTAATAAGCCAAATGAAAGGGAACATCTAAGGAGATAAATGAGAGAAGTAATGATCATTATTTGGGACAGAGAATACCATCACGGACTAAATTTAGATAGGGAAACAAACAGGAAATTTAGTAAAGTCCTTTCTTCTTCTTTAGTAGAGATCATGCAGAAGAAGCTGAGTTGAAAGTAAAGCATCAGAGACTGATTGGTTTGTGCATTTTGTTGTGCGGTTTTTTTGTCAAAATAGTGAATAGTAAAATACCTTAGTGAGGAAATAGAAATCTCGGTCAAAGCATAATCCTGCCACATTTTAGTAAGTGAAATATTTCAAAATATCATATTGAATATGACTTCATATGTGACCATATATGAAACATGGGATGCCAAGAACTGACTAATCAACCTACATCTGCTGATGTTACCAGTACTATATCTCTGGTCCACAAAGCCGGAAAAATGGGGAACTTCAGAATTTGGATACATCAAGGTTTAAGAACACCGATTTCAATTCAGATACCTAAATTCTGCTCTAGTTACAATTTAGGTCCTTCTGACCCTTTTTGGTTCTTCCATGATTCACAAAGTCAAATCCAAATGGTCCTCAGCATATTTTATCAAGTTGAAAATGTAAAATAATCATAGCATATGAACATATCAGACTGTGTGCCTACTGTTAAAATTTGACATTTCAACAAGAGTAGGAAGAGGCTTGAAAGGTATGTCTCATTTTCTTACTTAACTATTTAGTTATTTTCAAGAATAGGAGAAATTTATTTCAAAGTCTTTAATAAAACATCTCTATTTCTCTATTTTAGCTGTAATTAATAAGTATACAATTTTCAAGGCACACATTCAACTGATTGGTTTTGCAACTGCATTTTAAACAGCAGAGCAGTTTCTTTCTGCGGGGTCAGTATTTGCTAGTTTTGCCTTGTTTGGGTCGTATTTTACAGTAGATATAATAAGAAACAAGTTTAACTGCCTGCTGGATTGTTAAAATCTCCACAAATGAAGCTCAGGATTCAGTATTGCAAGAGGAATCTTACAACTAAATCTCTTTTTTTATGGGAATTATATTAAAATATATAACTAAGCTTGAATGCTTCTAAATGTCTTAAGAAGTAATTTTTCAGTCTTTGCAACACTTCCAGTTCATCCTACAAACACCCAAGTCATAAATAGTCTTTTCCAGAATGCAGTCTGTCAATCCAGTTACTTTATATCTGTAGAGCCAGGAGCAAAATCTATTAAATGCAGATCTTAACAATTACATTACTGTCTAAGAATATGTATTACAAAAGTAGCAAAACACCAATAACAGGAAAATACCTTTATTTAATGATTATAGGTATCTACCCTTATATCACAAAAATAAATTCTTTCCTTGCCTGCCCTTCAGATTCACTTCAATGTATGCTCATTGCCTACTCATGCTTCACATTGACAGTTCTTAATAATCTCTTGGATTTCCCTGCCTGTTTGGGGAGAATCAGTCATGCTTAGTCAGTCCTGCAAAACCTATCAGGGATCACTAAAGCTTTGTCCTGGAATTGAAATATTTCTTAACCTGGAAGAAAAATTCTAGGGGAAGGAAGGCTAAAACATGTTTCCTTTTTTCCTAGTCCTGTAAGACTAGGAAATGTGAAGCAATTCAAAATGTCACCCATTACATCTGCCAACAGATCTACTCAACACTTTCATGGCAAATGCTGAAACACTCACAATGCAACTAACATGCATTTTTCAAACTGCAGTGTAAGTACTGGTAGACTATGAGTTCATACATGTTAGGAGTAGCTGGGATGGGGCAACGAGTTTAGTGTTGCAATGTGATCTGCATATAGCAAAACTGCCTCCACTCTACTGAAAAAAAAAAATAATGAGCCATACCCATTACTTTCTAACCAAGATATTAATTAATCTCATTGAGGAATTCTTAAACTACTATATAGGCCTTTTAATACATTGCGTTGCCATACATTCCTCCTTACATAAAAGTGTGAATGACCTTTCTAATGTAATTCACCAATGAAAACTGTATAAAAAGGAAATCCTTTAGGCAACAACTAAGCATTGTTGATTCCCATTGAAGTAAGAGTTGAATAATTTTACAAAATCTGTTTACAGATGATAAAACATTTCATACTTCTAACTAAAGATGCTTCCTTGTCTAGATGACTAACATTTAACTAAACACAACATCCAGCTACTCCCCATATGCACACAATACAAACAGATCTTTCACAATAAAACCTGATTAGAAACACAGAGAAGAAGGGAACATGAAAAAAGACTGCTATTCCTTTAAAGGTTGAGGAGTTCCATCCATAAACAAAAACCGCTGATACATAAGTCTGTACGAAAAGAGAAAAGATAACAACTTTTCATTACTTAAATCATTCCAACCAAAAAACCATCTAGTTTGCTGGGGGAAGACTGTTTATAAACTCAGCATATTCTATGGTCATATTTTTTCATTTAGCTAAGACCACAATGCTAGTGAGAACACTCTCTCTTTCAAATACTGTCCCATAACCAAAAAGGTATATTTTCACATCATTTTCAGACTTTTATACCAAGGTGAATCTGTTCAGTCCTCAGAACTTGTGCTATAGGTAAACCTTTTCACTGATCACCTTCTCTTGATCTGAAACCCATTGTTTCTCCATCTCTTATAGACAAAATGATCATCAAATAATTTTAAAAATTCAGGATACTACTGTGCTATTGAATGTGTAAGACCAGTTTCAAATACCTTCAATGTCATCACAGAACAATCCTGCATGAAGATCTCTAAAACAATCAGTGAGAATCTTTTATTCTTCTGCTGTCACATGCATTTGCAGACAACAGAATTATCCCACAGAGATAAGTGGTTAATCAAGCAGGTCTATAATTCACCCATCAGACCATCATCAGCCTCTGTGAAGGGATTTCACTGTACTTAAAGGAAAATTATTGCCCCTCCTGAACAGAATTCCCTGAATCCCACCCCCTAAAAAAGCAGCAAAAAATCACAAATTAAACAATAAAATATTAATGATCTCCTCAATCTATGACCACTAGTTTCCATCTTCATGTCACTGAAAAAAATTGCAAATTGTGTTTCCAGCTGCTCTTCTCAGTAGTGAGCAGGTTCATCAAGATTCATATTCCTTTGGAAAAACAGAAGTGAAGCTTCCTGCAAAAAAATGTAGCCCTTTTTTTTCCCCCCAATAAAGTCCATGTACAGAATGGGGAAATGTTAAAGGAGCTTGTAAATCAACTGTGAGTATTGTGTTCTGACACTACCCCTATGGATCTTTTGAATGCTTAGACTGAATTTGCTTATTCTTAATCATTATCCCTTAACTTTTCTTTTCAAGTCCTTCAAAGAGAGTGAAAGAATTTGCTAAACTGTCACATACAATGGAACACGCAGAGATTCAAAGATCATCTTACTCAGATTTTCTCTTCTATAATTTATAGCTCTCTAAATGTGGGCCTAATACGCTGTAGGTGAATGAAGAACTTCCAAAGCCATATTCTCGGCAGAAAAGAAAAAATCAGAAAATAAATTAAAAAAAAAAAATTAATAAAAAATTAGTCACCATCTTGTACTATTCTAGCACTCTGGCCATTCCCACTACTAGGCAGTCATCAGAAATAACAGTGGGGAAATTGGCCTCAGCTGTTTCTACAGAAAAACTTTTTACCTGTACTTACAAATCTGTACATGGATATAGTTAAATGAAATCTTAAAAGTGATTATTTTGGCTTGTCATACCTTAATTTATTTGATGATAAATGAGGTATGTGTTTAGACTAATTATTCTATAAAAATCAGTTTTCCCCAGTCTAGATTAGGAGCAGAAAAATAGAACTATAAATGAAGAGTAAATATGAAACTGATAGCCTGCTTTGATTGAGTTGTTTACTAGTGTAGGATTACAAAAGCATTTATTTCACAAAGGTCTGCATACTAGTTAATAACCGAATATTCATATGATCACATGATCCAGAGAATGGAAAAAAAAACTTGTGCTTCGAACCTGGTTTAACTTCACATTTATATATATTTGTGGGGTAACACTGCTCTATCTTATCACAACTTAACTGTATCCCAAAAGGTAAAGGGGGTTGTTAGCTTTCCAGATACATATTGCCAGGGTAAGTAAGTGAGACTTCATTTTCCAGACTATACAGGCACTGTCATTATCTCAGGAAGAATTTCTCTCACCAAGGATCTGGCTCATGGCAAATAGCAGGACATCTAAAGACACAGAATAAGCTCAGAGCCAGGTAATGATTATGACTTCCTCTTTAAAATTGCAGACTGATTGATTTTTTTAAATATTCATCTATCACTTTTTCAATTCTTTCCCTTTGAAATATTTTACTATTATAGCATCCAAGAATCTATTGAAAGAGAAGTCAAAAAAATTACTTAGTGGAATGCCCACACAGAAATAGAGGTGAAATAACAGTCTTCTGTGTTCAAATTCCTATTTCAGATAATGTTTAAATTATGTTTGAATAAAATTTCAATACAAAATATTAAAAGTACAGCATAAGAATACCCAACCATCTGATCCTTCAGGTGGAAAAAATGTCCAAAGTTCTCTCTCAGAGTAATTAATTTAACATTTCTTACCTGACTACTCCAACAGTGTTCATCATTAGGCATTTTATCAATTTAGATCAAATGCATAGAAATTGAACATAAACATCAAGTATATTTAATTCTTTTCATTTTTCCAATTACAAAATTCTAAATCTGGCTCAGTCTCTCCATTTGTATTGTATTCTTGTTTTTTGTTGAATGAACTAAAAATGCTCAGATGGTTCCTCTTTTAGAGCTTTTGAAGGCTCTGGAGAAAAGACCCTTATTTTCAAAAAAGCACCCTTTTTAATTTTTTTTCTCTGGGTTTTTTTTTTCCTTTTTTTTTCTTTTTTTTTTTTTTCCTTTTTTTTCCATCAGTAAAACTAGCTAGGAATGAAAACAGACCAATTAACAATTATGAAAATACCTTAAAAAATCCTTTGGGCCCGAACACTACATGCAGTTTACCAACCTTGTCTGCAACAGACAAGGAGTTTTTGTCTGAGCAGTGGTGCTGCTGAAGTAGCTTAGTAACGTCACACATAATTTCATCATCCCAATGAGAAGGAAATAAAACATGACTATCACACAAAATTATTAACCAGTAAATCTGGAGAAGGCAAAATTGGATTGGAGCATCTGAAGAAGGCCTAGTTTTCATACTTACCGAGAGTGAGAATGGGCCAAAAGCAGAAAAACTCTATCCTACTAGAGCTACAGCTGAGCCCTGAGATGCTGACATGCAGGACCATGAGCAAAGCAAGGCTAGATTAAGTGCCCTCTGCCAGATGTAGCTATGCCCTCAAGAAATGAGTTTCTAAGTGAAGCACAGACATGAAAAGAACAGTCAAGAACCAAGCAGTCAAGAACAAGAAAAAATACTATGGGGTTTCATGCTGTAGTTTCTTACTTTCAGCTTTTCAATATTTGAATGCAAGACCAAGAAAATATCTAAAAATATTAAAAGCAAAGACTTTCAAATTTAATGAGATCAGCTGGTTTTATATCTAAAATAGTATCATAAGTGGAATTATTTTCTTTATAAGAGGATGCTGGCTTAGATAGTTAATTAGACTTTTGGAAATATTAAAAAGGAAGGAAAACCTCTGCATTTATTCAAAGTAAAATAAAACAGAAGTGCCTACTGTTTGTAAATACATACTTGGCACTACATAAATAAGAAAATCGGATTGAACAGTTAGCAGGAAAAGACATAACACTTCAGAATATGAACGAATCACCAACCTTGTGGCAGAGGGCTTGCACTATCAGAAGTGGAATAAATCATGCAAAAAATGGGCCTGCAAAGAAAATGAGGAAACCAGCCATAATGCTTTAAAAACTGAGGTGTTTACTGTACTGTAAAATGGATTCCTTGTCTTTTCCCTGAGTCACCCTTCTCCTTCCCAAAAACCCTTAAGAAAACTCTTATCTCCCAGGCCTAGTACGCAGGAATTTGTTTTGGCAGGACTGTGTGAAGTCCCCCTATTGGCCTTTAGTTAACCTTTTCCCCATTGGTTGTTATCCCTTGATTTCTATTGGTTGTAACCAAAATTCCCTAAAAACCTTTATATACCCCTGACCATGTGAATAAACTCTCTCTCTGCATCCTCCCTGGTGGTCCCTGTCTTGGGGCATCTCAGGGACCACGTGGCAGGGGGGAACGAAAAGGGGGAGCATTCCACTATGCTGTCGCACAACCTGGCTCTTAAAAATACTCATTAAAGCAATTCGGAATGAGCTACATAAGAGGAGTATGCATACACATACTTTTGAGGAGGTCTGTGTGTCAGGTTTCATTAGCATTAGTAAAGGAAAGGTTTGAATATGGCTGTGGAACTCCTCTTGAAAGAAAAGCTATTTGCCCAAACCCACAGCTCTCATTGAACTCTCAATTCTGGCTTCCCAATCCTCTCTGTGAAGGTTGGTTTCTGCAGACAAACATGCATGTAGGACCTAGTAAACTCACAGATATTACTAGAAACTAGATGTGCTGTGAGGTATAGAATAAACATTTATTTTTTTTTTTAAAATGAAACCTTCCTGCAAACCAATTTAATTCCTATCTGTATCAGGCACGTGCAAAGCTTATAAGTGAGTACACTCCAAGTCAGCTACAGTGGAGTTGTTTGTATACTGTATATGGGTATTTGAAGTGTACCTCTGACATTATTTACACTACAGGAAGATCTGAAAATACCCTTTATTCCCAGGATAAAAAGAAAAAAAAAAAAATTAAAAGGCATATCTGTCTTCTCTGTCCTGTCTGGTCAGCTGTCTATAGACAGTAGACCATGGCTTGCTTCTCACAGTGAATAAATCTTATTTGTTATCACATTCAAATTTTTTCACTATTTCTCAAAAAAAAAGGCAGTGTACATTTAACAAAAATAAGAACATCACAGGAGGGGAAAAAAAAAACAAAAAAACACCAGACCTTGAAGCTTCAGGTGTTTTATTAAACTTTTGAAGCACATGCAAATTAAACCCACCAACACTTATATGTTTATAAAGATATTCCAATACAGACAGCATCTTCTATGAATTGGCCAGATCTCAGAGTAGAACAGTCCCTCAGCTTCCTCACTTAAAATTTACAACCTCTTAAAAACTCTACTCCACCATTAGTAAACTTGAAGACTGCCAACTGCCTTAAAACAGAATTTTTTCATTCCTAAATATTTTCCTGAAAAAAAAAAAATTAGTTTACTGTTCTGTTTGAAATATTTTCCTTTTTTTTTTTTTCCCCTTTTGCATTCTTGTGAAAAATATCTTCTTGGAAAAGCTGACTGTAGAAATCAGTTTACTACTGACAGCAGAGAGATCTCATTCTTACCTCTTGAACAAATGAGACAGCAAACAATACTTTTGAAACTGAAATAATTTTACAAAGTATTTATAAAAAATTACTCATAAATTGAGTCCTATAACCAAAGTAACATAAGATCCAGTTTTATCACTGTCAAAAGACTTGGGAAAAAATAAGTAGGTGAAAAGCTTGGCATCATTACAATAGCGTCTCAGAGGTATCACATAGTTGTTACTACAAAATTAGGTGTTGTGATGAAAGACTAGCCTGAGCTTCTAGGCTTTGCAGTACACTTCTCAGCTAGTCATATTCATTTATGAAGTGACTGTTGTTGCCAAAACACATTTGATTCTTATGTTGTTAATGTTTACCCATACTAGTATTCAACTCAATTGTTATTCACATTTTGTTCAATAGAACTTCATTTATATTTGCCATTTTTTGGAAATTAAAAATATTCCCCAAAAGTACTCATACTCAATGGTGAAAACTTTGCCTATTGACTCAGATGCAGGCTGAGGACAGCCATATTGCAGTACTCACACCAAGTAAGAGTAATGGTTTAATCCTGTCTGCATTCCAGTTCTTTTTTTTGCAGAATGGATTAACTAGCTATACTACTGAAGTAGCTACCAGCAGACACTGTGAATTACTTTCTCTGTCACCATTACAGTCATCATATCAATCCATTCAAAGGATGCTGGAAGATTAGTTTTGTGTTGTTGCTGAGGGAGAAGCACAAGAGGAAATGAGTCACAAAGGAGTTACTTCTACAAAGGCAACAGTCTCCCTTCATAAACAGAAATCATGCTTACGACCAGTATAAAATTAGTCAAAGATATTCTGGGAACTTCAGATTCCCAAAAAGTGTTATAGAACTCCTTTTTAAAATGTGGAATCTTAATGTCCTACAATAATATTTACCTTTCATGAAATGTGTAAAAACACAGAGGGAAGGTGTCCTTTACAAATAATGAAGCCTCTAAATGCTAGTTTCTCTAGTAAATAAGGTGTTTCTTGATAACATGGGGCACTCCTGTTCATTAATCTATTTTGTATGTTTTCTTACAAGCTACTAATTTCTGTTGAAAAGAGCAGCTTTGAGGATTCCAGTGAATACTCACACTGTAATGTCTATTTTATAGTGTAAATACATGGCAAAACTTCTCAAGCCACATGAGAATAGCTTCAAATTGTCTAGATTGATAAGCCTGAATGAAAGTCAGAATTTCTTTTCTGGACAAAACATTGTTTACCACAAAAGAAGTTGCCCTGTGCTAACCAAAAAGCCTTGCAACCCTTAGTGCTGAAGTTCCATTTGCCCACAGGGAACCCAGCCTAACTCTCACCGAGCTATTTCTAAAACCATTGCAAGAAAAAAAATATAAAAAAATACAGGTCAAGAAAATGGAATAGTATAACTTTATCCATAGCATTTCTCATCCTTCTAATATGCAAAAATGGACTTATAATAGAAAGTTGATATCATATTAAAACAGTCAGCCAAAATGTAGCTTCAAAATAGCTAGGAAAAAGAAATCCTTCCTCCTACTTCAGTTTAGATCCCAAGTCATCACTGAAAACAGCCTTAAGATTTACTTTGATCTTCTAGATCAATAAAAATAAAAGTCCCCTTCAGGAAGAATTAGCTGATTTAAGCAATGCACACATCTTATATTGACTTCCTGTGAAAAGAAAATTTCACTTCTAATAAAAGCTTAACACCTTGGTAAACAGCTCTGTTTTGCAGGACAAGGAATAGCTATTTGAACATCAATTATATAATGAAATCATATACCAGTGGAATTAATAGATAGAGCAGACAATGAGTATGACACTACTTCAGGAAGAAATTATTCTTTTCCTTTAAGTAAAGAAGCCTGCTTTACAACTGTCAGCATATTCTGACTAGTGCTAATGTTAGAAGTCCCACTTGTAGTGTTCTATTCCAGTTTAGATTTGGGTAATGAGGACCTCTTCTGGGAAATAAGAGAATAATATATCAGAATTTTTTTTTTCATCCTTTTAAATGTCTTTTCTTTGTCACTTCAAAAGGCCTGGTAGGTCATTCAAGTACTGGGAGGATTTCCCTATTCCATTTCATCTCTCTCTGATTCTATTCCACCCTCAGTTGGAGCCTCCTGGAGACACATTTTCTATAAGCTAACTGTAAAACAAATATTTGTCATAGTTATGAGTACACTGTCAATTCAATTTCAGTTTGAAAAATTTCTTTGTCAAGAAATTCCCCAGTGAATGAGGACCCTATCCTTTCTTTTAATCTCTCAAAGAGCAAAAATACAATAAGTATCGAACCAGCAGGTGAATGGACTCCTAATCTGTGTTTAATAAATCATCACAGGATATGACTGTAAAAAGACTTGAATTCTTTTGAAGAGCTCATCATACTTTACAGAGTTCTCCAGAAGTTCTTGGAGAGGTCTGAGGCTATTTTAACTTAGGAGCCCATATAGTCATCTATGTGTGACTCATGCTATCAATTCCCCTATTTTCCAGCTGAAGTGGTAAATATTACAGTTTGACTCAGTTTTAAAAGGAGAATGCATTTACAGCTGAATGCTGCCAACATGAAATACAGGTGTTTCTTAAAAATCAAAGCCTTGAAATAATTACTGGTGAACTTCACAAAATTCCAGGGGTCACTGACTTCATACCCTGATGATCATAAATGAGACTACAAGAGCAAACAGGATGACACAACTGGGTTGTCTTCATTTTTACTGACATTCTTTGTTAATTAGAGAACTCGCAGGGCTCTAACTCTAAATTCTCTAATAATATAGTGTGGATATCTGATTGATACATTTTGTCTCTTATCATTGGTGAAAAGTACAATTAGGTCCCCCATGGAATGTAAAAGTTCTTGGCAGTTCAATGAAGAGCATGGTTGCTTGACAGACAGTTGGTGACATGAGAGTTTATGATGTAAATCCTACTCACCAAGTAATTGAAAACCAGAAAATAGAGCCACAATGCTTTCCAGTTTACCTTGAACTACCAGAAGTCTTTACACTGGACTTAGCTTTCAGCTGATAAAAGGTCGCTCTCCTCAGTGAAGCTGAATAGAGCCCTTCTAACAAAGAGCTGGCCCAATAGTTTCAACTCACTGTCTGGTCACTAGCAGCCCCCTGACTTTCTAGTTCTTTAAGAAGTTGTCTCTGTGGGGGAACCTTCTCTCTATCTCTGTACATCCTGGCACAGAAAGAGTGTTGTTTCCATTCTTTGTCCACCTTGCCATCTTAGTATTTGAAATCTCCAGAGCATGGTGACCAAATCTACGACTTTTGTTCAGTTTGGGAATTGTCTTCATGAGAACAAAATTGATTACACAACAATAGGGTAGATTTCCATAAGCCAACACTGACTTCACATTCAGTCATATAGTCTTAAAATATCAGTGTACTTTGCACTGTTTTGCAAGAGAATAAAGACCACCATTGTCACCATGACACATTCCACATGTGGAATGGTCCATGAAACTCAGAAAATGGGGTTCAAAACACACTTTCAGGCTAAATAGAAAGCTACAGGAGGGAAATGAGGTGACATAACAAGTGCATAGTTATTAGGATGTATAGCTTTGGCATGGGGTAGGTAACCAGTATGTTACCTAGTGTGGGGCTTTTTAGCCTTGACTTCTTACACACTTTGTAAACTTTCATTAAAATTGCACATTTGATGTCTAGCAAAAGACCCTTAGTTTGGGACTGTCTTCTATCTATTAATATTATCTTTTATCACTGATAGTTCTTCTGCCAATTACTTATTTCTAAAATAAGTAATCACAATCTGTCAGCTTATTTATC
>JAWWEW010000088.1:33021706-33035680 GCA_035583185.1 Anabacerthia variegaticeps
TGGTGAATAGGCTCTGTTGCAACTGTGTTTTCTACATTTAAGTTCTTCCAGGATCTAAAATTATTAGCTGGTTCCCCTACACTAGCAGCTCTTATACAAGACACATGGCTCAGATAGGAATAATAATCAATGCCTTCATAAAGGAAAATATTTCACCCAGCAATACCAATGCACCTTCATCAGATTTTGGGTGAAATAACATTAAAAGTTTTGTAGCAAAGTTTCCTTTTTCCTCGTCTCACATATCCAATTTAAAACCTTTAATACCTTTAAAATATTTCTATGAGAACTAAGAGAAACAAAGAATTATATGGGATTCATTACCTGGGTCTAGGATTAAAGAATTTGGATTCAGTTCTGCGGTGTCGAAATTCTTGTGTGCTTTAAAGAAATCATTTAATCTGTGTCCGCAGTGTTCCACTGTTTAGATTATGTGCCTTTCAATCTACTATTTCTCTAATATTATAGGATGATGAATGTGGTTATCTCATCTAAATGCAAACAATGAAAACCTCAATACCTAATAAACAAGAATATTTTAATGTTTAAGTCCCTCTCTGTTTAAAAAAAAAAAAAAAAAAAAGGGCAGCAAAAAATATAGCCAGTATAAATTCACAACACTGGTGGATTTAGAAGAACTTATAATGTCTAAGATGCAAGTTATAAGACAATTTGGAGATAAAATTGTGTATTTAATGTAAACCTAATTCCCATTTAATAATAACTACAAGACTCACTGCTTCAGGAGGGTGACAAGCAATTATTTTCCAAATGTGGAACAATTTTGCCTCAACTGAAACAAGAAAGCATCATACTATATAAAGAGCTGTTTCTTCAATTTTTTTTAAGTTTTTTCCTCTTACTGAGGTGACACGATTCCTCTTCCCTGTACATAATAGACAGTGATAATTTTGCATTATGGATTTTGGTGGTGCCACAGACTGAAGCAAAGAAAACAACACAAATGTGAATAGTAACCTGTTCTTCAAGAAAACTGAAAAGTGAAAAAGTGAGGGGTTTTTTCCTTACTTGGGAAGGAAAGAATAAGAAAGCTCACTTTATACAATATATTTAATTTGCTAATAAACTTTCCCTTAGAAAAGCAAATTTCACCTAACTACTGTGAAAATGGGGATTTTTAAGTGATTTCTATGAAATACTCTTGAACTATATAATTGCAGTTTTATCCACTATCACAGAGCATTATATGAAATCTGCTAACAGAATAAAAGCTCTGACATAAAACTGAAATTCAGTGTCCTGGTTACCTAATTCACCAGCTTAAGTTTTCCAGTTTAATTATATATTATATTATAATTATATTATATTATATATATTCCAGTTTAATACACAAGAGAATGTTTTAAAAATGTTTCCCATTTCTCTTTATCTACAACCTCTTCAAATATTTAATTGTGTGGTATAGAACATCAGAAGACTATAGCTGCAGTGATGGAGAAGTGGGGCACAAAAGCAGCATCAGCCTTCAGGATAAATTCCTGAATATTTATACACAATACATGTTTTGGCTTATGAGTGGAGATGACAGTGAACATCAGCTCAGAAAAAAAATCTGTAGTGATGCACAAGGAGATTTAATTTTACCATTTTTTGGAAGGATAAGTCACTAGCTACTACAAAGAATTTTTATCAGTTACTTTGAAAATTCACAAATTCTTCAGAAGGGTTTGCTTACTCCTAGCTGTTCATTTTTATCCTTTATTTTTATCCACCTTGTGTTTTCTTTCCGTACAAACCTGTAGTATTTGATTACTGTTGAACAATTGGTGTTACTATTCCTTTTACACTGTGATACTCACATAATCATTTTAATGTTATTGTAGAACTAATTTACAGCTCTGCTATCACATCTCAAAAAAAAATAAAAGGACATGCATATTATCATCTTCTCTCTGTTACCTATTTACTAAAAAGTTTCTAAAAACACAACTGGACCTACACAAGAAACTGTTTAAAACAGCAAGACTTCTACCAGTCACTCCAGCCAATATCATGACCAACCTGATCTCCTTCTATGAGAAAGGGACCTACTTAGTAGATGAGGGATAGGCTGTGGATGTTGCCTTTCTAGAATTCAGTAAAGTATCTGACACCTTCTCCCAGAGAAGCTGACTCATCAGGGCTTGGATTGGTATAATCTTTCTAAGGTTAAAAGCTGGCTGGGCCCAGAGAGTGGCAGTGATTGGAGTTACGTAGTTGGCAGCTGGTCACCGGTGGTGGTCCCCAGGGCTCAGTGTTGGGGCCACTCAATGCTGTTTGATGTCTTCATTGATGAGGGGATCAAGTGTATCCTCTAAGTTTGCAGAAGACACCAAGTTGGGTGGGAGTGTTAATCTGCTGGAGGGTAGGAAGGCTCTGCAGATGGACCTGGACAGGCTGGATCAATGGGATGAGGACCACTGCATGAGGGTCAAGCAAAGCTAAGTGCTGGGTCCTGTTCTTGGACTCATCAACCCCAGGCATCACTACAGCCTGGGGGAAGAGTGACTTGAGAGCTTCTCAGCAGAAAGGGACTTGGAGGTGCTGTTTGACAGCTGACTGGATATAAGCCAGCAATGTGTCTATGTGGCCAAGAAGGCCAGTAGCATCCTGGCCTGTATGAAAAAGAGTGGGCAGCAGGTGAGACCACATCTCAAGTTCTGTGCTCAGTTTTGGACCCCTCACTTCAACAAAGACATTGAGGTGCTGAAGCATTTCTAGGGAAGATCAATGGAGCTGTGAAGGGTCTAGAAAACATCCTATGAGGAGCAACTAAGGTTGTTTCATCTAGAGAAGAGTCAACCAGCTTGAGCTGTTATTTTGTTGTTGCACCATTATTAAATTATTTTAAGGATCCAGACATCTGCGACTCTGTTCTGGGAAACCTGTAGGGTGTGCAGCTATGAAAGGGTCTCAGTCTGAGCACAGATGGTGCTAGTGTGACTGCCAGAGTGGCTTCTCATTGGTCAGATGGGAAAGTTTCCTTAACAGGATGTGGCACTTGGGGATACAGTTTAGGGGTGATTATGGTGGTGGAAGGTTGACAGTTGACTGGTTGATCTTGAAGGTCTCTTCCTACCTTGACAGTTTGTGATTCTGTGATTCCACATCCCACCCAGACCAAATCAGCTACTCAAACATGAAATAGGAATCTAGACTTACAGGTTGTTCCTTGCTTGCAGTTAATACAGTCTGTAATAGACAAAATTCTCTTCTTTCATACAGTCATTAATAATGGCTACACTCATTTGCTATAAAATCACAGAACTTTAGGGTAAATTTAACATTTGTGCAGTTTGAAAATATCATGATCTTTTTAGGTCCCATGAGTATTTTGTCTTCTTTTTTCTTATTTGTGTTGCGGACCTTAGACAACAATCAGACATTAAATAACATTGATTTTAACTTATTCATTTTATTTTTAAAACATTAAACAGCAGAAACAATTTGCTGATTTTTTCACACTGAGGCATAGATATTTGGTGCAGATGTATGAGAATAGTAGGAATTTCACAAAGCATGAAGAGGAATTTTAAACTTCTGTTGGGAAACCTAATTACAGAACTAAATTCTGTTAATTAATCTGTTTTTCTGCATCTTTGGTCTTTAACACCATACTGATATTTTTCAGTCAGTTTCCTAGCCTATGCTTTAGGATTTCTGTGTTAATAAAGCTATAAATTGTTAAATTTTTTTAAAATTATCTGAATAAGTAGGGAAAATAGTATGATTTACAGTTGAATATTCATACAACCAGATAAAGCTGCTATTCAGAATTATTATTTCAGAGAAAAAAAAAAAAAGCAGAAAAAGAAAAAAACTTTTTCTGTAAAGCTAAGTAAGCTTTAAACATAACAAAAAATGGTTAAAAATGTTAAAAATTTTGCTGTCAAATTTCAAAAGCACCTTTCATATGAACAATCTACAAAGCATATTGAGATAAAGTGATAAACAAGTAATTAGTATTATTCTTGTCCTGTGATGAGCCAGGAGCTGAACTTCCATGATCCTTGATGGTCCCTTCCAACTCAGGAGATTTTATGATTCTGTGATCTGATCATTGCTAGTTAATAAATCTTTGTCTATGTAGTCAATTACTTTATGATTACATCAATATACTTTTGTGGAGATAAATTAATTGATACTCTCTTTGGCAACAATTTGCATGTTATAGAAATTTAGTCTAAAAAAAGCGGTTTTATGAAATTTAAAGAACAATAGACATTATTAACATTACTCGTTGAAAAAAAAAAATAAACTGAGGAAAGAAATTAAATTGAGGAAAATATATCTGCCCTCCTAATATTTGCTATCTAATTTTTGAAGTGGAGGACACTGTCTTATAGTAAATGTCAGTGCAGATTTTGATTAAATATTTCCCCTAGATATTTGGACTTTTTAATTGTACCTGATTTACTTACAAACTTTTTCCACTCAAACATACAAGCAAGAAGTTGCTAGCTGAAATATATTTCAAACCAATGGATTATAAATAAATGCTGTAGATGTTTGATTTAGAACAATCCCAGTCTGAAAGCAGAAATGCATGTAATCTTTCCAATTAAACTGGCTTAAATTTCCTATATCTAAAAACTTTCAAATGAATTGTTTACAAGAAGTTTTTTTGCTGAAATTACATTTAGAAGAGAGCTGAATAATATTATTAGAAAAATATCATTGCAAATACAGTTTGCAAACAGAAAACAGGCAAGACATTCAGTATGAATAATTAATTACAATCTTTGGAAAAATCAGTTTTAAAATTAACTTGTACATCAGCACTTTCTCCATTTTTGAGAGACTGAATAGAACATATTCTTTCTGTTCATGAAAGTTTACAAGCAAACAACAAAAAAATCCATGTATACACAAAGACCCCACCAAAACCAAGCCTTGAAGAGTTTAACAGCTTCAGCTACATTCTGTAAGAATATACAGACATTTTCTTGTTTAAATGTCAGCGCTATGCACACTTATTAGACAAACTGTCAACAACTGAAAAGAGTTTGCTCTGGCTGAATGTCATCTGCAAGTTGTTAGGAGTCCAATCTCATCATCTGACAAATGTTAATGGTTTAGCAACAGATCCCTTCAAAGAAGAAATGTTCCTTATGAACAGAGAAAGCACAAATGAGACCTTTTGGCCATAACTGTTAATATACTTGCCTATGTAACAGCAATTTCAAGCTTTATAAATCTGTATAAATCCATGCCTGATGCAGACATTTACATTTTTTTTACTTTGCACATCCACCTGTGTGAAGATTCTTTAATCATTCATATTCATTTGCACTGAAGAAATAAAGCTAAAAAAGCCCAACAAAACAAACAAAAAAAACCCTCTGTGATAGTTCCTGAGCTAAAGAAATTAAATCAGTGGGTTTGCTCCTCAAATCTTTTTCACATCTAAGGCAAACGGAATTAAATGACAATTGTTGTCCACTGAAGGGTGAAAAAGATGAAAGCACAGACTTTCTCCGCTTCTATTAAATTCAATGTAAATCCCTTGTTATTTTTCTGAGAATGTCTCAGTAGTTCTTTAACACCCCGGTGCTTCACTTTCCTTCTTCACAGAACTTGTTTTTAAATGAAAGGCTGTTTCTTACAAACCTAATGTATAAATTCAAACCTGAATGGATTATTATTGTTGCAACAAGGATTCATTACCTGCAGAAGGGATGAAGATGGGAGAGAAGGTGACAAGAGTCATAAAATAATGGTTTGGGTTGGAGAGGCCAATCAAAGATCACATCGTTCCAAGCCACCTGCTGGGGCAGGGACACCTTTCACTAGACCAGGTTGTCCAAAGCCTCATCAAACATGGCCTTAAACAGTTCCAGGGATGGGATATCCACAACTACTCTGGGCAACCTGATCCAGCATTTTACCACCTTACCAGTAAAGAATTTCCTTCTAGTACCCTCTTCCAGTTCAGAACTGTTCTCCCTCTTCCTATCACTAGTGTTCCTGATAAAGAGTTCTTCCCCATCTTTCCAGTAGATCCCCTTTAAGTTTGATGTGTAAGGAGTGAATGTTGAGTCATCTCAGTATAGCAATTACAGAAAACTGGTGAAATCATATAAACTTTTAACATTACAGCTGTGATGGTCAGAAAACACTAAGATCATAAACTCTAATATTCAAAAATGTCTTTTTATCAGGAAGAGAAAGTCAGGAGAAATTTAGTCCCACAGTTTTATCCCTTAATTCTTTAAGATGAATCTAAAAAAACATAGGTCACATTCACAATTACTTTAATTGAAAGAGGGGGAAAATTTTATTAATTTTCAGTGGATTGTCAAGTTCAGAAATAATTATTTTAAACAAAACTTTGCTATAAATGTTACTCAATTTAAAATATTTTATCCATGTAGAAGTTAAAGCTTTTAGAACTTTAGAGAGTCATTTATATGCTTAAAATATCAAAATCTTTGCTATTAAAATTTCTTCCTGAAACTTATTTTTTCCTATTTTCTTACCTCTGCAACTGATTCTGGTTTTAAATTAATGAAATTTTTTAACCGAATTCAACATCTTTAGTTTTTTTGCTATTGGCCATCTATCTCTGTATTTTCTACTTACACTTCTTTGGATTGATGGAGTTTTTTTCTTCTTTTTAAATATCGCTGGTGAGAAAGAGACTGTTTTAAGTTTTTCTAGACAGTTTTTAGTATAACTAAATGTAACAAAATTGGCAAAAATAAATTCCCAGATTCTATTTCTACTCACAGGATCTTGCTTATTTATTTCTACATTTTATCCGTTCATTTATTATCTTTATATTCAGATAGTTTAGGATCTCTGTTCTTCTATTTTAAAAGCTAATCTCACTTCTCCTAATCCTAATCCATATAACCCTGCCACATTACTTCTATGTATTCATAGAAGTAGTCATATCCCTCATAACATTCAATTTCCTGGATAGAAAATGGTAGCAATGGAACTGTTAATGTAATATAAACACTCTCCACTGGAGAAGTGTCTCGGGAATGACAGCTATTAGATTTCTCTATCAGATAAATACTCGCCTAGAGGATATTTTGGATATACTGGAGAAACTAGCAAAAAACTCACAAAATCTCAGCTTAAGAAATGTTCTCAGACCAAGATACCTTGAACTGATTGAATTAATTTAAAGCAACAGTTTAGACAAAATTGGAGTCAAACATGTGGTTTAGTTATTACTGTAAAAGTATGTAAACCCATAAATTTTGTTAAATTAAGTAAATCATCTTTTCAGAAAGACTACACTGAAATTTTGAACTGGAGAGTTCTAGATATCTGAAGGTTAAAAAGCACTAAATTATATTCAGTGTTAGAGCTTGGGTCCTAAGGAAAGGAAAGGGACCGGTACACAAAGAGGGGGTACCTAGATGAATGATCTCTTTGTAAGCAAAAGTAAGAAGAAACAGAGGCTGTCAAAGACAGTGCTTGATAGCAAGGAAACTATGTGCAAAAAAAAAGACCTTTCCAACTAGATGTGTCCAAGAATATTTGGTTTGTTTTGCTTTGGTTTTTTTCATGAATGGAAAGAAAAAAAGAACAAAGTAAAAATTGAAACAAGTCTGTTCCAGGGAGGAACAGGGGGGTCCGACAGGCTGTTGAAATTGAAACTAAGACACCATTGAAAGCTTAACTGAGCAGTAGCTTTATTATCAAAAGAATGGCCAAGTGAACAGGAAAGCAAGCCCCACCCCCTCCCGCCAAGAGAGAGAAAAGGGAAAAAAGCCCCCAGGTTTGATACAACCCACTCCCCCAAGGTGTCTTCCCACAGGGTTGTCTCACCGACCCCAGAATATCCACCCGCCTCAGGGCAGTGGCTGCATCCTCAGGGGTAGGCGAGCTCCTCACAAAAGCGGGCATCCCCGCCAAAAGGCAACATTGTCCTAGTCAACTGAAGCGAGCAAAAGGCTTGAGATATGAGGCACCTGCCTTTTATCTAATTGGCGAAATGACGTTTACCTGAGTGACATGGCCAGAGCCACCCAAGCAAAGGTATTTGGCACTTCCTCCCCTGTTATATAGCTTGTTCTTCTCTGCACCTGCACCTGTCTGTCTGCACTTGCACAGTCCATTTCAGAGGGTCCTCCTTAATTGAGTCTGGGGGTTTACTTCATCCTCCTCCTCCTCTCCTCTTTCTCCTTCAAGTGCCCTTGGAGGGCCATCAGCCAATCATGAGAGACCGATTGATTTTATTTTACACAGAAATCTCTCCTGCAAGGCCAGAGACTGTCTTTATCATCCTGTTTTCCGATAACTTGGCAGGAGAAACACAATTCCTCACAGGTGGCTGGGCCAAACACATACCAAAAATACCAGCATCAAATTCCTCCCAAATGCAAGGTCCACACTGACATACGGCCTAAATACATGTTCAACAATTACTGTCCGTTTTCATTAAGCAGGTAAAATGTGATGGTAATTAATCCCATAGTAGGAAATATGGAAACAAAAATGTGCACAGCTGAGTTGGAAATAATTTATCCCTTGTTCTTGAGAGAATGAGGCAGGGGAGAGAGAAAATGGAGTAAAACAGCCTGTGTTATGACATTAAAAAGAGCTATGGATCTATCTCTTCTGAAGCAGATATTCAAGAATTGTGAAACAGCAAAGTTTGGCATTTATTCATAAAACCAGAAGAAGAGATGTAGACAACTCTAGATCTCTGTTTGAACTCATATCTATGCAGTCTTACAAGATTTTTTTGAAGACAGTAATCAAGGCCATGGAGAAAGATAGAAAATGTTATAAAATACAACACTATTTTTATCAAAGGTCAGAGTTTATGACATCAGACTAACACTATATCTCTTTCTTAAGAGAATTCACCTCTTAGTTAAGGGAAATGCAGTAAACATCATCTAGCTAGATTCAAGTAAATACTTTCATTCAGTACCTTAGAAGAATTTGTCCTTTAAAGTGAAGAATGCAGAATTCAGAACCAGTGAGACAGTGTCAGTGTGCTTGTCAATGTGCTGGAAGTTGGGAGCTGCAGGGCCGGCCTTAGGAGGGAGAGGCTGGAGCCATGACCTGAGAAATAGAGCCAGTTTTAGACAGCTCTGTCAGACCCACTGCAGGACACAGCTGAGCCCTCAGCCAAGCTAATGGCACCTGTGGGAAAGGATATTTCAGAAAGGGTAAAACTACTGCACTGCAGCTGTGAGGAAGAGGGAGAGGAGTGGGGAGAAAAAAAAAAAAAAAAGGCAAATATAAGAGAAACTAACCTGGAGACATGACGGTGATTCAAGGAGTGGGAGAATGTTTTCCAGGCACTGGAGCAAAGATTCCCCTGCAGTCCCTGGTGAAGATCACAGTGAGGAAGACTGTTCCCCTGCAGCCCAGGGAGGTTTACAGCCTAGCAGATAGCCTGTGGAGGGTCCCATGCTGAAGCAGATGGATGTGCCCTGAGGGAAGCTGCAGCCTCTGGAAAGCCCTCACTGGAGTAGGTTTTCTGATAGTAATTGTGGCCCATGGAGGACATATGCTGGAGCAGGAGAAAAGTGTAAAGAAGAAAACACAGCAGAGAGGAGCTGTTAAGCATTCCATTCCACTTTCCCCTGTGCCAGGTAAATAGAGGATAGGAAAATGCCAAAATGAAGCTGAGCAGGGAGAGGTATTGTGAGAGTGTTTTAATTTTTGTCCTTTTCTTTCCTCAACATTTCTCTCTATTTTTAACTGGCAATAAATTAAATTAATTCCTCCAAATTAAGATTTTTTTTTTCAGTGATGGTAACATGTGAGTGAATTCTCTGTCTATCTCAGCCAACAAGCTTTCTGATGAGAAGGTGGAATGAGAGAATGGCAGACGGGAGTCTGGCATCCAGCCACAGTCAACACACCACAAATAGTTAATAAGCTGGCTAAGTGTAATGGGCAATATTGAAAGGTCAGTTCCTCCTGTAACAGAGTTATGGGGGGTGTCAACTTGACACACACACCCCATCCACTACCTGCATTTTCACTAGGTTCCTCGTGGTGTGCACCTGTGACATTGTAGATGAAGAAGTCAGAAGATGAAGCCTCTGCTGAAGAGATGGCTTAAATCTGATGGTCCTGCATCCTAGAACAATAGAATGGGAATGACAGGTTGACACACACTTTTGCAATTGCATTATTAGGGACCAGTGACAAGACGTGCACCTTTTGGTTCTGTTACCTTATTTTCTGCTTTTTCTTGCTCCTCTCTCTATGTGTCTCTTTCCTTCTCTGTGATTAATTTCCTTCCTCTTTATTTTACCGAGCAGAAAAATCCATGCTAGGGTAAAACACTTTGTGGAAAGACCAAGTTTTCATCACTGAACAGAAAATCTGGGCTTCTGTCCAAGTTGTTGTAATAACAGTTGCTATGGTGACACACAGGTTGCAACTGTGGCTCTGATTCTCCCTCAGATTTCTAGCTCCATAATAAAGAAGTTGTGTTCTGTGAATGTTTTCTGATGAGCTCTCTTTAGGGAAACTCTCTGAGGCCTTAAGTACCTACTTTTCTCTTACCCATTTGTAAATAAATAAATAATGACAGTCTCCAGACTCAAGCTAAAAATAAAGGCATGAGGCAGAAGCATTTACTAATTCCTTCCAGATTGCTATTGGTAGATTTGGCCGCAGTATAATCAAGGAAAAGTGAAACTCCAAAGTAAGTCTGAACAGTTTCCAAACTAAGTTTCATTTTAATTCCCAGCTAACCCTGTGCTGTTTGCCTTATATTGAAGCCAAGCAATGTTGACTTCTACACTTCTGAGTCTGGCACTGCGTATATGAAAAAGCATCTCAGCTTTCCAGTATTCAAGATAACATAGTAAGAGATCAGGTGACTATGCAGGACTTGAAAGTGGTTACTGTATAATCTTGTATTAGGTCTTCAACAAAACAAGTAAAAAATAGTTATTTCTATCTTTTCCTGTCAATAGCCCATTATGTTCCTACCCACTTTAAAGTTAAGCAACAGACAAGGAGACTTGAGTGTTGGTTTGCAACAACTCCATTGTTCAAATATAACAATCTAACACTCTGCACTGCAGAAAAGTAGTTCAATTCCTGTACAAACAGGGAACATACTGCTCAGTCCTGGCCTGAGTTATTACTGGAGTGAAAAAGAGAAGATAACACACTTATATTTTAATGCAGGTTTATTTTGCTTAGGAATCACATGAGTAAACGCAAGTTGTTCTTGTTGCATTGCAGCAATGTTTCCAGTCTCATGGAAAAGTTTTAAAAGCTAGTTTATTACTTCCATCTGACAGTTGTTTCTGGAAAAGCCAGTAAGTAGAGCAATATGTCATCAAGTATGTTCTCTAAATAGCCTTTACTTAAATACATAAGGACACATATGCTCTCTCCTGATGATTTTTGGCTTTCGTGTGGACTACTTGGTTTATCCTTTCTGTGGTCTTTTGCTATTGTCCTGCATTGATCAGCTTTCAAGCTGTCCTCAACAGATTATGAAGCCAATGTACAATTTTTCACTTTGTTTTTATGATGCATCAGCAATGCTGATGCACACTATACAGTTGCAGAGATCCATTCCTCATCCAAAGCCACATGGTTTTTTCCAGGGTGTATCTGCCACTGATCAAAACTCAACCACAAACTGGACGAACTGGTGAGAGCTTTGTTCAAATCTCTGATGATTCCTCTGTCTGATTAATATCTTTTATTATGCACCTCTAAGCATGATCCAGATTGTCCTTTACTTACCTACTTCCTCCTACAGCTCTCCCAATTGCTTCCTGAGCAATTCTACTGATAAGCAGACTTATAAAATCCAACTTAATTTCAAATATGAATGAAACAATTAGGGGTGAAGAAAAAAGGGAGGAAGTAATTTTTTGTGTTAAAATATTTTTTGTCCTGGTTTATCCTGGTTTATCTGCTGTTACTCATTAATTTTACTGTGGTCACATAATAAAAATGCAAAAAAAACCAAGTTAGAAATATTGTATTCTGATTTGAAAATTTATTTCAGTTTTTAAAACATTGCTAACTTTTGGGGTTTTATTTTCCTTGGTAAGTAAATATGACTCTTGCAAAGTGTTATGCTCTCAGTAGAAGAGTTTGCAGTGACTGATGTTCTGAAAAACTTTTTTTGACTACATCTTTACACTACACATATTGTTCCTATACCTTCTACTGTTGTAGTATTGCTCAGTAGTATCTCTATTATTTTGGTTTTACTTCTGTTTCTAATTCCAAGTCATAGTCTCATGTTAATCTGAATGCCCTGGAAAAGAACTTGAAAATTAAACATATATAATTGTTTATTAACCAATTTTCTTTTCTCCTCTTAGGTAGCCATATAGCCTCTTGATTTAATACATGACAGCATCTTTCTAGCTCTACACATTCATTAAAAAAGAAGTTTAACTATAATCCCAGTCAAGTTCAGGCTGTCACTGAATAGAAATGTGGTCTTGTGTAAAGCATGCCTTGGAACAAATTGGATGTGACAAGCAGGGAGGATCAGTAGATTACAGTTCTGAAATTGTAAAAAGAATGGTAATACTATAACCTGTGCTTGTTACAGACTTTGCCAGTACAATAGAGGAGTCAAGTGTCATTTTCTGTTCTCTTCACTGTCTTTGTCCAGTACAGGAATCATTAAAAATATAATTCCTAACAATATGATGTCAAGCAAACCAGAGTGTCATACTAGAAAACTACCTTGGTCTTTTCACTTCTCTGCAGTTAGATTCACTGGTCATTACACTCCTTCCTAATATTTCATTGAAGTTGTATGCATGTAAAGAGCTGCACTGCCAGCTAACCCTGTTATTGAACAGGTCAATGTATCATGACACCATCCTATTCATTCATTTTTCTCTTCAGAAATGCCTGAGCAGAAAATGTGAGAGATTGGTATTTTTCTCTTTTGCCCTTAATTGAATAAAAGGTAAAATAGTGTTTTAGCATTCCTTCAGATTCAGAACAGTTGATCTTTTCACCAAGGAAATTGAACATATGCATAAATCTAGGTATTAGGTTTATTGCCTTCTCTGTTCAGAAACTAAACATGTTAAGTTTAGTTAATATTTCTATCTTTATTTAGAACACATAAATTTTATGTATGTACCAAATAGTGTCATATATAGTACAATCTTTCCTGTGCTCTTCAAAACCAGGGAATTCTTTAATCTATGCTACATAACATTAAGTGATTTAAGGTCCTCTTATTATCTAGTCTAATATTCTATTATTTCATCTCTTCCAAAGGTGTGGTGGGAACTCCACTAAATAGACTCTTAACCTGTGATTTTTCACTGATTTAAGAATGCGCATAGCTTCAATCACACAGCTGATAGCTATTGTTGCCAAAGAATTTAAAGGCAGAATCATAAAATGTATTTCATATGCAAAGAATAAGGAAAGACACAACATTGTGTCCCAGTTGCAGAAAGAGGACAGAACCACATGGACATGGCTAGGTTGTTATTCTATACCTCCCATGTCATCCCTGGGAGAGTGTGGTTTTGAGGGGAAGAAAAATGTGAATGTACACAGGATGTTTGCCATTTTGTTCCATTTCTTCCTGGCATAAATTTCTAAGACCAGCACTGCAGACTGTCCCTCTCCTGTGGCTGCTTATCCAAGTGACACCAAAAGGAGTCTAGCCCGAGTGGTGCCAAGAGGAGCCGAGCCCCGCAGAGTGGAATGGAGTGGAGTGATCCAGAACCAAGGCCAGTGCAGCACAGATGATCCGCCCTTTCGATGGTGTGTCTGTCATTGTTTTTCACTGGCTTGGGGATGGGGAATGCCAGCTGCAGAGAGTGCCCACTCTCTTGTTTCTGTCTTGGAATAACTGCATATCATTGTCAAGCTGCTCTTGTTTTTTGTCTCAGTAGCCATGTGGAACTGAGTCAGGGTGGTGGACACCTTTGGTGTGTAAAGCACCTTCTGTTTTGTATACCTTTGTTATTAATATTGTTGCTGTTACTGTGTATTTCTTATTCTTCCATCACTGTTTGTTTTTAGTAAATTGTT
>JAWWEW010000088.1:33035780-33060728 GCA_035583185.1 Anabacerthia variegaticeps
CTTCCATCACTGTTTGTTTTTAGTAAATTGTTATCACAACCCATAGTCTCTGCCTTTGTGTCTCTCCAAGAAAAAACAACACTTGATCCCACATAAAGTTGTCTATGGAAAAGTGCATAGAATACTTTAACAGTTAAAAGATTTTATAAGAAATTTCAGTCAAGAGCTTTAATTTTTACTGCTTAAATGCTTTGTGCCATGTGAAAACTGTGGACTTTGGTCTCTGCTAGGTATAGATTCCAAAATTCATGAGAAAACCACAGAAATCTCTTCCATATATTAGACTATTAATATGTCCCAAATTTAATAAAATCCTATTTGAAACATATCATTTCAAGGTTGAGATTTAATGCACAGTTCTATATTTGTCTAATTCCCAGTACTTAACATCAGAATCAGTAAAAATTCCTAAATAACCACGCATTTCATAAAAGACAGAGCTCTGCTCCTTCTTCCTTCAAAATAAAGGCAAAATACTTTTTGACTGAAATAGACACAGGAAGAAGTAGTTATGTCTGGTTGGAAAGCAGTAGTCAATTTACGTTTTGAATTTAGTGTACTGTCCTATGATATTCCAAATCTAATGGGTTAGTAAAAGCTTACTGCATGAATTGACACAGACTAATGTGTTTTCACACACACACACATGCACACACACACAAGATATTAAAATAGCCTATGACATTGCTGTGAATTTGGTTTAAATATTATTCTCAGGCATAGTGCCAGATTTGAAGCTAGAGCAGTCTTTTACCTTCTGCTAAATTATAACATCTTAAGTGTATTTTTAAGCAGAATTACTGACACAACATTGATCAAAACAGGATGAAATACATGGCTCTAATAGAGCTGTGCAATCATTTCCATTAGCATAAATGTCTTCTGATACAAAAGCTAAACAAAACTCTCCCCTCACTGAACACAGCACAATTTGGTGTGTTTTTATCATCTGTGATTTATGACTCAATAGATCACATTAAAAAACAGTAGGCTATCCAAAAGAAAACAAGGGTTTTGACAAAGGACTTTTAAAAATTTAAACCTCGACTCAAGCTTAGATTATCAACTCATAGTCATGATTTAGTCAAGAACTTAAAAGCACATCTAACAAGTTTCACGTGACAGGCTATACAACATCAGTCTTCTGCTGCTCTTTCTTCTCCTTCTCCTTCTTCTCCTCCTCCATCTTCTTCTTCTCTGCATCTTATTCTTTGTGAAGAAATGTAAGTACTTGACTCAGTTAAGAATACTTAGCAGAGACACAGATACAGACATGACAAAATTAAACTGTTTGGGACCTTGTGTGTCATTAACTGTAGCATGAGGGAAGCAAAATAAATGGTAAACAGAGGAGTTGCAAAGGCATGTCATCAGCTAAGTTTGCTAGTGCAACCTGTACTCTGGTCCCTTTTGCAAAGCCCAATTCTGAGAGACAGTAGAAAGCAACAGGTCTGCAATTCCCTGATCTGCTGCCATTACCTGGACTCATGGAGGTTTATTTATTCCTTCCTAGTGGATTAATTTATTGCTTCTTCAGTCTTATCTGATTCCACCAGCTTTCCCTTCAACTGGGAACAAGCAGACAACAAGCACCTGTTGATGTTCTTTCCAATCTCTGTAAGCTGCCTTTGTGCTTTGACAGCTTTATCCTAGCTCCATGTTTCTTTGCAGTAAAGCAACCTTGTTCCTGGTCTCCAATCCTGGCTGCATGTGGAATGGCCAGGATCTTTTGGACAGAACCCCAACTTGAACAATATAGAGAGACCACATTCCCTGTTCAAGGCATTTCTGTTCATATTTCCGAGCTTCCAAGGGTAACAAACTTACATCCTCCCCAGGCCGCATAAGAGTGTGGCAGAACATCCTCCCCTAGAATGTGACCCATACAATGCCCTATTTGCAAATGTATGTGTGGGCTGAGGGGTGCACCAGGCCAGGCCAGGAGATGTTGAAAACAGTCTGATTTCAGCCTCAAATCAACATCCTGATGTTGAGGCAACCACCCGAGTCAAGCAACTGGCAGTCAACCACGTTTTACTATGGAAGAACAGTCTGCTTTCATACATTCAGTTTCTTCTAACATAACCCTTCTTGGGGTTTATGAGTGGAACTTCCTTCCTTAGGCTGGGATGCCCATCGAGGATAGTCCTGGAGGTTGAAAGAGATGCTGGTATGGGTGACCTGCATTGATCTCTAATTAATATTTCTTTTTGCTAGCTTTGATATGATTGTGTCAAAAATTGATTTCATATAGGACACTACCTTATGCTATACTAGTAGTAGTTTTAGCTTTTATATTATGTAGTAAATAATTCTGTTTAAGATATTTTGTCTGATAATTTTTAATAATAAATGATTCATTTTATATAAATATTCTCAGTTTGCTATCATTAAAACCTGCAGGACAAAGGGGTTCAATCACACCTCTCTAAATCCTTAAATTTAAATAATTGACAAAGTCTGAAGCTAAGATTGGATCCAGCTGCACCTAGCTCTACTCTGAAAAGTAGTTTAGAAAGAAAACGGATCCTTTCTGCACCTCATGACTCAACAGCAGGGCTTCTTTAATAAACTTTGCCCCAAAGCCCCCACTCCCACCCACGAAAAAAGGGTTGCTGTGGATTAGACGGTCAATCAGGGTGTCACTTAATTTTGTTTCCTGATGGTATATTTAAATATCAAAATCTTTTTTTCAGATCTGTCTCTTAATTAGTTTATATTTTAGCCCTTTGGTCTCCCCTTCTCCTCTACTCTTTCCCTTTCTTTCTTTTAAAGACCAGGAAAATTAACTCTGCTTGTACTGTGTCTGGAACCCAGGTATGCCACTATGCAAACAAGTTCTCTTAAGACAGTAGACAGCACAGCTGTTGCAATATAGCTGTTATTGTTACTACCTCTACAACCACAAAACAAAAACAAATTGATAAAAAAGTACCATGTAAAATAGAAAATTAAGTAATTATTTGTGGGCTTTTTTTTCTCTTCAACTCTGCCATATTTATCTGCTAAGAAGATTTTACTGATCCTCTTAAAATCATGTTTAAAAGTTCCTTATCTGTCTTTTTGCTGTGATGTGAAAGTTCAAGTGACACTCCCAGTGTTTTAAGGAGAAGATGTTTACTCCAACCTAGATTAAAAAATATTTGTCTTTGAATTCCAGGAAAAAAAATTCAAAATCTATTTTATGTGATACACTTTAATTAGTTGGCTGTTTCTTCAAAAAAACAGTGTCTGCAATTTCTCCATGTGTTTCAATTCAATTTAATATGCTGCAAAACTATAGTCTTCCTATATAAAAATGAACAATGTGATATAACCAGCATCTTAAGTAACAAGAAGGACAAAACCAGCCAATGTAAAACATTTTAAAGTGTACATTTTGCAGCATTGATTGCAGAAGGAACTACCTCAAGGCAGAAAATTATTACCAGGTTAGAGAAGCTTGACAGTTGTTTTAAGCTTTGACCTTCAGAAAGACACACTGATGAAAGCTGGCATAGTTCTGGGATATGATATCAATGAATTTTAATAGAAATTTAAGGATTGGAGTTAAAAGTAACTGTTTGAACAGCATGGTTAAATTCACTCAGTTTTCTAAAAATATTTTTAATGGTGACAAAATATGCTTCCTGTATGGCATTTCATTTACCTGATTTTTGGAGTCATATTCCTTTAATCTTCCAGCAGTGGTCTATATTTTCAGCTAGCATCACAGCAAAATGAGGAGGGTGCCCTGGCCTATAAAGGTAGCAAGCAAGAAGCAGAGTGTGGAGAAACTAGCAGGTAAAACCATCATTACAATCTAGAAGAAAGATTAGCCTCATCTCCATAATAAAAATCTATTTTTCGTTGCTTATAATGACTTGTCCTTGCCAAATTGAAATAAATTGAAATGCTGTGTTGAGCAGCAGCTCAATTTTTTGTCTTTTCTTCTAGACAAATTCAGAACAACAACTTTATTTCTGTAAATAAGTACTATCCTTTACTCTTGTTAAAAATCATGGTGGCTCTTTTCTCAATCACCCTAGTGAGTGATGTGGAGCTTGGCAGTGTGTTGGCCTTAGTGGAAGGAATTATGCTTTTAATAACTCTTAGGAAAAAGAATTGTGCTTTTAATAACTCTTAGGAAAAAGAATCTCTATTTAAGCAACTGTATAAGTCACCTAAAAACAGCTTTTCATCATATTCTGAAGTGAAATTCTACAGTTTCTCACTTGCTATCTCTTCTTTCTTTTGATTTCTTACAGTCACTGGAGTCCTTTTAACAACAGAACTGAAAAACTGAGCATGGTCTAGCACAAATCGAAACAACAATTCCTTCATATGACTCTTACAAACTCTAGTTGAACTGGTCCTAAGAACTACATATGAGGGCTCTCCTTTCCTTTGCTAAGAGAGAGGAGTTGGGTTTGGAAAAGTGTCTGGCAAGACTGAAGCAGAAAGAGAAGCAGACCAATCATGACAATTAACTGGTTGACAGATTAACACAAAGTGCACTGGGGGTGGTTCTGGGGGCCCCAAACCAAGTTGGTCCAGCCTGGGACTGGAGGGATGGGAGAACGTAAAGGAGGAAAAGCTGCTGGCTACAGGGTTCTTGGAGCTTCTAGAACTGAAACCTCTGACGACAAAAGGTTTCAACTAGTTACAAGGGGAAGAGATTGAATTGGATGCAAAGAAGTGGTGATTGCTAAGAAGCTGATTTGAGATCAAGTAGCACTTACTTGACAAGAAATCTGGCAAGACTGTGACTGGTTAGGCTTGGAATGTTGTTCAGTGGGTAGAGAACAAATGGATTCTGACAGGGAGAATTTCATATTACCCCTGGAAAAGGAAGAAAGGTAGACTAAAAAGCCAGCAGTAGGAAGCCTATTTGGATGAACAAGCAAATTAAGGAAAAAGAGCAGGTACAGATAAGCAGTACTGTGTTGGCTTAACAAGGATACAAGAATGAAACTGGGAAGAACTTACAGAGTAAGAGAAGACTGGAACTTTTGCAGCAAAGACAAGTATAGCTGCAGTGAAAATTTAAGCTGAAGAATAGAAACTGGAATAGAAGAGAGAAACACAACATGACTCAGAGAGGGAAATCAGTTTGGGAAGGAAGATGATTGGAACTGGGGAAGATAAAACAGTAATGTGTATTTATGATAGCATATTATAACAGATACAGGAATTTAAGTGGACTTTTTTTTTTTGTTTTAATTTTGTTATAAATCTATTATCATCAAATGCAAAGAAATCACATTGACAGACTGACAACTGCTGTCCTATCAGCTCCAAAGCTACACTCCAGTGTGATAGATCTGGTGACATTGATAGCCAGTGCAGGTGAACATATGTTTTTTAAAAACATACACTTAACCACAACATGGCTGACCTTACATTTAATGCTGTTAAACTAGTATAATATTGACGTTGAAAGGAAAGAACATAAAGAAATTAGAAACATTTTAAGGTTATTAAATAGGGCAAATATTGATGAGGTAAGATACTGAGTAACTGTTCATTGCAGGAACATTCTGTGCAGTTACTAGGTAGAAGCTCCAATGGAGAAAAAAAAAAAAAAAAAGGCAGGAAATTAAATACTGTGTGATAGCATAAGTGTTATAAAGTTAGCTTAAGCTTCTTAAAACTACTTTAATTCTGTCTTTTGCCATGTTTTGATAGTTTCCCACCTAAATGAACTTATTTTAATGTAATTTTCTGAGAAAAATGTTTTTTAAGGTAGCTTTTTCTGCATGATCTTGATTCTTCAGGTCCTGATCTCCAGCTGTTACTAGGAAGCCTCAGTAAGACAGTGATATTTTTCAGAGGCTCAGAGCATTCTCAGCTCCAAGCAAAGTCAATGGGAGATGCAGTTGCTTTATTCTGCTGAAAACATATGCTATTAGTGTCCATGTTTTATTAGCGATTTATCATTTGCAGAATGCTAAAACCCCTCAACCCCCGCTGAGGTCTGTGGACTACTTAGCATCTGCTAGACGCAAAGAAGGTTCTGATTTTAGCATGCAAAAAATGTTGAAAATGACAAATTTTGACAAACAGTTTTCTTGAGAGGAAAGACAATCCCCTCTTTTTTATTTTAGTTTAAATAATCATGCCACACCAGCTCTGTTTCTGACATACAGAGGTATCTGGAAAAGCTAGAAGAATGAGATATTCCAGGCAGTTCTCAGCTTGCTGATACCAAGCAGCTGTAACCTCTTGACGGATGCAACATAGACTTTATCCCCACTGAGAGAATGCAGCATGATGATGCTGCATCCACTTTTCAGCTGGATCCTGCATATTGATGTCCCCTTCGCATATAAAAAATAGGAATGGAAAAGGTTATTATGAATAGTATATGATACAGTATTAGTCATAACTGTCTTTCATGGTTTTAGAATATCTACAGAGTACAAAGGATAATCCTAGAAAACAGGCAGCTCAGAAAAACAGAGAATAAATCCTGGAGCTTTATTTCACGACTTTGGTCACTTGACCCCTGTTTATAGCTAGGCTGCAAAGATGTTCAGTTTAGGGAGCAGTCAAGGGCACTAATGCAGAGAAAAGCAGAGAGGCTTTTACCAGTTTAAAAGGTTGCACTGTTTTTTTTTCAAGAACTTTGATACATTCATACCTCCAACACATGTATATGGAAGATTCATTCACTTGTCCTCATTACCACTATTATAATGAAGATTACTGTCATTCAAATATTCTCTTAAATTTCCCAAATACAAGATATCGTGATTATAAGCAATGGTGTTTGGGACAATTACTGCGGAAGCTAGACATTTTTTACTTTAATTTTTTATTATTATTATTTATTTATTTTTAACAGTAGTCATATGCATAGAAATTGAAGACCAGTGGATTGGCATCCATTGTAGTGATGCCAGTGTGAAAATTAAAGCATGTATCACCCTCTGGAAGTTTCTGTGACTAAAAATAAAAATTCAACTCCTCATTCTTCCTTTGATGACAGAAACCAGCAGGGCAAATTAATAGACTGTAATATGTGAAATAATGCATTCATGAATTCATCCAAGAAGTCACTGAAATAAGTAAAATATTACTGGTTCTTCAATCAGAATGATGGGGTGGCAATAAGTAATTTTTTCTGCAGGGGCTAGAAATTTTTGTGCACATTTGCAAGGCAGGCTGATGGGTTTCTCTTCTCTGCTTAGACCAAGCAAGTGATTATTTTTGTCCATCATTGACTTAGGTTATTGCATAGAGGCATGCCAGTACCAGTAAATGTCTGTTAACATTTACATATAATTTTTAGAGCAGAAGAAATACTATGGTTAGTACTTGCAAAAAGTTCCATCAAAAACTTCATAGAAATGAGATCAAAAGGCATTCACTGATGTGAGTGGGAGATAGGGAAAAAAAAAAAAATAAGACAGCTTACGTCCTAACACTGTACTTAACAAAACAAAATACAAATAAATGGGCAGGTAGGAAGAAACACATTCACTTTTCTTCAAAGCTTAGCAACAGCTGATTTCCAGCACATTTCTAAAACTAATGAAGTCAAAAAAAAGTAATTCAATAATCCAATCCAAAATGCTGTCTTCATTATATTTCAGGCTTTGTTCCTTCCACATCACACACACAAAGGAAATAACTAATTTTTGTTTAAGACCCTGAAACCATACAGTGTCATGAGTTGTCTGTCCACAGTGTGGTTTACATCACACAGAATTCTATCAACTCACAACCTTTAAAATGTGGCATCCCAGACTTGCAGTTATGCAAAACAGTATTTCATTGCCCCTAGATCACAACCATGTAAGAAAATACTTCAGTCCAATCTTTCCAAGGCATCCCAAAGTGTTAACAGGGTGGCTTTAAAAAGCATGTAGGTATTCTCAGCTGTTGAACTTCTGCAGGACTTTAAAAGTTGCTAATAACAACTTGTCTAAATTTGTGACAGTTCAAGTAGGAAACAAGGCTAAGATGCACTAGATTATCATAAAATCATAGAATCATAAAATAGTTTGGGTTGGAAGGGACCTTAAAAGCATGTAGTTCCAGCCCTTCTGCCATAAGTAGAGACACCTTCAACTAGACCTAGTCTCGAACACTTGCAGGGGTGGTGAGTCCACAACGTCTCTGGGCAACCTGTTCCAGTGACTCATCACCCTCACAGTAAGGAGTTTCTTCCTAGTATGAAATCTAAATCTACCCTCCTTCAGCATAAAGTCATTTCTCTTAGTCCTATCGCTGCAGCCTATCACTTACCCTTGTAAGAAGGTCCTCTCCATTCTTCTTGTAGACCCCCTTTTAGGTACTGGAAGGCTGCCATAAGGTCTTCACAGAACCTTCTCTTCTCCAGGCTAGACAGACACAACTGCCTCAGTCAGTCTTCACAAGTGAGGTAGTCCAGATCTCTGATCATTTTTGTAGCCCTGCTCTGGACTCATTCCAACAGGTCTGTGTCTTTCCTGTGTTAAGGGCCTTGGAGCTGGACACAATACTCCAGGTGAGGTCTCACAAGAGCTTACTTCCTTAAAGAAAATCTGTTATGTGCAACTACGATGAATTTTTACTCCTGTACTCTCGGTGAGGCTTTATTCGTCAGTGTTCCAAAATATATTGTTATTATTCTTCCTTGACTTTCCCTTCAACATCCTAATGGGTCACTATTTTTATTTCCTCAACTCTGTTTAATTTGTTCTAAGCTGGCACTGCTTCAGACGGCAACTAACAAAAAATAAAAGGTCTGCAACTATGAACTGTCTGGATTTTATTCCAACTTTCTCTTAACTGACATTTAAGCTTCTCTTTCATCCTGTGTAATACAAAGGATAGATATGACTTTTAGAAATAATAACCTTTTTCCGATTACCTCCAGAACTAAACCATAGCTTTTCTGACAACTGCCCTAATTTCAAGCAAGAATATAGATAAAAACATAGAACTTCCACTGCATTGACTCCTACTTACCATTCTGTTTCCAAGCACTAGACAAGTTAGTCATAAATGACAGGATATTTAAACAGTCTCAAAATTCAAAACATATCTCAATATTTCAGCATGTTATTTTTTCAACAGAACATAAATCTAGATGGAATTAAAAAAAAAAAAAAGTAAATCACAGAATTTCCTCTGCTAAATAAAATCATCTATTTTTCCTCCTTACTTCATTTCTTTTTATCTCCCAAGGATTTCACTTTGCTTTAATTGTTTTTCTATATCTTTTGTAGGAATACCTGGAAAATATAGTTACAGAAATGACTGTGAGATTAGCTCAGCTGGTTAGAGCCTAGTACTAACAACAGCAAGGCCGTGAATTCAAGCCTGATAATGGGTCAGTCCCTTCCAATTTAGAAAATTGTGTGAAATAACAGATTGCAGTAATAGACTAGAAGAGTAATTTGAGTCCCAAAATAGATGCTAGTGATTTGGTACCCAAGATCCATGTACCAGCTCAGATCATATAAGATCATTGCTATAATGAAAACAAAAGAAACTTGCAGAAAGAGAGTTTTATATTAAGTATTCAATTGTTCCATGAAAGCAAAACTGGAGACACCAATCTTATAGATGTAGAGAGAGTCAGAGTTAAAAATTTTTTGAAGTATCTTCCTTTCAAAATAAAATAAAATAAAATAAAAAATAATTTAAAAAAGCCAGAACAGGAAAAGCAATTCTGCTAGTCTACTATCTTCTTGCTACCCTCCCTCCTTCTCTAACATTCTTTTAAAAATAGATAAAAGTTATATCAAGGGTTTGGATCCAAGCACACAGGTGTTTTATTGCTATTTTAATAGAGGATCTCTTCCTCAAAGATCTCAAGTCACATTTGGTCCATGTTTCAGAACCTGAGTAGATAAAAATAATTTATTCCTTGCAGACACCTAACCAGTTTTTTTTTAATGATATGAATGCTTTTGCATCCTTTGTCAAGCTATCTTTGAAAGCCAAAACCTTAAAGAGTGAATTCAGCCAACTGAAAAATATCCTTGCTTTACAAACAGAAGCTGCATTTTTTTTTTTCCATATACACTTAAAGGCTAATGTATTCTTGCATGGACATGTACACATATTTTTTGCTGGTTTATTTAGATAAAATGTTGCTGAAATATCCATATGCACTTTGATTTAGTGGAAAAATGGATCCTTATCTTGCATGATGATACCAGGATTCTGAGACAAGAAGTCTTACACAACCCTGATTAAAAGCAAGAATCAAGTTCATCCAAAACTATCAAACTACAACTCTCCACGTGGCCCGCCGGGGTCCTCGAGATGTTGCAGGAAAGACCACCCATACGCTGGGTAGGCAGGAAGCAAAAAGAGGATTTTATTCCCAGGGTCATGGGTATTTATAGAGGTCTCAGGGGGAAGTGAGGTCACATCCTGGACCTTGGGGGACAGAGGGTAGGAAAAGTGTTAACAACAGAAGCAAGGGACAGGGGACAGGGGACAGGGGAGACATCCTTGCCAAACCTGTTTTGGCAGCATCTTGCATACTAATTTGGGCATTAACAGTTCTTTTGTGAACAGACAAAGACAGACAAACTTCATTTTACAAGGGAATAAACCTATGACTTTAAAACATTATGGTGAAACTTTCTTTATCTTCTGAGGCTTATTTCTTACAAGCTTTATTTCACTTCAAATAATGTACATCTATAGCAACATACAAATAAGAATTGAGGTATGCATATCAAAATTCAAGTTACAAACTCTGGTCATGCTCAGGAAAAAATAAGGGGTTCTAGAACATTTAGTCATCATGTGAATGCTCATTAGCTCTTCATGTATATGGAAAATAATAAAATACCTCCATCCAATATATTTCCATTTCTTGGAGAATACTTGTTAAGGGAAATTTTTCAGGTAAGTGAACCTCTTCCTATAGCATGTAACGACCTTTGGTACAAATTACTATTTGGTACAACAAAATTATAGAATGTTCCTTTGTCATTCCAGACTGAACAGGAAGCAACAGCTGGATTACCACGAAATTGGATTTTGGAGACAGAAAAAGGAGTTTGCCTTCTCTTCCATTCAACTACTGAATCTAAGAGACTGACTTCTTGTACAGCTCTGCCTTACACTGAATGCAGCCTCTACCTGACCAGATTTCAAACACTCTATTTCTGCAGCAGCAGCAGCTGAAGCTGGTGCTGCCTCCTTGACTTTATTTTTCCTTGGAATAAAATCAAAAGAATGAAATGAAAATGCATCAGATAAGAACACTTAAACAAAGATGAACTACATTTTCAACTTTAAAATCCCTTTCAATCTATTCAGATTTCTAAAGGTAAAAAAGTAAAAGAACTCTTCATGGACAAGGAACAAAGAATAAAAGCTGAGAATATCATTACGCCCCCTCCTGGTATAAAGGAGAAATTTTCTCTATCCACAGCCCTGGGTAACTCCTAATAAAGATATAGTTATCAACTGCAAGCTAGTATTTAGTCAAGAATTTCTGAAAATACAATCTTTGAAGTTTTTCCTAGTGAAAGGGACATTGCCAACATCTTTTTTTCTTTGGAGGTTTATAAAATCTTTGTATTCAGCTCATTATGGAAACGTGCAGGATCAACAGTACAAGTACCCAAATCGAAAGTGACATTTTTATTGTTTGATTCAAAGTTTTGAAAAAATTATAATGACCTTACAAAAACTACAATTTGGTTTACTGCTGTCCTTAAAGTTAACAAAAGGAGAGGATGTAATGACTGTGTATGCATTTGTATTACAAGTGCATTGCAGTTTTATGCTCCAGAAACTACTCTCAAGGAGAAATAGAGACCAGTGGAAGAGGATAATGATACCAGTAAGCCTCCTTGAATATTATTATTGGTAAAAATACATCCAGGGATATTTTCAAATTAAGTAATTGTTATTAGAATCTCAACCAGACACTGGCACTAATTCTGACTACCCAGTAGCCATAAGATAGTCCTATAGACAGTAGATCAGCAATTAATAAAACATGGCGCAGAATAATTTGTCCATGTTTGCCCGTAGAAATTAGAGAAGCCACAAATATCTAAGCTCCTTTTCTTATATAAGAAAGGAACTCAAGGAAGACCCTATCACAAAAAAATATTTGGTATAATAAATTAATTTGAAGTGGGGTTATTTAAAACCCCTTTTGTTTTTATGGGGGTCACTTGAGTCCACAACATGAAAATACGAATGCTTGGAAGTGTGCAAGGCCAGGCTGAATGGTGCCATGAGGAGCCTGATCTGCTAAGAGGCATCCCTGCCCACAACAGGGAGGTGGGAACTAGGTAATTTTTAAGGACCCTTCCAACCCTAACCATTCAGTGATTTTATGAGGTTATGATGCTATGAAATAAATAGCCAAATTATTCAATTTCTACTCCTTGACTTTTGAGATAACAGTACATGGCAATGTATCTCCACTGTCTATAGTTGATTTAAACTCTAAACTCCTGCACCATCTTACATGAAATCATAGTCAGTAGCCCGAATTTTCAGAGAAGATTCAAGATACAGAGATGTTAGAAACCTGGTATTCTTGTACTTATGAAACTCCTATACAAATACATTATTATTCCTCTACCAGGAAAATTATTTTCCTTTTTCAGCTGTGATATATATTTAAGCTTGATATATTCGTAATGACGCTGTAAAGATGAAATGACCTGATGTTCTTTTTTTTTCACATCTCTATAGAAAAAAGATAATGAGTCTGGACACAAAAACATTCCACTACAATGCTGACAGCAGGCCTGATCAGAATCAGTTGAACTCTACAAACCTGACATAGCAGAACATTGCTGTACCTGCTGTATGCTGAAAAAAAAAAAGTTATCTCATGTATTCTACTGGACTTATAAGCACTTTAACTCAAAACTTGTAATTTTTATTAATTTGCCTTTTAGTTTTACATAAGGTATGCCACATTTCTACATTAGGCAAGAGATAATGCAAAGCACAACTGCTAAGACCTTAGAGACTATGGGACCCAAGCCTGAAAAGGCAAGTTTAAACACAGACATATCAAGAGATATTTTATTTTTATAATATATGCAGAAAAAATATAATGGTAAATTTGGGGATTTTTTTCAGTTTCATTACAGGGAAGGATAATATATTTTTTTGAAGGTAAAAACTTCTTTTGTTTCACACAAGCTTTCTATGGTCAAAATTGTTTTATGCAAAAGAAGTTCTAAAGTTTGCATGAAAGCATGAACTTTTCCAGCCCTTATGCTTGCTCGAGTGACAGAATGATATTATTCTGAAGGTTGCACAGTGACTCTTTGATCTTAAAGCTTGTAAAGGCCGTCTCACAACTGCATGTTCTAATATTCGCTGATAATCTGACTTGAACGTCAAGGCTATAAGACCTTGGATCAGTGATTTGCAATTCAAGTGCCTCAGGAAAAAAAAATTAAAAAAAAAAAGAAAAAGAACAGCTTAGTCTTATTAAGTGTTGTTGTAAAGCTATTACAGGCAAAGGGTTTTTTTAAGCTGCTTTGAAAGTTCTGTCCAGGAGCAGTTCCGGCATAAATACATACAGAATGCTACCTATATCACTATGGACTCCCTTGGACCTCCTTTTCTCTCTTCCATCTCTAAGAAATCCACTCAAAATTTTCAGTAGGAGTTAATCAAAATAATAACACACTCAAGCAGGAAACCTACGAAAATAAGACAGAAGAATTTACTATTTTAGCTTCATCCTGTTGCTCTTCCCCTTTATTGCTATGTGTTGTTTTCACTGCAATAGAAATTGTGAACCTTCAGGTGAGCATTGTCGTTATGCACTACTCTGTGCAGAGAAATAAAAGATAAAATAGTTCTAAAAATTTAAACAGAAAAGATGAGATACTAACACTACATTCTGAACATAATGCAAATTGTAAAGAGACAGTCTGAAATTAACTGATATTTGTCTGTGTCAATTTCTCTGGCCTAGAAGCTGAGACTGATTGACAAGGGGTACTCCAAGGCTTGATTGGTCCAACATGGCATCACAAATGTCCTCAGTGGAAGGCAACTGCACCAGAGGGGACAAGGTTGTACCAAATCCGAGAAGCAGTACACTGCTCTGAAGAAAATGGAAACAGCCCAGACTACAATTTGTGCCCTTTACAAAACAGGTTACAGCATAGTTCTCTTAGACTGAAGTGCTGTTCTAGTTGTTCTCTGCTTTTTCATCTCTCTGTTCTATCTCCTTTGGCCTTCTTCACATTTTACATTGTTTCTCTGTAACTGCATGAAATAATGTTACCACTTTATCATTTTGCATTAATAACTGTTCCATCTTTATCTTGAAATACAGAGTTTGCATCAGTGATTTTCTCAATTACTCTCACAGGTATGAGATTAAATACACTTATTTCTTGCCATTCAAATTTGTGTTTCCTAAAGAGCAACAACATCCATATTTAAGACTGTACTTGAAAGTACATTATGGAATATAGAAAACAGTACTGTGTATTCATAAGGGACATGACAAATAATTGCTATTTGGAGATTCACAACCTTCAACAGCTTTGTTTTCAATTTCTTAAGTCTCATAGCAACAGTGCACTCAATGTATGCAACATTCTTCCAAAGCATACTGTTAAGTAAATAAAAATAATTAGTTTTTGTGGAGATTATTTAAAAAAAACAACAACAACAAAACAGACTATAACCCTTAGAATCATGTGTAACAGATGTCATTAACAATTTAAGACACTTCTGAGACATCAGATAGGAGACTACAGTTACCCCAGGCTGAGAGGATGAATGTTAGGAGTGAGGAGATATAATAATTAAGTAATTAAATCCTTCTTGTGTTTCAGTAACAGAGAATTAATCAGAAATGAAAGCCTCACAAATTGCAACAAAAACCAATACAAAGAATAATAAGAAAAACTACAGTTTGGTTTTAAATCAGATTATAAGGAGACTGTACTATATAGGATGGTTATTTTGCTCCCTGTTACACAAAGTCAATCAATAGGGAGGGTGCTTTAAGTTTCTAAAGGTACAAATCACATATCTAGTTTTCTTGTGTAGCTACATATGGCCTTAAATTATTTTTTAGGAACAGGAAAATCTTGTGATATGTATTTTTTCAAGCAGAAAATCAAGTTGGGCCCCAAAACCACCCAAGCATAATAAACCAGTGATTCAGTCCTGAAATTTTGCCTAAAGCCCCATACTTTTCTGCAGTGAAGCTGGAGAACCAATTCCTCTGCCAGAGATCTAGGAAACCTAGTTCCCAGAAAGTTCTGTGGAAATCACTACATCACAAAAAGAACCATATAGTCTAAAAGGTTTGTTTCATGGATGGAAATAGGTCCTCATTTGACGTCATGAAAGAACTATGCATTTGCTATGATTTTTTTCTAAGGGGATCACACAACAAATACTTATAGCAGTACACAACTGTTGCAGAAGAATATGGTAGCAATACATTAAATTTAAGAGTACATGATGGAAAATTTTGCAAGTATATTATAATATGTAGGAGTAGACCTAAAGTTGTGTTATCTAACTAAAAGTTACTGTACTGTTCCATCATGGTAGTTTCACAGTTTTCATATAATCGTATAAATTTTGGTATACCCATTTTTTTTTCCTTTTATAGCTAATTTCATTGATTTTATTACTTGAATTCCTACCAGTTCCAAGGGATAGCTGCTGTTATTTTGCACTGTATTTCTCTTATTTTTGTTTTCTCATGCTCTTTATCTCTCACTTAAAATTACAACTTCTATAGGGCAAGAAGGGGACAGCTCAAACCTAAAGAATCTTCACCTTTAAATGGGTTAAGAACACACTAGGAAAAGACATTAGATAGATAGATGAGAGGAGGGGTGGAGAGAGAGTAAAAAAAAGAAGGAAAAAAAGAAGGGAAAAATATGTTACAATTAACATTCACAAGTCTCCAAACTGTCTATGATAGTTTATATGACTGTCTAGTGATAGCAATGCCATGTGTAATCATATACAGAATTGCAGCATAATTTCAGAATATAAATTCACCACATTTCATTCCAAAATGCATGATTTGAAGTAACTGAGTTTTACATGACACAATAGGAAACAAACTTTTTACCCTTTTAATAGAGACTTTGCTAATGGAAATGACAGAGTTCTCCAAGTTTCTGTCTTGGAAGTCATCTTAGAATTATTTCACATCTTTCTCTGTGTAAAAACTATTGAAATTTTTATATGTAATTACATCAAGCAATAGAAGTGAAATGACTGTTCAAATGTAATCAAGTGTTTTACACCTATTAAATGTTTTGTTATACTATTTTGTCTATTTCAAAAGTTTAATTTGTATGACAAAAAGTTAGCCATAAAAATTATTTTTTTTTACTATAGCATAAAAAGGTTTTTAACAAAAATGACAAAATGAAAATTATACACACCAATACCTGTATCATTTTTATACATTTTTATATGTGTTTTGTACAACAGGACCTTATAACACAGATATTAGCCCTCCTCTCTCTATGCAACATGCTTAAGAGTAGGCCAATCTACATGAAAAGTAATTAATTATTTTACTTAAGGGTTATATTCTTTTTGCTAAGCAAACCAGTGTATAGCACCATACAAAAAGTGATTAGAAAGGATTTGGAAATATATTATATCCCCAGATAGGTATTTGAAAAAGAAATTATATGGGACAACCACTCTAAATACAACAGAAAAAATATACTATATACACCACAATATGTATTATGTTACCCATATCTACATTTTGGACTATGCTATCCTATCTTTGCATTTTGAAGAAAAATTGTTATCAGACTACAGTGCCAATATTTATGGGTTAGTTTCCCCATATGTCAATAAATGAAAATAAATTTCTTCAGAAGATATTTGTTAATTTAAATACCCGTGCTCTGATGCTAATGTAAGAAGGCAGGAATATGATCTGCTACTAGTGACTACCTGAGAACATTTTAGGACATTCAGTTTTGCAAGTCATTCAAAGTTATGGAAAGAAAATTCTAGGTACCTCCTTACTAGATATAGGCAACTGCCATCTTCTCTTCAATTGCTCATATGGCAACAATACAAAACAGACAAGGCAATCATTTGATTTCTCTGGTATTATACCTTTTATCATTCATTTTTACCCCTCTATATTTTGTATTTTGCAGAAAGTGCATAAAATAAAATTAAACAGACCTAGAGATATGAATTTTGAATGCAAGGAAAAGTGAAATATGAAAGTAAATGTATGAAATTACAAATGGATCAAAACACTTATTCAGTTAGTATAGCTGGCATTAGCTGATTTATTTTAGAATTTATTTCCTCATAAAAGTGGTTTTTTTCTTTTTCTACCAAGCAATAAGCTTTCATAAAGCATAATGCTATGAAATAGCATCATTGTGAAGTTTAGTGTGCAATGATACTTCCCACCTGAGCATGAACACTGACAAATCTTAGGTATTTTTTATATTGGAGGCTACATGTGATAACCATCTAACAATTAATGTGAAAGAGAAGGTTTATAACACATGAGGGACATACGCTATTATATGCACTATATTTAGCTTACATCTTGATGTGTGAAGGTCATACATGAAACAAATTTACCTAAAACATATGTGTAACATAGAATCAAGGGGTTGGAATGGACCTTTAAGGATCATCCAGCCCCATGACCACTTGCTACGGGCAGGGACACCTCCCACTAGACCACGTTGGTCAGTAATGTATCCTACCCGGTCTTGAATACTTGCAGGATTGGGTCATTCACAACCTCCCTGAACAGCCTGTTCTAGTGTCCTACCACCCTCACAGTACAGAATTTTTTTCCTGTCATCTAACTTAAATTTTCCGTCTTTCAATTTCTATTCATTACTCCCTGTCCTATCACTACTGTTCTTGACAAAGGGTCCCTCTCCACCTTCCCTGTAGGCCCCCTTCAGGTACTGGAAGGTTGCCATAAGGTCTTCATGAAACTTTCTCTTCTGCAGGCTGAACAGCCCCAACTTCCTCAGTCTGTCTTTTATAAGAGAGGTGCTCCAGTAGTCTTAGCAAGTTTGTGGTCTCCTCTGGACTTTTTCCAGTTCCCCATCCTTCTTATTTTGGGGGCACCAGACCTGGACACAGCACTCCAGGTGAGGTCTCACAAGAACAGAGTAGAAGGGGAGAATCACTTCCTCATCCTGCATCTTTTGTTGCAGCCCAGAAAGCAGCTGACTTTCTGGACTGTGAGCACATGTTGCTGACTCAAGTTTAATTTTTCATCAGCTATTAGCCTCAAATCCTTCTCCACAGGGCTGATCTCAATCCATTCTCCGCCCAGCCTGTAAGTGTGCCTGGGATTGCCACAACCCAGATGCCACAAACCCATTTTTAGAACTTCATGAGGTTTGTATCAGTCTGCCTCTCAAGAATGCAAAGGTCCCCATGGATGACTTTCAGTGTGTTGACTGCACCACATGGCTTGGTGTCATTAGCAAACTTGCTGGGTGCATTCAATCCCACTGTTCATGTTGTCAGCAAAGAATAACAGAATCAGTCCCCATGGTGACCTCTGAGGACACCACTCATCACTGGTCTCCACATTGACAATGAGCTGTTGGCCATAAATATTTGCATGTGGCCATGCTGCCAGTTCTTTATCCACTGAGTGGTCCATCCACAAATCCATAATCCATGTCTCTCCAATTTGGAGACAAGGACATCATGTGGGACAGCATCAAACATGTCCACATCTGGCTTATCTCACATATGTATGTGATTTTTTAACTGACAAATCTTGTTTTTCTAACTCCCACAGTTTAATGTATGTGTAATACTTATCATTTATATAATTTCTATTTATTGAGGAAAATTATTATAGCTCTGAATAGTGCATGGTGTTACTGTCTTTTAATTTGAAATTACACTATCACTATTTTATAAGAACTAAGACTAAGCCAGACCCACAACAGTTCTTGGACCCATAAAAATTCTGGAACTTTAATTCACCTATAAATGTGGGAGAGCTGAGGCTCTCTAAAGAACAGATAAACTCTACAGTTTACTTTCAGATGTTCCATGTATTTAAAGTTGTGTCTGTGTCTGCCCATCTCAGTGGGTCCTAGTGTCTAGCTCCCATAACCAGAAAATATGAACTAGGTTTTGGATCAATGATTGTAAACAGTGGCGTCCCCAATGCTTGACAAGTTACTGGTCATTAGTCAAGATACATGAGCTATATTTTTGAGATCACTGCAATTTTCATCTAATATAAGACACTTCATTGTGTGAAGATCATGTGTAAAGACTCTCAAAGACAGCTAACAACTCAGCAGCTAGGTCTTTTTTTTCCAGTACAACACTTAAAGAAGTCTGAAAAGAAAGATCAATCTATTCTAAATTGAGACCACTAGAATTCAAACCCCTTTGCACACTACAAATGACTACCAATAACTTTTTATCTGTCTATCATTAAATACTTCTAAAACACCTTAAAATGAAATGACATGTAGGTTCGACTGGCATTCTAGTCTTATTTTGTGAAAAGCATGTTATATTTCAGCCTTCATTTTGAGTTTGTACTTCATTACATCCTTCAAAATGAATTGTAACCAGCATACTGGATTGTACCTTCATTGTTAAGTGTTTGGCTTTTAATAAAGGAAAAATGAACTTTGAATGTGTCTGTTTAAGTGAAAACCTAAAGGGTGCTTGTGTTTCCACACTCTATGCAGTCTCAGCTGGTAAAATATCAGGAAATGAACTAATTTACTCTACTCATCTACTACTAGGAAGAAAATTTTTTCAGTCAAACCTTCACCCTAAGATTTAGAAACATAGCTTTTGTTAATAGAAGACAGATTATGCATATGTTTACTGTTTTCACATTATGACAGAAAGGAAATGCAAAACATTTGTTCACAAAAAGAAGTTTCTGTATTCTTCACATGATATAACACGTTTTCAGAAGCAGCTGTATGATGGATTGTTAATAAGAGCAGTGCTCTGCAAAAAGTATGCCTAGTATATTGGGCATGCTTAGGAAGATTCAGTATTACTGCTGAACAACTATCATGGCTTTTTATACGCCCAAGAAGGAATACCAAGAAATACAATACAGTCCTGGGTGTTCCTAAGAGGCTGAACTTGAACAGAACATCCAGACTGTGTTAAACTGAATATGTATGGAAGAAAAGTGGGATCCATTATCACAGAGGAATAACCATCTACAAACTGTATATAAACAGGAAAGTATCCCTGTAGGGTTACTACAGGTTCCATTTTCATTATTTCATTATTTCAACATTATAGTATGATGCACTGACTTATGTCCATTGCTTCCCAAACATTTTTATCTGTCTTTATCTCAGTATTTTTAAGTAATATACTATATCACTGGTATATTAACAACATTGGTGTCACAGGTTAGACAATTTTTCTATTAGTTTTTACATTAATAATCTATAAATGCTGCATATGAAATTCCTGTAGGCATAGTTCTCAGTGTTGGATGCATTTAGTCAAAGGTGCTTTCTCCTGCAGAATAGAATATAGATTACCTTAGTGAGAGGGCTTTAAATCTTATCACATCCCTTGCTATTCGTAGGAGGGAGCATTCTTCTGACACAGCATATCCACCTGCTTCAACAGCTACATATCTCCCCATATAGACTTGAAATCAGCTGTATTCATGTGGCAGTTGTAGAAAGTATATGATATATTGACTAGTATATGAAAAAGAAATCAGCAAATCATCTAAAAAGTCATGAATTTCTGCTGGGCCTAAATCTGGTCTTTTTTGAGTAAACTCCCTCAAGATTTCATGGAGAAACATGAATATTTGTGGATTCTTCATTAGATTTGAAACTGCATATATGATTAAACTCCATCCAAAATATCCATGTCTCAGAAAAATATCCCATGGGTCCCCGATATTTAATAAAGTCACTTCATGACTGTGGATTTGTACTGCAGAACCATCTTTTTGAGTGAAGACTAGAGCTTATTTTCTATAGAACAGTAATATCATGGCCTTCTAAAACACAAACTTCCATTGCTGAAATATTTATCAGATCTCAAAAATATTAAGAGTCAAAAGCTGCCCAACCACTCATCCATATCCAGAGATTCCTACAGTGCTTTGCTGCAGCATCTTGAGTGGTATATGGCTACGAGTGAATACCAATTTGAATGTAGTGGCAGTGATTTATGTTTTCTTATACAGAATGTTATTATTTATTTAAACATATCTTAGGATCCAGGACTAGTACTGAAATTGTTTCAGTTGTATTAATTGTCCTTACAACACTGAGTACTTCTTATCTATCCAACTCTTCTGTTCTGTAATTAGCCACTAATCATGAGAAATTGCACAATTCAATTTAATTAGCTTGAAAAGCTTCTACGTTAATCTGCTGATAGTTTTTCATGCAAAATGCTCTCTCAGTCTCAGAGATATATTACAAAGATACATTTTTACTTTTTTTTAATTTGTTTTGTTTCATTGTTTTCTGCGTCATAAGGCTGTCATGGAATCACAGCTGTTAACAGGTATTATTGTCTGTAAAAGAATTGTGTTTAATTACCTAATGTCTTCCTGATTTAAGGAATCTGTAACAACTATTTAATTAGAATTCTGCTGTAATTATTTGAACCCTCACAAATCAACTAAAAACTTCTTACCTTTTGTTAGTTCAGTAACTTCAAAGGAGCATTCTGAGAAACGGCAATAATTACACAGTACAGAAGAACTCATCATCACTTCAAAATCCATGTTAGGAATGCAGTAGACTGCTCTAGACATTGCACTGCCCTTCTGTGTAGCACAGCAGACAGGTTTCTGGTGCTCCGAATTGACAGGCACTCCTTACGAAACCAGGAAATCATAGCAAATTCACTTGGCATTCAGGCACGTGTTCTCTGCTTTTCCATGTTTATGCCATGATTAATTACTCCCACTAAAGAACAGAGAGGACTTCAGCAATGACAACTTGTTTATGTTCCATGAATTAACATTTCAATCTCTCTGCTTTTCTGTGTGGCCCTGAATGCAGGTGATTTTCAGCAAGCATCTGACACACCAAGCTTAAAAGCCAACAAGGAGCAATTTGAAGAAATTTTGCAACAAAATGGCTCCTACTTCTCTGCACAGAGTTGATCTATTTTACTATGTGACCCTGCATCATGCAACCTTCACAACTGCAGATGAGCCATGTTACTAAAAAATTAAAAAAAAAAAAAAATTAAAAAAAAATTAAAAAATTAGAGAAAAATCAGGATTTTTCATTAGAAGGACTTTTACAAACTGTACATAAAATCTCTTTCCATTATTTAGGCTTTCAACATATGCATCAATAAGGGAAGTATTCATACATAACCATTTCTAAATTTGTTGTAATTTTATCTTTTCTCATGAGCTGCCTAGAAAGGGAACATAGGACTTACCAAGTCTGTTAAGCCTTGTGTTGTTGTAGTTGTAAAACAAGGAGAGATGCCTTGTTGCCTGTGTGCCAAAATAATTTTCTTTTGAGTTTAGTGGTATTGGCACTTAGAAGAGACTTGGCCAGGGATTTTTAGCTTTAATTTGAAGAGAAAATAAACTGAAAATATACAAAATTTGAAGTGATTGTTTCCATATCTGTGGAATAAACACCACTACTGAGAAAAGTCCAGGATAAGGAGAAATACTGAGCAATTTTTCATAAAAGCAAATCAGTTAATTGTAACCATAGGGTTGATCCCCTTGATTGTTGCATTTGAGCTCCTATGGATCAGTAAAAGGAAAGGACATTCACTTTTCTTGAAAGTGGCAAAAACAGCTGGACAAAACAATAGTCTATGTGACAAAACAATAGTCTGTATAACAAAACTGTGTACCTCCTAACTTAGGAATTTTGTCACATTTGTTATAAAGTCGTTATGATATCACTAGGAAAGAATTTACTGCATTTACACTTATAAACTCCTACAACCATCCTGAACTTGATCCTAGCCTAACTTTTTTACTCAAGTCTCATTCATACCTAAAACTGTTCTGATATCCTGGGAGAATTGCAGTCTTAAGTATTTCCTCCTATTGCTCCTTAGTGGGTATAAACTTCATTGTACAGATTTAGTGTCTCAGTTTCTCCTAAAGAGAGAGAAATAATTATGTGATCATTCTTACTTAGGTTGGTTCAGTTAGAATTGGAACCCTTTGATAGGAAGAAATACGCTGAGCACAGTTGCTTAAATATCACACAGCAGCTAATCTACTAAAACAACAGCACAACATACTGCTCTTCCCCCACAGTGTTTCTTTCATGTTTGATGCACATGAGAGTGTATTGTGACTGAGGCATAAATATCACCTGTCAAACACAAAGGATCCCCTTAGCTTCTCAGGGCACCATTCTACTTAAGGCAATGTGAAGGACATATGTACAAACTAAAAGCTTACTATTTATACATAGTTTCTACAGTGTGTGGTTAGGTAAGTTCTTACAGCTCAACAGGAAAGAGAGGGTTGCTTTGGTTCTTACAACAGTATGTCAGTCTGGAACTGTTCTCCAATATTCAGATACTGGACACAGGTCAAACATTGTGAAAGATGGTAAGCAGATTTAAAAAAAAAAAAAAAATTAACTGAGCTTTACTGCTGGTTAGAGATAACAGTGTGTCTGAGAGAAGAAAGAGTAGCAAAATCAGGACAGTTAACAAATAAGGACCAGTTTTGGGAGTGCACCCCAAGCTAGTAATATTCCTAAAAGTAAAAAGAGATGGGAGCAGCATCAAAATGCCTGATATTCTAATCTTTTGGGGGCCTAGGGAAACACACCATTCCTATTTGAATAAATGATACTGTGAAAAATACTAAGAAAATTTTATCCTCCTTGCAGAGTCAACTTCTTGTAACCTTACAAATCCTGTTGATATATTGAACATAGAATCACCATATCAGAGATTTTCAAACTTAATCATCTACATCTTTATGCTTTTTTACCCTAATCATTCTTTTTCTTTGTTTTTCTAACAATCATAAACTTCCAGGACACATTTATTTCTGACCAGATGTTCATTTACTAATGTTACCTTTTCACCACAAAAGCTCTTCTTCCTCTTTTGTGCTTATCTTTGGACATATTTATGTGTATATGTCATATCCCTCTCAAACTTTTATTTATAATACCATACAAACTAAGCTCTTTAAGTCTTCTGTCATGAACAAGCTCTCCGTTCCCTTATCTTGTACTCATTCTCAGGTAGTGTTCCAGGCTCAAATCCATCTTTCCTGAATGTGACCTGAAATACATGCAGCATTCCTCATTTAAGTCTTACCAATGCCCTATTCAAAAACACTGACTTTATTTCACTTCTTCCAGAAATACCTTTTCTGACTCATTACAAGGGTTCATTACAGGTTTTATCATCTCACCACACTGACAATCAGAGATGAGTCTGAACTAGCTAGTCATTCAGGCTGTTCTTCACAAACATAAGTTCTAACTCATCAGATTACAGCTGAAATGACAGTGATTAGATTGGCAGCACATAACTTTCCACTGTTGCATTTTGTGTCCTATCTACTTACAGCAATTTTGCTTATCATTTAGTTTCTAGAGTTAAATAACTCTGTTACTTGTTATAACAATTTGCAAGGTCTAATTCTATTGACCTGTAATAGCTTCTTATATTAGTGCTTATCCTGAAGTTTCGGATCTCTAAAAATGCATTTTTGGTGATTATTATCTCCAGGCATATACTCTTCAGGTTTGAGTTTTCTATTTCAGCATTTTATATGCTTCTCAAAAGGCTTTTTTCTCATATTTTGGCAAGGACTTTCCTAGGCTTTTTGCTCCTTTTTAGGCAATACAGATTCCTGAGAATTTCAGCACTAAATTGTACAGAAATTCCAGTTTATGCTTTTCAATTCCCAAACTTCTAGTCTAGAGCACTTCTTCCAGCTAGTTCCTTTACCTGAGTGTGTGGCAGAAAACCTGCAGTATCAGAAATGGGAAAAATCATGTCAGAGATGGGTTTCTGAAGAAAAAGAAGAAACTG
>JAWWEW010000088.1:33158655-33169431 GCA_035583185.1 Anabacerthia variegaticeps
CAGCACCATGGCCAGGAAGTCAAGGCAGAAGACTCTCCCCCTCTAGTCTGGTGAGGCCCCACCTGGAGTACAGAGTCCTGATCTGGAGTCCTCAGGACAGGAAAGAGCTGTCGGAATGGGTCCAGAAGAAAACAACACATATTATCAGAATAATGTAACACTTCTCCTGTGAGGAAAGGCTGAGAGACTTGGGGTTGTTTACTCCAGATAAAAGAAGACTACAGGAGAAGTCTCACTGTGGCCTTTCAGTACTTAAATTGGTCTTACAATAAAGATGGAGATACCTTTTAGTAGAGCCTGTTGCAATGGGACAAGGGGTAATGTTTTTAAACTAACAGAGGGTAGATTTAGGGTTGCTATAGAAAGACATTTTTTATAATGAGGGTAGTGAAACACTCGTGCAAGTTGCCCAGAGAGGTGGTGGATTCCCCATCCCTGAAAATATTCAAGGTCAGATTGCACAAGGCTCTGAGCAATCTGATCTAGTTGTGACTCTGCCCATGGCAGAGGGGTTGGACTAGATGATCTTTACAGATCCTGTCCAACCTAAACTGTACTATGATTCTATGGTTTTGAAAGGTCCTCAACTCTGTACTTGCTTATATCAGGGCTTAGCTGAAACTTTCTACACATCAGAAATACAAAACAAGATTTAATTCGATCTTTTGGAAACAGAGTGTGCTAAAAGAGCCAGAAAGCATAACCTTGTCATTTCTCTGAACTTCAAAGATCGGTTTATACAGGTTTGATGTGAAAATGCAGATATACATACATATACACTTTAACAAAGTATCCATATGTTGTAAGAGTCTCTAATTCCTTCACTTTGCACTACCCAGACCTCGCAAATGATATAGAAAACATTCAGATCACTTACTGGGATTGCTCAGATGTGGTACTGAACACTGTTCAAAGCAGAATAACTTTGAAAAAACCCACTTCAATTTATTTTCTGTATCAGAACATCTACTGTAAGTATTATTTCTTGCTGCTGGTACTGTGGAATGTCTGTCTGTCTGTCCTGATGCCATATCACATGGTACAGATGAAAGAAATGAAAACTACTTCATCTTCCCTCTCTTCTCATTCAAGTTCCTTTGGGTCACATCTACAGATACTCTTGGCTGCATTATTGTCAGAAAAAAAAAAAAACACATTAAAGCTGTCTCTTTGAAATGTCATGGACAGGAAAATCTAATTGCGTGATTCAGGAAATGACTGTAGAAACTAGTACTTTCTAAAGAAAGAACACCTAAAAAGCACAGACCATGGAGAATCCCCACACTGGAGAAGAGTAAGAGTACAAGAAGGAAGGGGGAACAGCTAGAAACCACTGTGTACTGCTTGTAACTTCCCCTGCCTCCCTGCATTGCTCAAGAATGGGAGAAGAATCTGAACTGGAATGGAGTTGACCTTGGGAGAAAGGGGAAGAAAGATGTGATTTTGGTGTATTTGTTTCTCACTACTCAAATATGTATTGACAAATATTAAATTAACCTTCAAAAAGTACAGTCTGTTTTGCCTACAAAAGTAAATGGCAAACAATTTCTCTATATTTTATCTCAAACCATGAGCTTTTATAACTTGTTTTCTACCAATACCATACAGAGGAGTAGGACGGAGTGAGCATCTGGGTTGGCAATTGGTTATTAGCCAAAGCTAGCCAAGGAGTGTCTTTCCATCTTCCCTCTTTAGACTGTTCAAACTAATTCAATATTTTAAATTATTAAATAGCTATCTGCCAATGACTATAATAATTTGTCCATCTGAGATCCAAACATCAGACACCTATTACATTAACAAAGATACTGATGCAATTGTTCTGAATAACATGACCCATATTGAGTACACTGAAGACCAAATACTTTGCAGCATTTTCAATCATTTGACAAGTGTTCCTTTAATTGCATGTTCATCTTCCAAAGCTGTCCTTGCAATGTTGATTTTGGGAAACTAATTTTATAAATTAAATGAGAAGAACTTGTGTAGCCTACCTCCCAGATCACTGCAAATATAAATTGAGTTTCAGTCTCCAGAGGAACAGGAAAACACAATAGATAATGCCAAGGATTTTCTTCTTGACCTCTTATACCATGCTAACATGATGTTGCTTCCAGTGTGTGCCTTTATATAAAGTTATTTGCACAACTCCAAATGTTTTACACAGGTTTTAAGTGAACCATTATCCAGTAACCTACACTCAGTTTCAATGGCTTTCAATCTCATTGAATAGGAGATTGTTAGAAAGGAATAAAATTTTTGAGCTTCCCAAAACAAATACTGGTTTTGTAGGACTCAGCCCTGGAAAGACTTATATGCATAGTTAGGTTTACATGCAATGGCTAGCCATAATGCATAAACATGGGTAAACCTTTGTACTGCATGACCTCTAAAAGTAACTCAAAAAATACTCACTGATTTTAACATGACAGTGACAAGGGGTAAATTCACTGTTCTAATCCACAGGTTTCAATATGCCCACTTTTCTAAGATGATTCCTTTGGCTATTCAGGACATATGTTTTTCTGATTCCATTATGGTTGCTTTTTACTAGTTAATTTCTACGTGTTTTGTCCCTTGTTTTTGCTATCCAAGGAAGGAGGAGATAAAGGAACCCTATACTGCTCATTCTGCTACTAGCATTTCTATGCCATGTCCACTTATGACATAAAGTTTACGTTCATTCTTTGTTTCTGTTTCATACTCACAATTTTTTAACAATTCTTTTCAGATAAACTACCTTACAATGAAAAGTCAGAGGAGAAAGTTAATTACTGGCTGCATTTTCTCTGAAGGTAATACAAGCATGACTAAATCAGATCTCACATGAGTTTAATCCACCCCATTTCTCCATGATCAGTAAGTCTCAGAGCAGCTCTGGCAGAGAGCAGTTATGCAGCCAACACAAAAAATTAGTGTTGGTGCATGCATGGGACTCCTTTTCTCAATCTTTTTTATATACTCATGCCACACCTCATATATAATATGTTTTCAGGCAGATATCTGTGTTCATAGCAACATGCATTATTGTTTGTAGAGCTCTCCTTACTGTTTTGAAAAGGAAAACACTGAGAACAAAGTTTAATATGTGAATTTGACTGTAAGATGCACTTCACTTTTACAGAAAATAGCTATGTTCAGCATTCTGCTGATTCCACTAGCCAAACCCTCTTTAGGATCATGTCCTCCTTCATATATCACAACACATACAAGCAAAATTTAGTCACTTGAAAGCCAAAACAAAGTGGCTTAGTCCCATTTAACTGCTGCTAAAGCATTTTCAGTGATATGACTACTAAAACCTAATGCTAAAAACTGCAAAGACTGTGATTTAATCTGTCAAGAAAAGATTTGAGGACTGTAATAAAATGCCTTGTAAGCCAAAGAAAAAAAATTATGTAAAAAACATAGATTGTTATCTTACTTCAAATGGGAGCTCTGTTATTTCCATATTTCCAGACAAATCCAGTTTTTCTAGATTCTCACAATCACCCAATTCTGGAGGGACTGACTTCAAATTATTGAAACTCACATTGAGCACTCTGAGGTTTTTTAAGCAGCCTGTGAGGGTAAGATAATTCAAATCAGTGTGTTAAAAAAAAAAAAAAAAGGGGGAAAAAACAAACACAACAAACAAACAAACAAACAAACAAAAAAACCAAAACAAAGAAAAACAAAAACCAAAAAAAACACCCCCAGTTTGGCAAAAAAAAACTCATTACTGTAATAATGAGTAAGATTAATAAATATTTTCTGCAGTGACCTCTCACTTTGTGGTTGACAATAGCACCTCTTAACAGCAATGGTTTGGGACAGAGTTTGAAACCAGGCAGCAAAGTCTTGAAAAGATCTTTATTCTTCCAATAATGAGATACTTATTAATGTCAGCTGAAACTAGAGAAGTTTGCTTTTAGTTTGGCAACTGTGGAAAACTTGCCTGCTAACTGAAAAGTCAGCAATTTTTATAGAACTTTTTCATTAGGAACAATCACTCCTACTAAACTTACTACATGAAGAATTCTGTCTTTTGTATGCAGTGTTGCATATTTTTGATTATAAAAGATAATGGATGTGTGCCTCTCTTTCAATATTCTCTTTATTGCAATTTATCATCGCTGTTGCCTTAATTTTAAAGCCATGATAATATTCTAGGCTACATTTAGTCACAAAGTACTTTGTTTCTTCAAATTATAGCATTACATAATCTTCAGTAAAAACAAGTTGAGAAACCTCAATAAAATACAAAGTGTATTATCCTGAAAAAATGCAAGTTCTACTGTGATATAATGAAAAGGTAAGGAATTTGAGCCTATCAAATAGCTTACATGTTAGCAAAGGAATCATGAAATCCATAACAAAATGAGAACATTCTATGAACATCATCCACAATTTCTGTGGGCATACTATTCCACTGTCTCACCACCTTCATCATAAAAAACTTGCATCAAATCTACATCTAGTCTCTCTCAGTTTAAAACTATTGTTCCTTGTCCTGTCAGTGCAGGCCCTGGCAGAAAGTCTCCCTCCATCTTTCTCCACAGCCTGCTTTATATACTGAAAAGTGACAGTAAGGTTCCAACAGAACTTTCTCTTCTCCAGTCTAAACAATACCAACTGTCTCTGCTTTTCCTCATAGGGAAAGGATTCCAGGCCTCTAACATATTTCACGGCCCTCCACTGAAGCCAATCCAACAGGTCCATGTCTGTCTAGTACTGGAGACCACAGAACTGGATAAATTATTCCAGGCGGAGACTCATAAATGTGGATTATAGGGGTTAAATCCATCCCTTCAGCCTGCTGGTCATACTTCTTTTGTACTGTTGGCTTTTTGGACTGCAAATGAACTATGCCAGCTCATACGCAATTTCTCATCCAACATATCCTCGAGTCCTTCACTGTGGGGATGCTCTCAATCCATTCATCTGCCAGTCTGCACTGTCATTGGAAATTGTCTCAGCCCATGTGCAGGATCTTGCACTTGTCAACTCTCATGAAGTTCCCATCAACCCACATCTCAAGCCTGTCAAGGTTCTCCTTGATGACATCCCTTCCTGTAAGATATCGCCTGTATACACTCAGCTTGTTACCATCTGCAATATCACCCTTTGCTCAATTATATTCCTGTGGTACATTCCTTTCTACCCAGTGTTAGAGTACAGCTTTCAGAAGGAAAGCAGAAGTAAGAAACATAAATGCAATTCAGTAGTTGGAAACAGGAAGAACAGCATCATGTGTCAAGAGGTTCTCAAAGACTAGATACTTGTAAATCAAGACTAGATATACAAGATTCACAATCTTATACCAATGTCCTGGGTCTGGCCAGGACAGAGTTAATTTTTGCAGTAGCTGAGAGGGCACATGATCAGGACCTGGAGGTTATTCTATACCAAATCACAGCTTTGTCAGGGATGAGGGAAAGGGGAAGGGGTTCTAGTCTGGTTGAGTAAATGTGGCAGAGGGAGAAATCCAATATTGTCTATTATTGGGGGTTTTTTTGCATGTAAATCGTTTCCTTTCTTGTACTCTCTCATTAGTATTGTTGTTGTTACTGTTTGGGGTTTTTATCTCATTGCTATTTATACAAAATCTTTTTTCCCTCAACCTGTGATCTTTGCCTTATGTGCCTCCAATTCTCCTCTCCATGCCGCTGCAGGGAGGGAAAGGGGAAAGCTGGGGAGCAAGATAGAGCAGCATATGGTTTGGAAAATCGGGGGGGGGGGGGTGGGCCTGAATTGGCAAGTACCATTCCTAAACCACAACAATCAGTCTTCTATTTATAATCAATTTTTTTTAAAGAATCTGGTGTTTCATGGGATTTGGATGACATTAGAGAGGTCTCTCTACAGCACAAGTCCTCAACCCCATGTCAGAATAGTGAGATTATCCTTGAGAAACTAATGCCTAGTTAAACTCCATCCAAACCAAAAGCTGGTTTAGAGCTGCTCACTTTTTTCAGTGTGTGAAAATCCTTACCAGAGTGCAAAAGGATAGAGAAGAAACATAGGGAATTGAAAACCCCACATTTTTCCCTGAGAAACTGCATTTGTCAGAGGCAGATGCATGCAGTTCGATCGCCAAAACTAGCAGCCACCAGATCACACAGAATTTTACATAAACCCCATATTTTCTCTAGAACACAGCATTGTTTTCAAATGATGGCTGGACCAAACAAATCTCATGTGTGGCAGACAAGGCATATATTGTAAGAACTCACTTACATTAATATCTACCGGTTACAACAGAAAAAAATGTAGAGTCTTCCACCTAGTTTCCTCCTAGTTTTACCTCTGCTAGAAACACAAATTGAGGTGTATTTCCAAATATAGCTCTCCTTTTAGTAAGATAATCTTGTCTTTCTTACTCACTGTAAACTGCTGTTTCAGTTGACATAGTAGAAGAAAAATTTTCTGCAAGACATTTTCTGCATTGTTTTACAAGTACACTACTGTCTGACAAGGGTCATGGAAGCAGGTGCAAGAGACTAATAAAACTAACTTAAAAGTGTCAATGTGTGAACAACCTTATTTCTGTATTTTTAAGCACCTAAAAATAATAGAAGTTTAGCCTAGCCATGAGGAAACCTGACCAGGTTTGGCATCATAATGTAGATAAAAGTATTCTATCACATGCTAAGTGTCATAATTTACCACCTCATTGCAAAAAAAATAATCACTGAAAGAGAAATGCCTTAAAATAGAGAATTAGGAAATTGGAATTTATTTCCTCAATTAATCCCTTGGTAAAGGAGAATAAATCCCATTGGAATGAAAAAAAAAAAAAACATATTTTTCACTAGCACTGGAAAGCTTTGCCTTTTAGCACCGGGTTAGTGTACTATTTCTATCTGGAATGGAGTTAATGTTTCTCATAGCAACTTGTACAGTGCTAAGCTTTGAATTTGTAACCAAACAATGCTAATAAATGAGCAGTCCTTACACAGCATAAAAGTCTTCTTTCTCACTCTGCTATCCAGGTGAGTCAGCTGGGGGTGGGCAAGAGGTTGAGAGGTGACAGGGCTGAGACACTGGACACAAATTGACCAAAGATATATACTATAGTATATAATGTTACATTCAACAGTAAATGTTGGGGGTGGGGGAGGGTTGGAAGGGAGTTTCCAAGGTGCCTACTGCTCAGAGCCCAGCTGAACATGGATCAGTTGGTAGTGAATGAGTGCTTTCGCATTGCTGGCTTGTTTCCTTCAGTTTTTTTCTTCACTTATTAAACTGTCTTTATCTTGATGCATGAGTTTTCTCACATCTGCCTTTACATTTCTCTTCACATCCTACTGTGGGAGACTGAACTGTGGGAGGCTGTGCAAGTTGCATAAGGCTTAGTTGCCTATGAGTGTTAACCCTCATGAGATATTGCTAACATTTTTGGTCACTGAAATTTCTACCTCTCTAGTAGTTGGAGAACTAATGTAGGCAAGGCATCTAGTGTTTCCAACATAGTAGTCGTCCTCTTGTCTAACGCTGCTCAGATAGTGTATCTCTGATGCATAAGAGACATAGAGCAGAACCACTTAGGAAAAAAAAATCACAAAAATGTAGCAATCTTTCTAGGCAGTGTGAAAGAGACAGGCACAGGTTCTCTGGCTGACTTTCACAGCATCTGACATGTATGTCAGTGCTCACAGTATGGTTTATCCCAACTTGCAGGTATGAGAAAACAAGTAAGCAGAAAATGCAACATATTTTTTTTCTAATGATATGTATAATCTCTCTCTAACTTGACGGAAGTGCACGGCAGAACCTACAGTCAATTTATACTTTGCCCCTGTTCCCCATTTCTGTCTTGCTGGGGCAGGGTGTTAAACAGCAGAAACTCATGTGCCATATTGTTTTAATTTGTGCTATTGTCTGCATGATCCAGGGGGATGGGGAAGCTTCTCTACCATCTTGTCTTTGCCTCCAGGGAGACACACAGCACGCAGGGCAAGGACAGGAGCCATTTTGTTTTGCTTGTCTTGGCAGTGGGGGACCTTTGATGGTTTAAAATGTTTTCCTCTGTATCGTTGTAGTTACTGCTATTTCCTTTGGTAAATTGTTATTTTTACTTATATTTCTCCATATTGTTCCTTCATTACTACAGAAGTGGGAGGAAGGAAAAACAAAAAGGGAACTGACTTACTTGGAGTTCTAGTTCTCTGGTGGTTCTTCAAATCACCACAACTTATCTGATGTTTTCATATGCAATAGACATATCAGAATTTATTTTACTAGCCTGAATAAGCTATTTCTTCTAATCTCTGCTCTCAAATTAAAGATTCCCATCCTTAAGTGGTCCTAATAGATTTCTTTTGCATCTGTTCTCATTTAAATTAGTGGATAGTCCTCTTGTGACTGTTAGAGTTGCAATTTCATTTCTTCAGTTACTAGCACTTAATGATCTCTGAGTTGCTTCACAAAAACTGCTGAACACATGACTTTGAACTCTGCAATTGTGAATTTTATCTCTCTATTTTTAAGCCTATCTACTCATCAGGCTTTCCATATTTCTACCTGTTTTGCAATTACAACAACAGCCAAACTGTGTCAGACAAAAATTTCAGTAGCCCAGTTCTTCAAAACAATTAAGAAATAATGTCAAGATTGATCCTTGAGAAACTCCAAAAATTATCTGCCTCACTACCTTCTCTTTTCAAACAAGTGACTTGTTGCCTCTGGTAAAACAAATCTATTGCTAATTCTTCAATTATTGCATCAAAATCCATTTTCTTACATTCTAACGTTCATTTTGCATAGTTCTCTGTATCAAATATTTTATGGGATATCAGATACACAAGATCTACTACATGAAGCTCAGACATCTCAAAAGAAAGAAAGAAACCAAATGAGTTGGGAATAGCTTTCTTTTCATTTATAAATTTTTTATTTCAACCTAGTTTCCATTCAGCACCACATCTCTAATTACTCCTTCTTCTAAATAACTGTTTAAAATTCTTACAAGTAACAATCTAAACAGGGATAGAATTAGGCTGTATGGACTGCCAGAATGGTTACCCAGGTTACAGACTGAGACCTTTTCATTTCTCAGACAAAAGGAGTGAGACTGTCACTCTCCTTTTCCCCTAGACCTGTCTATGAGGCTAACTTTGTCAGAGAAAGAACAAAAATGTATCACTATAAAACAAGATTCTTGAAAACTAAAGACTTTCTTATCTCAGTCAAGTGTCTTGATTGAAGGAGTGAAAAACTGGGGAGCAATGAGTCCTGAAATACTCTTCAAGTGCCATAGACATTGTCAATGGGAGGGGAGATAAGAAGGGTGAAAAGGCACTGTGTATGACTTTCACTACCCTGAAATCTGTATTTAGGGGTTTATTTATGTCTTGTTTGTGCAGGAGTTCTACACTGTCTTTGGTACGCAGCCCCAGTCACGACCAGGCTTAATGAGCATGTAATACAGTCATTGAGGCAGATTTATGAAGGGACAGAGGATGTGAAACCAACTCCATGACTGCACAAAAGTAGCGCAGGATTTGAGGCCCCCACCCACTACATACACATTCAAATAATATTCAAGCACAACTCCTCAAGTAAAAGTAGTTATAGTAAAAGCACTGCTACTACAATATTGTTGTTAACTAAACTTGATGGCGCTGAATTTTCATTTGTATAAAATAAGCAAATTCAGGAGTAAAACAGCTAACATTGTTGTGTTTTCCATGGAGAGGCAGCAAAACCCATAATGAAATCCCAGGCTTCCCTGGCAATTTTGTAATTAAGTGGGGTTTTTCTTGGGGGGGAGAGAGGTTTGTTTGGTTTTTGTTTGGGTTTTAGTTTTGGAGGGTTTTTGGTTGATTGTGGGGCGGGGTTTTTTTTGGGGGGCGTATTTTGTCTTGGTTTGGGTCTTTTTGGCTGGTTGGTTGGTTGATTTTTTTTATGATGGGAATTACAATGTTTTAGTTGTTACCTAAGATTACATCTTCAAAATTTAAATTTTTAATCACTTCAAAAAAAACTAAACTAGTAATGAAACTCTATACTTTCATATAGCAATGCATCATAATAATGGTGATAGAACTTCACCTTTTACAAAAACCTACATTAGTGAACCTAACAAGCTGTCAAACACAAAATACAGATGACATTAGAAAATGCCTTTATTATCTAAGGATACCATTCAATTCAAATGCAAATCGACTCATGTAAACTGGAGTAAAACACTAGGCAAATTTTTATATTGATCTTCAATCATAGAATTATTGAATTATGGAATAGCTTGGGTTGGAGGGGACTTTCAAGACCATCTAGTTCCAACCCCCCTTCCATGGGCAAGGACACCTTTCAATAGACCAGGTTGCTTAAAGACCCATCCAACCTCGCCTTGAACAATTCCAGGGAGGGGCATCCACAGCTTCTCTGTGCAACCTATTCCAGTGCCTCACCATGGTGAAGAATTTCTACCTAATATCAACCTAGACCTATCCTCCTTAAGTTTAGGACCATTCATCTTGTTGCTATACACTCTTACAAAAATTTCCTCCCTAGCTTTCTTACAAGTCCCTTTCAGGTGCTGAAAGGCCACAATAATGTCACCTAAGAGCCTTCTTTGTTACAGGCTGAAAAATTCCATTTTTCTCAGCCTGTCCTCACAGGAGAGCTGTCCAATCCCTCTAATTGTCCTTGTGTCTCTCCTCTGGACTTTTTCCAACAGGTCAATGCCTTTCTTATGCTGGGGGCCCTGGTGCTGGATGCAGCATTCTAGGTGGTGTCTCACACGAGCGGAGTAGCAAAATCACTTTCCTCGACCTGCTGGCCATGGTGCTT
>JAWWEW010000088.1:33205072-33220400 GCA_035583185.1 Anabacerthia variegaticeps
TCAGTGAGAATCAGAGACAGAGGCAACAAAAAGAACCTTGTGGTTGGTGTCTGCTACAGGCTGCCTGATCAAGGAGAGCCTATAGAAGAAGGCTATGAAGCTACAGGAGGCATCACACTTGCAGGCTCCTGTTCTGCTGCGGGACTTCACCCTGAAATCTACTGGGAAAGTAGCACAGTGATCTGTAGGCATTCTGGGAGACTCCTGGTATGCATGAAGGATAAGTTCTTGGGTCAGACAATAGGCAGCCTTATCATAGTGATGTGATACTGGACCTGATGACCACCAAGGTAAGCAACCTAAATGCAGACATGAAGATTGCAGATGGCCTGGACTGCAATGGTCATGCACTGATGGAGTCTGCAGTCCTGAGGGATATGGATCAGGTAAAGAGTCAAGGTAGGACCCTGACCTTTAAGAAAACAAAATTCCAGCACTTCAAGGAGGTAGTCAATAGGATCTCTGAGAGACTGTCCTCAGGGACAAGTGAACAGAACAGATCTGTCAGATCTTTACAGAAGTTTTAGAGAGTGTAATAGCTAGTAAGGCCCAGGAGCAAGAAATCAGGCAAGAAAGGCAAGAGATCAGCATGGCTGAGCAGGGACATGCTGGTCAAACTAAAAGGAAAGAAGAAAATGTACAGGCAGTGGAAACAAGGACACGTAACCTGTGCAGGGATGGGGTGAGGAAGGTCAAGGTGAAGCTGGAACTGAAAAAGGCAAGGGACAATAACAAGAAGGACTTACATGTATGTCAGCCAGAAAAGGAAGGTCAGATAAAGGGTACTCTCTCTGATAAACACTGCTGGAAAACTGACAACAATTGACGAGGTGAAAGCTGAGTTAGTCAACAACTTCTGTGATTCAGTCTTTGGCAACGACATTTCTCCCATGCTACTCAAGCAGATAGAGAGCAGGATGTGGATGGTAGGATCAAAATCCTTCCCACGGTAAATAAATAAAGATGAGGTTCATAACCACCAGAGGAACCTGAACATACACAAGTCTTTGGGACCTGATGAACTGCATCCCAGAGTCTAGAGAGAATTGGCTGATGCATTTGTTAAGCCACTATCCATGATATTTCAAAAGTCAAGGCCGTTAGGTGAGTGGAAAAAGGGAAACATTGCACCCATCTTTAAAAGGTAGAAAGGAGGACCTGGAAAACTGTCAGCCTCACCTCTATGCCTGGGAAGAGCATGGAACGGATCCTTCTAGAAGTTATGCTAATGCACATGGAGGACAGGGAGGTGATTTGAGACATCCAGCACAGCGTCACTAAGGGTAAGTCCTGCCTGATCAACTTGGTGGCCTTCTACAATGAGTGACTACATCACTAAACAAGGGAAGTGCTACACATGACATCTATCTGGACTTCTGTAAAGTCTTTGACACAGTCTCCCACAACATCCTTTTTTCTAGTTTGGACTGTTGGATGGATAAGGAATTGGCAGGACAGTCACATCTAGAGGACAGCGGTCAATAGCTCAGAGTCCCAGTGGATGTTGGTGAGAAGTGGTGTCCTCAGGGATCTATATTGGGACCAATGTTATTTAGTATCTTCATTTATGACATAAACAAAGGGATCAAGTGCACCCGTGGCAAATTTGCAAATGACACCAATCTGAGTGGAGCGGTTATCACACCTGAAGAATGGGATGCCATCCAGAGGGACATGGACAAGCATGAGAACTGGGCCCATGGGAATTTCATGAGGTTTAACAAGACCAAGTGCAAGGTGCTGCACCCATGTATCCAAACCTTGGTATCCATACAGGCTGGGCGCTGAACAGATGAAGAGCAGCCCTGTCGAGAAGGACTTGGGAGTGCTGGTGGATGAGAGGCTGGACATGAGCCAGCAATGTGCACTTGCAGTCAATGAAGTCACCTATATGATAAGCTGCATCAAAAGCAGTGTAGGCAACAGATTGAGGGTGTGATTCTGCCTTTCTAATCTGCCCTCGTGAGACCCCACCTGAATTGCTGCATCCAGGAGTGGGGTCCTTGTCACAGGAAGGACATTGGTCTGTTGGAGCGAGTGCAGAGGAGAGCCACCAAGATGATAGAAACACCTTTCCTATGAGAAAAAGTTGAAAGAATTGGGATTGTTCAGCCTGGGAAAAAGAAGGTTTCAGGATGACCTTAGTGTGGTCTTCTAGTACCCGTACGCAGCCTGCAAGAAACATGGAGAGGAGATTTAAAAGAGCATGTAATGATAGGACAAGGGGGAATGTCTTCAAACTAAAAGTGTAGGTTTAGATGACATATTCAGAAGAAATTCTTTCCTGTGAGGGCGGTGAGGCACTGGAAGAGGTCGCCCAGAGAAGCTGTGGATGCCCCATCCCTGTTTATATAAAATGCTATCTTTGCTGTTCATAGAGCTGCTTCCATTGCTTGTTTATCTTTGAAAGCACTAGCAATGAAGCAAAAATAGTTCTCAACCTATCTGAAACCAACTGCTTACAACAGCGGAGTCATTAAAGCAGTGTAATTAGAACAGTGACCTTATTCTCTGTGAAAGGGTTTATCTATTATCAGCTTCAGCCTTCTAAAACATATTCACTAATAATTTACAGGAACTGTATTTTTTGCTTACCACATAAAATAAAACATTCACCTGTACTTACGGAAAAAGAAACCCAGTGACAAGGACTTCCCCCCTCACAGTAACTACAGACCAGCAGTCACTCTGCAGGGTCTAATTCGTTCTAATAGACCACTTCATAGGAGTGTATTTTGGTAGGAGACTATTGCAGGAACAGATTTGTTGTGAGACAGTGAAGTTGTAGCTGGACACTTGACCTCTGTTGGAACTAGATGGCCTTAATGAACACAGAGTCTGAGTTGACTGTGAAAGTGCTCTGTTTCTTTGAATTGTTCTCCACCTTCCTGTCTCACAGGTTAAGTCATCTGTTCTTTATTGAGGCACTGATTTATTAAACACTCAGGTTGAAAAAGTTCATACATCTTTTATCCACATTTGTACTCAGATGCAATGCATCAGGGATTTTTCTTCAATGGTAAAAGAAGCAGAGGTGGAACTTGGGTGGGAGATGAGAAATATCCATCATAACTCCTCAGGACTAATCCCTTCAGAAGGATCAAATCCACAGTGTTTTTTGCCATCTAGAACTCTGAAAAGGTCACTTAACAATCTTCATACAACTGTTGTTTTACCCTATACCCTTGCCTAAAAGGTGGGCATGAAGTATCAAGCAAGATGGCAGAATATGTGTTTGCCAAAGTTCAGACACTACCTTTTTCTCGATGTTGAGATGCTGCCCAGAAAAGAGAGCCTGGCACACTGGCCAAAACTAGATTAATCTTATCCTAAGTGTAGATTCCTCAGGGTACGTACTCATGCATGGCAAGAATTTGTGACAGAAGAAGCAACTACCAGTAACAATTTCCAATTATAGAAATCCATAGGGCTGCACATGATCAAGTTCACATACAGTGGTTGCTTTCTTCTAAATATCAGGGTAGACCTGCAGAAGAAAGCCCAAAACTATCATCCTATATAATATTATTGGTGGTGGTAGTGGTGGTGGGTGGTTGTTTGTTTGTTGCTGTTTGTTGTTGTTTGTTGTTGTGTTGGTGATGGTGCTGCTGCTCTTGCTGCTGCTGTTGTTTTATTGTTGTGATGATGATGATGATGATGATGATGATGTTAAATTAGAGTAGAGAAATGTCTCATTAGACACTTCTTTTCTAACTTCACCCTTCAGCTAGGAATACAGTGGTGTTTTCTCCCACACATAAGGTTCTTCACAGGTAATCACTATTACCATTTTATCAATTGTCAAAAACTAAAGAAGCAGTAAAGTTAGAAAGGGCCTCTGGAGGCCACCTAGTCCAACTGCTCTGCTCAAACCAGTCATATGGCTGTTCACCCAAAACTATACATACTGCAGCCCCCTTGCTCTGCCAATTTCCCCATCATTTTGTAATTCAATATTGCTCCTTTCAAATCCCACATCTAGACATGCTCATAAATGACAAGCTTGATCATACCTGTGAGGATAACCTGATGCACTAACATGACAGTAAGTGATAAACAAAAAGCACACTCACTATTTTCCACCCAAGAAAGAGGCAACCTTGCTTTCATTAAGGGCAAGTCCTGACCACAAAAGTAACCATCACCTCCATTTGCAAGGCACTACTTCATAGATATACTGAATTTGCAGCTTAAAGCCATTTGCCGTGAGGGATATCTGCATCTCAGTTATGCCACAGATCATCAGCACAACTTTCTTAGATGATGCATGGTTATAACATTTATCAGTCTTTTGAATTATTAGTGAGAAAAATCACAAAAGCAAGGTTATTCAGTAATGTATTCAATTAATGTGCTGTGCTTTCAAGTGGAAAAGGGATTCAGGAACATAAAAAGAAGGCAAAGGTGTCATTTACAGGAGTTTCATATGTGGAGAAACTGTGGAAGCAAATAATCTTATCTCTAGCCATTCATACCTCCCAAGAAGTAATCTAGAAGACCTTAATCAATATCCCTAAAAGGTAATATACTGGGAAGTAAAACTGATCCTACCTTTTTCGTTATTATTACCTCACAAACAAAGCTGGCCATTCAGGATACATTTACCTCTTTTTAAATTCTTGCAAGATTTTTCCCTTTATAAGCAGCTAAAACCTACACTTAAGGAACTGTTTAAAAGTAACATATAATTTAAATAATATCAAAATTTTAGAAATAGCCTTTTTTAATAAATATTGCATTATTTGGCAAAGTGATAAGAGAGTTTGTAACCAGAGAAACTTGCACTAGTGGCAAAGGTAAGAAATTTCCTTTTGTTTCACTCCCTTCCACCCTTCATGCTTTTTTTTTAAGAAGAGAGAGAAGAAAAAACCCCATTGAACACCAAGGCCTTTACAACATCTTCTCTTCCTCAACCAACTGGCTGTGTCATCTGCAGCCTTGTCCCAGGTTTCATCAATAAGGAGCTCCCAGGAATCTTTATAACTAGCATCTTCCCTCTCTGCATTCTAAACCACAAATTGATCTTTCTCATCCCAGGGCTGTACTTTCATTCCAAGACAGTACAACCAACAATACTTTCTCAATTTCAACATTCCAGAGCCCTGTGCTTTCACTGGAGCACCTCACCACACCATTTTCCTAGCATTCAACGCTCTCAGACTTGCCCTACTGCAGGCCCCATCTCAACACTGAGACCCTTCTTCTTACTAAATGTATTTAATAATTTGTCACCTCTCAGGCCATCCAAGGTGAGATGTATTTTTTTCACGTACATTTTTTGCAGTCAACATTTGGGATTAGGTACCTGATTGCCATGAGATATCCCTGAATGCTTGGAACAGAAAAACTGCCTTTAAAGATACTTCCATGAGATTTCTGGTTTTAGAAAGAAGAAAACACCTTTCCTTAACAGTCTTGCAGAAACTTTATTCATTAACTGTGTATATAAACAGGCCTATTAAAATCAAACAAAGTCCTCATATATATAAGAATATTGACACTCTTAGACATTTGGAGGATTAAGTGGCAAAAACCCACAAAATCATGGTGATGATACTCATCGTATATTTTATTTAAATGATATAACATTAATGCCAAATGTTATTGCTAGTAAAAGTATCTGCGTAAGTATTTGCATGCATTATTTTTATTTTATCATTTATTTTAGTATCTATTTTATTTTATTATATATAGTCACTTGAAGGTAAGCAGGCTGTTCTATAACATCTACTTCAGACTTTCTTTTTTAAATAGTAGCAGTACTCAGGAGCCCTAAAACAGAATCTCTTCAGAAAGGTGTTGAAGATATACATGATGGAAAAGAAGATATCTGCCTTGTAATGTTTATAATCTTTTTTATTCTGTATTTATTGTTATTTATGTTGTTGTTACAAATATATGCATACTTCAGATGTCATCCCATCAGTACAACTGGAGAAATTCAGTGTTCTATTCCTTAAATGCTCTTACTACCTTCAGCCACTAATATCTCCAACTCTTGTTTACCATTCTGCCACGGACCAGCCAGATGCTTGCTCAGGCATCTTTGATAGCAGCCAGTGATCTCATAACCACTTGTATTTCTTTCCATTTGACCTCTGAACCCTGAGCCAACTGATGACTTTTTTTTTCTTCCCCCTGGACTTAACATGAAAGGAAGAAAAGATGACTTGCAGTACTTTTGGAAGTGTAACCAACCTGGGATATAGAGAACTTGGGCAATTGGGTTCCAAAATGGGGGTGCCTTTTGGCAACTCCTAGTGTTTAATGCTGAAGGAGTTTCATCTCAGTCATCTGCAGGTAGAACACAAGGTGCCATGGTCTACTTGATCTTCAAAAAGCAAACTGCTTACAGGTACATAAGTTAAAAGCAACACTGAATTCTGGACAGAAGGTCTTCCACAGAGAAAAAGTGCTTTTCACATCAGCAGCTTCATTAAAAGAGCAGTTTACAGACCTTCTGTTCTCATTTCAGCATCTGACATATATCATTGTGTAGATGCACCAAGGAACGTACAAGGAAAGAAAAAGGACAAGGCAATGTCATCTTCAGACAGAAAAGTGGTGGAGCACAGGAGAAGATTCACATTCTTAGATATGACAACTGTCTGGCCTGCCAGGATTAACTGTACTGACTCTTCTATGGCTCCACCCTGTTTACCAATATTATCTGTCTTGTCTGCAGTGGGTTGAATACAGCCAGTCATAAAATTATATTGGTTTTATTAAACTGCAGTTTAACCTCCTCTTAACGTAGCTGGCTTAGGTGTTAATGCTGGCCAACTAGTCTGTGCAGTACATTCTTTAGAACAAGACCTGTGTCTTCTCTTGAGTCTGGAAAGATTCCAGCATAGTTTTGATACTACATATACAGACAATATTAGTCTCTGTTAACAGCTCTCCTGATTTCCTACGGTGCCTGGTTGCCCTCAATAGCAGCACTGTGTATACTTTCTTTTGCTGTTTTACATGAGTTACTAAATTATTAATGGTTTGGTTTCTTCAATTTGCTTAACAGGCTGGTTCATTTGGACCCTCTTTCTTTCAGATAATCACTGTGGGAGATCTGCTGCAATCTAATGAATGTTACTGGCAGGATTACATGGGGTAAATGTGAGTGAAAGATTTCCTACCAATCCTGCAAATAATTTCTTAGGAAATAATATCACACTGTGCCTTAGAACAATCAAGTCATTTATCTCACAAGTCTTTAAATAATGCAAAGGAAACCTGACATTTGGATAGCAACTGAACACATTTTTTGTGTTATCAAGAAAAGATTAAATTAAGAAACATGCTGTGAATGAAAGAGCAATAGAGATTGTGACAATGTTCATCATATACAAGTATATTTTGCTAACTGTGCACAGCTTGCAAGTGGGGTAGAGCTTCCCCATGCCACTTGGGGATTGGGAGAGGACTGTGAAATGGGAAACTGCTCTTTCCTGCCTAGTCTTGCTCCTAGTAGCAGTCTCTTACTGTTCTACACCAGCAGGAAATTATTTTTCTTGCTAATTTGGGTGATTTATCTGTCGCTAGACTTGCTGAATGTGCAGATTTGACAGTCAGAGTTTCAGGTCAGGGATCCAAGATAGACTGTGCTTCAGTTCATATATACATGCAATGGCTAGGTTGTGGGGAACACACGGTACACCGGGCAATGCAATAGATCACAGTGTGAGTCCCCCCAAAGGCCTGGATCCACAGAGATCCAACAATTGTATCTACACCACAGGATAAATAGAAGAGTAAAGGGACAAGGTGCTCCAGGGCTGGGGAAAGCAGTCCTGACACCTGGATGTGAGCCCAGATGTTTTGGGAGTTTGAAATGTTCCCTCTTGCTCTCTCAAGAGCAGTCTCATCCAGCTGGCTCCTAGATAAACAAACACAGACAGACAGTGACACTTTCAAGCTATTAATTAGTCCAACTTTCACTGAAGTTAATTTCATAAATTAGTGTCTTTGCATATCACGGAGTTTAATTCTGAATGCTCTGATGAATCAAGATCTTTTTCAGTTTTCTGCCTCAAGAGGCATTTAAAATCACAACTTGACATTAGCCTCTGTCATAGACAAATAAATAATGTTTGCATAGTTTGCACACATGCAAAGAGCAAATATGTCTTTTCTAGAGCTACTCCTTATACTTCACAGAGAAATAACTATGATCACCATAACATTAAAAACAGATAGGCAAAGGCTAATCTAGGTTTCCACACATTTTTATGTGCATATTTCTCTGTCCAGTGCTGCAGCACAATGTTTTACTGATGGTTTTCATTAATCAGTTGTTATTCTACATGTAAATTAACCAGTCTCACAAACAAGATTCCTCTTTATCACTGCAGTCTTCACATCTTAATTTTTAGACAGTTTTTCACAGGGTTATTCATTAATTAGGTCTTTAATTATGCATTAATTAGCAGCTGAATTACAATATACCTCATACTTCTTCAACTCTTGTAGCGCTAATATGTTTGCCATCAAGCATGATAGATGTTACATATGCAAGGGGATTTATTACAGTTGTATTCCCCTAGCACTTCAGTGAGCTGACTAATTATTCTTCCACTGACAATAAAGGTAATGAAACACTGGACTGATGTGTGTGACATAAATCCTTTTTTTTTTTTTTTTTTACTGGGTATTGATGAAGAGAGGTCTAATTCTCTTAACACTCAGAGAAAAATTATGTATTTGAAAAGGGCTTGTATTTTAAGGCTGTCTCTTGACAAAGGAAAAACAGTAAGCTCAAAAGTGTATTACGTATTTCTTAAGGTGTTGAATGCATGAATGCAGCTGTAATCAGCAAGTCTGAACAATTGTCTCAGGATCCTGGGAAACACAGACCATGTGCTAAGAACTGATTAGAGAGACTCCACTAAACTACTCATACATAGTCCCATGGCAAATAAATTTGCATTTAATGCCACTGAACAAAACATGGAGGCTTTCATATACAATTAGATGGTATTAACTAAGTTTTTTAACACCATGTTTCATTGACTTTTCTTATTTGTCTTAAGCTTACTGAACCATTCCCAGAAAGTGAGGCTGCTACTACTACTACCTTTTGTGTGCCTTCAGAGAGTCCAGTCTCTGAAGTTATCGATGTGTTCGAAGTTATCATAGTTTTAGGTTCCCTGTCCTAATTGTGGCTGATCAAAGACTCTCAAAATTTTCATAATTTCCTTTTGTTGCCAGGGGATAATTTTCATGTATTGGTCTAATAATCAAATCCTGTCATTTGCCTCTATTGCAGAAGGAATGAAAAACCTATGTCTGACCTATAGCCATCCTATTTCCAGTGTTAGATACAAGATCCTTAGTTGTATAAAGAGTAAACTGCTCATAGCCAGTTCCCAAGCTGTTGAGTTCTGTGATTTAAGAAGATATAGCAGTTAATTTAGATAAGAGACAGTGCTGCTTTCAACTACTTCAGCAGCCAAGCTACTGTAATTCAAATGGTCCAAACCCCACCATATAGTCATGAGGTCACAGCTGTATTTTATTAGCCCTGGTGACATGGACAGCTGGACATCCTCCTTTGGACTAATTCTCCACCTTCAACTTCTGTTTGAGAAGAGCAAAGTGAATGAAACATTTTGGTAGGATCTCACTCTTTGGTTAATAAACATTATCATCCTTTCCTGATCCTTGAAATGGTGCTCTGTTAACTACTATTGAGAGGAAGAGCAATGGTCAGTACTTTTTAGCCTACAGAAAGTAACATGTCAGTGATAGCACATAAATACTTATGGTAGCAACAACAACAATGGCAATATTTGACTTTAAATTATAGGCTTTGTTCACAAAAAATTTAGCAGGCTATATTTCCTATGGCAGTTAGATTAGCTCTAAGTAGCCTACAAAAGCTGAAGTTCTATTAATCTCTTTAAATTCCACTCTACATTTTGACAGACAGCAAAGATAAACAACCAAGCTCTCCAACCATTTTTTAATTGAAAATCATTCTCACACTACCATATGTCCTTGAAATGTAACAGCAAGGTTTTATTATAACTGAATCACATAGTAAGTCTTGAAAGCTTTCCTAAATTATAAAGTTTAGATTTGTCACAAGCATAAATCTACTTAGAGAAACTGTGTATGCAGTGGATCTTACTCTCTTTAAATGTATCCACGAAATATATTACCTTGGACTAAATGTTCCATATTCCAGTTATTTTGCCATATACATTAGCATGTAAAAATCCACAGCTCAGAAGCAGCAACAAAAACATGATAGCTACTGAGAAAACACAATAATCAGCAAAACTATCACTTACCTACAACTAAACACGAGCGTCAAGAGTTCCTGAGTGTGTTCTGTGGTTACTCAATTTGGGACACTGAGGTTGTTTATAGCAGGAGCACAGCTCATGGCCAGCCAGACCTGTTTGAATCCAACAGCGTGACTAGCCTTCCAGATGTACTAATGTGCTATATTTGTAAAGTGATAACATGATCTGTGGTCTTACAACAGAGGCACGGGCAGGATAAAGTGTCTGCACTGCATGACTCAACATAGGACAAGAAACAACAGCACTAGGACACCATCTCATTTGCTCCAAGGGAAGTGTGACAGAGCTAATGTTGCTCATGCTTATGTATTTTCTTTGGAAAAGGGGTAAGAAAAATAAAAAAAAAAACCCAACTATCTATGGTCTGTATTTCTCTGGTACAGACTACCTCTTCCTTCCCGTATCCATGCAATTCTGGGATAAATATACACAACACACATGCAGACAGCTGCAATGCAGGTGCCATAAGTAATTGATTCATGGCAAATTCTGCTTTTTCTTGTTGATAGTAAGTCACTTTTTTTTTTTTTTATATCCACTGCTTGGCATTGATGGCAGTATTCCTGCACACTGTTAGTGGACCAGCAGGGCAGAGCTGTGGGCAGCCAGACACCATCTCTGCTGCAGAATTGGCATTGCCATGGCCTCAGGGTTCTGACAGAGAGTCCTGAGCCATGGGCAGATGGGAAGGTGCCCAGGGGGATGCAGCCGGGAAGATCCAGACATAGACAAAGAGGTCCGTCAGTACTGTCTCGGCCCTCCCTGGTAATTCAACACAAAGGGTTGTAATTTTTTGATTTTGCCTTTGATGAAAAAGGCACATTCATTTATAACTAGAAAATCTCTTTTAGTAAAAAAAATAACTGATTTATACCTAACCAGAGAAAGAAAGTACTTTTCATGAAGGGTTTGCATCTGATGTTTTCAAAAAATGTTTTTCATCAGAAGCATTTCCCGAAAATGGTTTTGATTTAATTTCCTTTAAAATTAACTTTTCAATTAAAATACTATTTAGTTTTTGTGAATTAAAAAAAAAAAAAAAAGAAACTGGCATTTTTCAACAATTTCTGTTTATTTTTCATCACTGTCAGTAATAATAAGCATTAATTACTGCAACTGAGTTTGGCTGAAACTTCAGACACTAGTTTTACGTTGCTGCATTTTCAGTGTGTCACTGAAATCACATTATATTGATACCAAGGCAATGGGAAAATCAGGGAAAGTCATGAACTGTGGATTTAAACATGCAGTTTTGTCTTCAAGTCTGAAGGAGATAATATTAGGATTCACGCTGATCTTTTTCAGTGCAGTGTGCTTCAAAGAATCATAACAGACCTGAAGAATCTGCATCACAAGTCGTTACTGTTCAGTAATCTTACCTTTCACAAACATCAGTGATATAGAGGGATCATCACATCCAAGTTGTCCAATACATTTTAATCTTCTGATACAACTATTCAGAAATTTGCATATTTTTTGCCAAATAGCTATCTGGGTTTCCTGCAGCAGTGAGCATTACCAGACTTCAGGTGCAAGAGCTGACAAAAAAAAAATCAGTGATGAAGAAAATACTTTGGGGGAAGGAAGTGCATCCCTTCTATGTTCAAAAGCATGATCCATATCTCTGTTTTCTCACACATTGCCTAGGAAAAATTGTTCCTATCTTTTGTTCAGAACACAAACATGAAATAATACTTAATTAGCAATTGTATTAAGACATATATGATCTCCATCTCCCTTTTTGAGGATCCACCATTGTTCTTTAAATAGTTCTTTGAAATACTGAGTTGTGTTTCAGTAACAGAAAGGTGACCTTGCAGTTAATTGCCTAGCTCTAGCCAAGGATTCATAGATGACCTATCCCTCAAATTACAATCACAGCCTATCCATGCAAAGGAAAGACATGATATTTTCTGGGAAGGGAATGAGAAAAAAAAAAAGATCAGTTGGTGAAATAAGAATCACCTAATTAAAGAAAAAATTAAGGAGAAGGTGCTAAGGATGGAAAAGTAACTGAGGAAGGGCATGAAGAATTTAGAGGAGGTTTAAAAATTGTCTGAAGACATCAGAAGAGACAGGTAGAATATATAATATTGCTTACTCGTGGATTTCAATGTACTTGACTGAAGAAAAAAAAAAAAACCTAAGGAGAAGGAAAATTTTAAGTCAATACCTAAGTGTGTCTCCTAAATCAGGTCCATTCAAAGAGTATCTTGCATCTATGGTTCCCTAAATCCAGTCAAATTTCAATCCATTCCTAGAGCTTACAAGAGAGCTACTATACCAGCAAACAGTAGGAAAATCTGTGGTACAGATAATACCACAAGCAAGGGAATAGTAGACAGCATACTACTCAGACTAGTGAACAGACAGAAGGGTTGTTTGCAAACAACCAAACCTACTGGCTGGAGAGCAAGCACTGGAATCCCTGACATTCCAGTCTTGGGAACGGCTTGCTAAAAAGCCCAAGCTGCCACAATGTGAAGCCAGCTGCTCCATGAGGCAGCAGTTGTACTCCGTTCAGTGATTAGTTCACCCTGAAAGCAATGTAACCTTGATCATGAACCAGAGTACTCCTCTATCCCTGCTTCTATAGTAGGGTAACAGATCCTCCACCCATGACATATGATAAGTCCACAACTCAGGTAATCCAAATGGGGTCAATGAGAATTGACTATTAACAAAGAAACCAAAGGATATTACCTTTTTCCTCCTGTGCTTTAGCTGGAGCACATCTCTAATTAAAAAATCTCTTCTCGTGTTCCATTTTATAAAAAACTCCTTAAGTAAAGGCAACAAAGATAATAACAACACAATCTACAGTATAAATCATTGCCTCAGATAGTCAATTGCATTAGATATGCTTATTTTTTCTGGTCTATCATCATTGTTCATTCTACTAACGATAGTAATATGCAATTAAATTAAGGTCAGTAGAAGACTTTGGACTTTTGAGGTCAGTATCTGGGTAACAGAGGCTCCAGCCAAGACCTAGCATGTGTAGAAGTGGAAAGAACATTTAATGCAAACAAGGCACCTTCACACCATTACTTCAGACCTAAAAGACTGACAACAGAAGTGGTTCTAGCATAGCTGTCATCAAAACACCTACTAGAAGGAAACAGGTGATAGCTAACAGTTTTTTAGGGTTGCATTTCCTATAAATATACAACAAAGCAAAATCTGTGTGAGGATTTATCCAAGGTCTGGCTGACAGAGGATAGCACTTGCTAGACTAATTTATCATGTACTGAATAAAACTGTTCAGCAAAAATAAAACATTTTTGCTTGCTGCTTTAACACTATGCATCTGGCCTTCAGTCTTGAACTGTCAGAGCTGCAGAATAACTGTAATAATCCTGCAGAATCCGTAAGTCACATTAGAAATCGCTTCAGCAGGTCAGATTCTATGTCTGCGACCTTTCAGTCTTGAAGGGTCAGTTCTTTCTGATACAATCTATGTATGTATGCACCAAAGAAAGATACAATTTATAACTCCTGACAGAGCTACAGCCCAGAGATGACTGTTCTGAAATGTGCCTAGAGCATTAGCATGATGAGCAAAGTCTCAGGCAAGGTTCTTAATTCTGGGCTCTAAGTCACACTGTTTTTCTGTCCTACCTATGCTGTGAGGCTTTTTGTGGAGATTTTACTCTGCCATCACGTAAATGCTTCAGCAGACTTGGCTTATGGCTCATCTTGTGTTTGTCCTCATAATTTCATAAATGTCTTTAAAATAATTTCAGCTCATTGACACTGTCCAGTGCTAAGTTAACCTCCAGTAAATATGCAAGGACTTTCAAATCCTGGTAGAAAGAATGTCTAAGAGTTCATAAATGATTGTGCAGGCACTGTGAGGAAGAAATATAGCACTTAAAATCAGTAGTTGTACAAGACACCACAGACTTTGAGTAGACAACAAGGGTATGGCTGGTTGAGTTCCTCTCAGGAGGTTGTTAACAAGGTTATAAGGGTTCCCAAGATGAAAACATGTCAGTACTTATATTAGAATTAGCATTTGATCATCAGCCTTCGACATGAAAGATGCACATATTTGTAAGGGAAAGCAAAATTTTTCTCAACCTCAGGCTCTTTTTAGAGCTACTTACACTTGTACCTGATTTGAACTGAATCACCTCATTTAAGAAGCATTTTCTGAACTAAATGATGGGCATGTTATCTATTGATCTCTCTCATTGCATTTAATTGTGCCACAGATAAAAGGCATAAGACCACTGGTGTGAACGAACAGAAATGAGATGTGTGTTACGTTTGATTGACCAGCAATTGCTGAGAACAGGAGGCTTTTTGGTAGGAGCAAGGCTTAGTAGACAGCCTCATTAGATATGTCATTAAAGGGAGCCAACCATAGCTATCCCTCCACCCCGACCAAGTCAGTGAAGCACCACAAGCGCTTTACAGGGGCGCATATCTTCATCAGGGTGTAATAAAGCAATATCAAAACTCATAATTTTCGAAGGATAGTTAAATCTAGAAGAAGGAGAGGAAACATAGGACAACTCAGTTCCCTCTGTAGTCTATAGTACCTATATACTTTTGGCTGCTTGAAGCTCAGGAGCAAACAGACCACTGGGCTTTAAAATGCAACACCCTGCCTAGGCAGCCTATTCACGTAATATGCCTGAAAGGACAATGCAACTCTCTACCCTGTGAAAACCACAGCACACCATAGATCACAACAGATTTATGGCTCAACCCTAGCATGACTGTCTCATCCCAGTAGACCCACTGTAGTGTCATCCATATACAGTTAGCAGTTCCCAGGGGTCTATGTGTCTATTAGTAAGGTACAGAATAATTTTCCTAGATGAACAGCAGGTAGGCATACTAGCTACGGATAGGAAAGACAGAGAGAAGAAGCCTTCTCTGTCTACTAATCAAGAAGCATTTTTATTTTTAACTGAAGACCTGCTGCTAGTAAGTTAAAAAGGTCACCAATAAAAAATCTGATTTTATTTTTTTCTTTGTTTGTTATTTTTGGTTTTTTGTGGTAGCCTCCATGT
>JAWWEW010000088.1:33263580-33277817 GCA_035583185.1 Anabacerthia variegaticeps
GATTATCCACAAGCCCAGAGGCTTAGACCTTCTTTCACTCCTCACAGTTGACTCCAGAACTATAACAAATGGTGCATCCTGTGGCTGGCCTTCATGGCTTCACCCCTGCAATCACTCCAGCCTCCACCACTCCTAGGGGCATGCCACAGCTGATAAGAACCCAGGCTGGGGAGCAGTGTGGTGGAGGGGCTGCCTTCTCAGCAGCCAAGAGCCCTAGAGCTGGAGCTCTGCTGATAGTCCATCTGCCCTTAACACGCTGCCTGTTTAAAGGAATTTATTTGTTTTGCATAAAGGCCAAGGTTCTCTCTTATAAACCTGGAAAGCTAACTTGCAGGTATCAGATGCTGAGAAAGTGTCATCTGTCTCTTTGAGCATCTGATGGTTATCTCTCAAGGTGGCTTTACTTTAGAAAGGACATACGGATTTCTGTTGTCTCTGAGAAGTGCTAATGGTACCTGTAGGTACTATAGCTTTCCCTCACCTATTGAAAAAGGCCTATTTTTCCCAGCCAGCCAAAACAGAATTAGAAGTAATTTCCCTGATTGTTTTTTTCCAGAGTTGTTTTGGGTGGTGTTTTTGTTGTTTTTAATTGCCATATTTGAGATGGCTTAGGTCTACCCCACATATTTCACTATTCATCTTTCATTGACTCTAACAGCGTGTCAGCAGTCTATATGTCCAGATCATTACACTCACCAGTTTCATGTGCCTGAGCAAATATACAACTTCATATTTTGTCTTCCATCTACTGGAAGGGTGGTATAGTTCAGCAGGCTGACTCATGTACTGAGCAGTCCTGTGAGTTACAGAATCACAAAATAATAGAATATCCTGAGTCGGAAGGTACCCCCAAGGATCAAGTCCACCTCCTGCATCCACAAAGGGGAGCCTAAAACTTAAACCACATAATTAAGAACATCATCCAAAGTTACAGGTGTATGTCTTGTGGCAGTCTATCTAAACACCCTACAATCATCAGCTGTAATTCACCATCTGCCTCACCTTTTACAGCATGGTCATATATATGCGTGACAGACTTAATGACAATCCAGCAGCTGTATACTTGTGCTCTGCAAAATTACCCAAACATTGTGAGTACTTCTTTTGATTGCAAAGCACATTCTTGGTCAGAGAAGATATTAAAACATCTAATTCCCTCCACATTTTGCTGATTGACCTTGTCCTTGGCTGATGCTGCTATGAGGGTGGCTTCTTGATACGGGCGTGAAGTTACCATATGCCACTGGAATAAAAACAGATGCCTAATGCGTGTTGGGCCTAGCATTTGTCTTCAGGTACATGCTGGCACAGCAATAGGTTTCATTAGCAGCTGTCTTCAACTCCTACAGCCCAACTACATCTTTACAAAACTACAGTTTATAATTCAGCCGGTGAGGCTTCAGTTCAGATATTACTTGTTTGATAATGTTTGAATGAAATGCTGGGAAGGTACTACCAGGACAGAAGCACTGGTAAAGGCTCAAAAAAAACATTATGAAAGGCATTGGCATTACAGGTAGGGAAAGCACATTTTCCAGCTCAGCCTCCGGCAGCACTCGGATCTCTTTCTCTGCCAGCTGAGATAATTTTCTGAGCTTCACACATTTTCTGAGGCATAGCTGGTCACCTTTCACTGGGCACAGAGGTTTGTGAGCAAAAATAGACGTACAATGTAATGCTCCAAATCACAAGATTTTGGCAGGACTGTGAGAGACATTTGCAACCCATCCATAAAGAGTGTTTTGACATTGGACAGTACAACAGTGCTGAACATTAACCTCCTCTACAGGAATGGTACATCCTGTGTCTCTTACCACCAATGTGTTTTTTGCCTCTTCTCTACAGTATCAAGCCTGCCTACTAAACAGAAAGCTTCATATGACTCATACCACTTATAAATCATTACAAAAGGTTTTAAATAAGAAAATGCTCATATATAGGCCAAAGAAACATACAGTACTGTCACCTGTACTGGCATAAAGTCTTTAGTCAAAGTCTAGAAAGTTCTGTGTGGAAACTTGTGCTGCTGGTCTTCATGTCACTATGATTATGTCTTACCAAAAATATCTAAAGGAGTCCCTTGAAAAATTTAATTAAAGATAAAGAAGTGGTACAATGCTGGAAAGCCACTCTTTACAAGAGCATCTTTAAATAGAACAAGCAGAAAGTCAGGAACAAAAAGAAGAATAGGTATGAAAGATCCTTCCCACCTGACTTTGTACATGAACTCTTCTAAGGACTGTTTCTTTGACCAAAAACATGAAAAAAAAAGAAAACTTATGAAGTCCCATGCTTGCATGTTAGCCCTGTTCTTTCAGTTTGTACACTGTGTCCCCTCACCTCAAATGCCTATAATACAGCACCAGTACCAAAGCTTATTTCTGTACATGGAGGAAATCCCTGCTGGAAAACAAAGTGCCAGTATACATCTTAATTAGCTTTGAAGATACAGCATGGACACCATGTGATGTCAAAATGAATTGAGCTCTGTTTTCCTGTTTGGTATGCTGGTGTTGGTTTGCTAAACTAAGTCAATAACATTTATGATGTGTATTGGTAACACAGCTGGAAATTTCCTGTTGCTTGTATCATTGGTCTTTAGGGGAAACAAGAAATACAGAAGTGTGCTTCCTGCTATGTGTCTCTGCCTTCCACTGTTCTTCACAGCGGCTATACCCCAGCACTGTCTGTGTGGACATGTGAGAAGCGAGTCAGTGGAAAAAAAGGCTTGTGCAGAAACAATATGCAGTACAACATCTCCAGCAATGCAATAAAATGCAACAAAAGATATTTAGTACATTATCTGAGCACATGTTATATGCCTGTCATTAGTTATACTAACCAAAAACAGCTGGAAAAGTTCAACAGGGCTGAAATATATGTAGGCCAAATTCCAGTCCAACTGCTAGAACAGGGCGTCACCTGTTTTACCTGCAGGTAAAACTAAGTAACAAATATGAATTCCAGGAGTCAAGTATTTACTCAATGTTTTAATTTTCTCAAGTACTTTGAGTTGATAACAAGACTACAGAGGCATGTATCTACTGTACCCTTTGTACCAGTATCAGATGGAGCCATGCAGGTCCACTCACTTATCCATCCAAAACCTTATTTTCTGAATCTATTGGCCTAGTTTCCAGGTAGACCATCTTGGCTGACAGAGATATGTAGCAGAGACATGCAGTAAAGGTGAAGGAGAGCCCACAGTTAGACAAGCCAAAACTGGTTACATAATCACTGCTTTAATGTTAATAGCTTAATTAATCAGAAAGGTTGCAGGTTATGTTATCCTGAAATGCAGAGGCAATGAGAAAAAATGCCAATGGGCAGAAAATATGCTTGTGAATTTCCATTGTAGTGTATAAGCAATACAACATCCCATGGGAACAAGAGAAAAAGATAAATATTTACTTGGCAGTAATGACATCATAAATGGACTGTTACATAGCATTTTGTCATCACTTCATAAAGGATACTGAAACTTATAGACATTTCAGGAGGAAAAAAAAAGATATAGGCATTATTTAAGATAAGAAAATATACACTACAATGACAAACATAGCAAATTCTGTTCATTATGAAAGCCAAGAATTATGAGTAACTTGTGCCCCCAGAGCATCACATGGGAAGATACTCAGTCCCATAACTTTACTGAACTGACAGAGCTCTTTTGACTGTTTTACACAGAAGTATCCCAATTCAGCCAGCATAGCCTTCACCAGGAGATAAACACACCAGTCATCACCAGTGGTTAGAATTTAGATTGCTTCAGTATTTGCAGAGAACCTGCTTACTAAAAGTCAATTAAGCCAATGAACTGGCACTGTGGCATGCATATTGGTGTGTGGATGTATGCATCCAGCAAACTAAGGCAATTCTGGAGCAGGCTTTCATGCCACAATCACTGAAGCTTCCACAAGTGAAGAAAGAGAAATCCCAAACAAATGGAGCTAGGAAGATGAGACATTATTAGCAAGCTTTACACTGACTCATTGCAAACAATAACATGAAAAGTCATGTACATTAACTGCAATCAACATCGTTGTGTTAAAACACAGCTATATTATTGGCTGTGTTGCTTGTAGTGTGCCTACAAGCCCTAAGCAAGACTGAGATTTTTCCGTGGTAGGTACTTTACAAATGCATAGGAAGAATGAACTGCCTTCAGCAGCTGACATACTGATGGATTATTTTCTGACAGTTAACATAATCTGAGGCAAAACCCTTAGTGTGCACACACTCCTACTTCAGTCATGTTTTTATCAGTCCTGTTGGTTTTGTGGTTTATTTTCCATCTCCTCTGTACTGCTTATAGGTCACAACATCAGCACAGGCACCACTCACCAGGAGATGGCATCATTAGAAATTAATAACACTGACTCTTACACTTCACAGTCAGATATAAGTGTGAGACTCAATATAGCACTAATGAACAACTTCCTGAGCCTCACAGTACTGAGAAAAACTAACATTCCCAAAGCAAACCATAGAAAGTATTTGAATGCAAGGTGTGAATTTTTTAAACATAAATTTCAAAAGACCAAGTTGCTACTATTTACTACTTTGTCTGCTAACTACATATCTCTCTTTATGTAATAAGGCTGACTAAACAAAGGTTGTTCTTACATGTACTGTAGAATTAGTGAGAGAGTTTTTCTAAGGCCATAAGGAGAAAGGAAAATCTTAGGCTGGTAAAAGGAGGATACAATTATAGAAATGTTATCACAGAACTAAAATCATGGTCAATAATATGTTTGGGTGTTTTTTTCAAGTGGCTTTCATATCACCATTCTACTTATGTTAAATCAAACTTGCAGTGAGTGAATAAGCTTGATCTCACCTAATGCATGGATGAGTAGTGATTCTTGTATCACTGTGCAAAGACTTAGAGAAAGTGAAATAATTACCCTTAATCTTACTGTTCTATCAAAGAGACCGAGGAACCCACTTGCTGGGTTAAATGTCGCAGAAAGACAAATTATACCATCCCTATGTGCATGGATTCTGAGGTGTTGAATACTAATTTTAAAGGAATTTTATCAGATACCCAGATGAAAAGAAGTAACAGGGATTTGTTACTTTTCAAGAGTGTATGTTTTGCCTGACTTCTGGCAATTAAAGTTTGACAGCTTGTCAAGATAAACATATAAAATAGCCATGAAAATATTTGTTTGCAAAATCACTATTTCATATAAATACTGAGATCTTGGAACATTTCATAGACTGGAGGTAGAAAAAAGACTATTGTATTTTGATTATATCTTTTGGAGACACCATAAATAAGTACACGATGATAGGTTAATTAAAGCACTTCACAGAGCTCATCCTTATAGATTGATGATAAAGACGAAAATGTGTCAGTGCGTGAAATAACATTCCCAAGAGATAAATTAGTTATCTGCTGCATATATTGTTTTTCCTCAACAGTCTCATGCACTGACCTTGATATTCTGCATATGTTATTATCTTAGCTACAATAAAAATATTTCTTTAATAATTCAAGCTGTATTGAAACAGGATCTGTCATATATGAAGCCTGGTCTCCTTTACTGTCTATTTTTGCTCCTGAACACTGGTGAGAACTGCTGGTAGGCAAACTAGAGAGTTGCTTTAACCTCATGAAAAGCTATGAGTAAACACCTCTGCCTGTGATTATGTTTTCAGGAATTAGGATTAAAATGAGACTAGTGCTTTAGTTATGGCAGTGTAACCAAAATCACAGAAACACTAAGGTCAGTAAAAATCATGTGCTCTGGCCAGTTAATTGCTTTCTTTTAAGGAGTTGAGGAAAAGCCTATGCTGGATGCCCATTGTCCAGCTTCATACAGTATCCTGAAGAGTAAAGCTAAGCTATCACCATACCTGTTCACCTATTAAACAGAAAGCAGCAGAAGCTCCACAGGCTTTTATCTCTTCAGACAAGAATCTTCCATGTATTGATATAATACTGTCTCACTACCTATTTGTTTTCTCACTGCCATAATTTACCTGCAAACCCATATACATTCCACAAGTACTACCCCATCATTTCCAAATAGCATAGTCAACTAATCTTCATTCTTGATTCTAGCTGGTACATGAAGCTCACACAATCTCACAGATCTATGGAGGATCATATCCCACAGAGTCTGTCCTGTATTACAAATTCAGACTAAATTCTAAAGACCCAAGGTCTGATTTCTGCCCCTCCTGTAAAGAAAAAGCAAAAAGTCTCCAAAAATAACAAGGGATGTGAATTTCAGAAACACTCTGAAGAAAAGGTAGGCAAAGATCAGTTCTAAGAGCCAGTGGCTAAAAAAAAAAAAAAAAAAAAAAGAAAAGAAAATTTGAGTAACTTTTCTTTTAAGGGCAGGTTTAAGGAGCAATTTAGGAAAGAAAAAATGTCAGAGCAGTATCATACTTCAAAGCCTGGTAAATACTATTCCCTATCCTTAATCCAGTCAACAGAAAGATACCGTAATGTAATGTAACATAACGTAACATAACCAGGAATAATTTTTCAGTTATGGCTGAAAATTGCAACAGATGATTTTAGATATAGGGGGTAGGATTTCATTTTGGTTGAAGGATCTATACTTCTCCATAGACTGGCTTGCAACACATTTCTTTGGCCCCCTTCTTATTGTCCACTAGTATTTTATTTTCAGGCAGGACTGACAACCCAGAATCTATGACCAATACGGTTTTTAACCATTTTTGCAGTTACCTGGTAAAAAAATCACCCCAATTTTCTCCACCACAGGTGGTTGTACAGTGACCACAAGTCTGGAAAGGAGGGGCCAGTTTCTTTATAGTATGTGGTGAACTCCGGGGAGCATATCATGGGTACAGACATGAAGTATCAGGTATAGGGACTGTGTTATTTGGAGAAGGAGTGATTAAGTGTTAGATTTGCACATTTCATATTACCTTACGTGTTTTGCCTTGGCCCATGTAGTCACCTAGTGCAGCTAGTCAGAGGAAGAGCTCAAGGACATATCCTCACACTGCTGCTTGTAGATAACTTCAGCACCAGCTCATTGCAAAACCATGGCAGAAAAGGAGGAAGTGGTCATATAAGAGTAGTAACTTCGAGGAACATGATAGGAGCTCACCAGTGTAAAAGGAAGATGCTCTCAAACAAATTCCCCAAAAAGGCTCAATGTCCTTGAAAATAAATTGTCAGCTCCCTTAAAGTCTTAAAAAAGTATTTTAGAAATAGTGGCAGGACTGCTGAAAGACACCTGCAAAGGATGAATAAAAAAATCTATTTTTGTTATGAGAATCACATATGTCTCTCAACTGCCTACACAAGATTGTGAATATGAAGTCAAACGGGGGAGTTACAAGGGATTCAAGCTGCACTTTCACCACTGGCAGCCTTCTTGCCAAGATCAGAAGAACCATTGGTACTGATTTCATGGGGCTTACATTATACTGAAGGAGGTTACTATTTCAGGCCTATTTTTTTTATAGGGTCATTGATTTACATAGTTACCTTAACACCAGCATGCAAGAGGGACGTTTTGCACTCTGCATCAACAGTCTCCTTTGTCCATATGGCTTTTCATTTTCAGAGCTGCTAAGTACTCGTTAAAGTGTGTTCTGGCTGCTGACCCCAAGGTCCCAAGAATATCTACATGGCTAGTGGCACAGTTTAAAAAAAAAAAATAGATACAACAGGAGAATAACCCACTTAAAGACTTCTCAGAGATTTCCACACTTTCACGTTTTCACCCTACGAGTCTGAAGCACTGAAATTAATGGACTTCCACTAGGAACTTCTACAATCATCCAATGACTTCATCCACGAGGCAGCTCTCTGACAAGAAAGACAGACACTGAGATCTGCTTGAAAGACAAAATGTACAGCACTAATGTATTCAAAGTCAGAAGGCAACTGATACATAATACAGTACACTAGGGTCAGGTTCTCTCATCACATTAAAATAGGTAGTTTCCCAGAAGAGTTTGATATAATTGATTTGTATGTATATGTACAACATAGTGGCCAAAAACTTCGAGCAGTTAGTAGACAGAAAGGACTGGAGAGAGAGAAGGAAAAAACCCAAGAAAAAAAATACTTGCTTTAAGCATGAAGTAGTGCAGCTAACACCTCTCCTGAGTGGTGAAGCCCAGTGAGTACTGTGTTGTCCTGATCAGAAGTGACAGTGACATGAATATTGACAATAGTCTTCCCTTCAAGGCAAAAAATTTCTAAACACAGGTGCAAAGCAAGAATCTGATGCTTAGAGGTCTTGCTTCAGACAAAATAATCTTTCACTGTGTAGAAGTTTCTAGTTTTGCTGGTTCATTTAAAGAAATTATTAATTCTTCTACAAAGCTAGCAGAAGAAGGTTGTCCTTTGTTGTCAAATGGAATCAGAATCTTAGAACACTTTGTATTAGAAGGGATTTTTAAAGGTCATCCAATCCTAAACCCCTGCCATAGGCAGTGACACCTTGCACTAGATCAGGTTGCTCAAATCCCTATCCAACCTGACCTTGAGTGTTTCCAGGGATAGGTCATCTACTATATCCTTGGGCAACCTGTTCCAATGTTTCACCAGCCTCATCATAAAATATTTCTTCCTTTTATCTAGTTTGAATCTACTCTCTTTCAGTTTAAAACCATTACCCCTTTTCCTGTTACAACAGGCCCTGCTAGAAAATCTATCCTCATCCTTCTCATAGGTCCGCTTTAAGTATTGAAAAGCCACAATAATGTATTCTTCAGATTAAACAACACCAACTCTCTTAGTCTTTCCACTTGGGAGTGGTGCTCTGATATTTTTGTGGCCTTCCTCTGGACCAGCTACAACACGTCTTTCCTGTGTTGAGGTTCCCAGAGCTGGACACAATACTTCAGCTGGGTTTTCATGAGAGGGAAGTACATGGGCAGAATCACTTCCCTTGACCTGCTGGACATGTTTCCTTTGATGCAGTAATGGTTCATTTCTGGTCTGCAAGTGCACATTGCTGGCTCATGTCCAGCCTCTTGTCCACCAGCATCCCCAAGTCCTTCTCAGCAGGGCTGCTCTCAATCTGTTCATCTCCCAGAATGCATTGAAATACAGGGGTTTGCTATGACTCAGGTGTAGTACTGTGCACTTGGTCTTGATAAACCTCATAGGTTCACATGGGCCGAGTTCTGAAGCTTGTCCAGGTCCCTCTGGATGGCATTACAGCACTCAGGTCAACCACAGCACTCAACTTGGTGTCATCTCAAAGTTGCTGAGGGTGCACTTGGTCCCTCCATCTATGACATTAATCAAGATATTAAATAACACTGATCCCAATATGGACCACTGAGGGACACCACTTCTCTCCCGTGTTCATCCAGATATTGAGCCATTGGTCCAGGCAATTCCTTACCCAACAAATATTCTACCCATTAAATCCACCTCTCTCCAGTTTTGAGAGAAGGATGTTTTAGGGGATCATGTCAAAGGCCTTAAAGACATCAAGATAGTTAACATCCATAGCCCTTCTCTTGTCCACTCATGGAATCACTCCATTGTAGAAGGCCACTAAGTTGGTCAGGTAGGACTTGCCCTTGGTGAAACCATGCTGGTTGCCTTGAATCACCTCCCCATTTTACCATGTGCCTAAGCATAGCTCCTAGGAGAAACTGTTCTATGATTTTCCAGACATGGAGGTAAGGCTGACAGGTTAATACTTCCCAGAGTCTTCCTTTCTACCCTTTTTTAAGATGTACTATGCTTTCCCCTGTATCTGAACTGTGTGCTTCATCCATCAGGATGTAATCCTCACTGCAAAAACCAAGTTGCTCAGCTGCAGAGTAGCATCACAAAAGGGATACAAACACAAGCCAGGAGCATGGCATTTAGTGATCATCACCCATGTCTCTTCACTAACACTTCGTGTACACAATGAACAGGAAGGAAGACAAGATGATATTCCAGGGAGCAGACTGAAGTACAAGAATGGACTTTGAGAGTACCGCTACACATAGACATGGTTCTACAGAACTTTATAGAATATTCAATCTTGTACTCAGTTCCTGAAATGAGAGATTTTCTGGAAAAAGCAACTCTAGAGAACTTTAGCATATACTGAAGAAATTTTGACTCCAAGGTAAACACATGGTATAATACAGCTTTTGAAGGTTCTTTTGGTAATTGCTAGAGATATAATAGCTCCTTACATGAATTTGATTTGTATGTCTGACACATTAAATATTTTAAAATGTTATCAGCAATAAATACGTATACAACAAGCAAGGAAAGAATTTGTTCTGCTCATGTTCAGAAAAATGCTCCTAGCTGATGCAACATATAATTTCCTTTTCTTATTGTGTTTCAAGTTACTGTGGTCCTCTTTCAACTATGAACAAAAGATTCAACTTTTGATACCTAATAACAGGCATTTAAGTCTTGGGAAGTAGTCAAAATGGTCTAATTGGCCATAGCACTCACTTAAAACCATTTATCATCTATACTAATTTCCATTAGTTATATGCACTAATGCAAAGCAAAAGAAACAGGATAAAAAAACCCAACCAACATTTCTATTTGCTTTCATGCCTCCTTAAAGTTTGGTTGTTTCACAGATGACAGATCTGTGTCTTCAAATTTTTCACATATACTCTCTTGGCAACTAAACAAGCAGCACATTTGCAGTGCTGGGGATGCCAAAGTCCACTACTCTGTAATGGCCCAGGCCACTACTTGCTCTCTTGTAGTTACATGATCTTAATCTGCCATGATTTAAATTTTAATTAACACATACCTGGTACCTTCGTAATCTTGCCAACAATCTTTGCTCACTGAGGATTGTTTTGGCAAGAGACTATTGTAATGGCAGCTTCTAAGAGCTAATAGGACTTGCTGTTTACTAGAAACATGTTGGTGACAATCTTTCATATCAGACATTAATTTTCATGACTGGATTAAGTGCCAGGCTTAAAATCAGATTTCTTTCTAGAAAGTACAGTAAAGGCCAAATGGGCCCTTAGGTCTCACATTCATGTTCAAACTCTCAGGCCAGCCAGAATAAAGTCTGGGCTCTCTTTGTAGTACTGATACAGACTTAGTAAGACCCAAGAAACAGCAAAAGACATCCTGCTTGTCATTTGGTTAATTGGCATGGTAAGACCCTGAGATGCAATGTAGCCAGATACCTTCCCTCTGAAATGCTGGAAAGTGAGTACAACTGAGTATGTCTATGCTTCGTTCTAAGAAGAAGAGTGTGAGTTGAGTTAAAACTGAGGTTGAGCTGGGGCACAGCAGAGGTGCAGTTACACTAGCCTTGAGGTACTTACACAGGGATTCCAACCACAGATTTATCCATGGTGATGAAATTCACTTTTAAAAGCAAATAGGAATGTATAGGGACCTTTATCATCCTTCTTCTTACCTTACCTTCTTTCCAAGGAAAATAGTCCAAACTCATCCAAATATAATCTCGAGCCTTCATAAAAAAACAGCAAAGTAGTATATGCCTCTAGGACACACAGAGCATGGTCAGACACTTAAGTTCTCTGAAATATTAAAAGAAGACAAAAACTCATACAATTAATATGCTACCCTCTCTGCTTTCCTGTCACCAAGTATCTGACATCATCCCATGGAAATTAATACTAATACCAAAGTCTCTGTAGATCATTGTTTATTTTCTAACAACACATTTGAAGTTTTCAACCACTCTAGTTCATCCCATTTAACTTTAACTAACTGAAGCACCAAAAATTTGGCTATATGGGAATTATAACTCTATAAAAAACACAAGAGGCTGCTTTACCACTCTGAGATACTGTTTCTCTCCACAATTTGTATGCCCTAACCCCAGCTCAAACAGTATGCGCAGTGGAGCATGCTCTGCATTGGCTGATTTTAACAGAGGATCAAATCCCTCTTTCCTAGACTCATTAAACTAATGCCTAATTGTGTCTAGAGCAATTTTGTTCCTAAGTCCAGTGCCATAGTAAGATGGAAGAACACCCAGGTCAAAATGCCAGGCAAAATTGCAGGCAAATTCAACACATCATCGTACAAGCCTTTCTGGACAGGTCACTATTGAAGTTCATTTGGACTGTAAGGTAGTTTCAAACACATGGCAGAGCTAGGAGAGAGCAGGTGACATTAGCAGCTTTTTCCTCCCTCTATAGAAAAATTCCTGCCTGCAGTGCACATAGTCAGGCTAATTACACTTCCATGGAAAAGCATCTGTGTATCTAGTAGCTCCAGTGGGTAAATTTCAGCCTGATGCAGTTTAAACTGCTTGAAAACTTTACAGTCCTGGAAAAAATAGAATCATGAAAAAGCTGCAGGCAGGCAACTAACAAGAGAATTACCAAAATGTACTAGTGGATTTTGCATATGTGATTTTTCTGGTCTATGTCACAAAGACAATATCATGATTACAATTAACACTAAGTGACCTCTATAAATATTTTAGGTGTAATGTAAGTGGTGTCAATAGGAAGTTTCTTTCAGCTAACAAAAACGTCAGCTCTTGAGTCTGCTGCTTTACTGACCTTGAGATTATCCTATAAGTGGCATTATGAAGAAAACAATTGTGCTTCATAGGCATGTGTGCTATGATGTATGAACCACCCAGAATGCACTCAGAGGAAAAATCCAGTTAGATAAAAGCTATTCTTGTGTACAAAGTGGAATTCCTGCTCCTACTTAATCCTGATTTTTTTTTTCTGCCCAATCCAATGCTTGGCCCAAGAGAAGAAAAATGGTTTTGTAAACCTCGGTGAAACCTTCAGTTGCCCACTCATGACAATTTTTCTCATGTACTTTAATCCAACACTCAATGTCTTCCAGCACATAGTACTAAGAACTTTTAAGCAAGTGTGTTTTCTTCAGATGTGGTCTAAGAGGTGCAAAAACAACAAAGAAAGATTCAGACCAATGCATGTGCCACAGAGGAGTAGGAGAAACATCAGATCCCCACGGCACTGGCTGCAGGACAGTCAATTGAGGAACTTCCTGCACGCTGTCTTGCTCTGGACTACCAGACTGTAATCTGATGGTTTCTCAAAGGCAGGTTTTACAGGAGCATGAAAAGCAGTTAACAACCAACTTTCCTGGGAAGGTAGACACCTAAACCTGTTAGACTCCTCTGACTTATAGTCTAAGTCATCTGCTCCATTCTGCAATTTGTGAAGCTTGAGAAGGCTGCTAAAATCTGTGCTGTGACAGAAGGCTGCTGTGACCTGTCCTGCTCCCAGACCAATGAAGACAAGGTCCAAAATCCCTCTGTACCTTCTAATTACCATTCCATCAATCAGCAGTGAGAAGGATGTGAATACCACATGCATAGTGAATACAAAAGAAAGCTACCCCAAAACCACGGTACGGTATCTGCTTATAAAACTTACCTCTCTGGATTTTGTTTTCTCCCATTTGAAAAGGAAAAGAGGCATGAGATGTTTACTTAATTGGCAAGCTTGTGTAGATTCTGTACATCTTTTCCTTTCACCTCCTCTTCTTTAGCTTCAGATCTAAGCATATACACAGAGCAAAGGGGCTAGGCTGACAAAATATAGGGTAAATGTACCACGATTACTTTTGTAACAGTAAAAGCTGACTGCTACTTTTGTTTCCAACTCTCTCACACCGTAACAACAGCACACAGCCGGAGCATCAAGGCAAAATTTGATTGCTGCAGTTGAGTAACACCTCAGGCCCCCCAAAGGTTTACACCTTGTCAGTTATTTTGCAAATTCTTCTCTGGTGTCTGCTAACAATATTAAGGATGTGTTTACAAGAACTTTGGCAAACTAGAGATGAGAGCTGTTATAAAAGAAGGTTCTGGTAAGCAGCTCTGAGACTCACTTATGAAGTAAGTAACGGCTGAGGTGCAGAAATACATGTTCTGGTCTGATAATCCAGGATACTGAAGTTCCATCCTGAAATTAGATCTTTACAAATACTTATGGAAGGTACTAACTACAATATAACATTAAAAAAACAAAATCACAAACAAACAAAAGACAAAAAAACAAACCCAACAACAGAAAAAGGAAAATTTAGCTAGTGTTTACTGAGAAGGGGAAAATACTCAAGCTCTGAGTCAAATGGCAACAAAGCAGTTTGTGGTTGTTTAGTTTTCTTGGTTTTAATTTAGGCCTTCCCTAGTAACAAGGTCATAACTAAGGAAATATTCCACACCATTCCTTCATGTAATCAGGTGTATATAAAGACAGGAGGAAGGTTTCCCCACTCTCTCTCTTCTTTTCATGTGCTTGGAGGACATCAGGTCTCTGTCGGCTCAGCTCTCATC
>JAWWEW010000088.1:33282816-33302160 GCA_035583185.1 Anabacerthia variegaticeps
ATTCAGAGAAGGACCTCCTGACTAACCACACATCCTGGTAAGAGCACATACTTCAAATTCTGCCAAACTAGGAAATACTGCTGGCCAAATAAATCACTTGCCTAGAATTCCCTCATTTTATTGCAAACTCAAGACCATACTGTTTACAAAGGAAAAGCATAGCTTGGTAGTATGTAATGCCGAACTGCAAATGGAAATAGAACAGTACAGTATACTTGCAAAGTCACCCACCTTTGCTGATGAGATACACTAATGAATTTTTCAAAGAGACCAGCACAGTGCTAACAGACTTGTGTGCACCAGAAGACCATAGCAGCATTACCCCATCCTCAGGCTGGTGCTCCAGATATCTCCACCTGTAACTGCTCATCAACAAGGCAGTCAGAGCAAGCTGTGAGAAATCTCTCCCCCAAGCTGCTCATGAGCAGCTCCAAGGCTCAGGCCATTAATGAGATAAACTGCACTATGCAACTGCCACACAAACTGAAGGGTAGAGGAAATTAAATCAAAGCTTCTTTTCCATCCAAGGAATCTTATCTAGAGTGCAGAGACCTAAGTTAGACTTGAAACTGATACATTTTCCCAGGGGAGATCTCAGAGGAGGCTTCGGTCAACCCTTTGAGATATGAATTGCTGCTGGCTGCAGAAGCAGAAAATAAATGACATACCCAAGACCCAGGGAAAAAGAGGGCTGTGATTACTAGTCCTATTTTTCTAAAATCAAAGCATATTTCTGTTTTTTTAGCATGAAACATTATCATTAGCATAGATAGTCTATAGATATTGCAATTTTTTATTAATCCAATGCATTTATATATTAAGCATGGTCACAAAGCAAGGTCCATGAAAAGTCAGATGAATGAAATGTTGTATTATTTCTAGGGAGATGCATAACATCCTGAAAAGTCTGACTGACTGTGCTTTGCAAGAAGCACAAGGAGAGAAAAAATATAGCTCTCTTGATTAATGTAGATGCTTTATAAATTTTAAAAAACATTTCATATAACAATCTGTGTTTCATTACAGGAAGAAAATCCACACTTTTCTTTACACACCATTTTCTAGCTAAGAAACTTTTGACTCCCAATTCTCTCCATGAAAAAGTATGTTTCTGGTGGTAATGGTTTCTTATTGAATCTGTGAGTTTCAGCCTCAAAATATTGATTTTTTTTTTCCTTACGAAAAAGTCAGGATGTCAGGTCAAATTGATCTTACATTCCTCTTTTGTTCTAGTAACATAATTTTTGAGTTTCAGCTAATAGTTATACTCTTACAGCTTCCCTAACTTTGTAAGACCTCCTTCAGCAAATTGAGTCTAAATAATATTGGCCTGCTCCAAAATTATTAAATCAAAAAAACAAGCAATCATGTTCATCATGCCTTGGATAAAACCTTCCTAGATTTTATCATGTTTTCCCTTTTGTTTGAGAGCAGTTACACTTGTTCACTGGCTTGCAACCAGAGCTCTGTCAGAGAAGATTACCAGAAAGAGCCTCTGTTATTGTTCTCTGGAAGGATTGTCACTAGAAACTTAAACAAAATTTTATTTAGTCCTAGTTGTAGCAGGGTAGTTTAAGTTAGAACTAATTGCAAGATCTACAAAAGTGCATTACAACTGCCTATGTGCTTAAACAGTATATTTCTGCCCACCATACATAGAGATTATTTGTTCAGGCTGATTTGGAGGCTGCTTCCATGAAGCCTTTCCATTATTCTCTTTCCCTATTAAATGAGGTCCCTTATCCTAACTACTTTGGATGAGGCTTCAAGGCATGAAAATAAACTGTTTCCAGGTAATAACTGCTACTGCAAAGCCATAATACAGGCCTAAGTGCTGTTACTGTCCTCCTTAAAAAAATGAAGTAGGAGAGAAAATAAAACAGTTTCTCTCACTGAGAGCTAGTGAAACACTGATAGACTAGGTTTGATGTCCCTGATTACTCACACACAGGTTTATGGCAACAGTTTTGAAATTAATGGCAGGACAGAGGTGAATTCAAACATCTATGTACTTGATTCATAAAGGCAAAAGAAAATGAGTGAATTACTTATGTGGAGTTACTGTGCAGTTCCTACTATCACCATGTGAACAGGCTCAAACAGACAGTTTGAAATACAAGGTAATTTAGGGTAGGGTGATTCTACAGTTCAGAGAAGCAAATGCTAGCGCATCCACACATTGTTGTTTATCAAGGTCATATAAGGATCAGTAAAGTAACGATGCAGAAATTCTACGTTCAGTAACTTTGATGCATATTTGCACATATTTTAGTGTTCTCCAACATTAGGAGGAATGAAAACAGAGGGGAATATTAAAAATTGAGGAAGAGAAAATTCAACACCAAGATATCCATACGTTAACACAATATAAAAGGTTACAAAAGAAGGATGGCTTGGACAATGCTCTTAGTGTTCCTGATCAAGCACACACAAAGAAAATATCACAGATAATAGACAGAAAAAATGCACTAATTCCTTTCCCCATAACTCTCACAAGAAAAGAAAAAAAACCCCACAACAACCCAAGACCTCCCAAACTTGTAATCAGTAGTATTATACACACCTTATAGTCTCAACAGGGTAGTAACATTCTTCTAAATACTGCTAGCACCAGATGTGAGGTGAATAGCATTGGAAACTAATTCTGAATATCTCTATTATTGGCTTTAAAATATTGCACTGGGATTTTTTGCTGTGGGGGTACATCATGTCTATAAAATACATTCAAGCCAACATCAAGAATATATACATAATAAAATCAAACCATGAGGCAGAACATTTAAAACCAGTAAAGGATATGGGTATGCTGAAAGTATATGAACAGGCTCAATTATACCTTTTGGTAATGAGTTCCATAACTCTGCCTTATTCAGAAGTGATATTTACCCTCATATATATAGAAAAGACACATCCACAGTATCTTAAAAAGGAATTCATAATAATTTGGAAGGATGAAGTTATTATGCTTGTGTATCTTTTCTGATAAAGAAACCAGGAGACGTTATTTCCTGGCAATTTTTTTCAGAGCTCCAGGGATGTATGAGAATTTTGCTTTTTGCTCCACAGAAAGAGTTATTCTCAGAAATTAATTTGTAGAGTGGAAAGTCCATTAGACTCACCCAGATAGGTATTACCATATATTTTTCATACAATTGTAGATTATTTCTGGTACAAAAAAGGTTTGAAGAGGTAGTAACTGCCACCTGGGAAAAAATATTTGGGTTGGCATTGATGTACATGTGGATATTTATTCACATTTCAGACTAATGTCAACACTTATACATCCAGCTATAACTGGTCCAGGACCTGAAAATGTGCTTAGTAAATTTTTTTCTGCAAAAGTCAGGCTCAAGTACTATGCTTCTATCATTCGGAGGCCAGGAAACCACAGTGGAGTCACAGGGAAAACCCAGCAAGAAAGGGACCTCTTCAAAAAGGCTGGTTTTGTCTTCTGCTCATAGAGTCTTTATAATGTATCATTTAATTTTTTAAAAAACAGCCAACTGAAATTGTGTAAAGATTATCAGTTCCCAGTTCTATGTTTTCTTATGATGCCTGGCAGAAGAATGGCTGCAGTTTCTTCAAGCTTTTCCAAGCTATCCTTGAGGGGCTTATTTACTATCTCTCTATGGCTCTGATTAAAATAAATTACATATAATTGCCATGAATTCAAACAATGCATGAGAGAGCCCTAAATACTTGTTAAAAAAATTAAATGTTCTGGAAAATATTATAATGGCATATTCATGCAAAACCACACAGCAATTTGAAAAGCAGCATGGATATACTAATTCCATATTTAATGAAGTTTTTAAAGTAATGAAATGATTTTCTAGCTGCAATGTGGGATAGACGGAATTGACTATTAGCTCATGAAAAGTAATCCTGAGACAGATATTCTTTCCCTAGAATAAGATTCACTCCAAAATTTATTTTTATGATGACATTAAATAAAGGGGAAAGTACAGCATTGTCACAGATATATAAATATATTCAATGAATTTTCTCTATTTTGAAAATTGCAGACAAGGGAAGATTATTTAGTATGCAAGATGTCTTCTGCAAGTCAGCATCTTACCAATTTATATACATATTTTAATACATATAGATTTTTTTTTCCATTTCCAAATAAAGACAAGTGTTAGAATTATTAGCAGCAAATCACCAGAACAACAGTCATTCCATCATTTTATGCACATGAAAATAGTGAGGCCAAAAATCCCATTAGATGTGCCAATTTTTATATTTTCTTTCCATTTTTGAGTACAATAAAAGATATATATCTTAATCACTAACTTAGAGAATACAACAGAACCATCCTGATTGTGATCATAAAGGTCACAATCAGATGGAGGTGAGAGATATTTTAGGTGAACAAGTAGGAATTCAGATCACTGTAGACAGCATACCCTCAAGTGTCAGAGCTAGGAAAAAAAAGCTTAAATAGTGAGTCATGCCCACTGATCCTACTTAAGAAAGGACAGTATGATCCTAATGCTGTGAAAATCCAAAACATCAAAAGTGCGTTTTAGCCATTAAAACAGTCAAGGACCCAGTAACTTGTCACATGGTTGTTTCAAATTTCTCCTTTAGAGAAAATGAATAGCCAATATATGCGTCATGAAGTGCGGGGATGTGAAACCAGTGACCTGAGGAACTTCTGGGAAAAGACAATTGAACAACAAACACAGTATCTGCAAAATGAAAAAGAACGTCAGCGAAGAAGTGCTCTGACAAAGTGGGTAATCTGCATCCTGAAAGGTTATTTGAGTTTCTACTGTAATTTCTTTTTAAAGAAAAGTGATACCTACACTTAAATCATGCAATGAAATATCAAAATAGTTTTGATTTATAAAAAGTAATAAAGCTTCCCAAATTGGCATGCTAATGCTAATGTGTCTAAGGTATGATTTCATAGGATAGGAGAATAATTCACTTGTTCCACAAATGGGTGCAAAACAAAGAACTTTCTGGAGTTTTCAGGACAACATCTAACAATGCAGGCTTGTCTTGAACATGAAGGCTTATGTTCAGAGCAGAGCTAGCACAGATGTGTACCTGGCCCACATTCTTTTTCTGTGGCCTTTTTTTTTGAAACAATATAGTTTGAATTATTTATGACTTTTTTATTTATGTAAGGTAAATTCATTATAAAACAGATGGCCCAAACATACTAACTGACTAAGGCAACCACCATTCATAGCCGTATTTATCTCAGTCACATTTACTATAATCAATCACAATGAGAAAGACCGGTCTGCAACCAGATCAGTACATTTTACTTCTCATGAAATCTCCATAAGTTGAAAGCATATGCAAAGATATATCTATATATAGATTTCATAATTTATTTATTTATTATAGTTATTTTGGCTTGAGATCATTCAATGAGAAAGCATTTTTTTCAAAGTCTCCCTCATACCTTTCTTTGCATTGATGCTTGAAAACTAAAAGCAAGGATGGCCTTATGTTAATAACCCTGGATGAAGGAACATTGGAATTAGTTTCTATCATGTTTTATCCATTTGCAACTAAACTAATTTTATTTTTTTCAAGTCCTCACTTGAGAAATTCCTCTCTTTTTTACTAGAGTAATTCTTTCAGTGGTACCTAGATACTACCAAAGAGAAAACAAAGTGCGAACTATCACCTAGAGGTGTCTGCTATGGGTCTAACACAGGTTTCAATATAAGCAGTGTCTCCAATCCAAATAGCGCTAAGGAAGAGGGGGATTAGGGAAAAGCAGGGTAATGCAACCCAGCAGGTGGCAGCAGGCAATCTCCAGTGCAGATGACAAGTCACTGGCACACAGGCAATGGAGAGAAAGCACAGTGGCACTGACGATGAAACACAAAGTTCAGGTGAGTCCTCGTCGGGATTTAAGAGCTAGTCCTGAAGTGCCATTTTGCAAAGAGCTCTAAAGTAGCAGAACAATTTGCATGACAAATGAGAAAAAGAACCAAAAGCCAGCATGAGTGGGAAAGATGAAGAATATAATTCTGTTCCCTATAAAAATAGCAGGACAAGCTGATCCATGTTTCTGTCCCTAGGCTCAGAAATGAATGGATGGAGAGGCTGGAAAAACGGATAAAGATGTTGAGGACCGAACCTGAAGACCCATCTAGCTGAAGATCCCACAATCATTATATGTTGGGGTGGAGGGGAAAGCAAATTGATTCGTAGGAAAGTGTGATGATGTGACGTAACAGCTGAAGTAAATTTTACTTTGTAGCTTAAATGAGCTATAATTAATTAGCTGTCATTGTTAGAAGTCTCATATGTGAAATGTCAATTACTGCTTTTAAGATTGTACATCTGTCCCTTCATTTGATAAATGGAGAATGTAGTACTCTGAAGTATTTAACAGTAATAAATCATGGTTATGTAATAAATCATCTACTGAGATGTAGATGGCTGGGAAAAGAGTTTACTTTCACAGTTTTCTCAGCAAATGCATTTTCTCAACATTTTAGCTTTCTGTATTGACTGAATGTAATATAATGCATTTAGATTTTTTTTTTTTTTAATGAATAATGGAGATTTTAAATTTTAACTCAGCAGAGCCCACTTCAGGCTAAGGAAGATGGAACATTTACAGACAATGCCACCACATCCTACATCACTAGTAGAGCCCAAAGTGGTGGAAATTACAGATCTCAGCTGCCATATTAAAAATGTGTAAAATTGTTAATATATATATATACGGATAAACAGTCTCTGTGAGACACCTACAAGAGCTGTTTAATTAACCCACATTAACTTAGTTAAAGCACATTAGCTAACTTGAGATACTATATTACCAAAGATAAACCAACCTGGAGTCTTGAGACTGCTTTTGGTACCTGATATGGCTTGTCTAGAAGTGGATTGATATCTCTGTTTCATAGTGTAGTTTGATGCACTTTCTCAACTGTCTGTTCTCATAAGTGATAAGCTTTTTTTTTTTCCCAATAACACTTTTTATGCCTAAGACACAGTATTTATTCCTTAAAGACCAGTAGCTTTAGAATCATGGCAGTTTTCCTCTCCCACTTTTGTCATTAGTCAAAACTGTTTCCAGTTCCCTTTCTAATGCTTCATTAGGAAATGTGGCATTTCCTCCAACAATATCAAAGGTTTCATCCGGCTGGTGTAATCAAATCACTTCCTTTTTAGGGTGACTGCTTTGTTGTCAGCAGAATGCTTAGGGTAATGTACTGCAAAATGTGTTGTTATGAGCATGGTAAAAAAGTACGTGAATTTCTTAACCTTTTACTCCCTTTTTGTAAGACACTATTCATATTGCTTTAGAGTAAAGATTTGAGTTGCCAGTGGAGGAGAACAGTGGAATGGTTTGAAGTTCTAAAATATTTAGAATATCTGCTCTTTTTAAATCAAAACAAAAATTTGAAATGCTATTTTTAATCTTTATCCTTTTTTGTGTGTCCCAAAGCCAAAATTTATTATGGGAATATAAATATGTAAATAATGTTTGGGAAGCCTGAGAAATCCATGAAAGTATGAAAAAAAAAGGATGTCCTTGGAGAGCTTGCTCAAAAATCAAAACATCAGCAGGTATATCACCAAACTTGAGAGTAGAGTTTGACATCTGAAAAAAAGCTATTAAACTCATGTTCTTCAGTTTATTCTTTTTCTTAAACAATTTTCAAAGTAATATCAACTGTGAATATGAAGACTAACAGTATCATTAAAATCAAGTTGTGCTTAAATAAACAATTACCAGGTAGCCACAAAACTTAATATCTAGCTTTAGTAAATAATAGATAGAGTTCTTGAAAAATACCAGTTAACACACTTCAATTCTCCCATCACCTGTCTATGTCTGGTGCTTACTGAAACTCCACGTGAATTCCATCAAGAAGCAGCTTTGGGTTTTATACTGTTTTGGTTGAAATTAGAGCTTGAACTGAGCTAAGGGAAACATTTTGCATTCCCTCATTTATTGTGTAAGTGATTCTACAAGGTGCAAAACAGAGGGAGTCAGACTTGGTGTATTTTAAAAATTAACACTCTAACCCTGGAATAAGCTTTTCTTTGCTTCTCACATAGTCAAAATCCTTCTTTTGATCTTCTCATAAAGCAAGTCATAATGAGGAAAACCCATTATGGGAAAAGAAAGATGTGCCAGGAAATTACTTCCACCTGAGTTTCTCATTGAACATGTGTGGTTATGTGGTCACTTAAGAATGCTTTGGAACAGGTCTCTATCAAAATAGAATGCCCTAAAATCATATCTTGAAAATCACAATAGGGAACATATTTTTTAAGGACTGTATCTATTCCAGCCCAAGGTCAAGAGTTCTGAAAAGATATTTTCAGAGTTAAGTCACTTTTCTCTGAACTTTACAATTTTACCTCTAGTGTCTAGATTAGTTATTTCAGGTTTAGTCTCCACAGTGCTAGTTTCAGGACTTTGGGCCATGTAATCTTCATTTCTAAATAATAGAAATTTGTTTTGATAAAAAACCCCACCACTTCTGCAAGGGTAATCTACATAGAAGTTTTGTAAATTACCACCCAAAACAAAAAACATATTCAGGAAACAAATATAATCTAGAGTCAATCAGCAAAATAAAAAGTATGATAGCATGAAAATACAAATCTAGATGTTAAGTAACTATCTTTATCACAAGTTGGAACAGACTCCAAGACAAAAATGGTTGACAATTTCTAAACAAAAATATAAATATTTTCTTTACCTCAAAGGTCACAAGAGAAATTAAAAGAAGGAAATAAATAAATAAACAAACAAACAAACTGCCATACCTGTGAGACTCGGAAATTATCATTCTCTGAAGGAAACACTAAACAATCTGGACCCAACTCCTTTTAAATAGAATTTATAGGAAGTATGCTGCCTGTTAGCACAAAAGTGACAGGTGCTCCATTTTAGCAGTATTAATGATCCTTCTAGTGCATGAATAAGGGCTAACAGCTATGAAAAATGACTGTCAGTAACTTAACAGACTTCTTAGCAGTTTAGCCCAAACTGAGGTAGCTTAAATGCAGTTCTTCACTCCATAGTCCTTCATGACTAAGGTCCTCCCTTAAACAAGGATCTCCCCTCTGGAGCTCTCTGAGGAGCAAATAAGCATAACCTGGCCACTGTGGTCAGGTTTTGAATTTGAATAATTGACACAGGTCAGGCAAAAGGCAAGATGTCTTTTTGTTAAGATGGTAGAGACAGAGCGGGAATATAGTTCTGCAGACTAATGCAGCATCATACAGCAGGCACTCTTCAGCACACACAATGTCTCTGTGCTCCCTACCACACAATCACTTCATGTCTGCACAGCTATGCCTCTTTGGGCTTCTACCCACAGTCACTGAAAACAAGACCACTGAAGATGTATTGGCCAGTTCTGAGGTGCCTGAAGTTGTCAGAACTTGCATAAATCCACCATACAATATCAAGTTCAACTACTGTGTTCTGTGTTTGGTGTAGCATTAACTACAGAAGAACTATTTTGCGCTAAAGAAAAACCTCCAGACTACCTCAGAGATTATGATCCCATGATACACAAGCAATGTGAAAGATAATCTCAGGCACACAAAGGTCACTGTGTAAACAGGACAGAAACAGTGGAGGGGGAGTGGAAAGATGGGCCAGAGCCAGGGCTCAGGGAAGAGCTACGGTACGTGTGTTGGGTACAAAATGAAAGTCCAATTGCTCTACAAAGAGAACGTGATTCACATACACAGTAGCCCAGTGCTTCAGCTGGAACTGAAATCCACAGACAGTTTCTTCAATAAACAGGTGTGAGAAATAAAAGCATCCTGAACTTGTTCATGAAAGGTACCAGAGCTGCGATAAAATACATCCCATGTCAAAGGAATTCATATAACTGGATTCCCACCATAAAACTTTGAAGAAGCAGTGGGGAGTTAAGTTAAAGAAGATTAAGAGGAAATGTCTTAAACTGAAGGGAGGTTGAGGAGATTTGGCTGACAACCTAACGTTAATCACACGCTCTTATTGTTTTGAACTCATCCTCTCACCCTTCCATGTTAAACAAGGAGCCTCTCCCAGACATCACTGCTGGTGCTAGTTCAGCCATGTGCATGTTAACCACGCATGATCTGCAGCAACCGCTCAGCAGAAATTATATTAGAGTTAGGTCTGGACCCTAAGTCTTGGCATTACGTGAGCTTTCCTGTACTAAGAGGAGGTATTTCCCCATGCTAAAAGATACATCCATGTTCTTCCTGCATGAAGAGTATTCAGTTTGTGTCAAACTGAGTTACAACCTCCAAGCAGAACTGGTTAGAGAATTCTAAGGTTTCAAGGTTGATGGGGAATACTCATATCCATTACAATGTATGGCAAAATATAGATAGCTTTTTGAATGCCCTCTGAGTGTACAAGTCTGACTTGAAATCCCCTTAGAATAAGAATCCCAGTCTGAGAGCAGTCCTGTGTGTCAGGGCAATCCCTGTATCAATACAAGCTGGGGGATGTAGTGCTTGAGAGTGGCACCACCAAGAAAGGCATGGGAATACTGGGGGATGGAAAAATGGGCATAAGTCAGCGCTGTGCATTTGCAGTCCAGAAAGCCACCTGCATCACAGGCTGCACCAAAAGAAGTGTGGCCAGCACGTCAAGGGAGGCGATTCTGTTCTGGTGAGATCCCCACATGGAATGCTGTCTCCAGGTCTGGGGTCCTCAGCACAAGAAAACCTGCTAAGAGTGGGTTAAGAGGATTGGAGCACATCTCCTGTGAAGACAGCCTGAGAAAGTTAGGGCTGTTAGGCCTGGAGGAAAGGGTCCAGGGAAAACTTGTTGCAGCTTTTTAATATTTAAGAGGACTGATGAGAAAGAGGGAGGGAGAATTTCTGCCCGGACCTGTGGTAACAAGACAGGGGGCAATGGTTTTAAACTGAAAGAGGTTAGATTTAGATTTTACATGATAATGGTGGGGTTTTTTTGATGATGATGGTGGTGAGGCACTGGAAGGTGTTGCCCAGAGCAGAGGTAAATGCCCCATCACTGTAAGTGTTCAAGGTCAGGTTGAACAGGGCTTTGAGTAACCTCATTTAATGGAAGATGTCCCTGCTCATGGCAAAGGGGTTGGACCATATGACATTTAAAGGTGCTTTCCAATCCCAGCCACTCTATAGTTCTACAATTCTGTGATTTTCTGATTCTCTAATTAGCACAAAGACAGCATGGTGCCTGCAGTAAGAAGGGAAAATCAAATTATAATACCCAAAGACATGTTCTGTCTGAGAGCCTCCAGAGAAGATGGCTGTGATATACCTAGCTCACAGCTCTTTATGTTTATGCCTTACATTTCCAAGATAATTCTCTGTTGACAACCTGCTGTCTATAGCTGCTGGTAGTAATTTGCAGAGTTAGCCCAGTACAGGGACAGTTTATAAAGTGCTGTCACAGGATACCCTACTTACATGTTTTAACTTACTCTTCTGACAACACAATCTTTTCTCTAATGAATAAGTATGATATCCTCAACTTACCCTACACAATTCACCCTAGGCAATTCATCCTTTTAAGATACATACTAATGTGAGCACTACCGGGGCATACCTCACAAGTAAAAAACTCCCTCAGCTCTTTATCCTCATCTGTAACCATTTTCTTTTTAGTGAACACAGTGCGCAAGATATGTGTAGCTGCTTTAAAAGCACTGAAGCTTTCCCAGAGGCATGTTTTTATTCCCATCTCACTCCTTACACATATTCCTTTTTACAATCTTGACACTCTTCTGTGTCAGAAAATTCAATGCAGTAGCCCTGGTGTCAGAGGTCACTGGCAAAGTTTACTTTGAGATTTCAGTGCTTTGTATTTGTGACCCTTTGTCCCATCTCTGCTTCGGGAAGGAGAATGAACAAATCCACCAAGCAGACTAATAGCAACCTGCCAACATTTGCTGTAGAAAATAGAGCTGGTTTTGAATTGCAAAACTGGTAGAGATTTTCAGGCACTGACTGATTGCTTTAAAATGCACATACTACCTCTAAGATCAGGAAGCAGTCATCAAGTGTTTAAATAGTTTTTTTTCTCCTTATACCAGGATGAGAATTTAATACCAAATTCTATCTCAGAACAAATTTTTATGGACAAGTAATAAAATCCTTTGAAACTATGGGATTATAATAGAAATGCTGACACAGCCTTACCCCTAGACAGGAAACAACATTGCTGGTATAATTGTTAAATACAACCTATCATCTTCATGGTGCTCTAAGTCAAAAGGAAAATGAGAGGTTTTGCATAATGCTGAAAATCTATGAGGGCTTTGATGTTGCTGTAATCCCACACTAACTAATAGTTCATTAGTGCTGTGACTGAAACTCCATATGATGCTAAAGGTTAATGTAATTGGAAAGTTTAGAGCAGAAACCAACTGGAAAAAAATGCAATCTCTGACTTGATTTACCTAGAATAAATCCTATTGTCAGAATATTTAAGCAGTGTTTCATAATTTAGGTCATGTTCTAAAGCAAAGGTATGGGTAGTCTATTGAAAAAAAAAAAGCAACTCAAATCAGCCCATATAATCCTCATACTGTTTGCAGGTTATCTACAGGCAATGTTACACTGAAGGCAAAATCCTGGGACAGCCTTTTCACCCACAGAGAGTGGCTTCAGAAATGAGGATCAACTGTGTCAAAAGCAAGCACAGTAAGGCTCTCTGGGTTGTGGAATGGTCCCATGAACTGAATTAGTTGCAACCCTAAAAGCTGCTCTGCAAATGGTTCCTCAGTGGTTACTTAGAGCTACACGTGCATGAATTTGCATACTGAAATGGTACCAAAATCCCTAGGCACTCTTATTTGGCCCTCATCCAATAACACAACAGCCCAAAAACTGTCAGATTAACAAAGACCAGTGAGTTAGAAATATAAAGGCTTTTTTGCAGCCTCTGGGGAGTGACTGACCTGTGGAAGTACAGAGACTGTATCCTGGATGATGCACAGTGTGAAAAGGAGCAGCTGAGCTCATGAGGATGCTCTACAGCACAGCCCAGGTCCTCAGCAAGAGAGCCTGCTTGCTCCAAGGCCAGTCACTTGTGTATTGCAGGATTTTCAAGGAAAGCTTTGCTTTGATCCTTAAGGTTTCGCTTCACTGAATGGAAATCTTGAAGGGCCAGAAGACCAGCCTTTTCTTGAAAAATCCCTCAACATAAGCTCACAGGATGATTCATGGTCTGTAATTTAACAAATAAGTGAGCAGGAAACCACTATTTGCAGTGAGCTTTGCCCTCTTCTCTAGTCTACTCACTTCTCTCCTTGTGCTGGCAGAGCTGCTGGGGAGGCTGTGCAGTGAAGCAAGTCAGAGAACACATCCAGTTGAAATAAACAGATATACACATATTTGTGCAGCACACCAGTCATCCTGGCTATTCAAGGAAGACTCAATTCTGCCCATGTCCAACCTATTTAACATGCTAACTCCTTAGTCTGTTTCAATGAAAAAATATTAATAACTGTTCCAAATAATTAAAAAAAAAATCCCAGCTACTAAACAGTAACACATACCTAAAATTCAGATAGTCATTTTTATTAATAGGTCTCAGATCATTTAAAATGAGAACTATTACCTGATTCTTTGACTGAGATGGGGAAAATAAGGCAGGTTGTGTTTTAGGACACATAACTGGCCAGTGCTGTAGCTTGGTTATAATTGCAGCTCTGTGCACCAATCCAACTCACTATCTGCCAGGAAACACAGCATATTTGCCAAAAACAATCAAAACACATGCAAAATGGCCAAAATATTGCAAACTTTTAGTGTGTATGGCTTCAGCTCATTCATGAATCTCATGTCCCAGAACTATGATTTACTTCATTCATTGTTTTCCAGAAAACAATATTCTCTGTCATAATCACACAAATAGCAAATCTGTCCTGGCCAAGTTTTTCAGTACTTTTTAAAGCCGTGTTTCATTCCCATACTTAGATGGGGGACAAACACCCTTTTCCCATTGTTGTTTTGCAATCTAAGCCCTCAAGATTTTTAGGAGCAAAACAACTTTAAAAAACCCAACCCAGCATATATACAACATGGAGTTTAAGAATCCTTTATGAAAATTGATACAGTGAATATTTTGATGACCTTCTGTTGAACTACTTAGTTGGAAGCCCTTAATTTTGGGCATCCTCTGTACAAAGCATTTATTCATTCAACATGTGTTCACATTAAAATGGGTTATTCAAGAAAGTGGTCACCTCAGGTGAGAGATTATTATATTCTACTAAATAATCCTTCTTTACACATAAGTTATGAACACCATAAGTTACTTTCATGACTATGATGACATTGATATCTTCTTTTATAATCTATTTCAGCTCAAGAGCAATATTTTTTTTTTAAGAAAACAAAAATAAAGCTCTTCAATTTCACAGTACAAAGAATCCTCACAGTACGAGACTCTGCTTTACCTGAACAGAATGGCTCTCAGGAGCAAAAGATTGCCTCCCAGTACAATATTGATGTAACACTTCTCTACTTTCATACCCTCAGCTGAGCAGGAAAAATGATTTAGCAAAGTAAGGGGCTACTGCTTTTTCTTCAGAACACCAAATGTCAAAACCCATCTTGAACTTATTTAATTCTTCTTTTTCTTCCAAAGGCTCAGGAGACCCAGTGTGCTGAACCAAAAAAGACCAGGTTAAGACATGTGAGATCAAAACACAGCAGTTTTATGACTCTAGCGGAGCTGTTTCAAAAATCATTGCTATTTTAGCCTAAATATTTCCACACACATCCAAAGCTCTGTTACTGGACTGCTCAGAACTGCCCCAGCCTAAGCTATTAGGCACTTCACTCATGTCTCACTCAGGCATAAATATAGGCAAGACAGCAAACAAGATCAGTGTGGGTGGCATGTTTCTCACATGTCCCAAGAAGAACTTCTTCTGGAGAACACAGCTGACTTAATACCAGCTTGTATAGAAGGGATACAGAACAATTTAACAAAGAAAACCCTGTTCATTTCATTAGTTGAGGCATCGTGCCTAGCAGTACATTCTCAGGAAGTAGAAACAGACTCTTCTCAGCCCCAGCAGATTCCTGATAACAATTCAGGGTGGGGGGGAGACAGATAGGGACACGGCACAAACAAACAAACAAACAAACAAACAACTGTTTTACAGTATTTAAATTCCATTGTGAAAAAAACCCAAACTTAATGGCATGAAATTGAGCATGTGTATATATAAGCAATATGTAAAAGGAAGCAAGCTTTACTAAACCTACCAGCTACATGAAAAAAATCTTTGCATCATTATTATATACTAGGAAGCTGATGGAATATGACCTCCAGGATTTCCCACAAGTCTCACAGCTTCATTTTGAAATGGGACACAGAAGCCTTACATCCTTACAGGTAAGACCGCACTCTACCCTTCTTTCCTTCAAAGCACAACCCTGATGATGATGATATGACAAAAGCCCAAATAGAGGCTCAAGCTGTTTGAGAAGTCCAGGCTGAGATCATAAATTATTAACAATTTATAACTGTAATGTTTCAGGTTTCAAAGGCCATTTTCCTCACTTTCATTTTATCCCCCATTCATAAAAGTTGTCGGCTCACCTCTCAGTCGACTTTCATTAATGGTAAACAGAAACTTTTAATCAAATAGTGAATATACAATGTACTATTTCCCATGATAGTTTAGTAACAAGGACGGTGACACAATATAATGTTCTGACATAATCTGCCTTCTTAGGAGACTCTAATCCCCATTAATTGCCATGTTGAACACTACTCAGAACACACTCTAAAAGGCAATTACTGAAGAACAACACGAACGACTAGAAGCTTTCTAGTATTACTGTCTGTTTCTCCTCTGAGAGAGGACCTCCTTCATCTCTATTCACTTTCTGATGTACAGTGAAGAGGAACAGGTTAAACTGGACATGATCCCTATTAACACAAAAGCAAGACAGAGAAAAATAATTGTGGCTTATTCATGCATTTGAGTCATTGAGCCTGTTAAACCATTTCTGTGAAGGTAATAAATGTGGCTCTTTCTGCAATTCTCTGCACAGTTGTCTCCTTCCTGGACTCCAAGGCATTTCCCCAATTCATTTTTAGCAGGTGATTACTTGGCTGTCCTCACCAAATTACAGTTCCTCTCTTTTGATCCTCATCAGGGATCATGCACATACTCCCATCTTCCAACAAGTCTTTGAACTCCAACCTTCTGAATTTGAGAGGAAAATCAGCTGAACTCCTCATCAAGGTCAAGCTCACCCTGCCTCAGTCCTTTGGTGGTTATTAGTGTCCTCTCTCCTTCGCAGTTCTGATTGTTTATACTGTGGGGAGATTGGATGATGATTTGCTGATCTGTTTGATACCAATGTCATTAAGGCCATAGCTCCATGGCAATATTATATAAATCTACTTTCTTCACTTGCAGGAAATAACAGAATTGTTAAGCATAGCAGCATCCACCAGATCTTATCTTACATACATAGTTTTCCTGGTAAATCTTTTGCCTCTTTGCGGTTCTACCTGTGTTCATGTTAACAGGTTTGGACTATGGGCAGAAGTCTCATGATGGAAAAGCCATCTCTTGCCATTTTTCTCCTCTTGATTGTAGCATATCTATGAAAAACTATAAAAATCATATGAGAAGTAAAACTAACACATTCCTCTGATTATCTTCTTGGGATTCATTATTTTTCCAGTGCCATTTCTGAACAGCTTCTCTGGTGGCAAAGACAAATCTGGATGATGTGAATTTGACAGCTCTTAATAAGAAACAGATGGCAAACATATTTGCAGTAATGCAGGTGGCTGGCTTTGACTCTGCTATTTCACAGGGATGCAGATGCTACTCTGACTCAGCTAATGGAAGAAGAAGAGGAGCAGGGGATTTAAATTTGATGTTTACTTTGGCAAACCATATATCTGGTCTATCTGACTTGGGAAGTGATACATCAGGATGTTGTCACCTAGAACATATTTACAGGAAAGACTAGGGTAATGATGAAGAGCTGAAAGATCTGCAGAAATAGAAGTAGTTCTAGGTTACAAAGGCCAAATGGAAACTTACACCAGGCTCAGCCCGGAGACACTGCAGCAGAACACAGGTCATGAAATTTCTCCTTGAATGAAACAGAGACAAGGACAATCCTCTGCATATGAATCAAAGTAGTACAAACTGACTGTAGCTGCACTATAAAGAGCTCAGTTCCTTGTTGTAAGGTGAGGAAAGGAGGGAGGTTTAGAAATGCTGGTTTCTCTGTTAATGTGAGGGCTAGTTTGCAGCCAACTGGGGGGAACTTTTCCCCTTTTTGGAGAGATGGTGTCTTTGCTTAAACTGAGTAGGGAATGAGAGTAGTATGGGAGTATCTGGAGACACAAAGTCCTTATGGACAATGCTGGAAAATTTTAACTTAGAAAGAGATAAATTTACAGGTACCTCATCCAAACATTAAAAAATCCTGAAGACAGGCAAGATTGGAAAGGAACAGTATTACGTGCCCTCAGTATGGGTTAGAGGAGCAAAAGAAATAGTGGCTGCATGACCAGTCCCAAAGAAAACATTTTTCTTCTCACAGTTCTGAAAATAGAGAAAATTATTATCATAAGTAATAAGCAGAATTCCTTGATTATTGTTCCAAGTTGAAAATGCCAGTCAGGATTTTGAATTCATAAACTTTTCCTGGGATCTTAATTGCTGCAAAGATTCTGTATATTAGTGACATTTGAGTACTTTTAAATTTGTGGTTAACATTTAATGTTTCTCTATGCTTATTCTCTACACATAATGCCAAGAGATATATTTCATTATCAGATGCGCTAATACACATTTTCTGAACACACATGGTCAGGGATGCAGTGCACAGACTTCAGGGTCAGAACAGGCAAGACAAAAAGAAGCAAGCAAAGGCCATAGGTATAAACAGGGCCAAGTCAGTATACCAGGGAAATAGGTAAAAATCTTCAAGACAGTGATGGAGATACTATGTTCATCATTGAGGCTCAATACTGTGAAAATTTAGACAAATGTTCTTACCTCTGTCTCTTACAGCAGTGGATAATTAATCCCTGAAGGAAAAAGCTGCGAACCTCAATTATAGATGTAGTGTAACATTGCAGAAAGCACTTGGAGGAAAAAGGTCCCACTGTAAAATTTTCATACAAGTTATTTGTGAGATCTCCACATTGTATTCTTTCAGACTATGTGTAAGACTTTTGTGTATCACATCCTACAGCCCTGGAGAGATACATTTATGCATTTACCCACTCAGTCTCACACACCTGAAGGTGACAGGTGAAGGCGACAATGACCTATATTAGACATGTGGCTACTCTTCTGCACTCTCTTGGGCTGCCTGTTTATTTGTGAGAGAAGGCACTGCTTAGAGGGACAAAGGCTACACACAGAAGTATCAGGAGGGGTCACTCACGGTGTAGAGCTGCAGAGTGTGGGGCAATGTCTGAACCTTTTCAGATTACCAATGCAAACATTTGTGAGATCAAACTGTAACACAAATCACAGAAAAAAATCTGTGTTAAAACAACTAAAAAAAAGAGTCCTTATATCTATACTTTGATATACCAAATGATTTGTTTCAGAAACAGGACATAGGAGCTGGAAAGTCTCAAAGGACTTTAAAAAGAGGAATTCATTGACATTTTTGTGATAAAACATGACGGGGAAGCAAAAAAACTTAACTGATTGCTCTTCTCCACTCTCATCTGCTTCTGCAGAGACATAATTGAGCCCTAAAGCTATTGTCCATCTGACATCTTTAACAAGAAATTAACTCTCATTTTATTTGTGACAGTATCATGCATGACCTCTCCTTGAAATGGGCAGCTCTTGAAAAACAAGGCCTTATAGCCTCATTTTGAACTTGACTGGAAAATGGATTTTTCTAAACACCAACTAGTAAGATTTAATTTATATTTGTTTGCATGACAATGGCAGTAACAGGTTAAGACACATCTACTATGACAGTGCGGTACACCATAATGAAATACATGGGTTTTCCTGAATCTATAACAGACACATAGTAAGAAGAAAACATACTAGAACCCACGTTCAGTTTTACAAAGTGAAGCCTTGTACAGATTGAATATACCAGCTCTTGCATTGGCTGTGTTGTTTTTTCTAATCACAAAATCCTGCTAGATCAAAGAATCACAGTGACTGAGCAGTGTCAATAGACTTTTGAGTATGAGCCAAACCTGAAAAAAACAATGAGATTCCTAAGTATGTATATAGAGAATCTCTCCTTAATTAACCCCACTGAAGGGAGAACCTGCATTTAGACATCTCCAACTTTTTAAATTTTTTTCTTTTCATGTTCTTGAACCCTGAATGTCTCAAATATCCTACAAGCCTTCTTTTCATTCAGCAAACA
>JAWWEW010000088.1:33324813-33343589 GCA_035583185.1 Anabacerthia variegaticeps
TCCGAATGGCAGGTCAATCAGTGTCCTACATCAGACACTGGTACTAGCATCCATTGGCAGCCCTAGGAATGCCAAGGGCACAAAAGAGATCAAGAACACATCCAGGAGACAGACCTGGAGACAAATCATCTAACATGCTGTTGTTAATTAGTTTTGCCAGATACCTGCTCTGTCATGTAGATATGATATCTGTCCAGGGACAGGATGAGAGACAGGGCTGGGTACGTGGATTTGTTGGACAGAGCTCAGGAACCATATTCCTGGGCCTGAGCTGAAACAGGGTATGTGGCAGAGCTATGCGTCCCAGATGAGACTGGGCTGGTCTTTGATGGCCTGTTGAGGTTCTCCAGGCCCTGACAGTAATGCAGTAAGGAAACCCCCTAAAATACAGTCTTATAAGCACCAAGGTTCACAGCCACATTCTGCACTGCATAAAGCAATAAACCCCTCCTTATAAATGGTGTTGTCTTCACCAATAACCAAAAAATACAAGGTGATGAAAGGGTAGCAAACTGAGTTACTATTATAGAACATCCGAAACACAATCAACTATACCAAAGCTTATGAAAGAGCAAGACAACATTACCTGAGACCTGTTAACAGATCTAAACCATTACAAATGAGCAAAAACAACTGTCAGAACCTTACTGGGAGAGGCACATTGTGCACTTGTCTTAGGTGAAATTGTCCAGTTAGACTGTAAAACTCCAAGGTATAGTGGTATCTACTTTCTTCACAAAGCTGAAATAATTTACTCAAAATATTGATTTATCTGTCAAGTCTATAGAGAAAATTTGTGCTACTTCTAAAGTCACATAAATTACTGCAATTGACTCTAGTACCAGAAGGCTGTAGTACACTACACTCTTATCTCTGTGTAGTATCAGACTGACACTACAGTGATCAGTCTTGCTTCCCAAGTCTCAGTCAGTTAATTTAGAAAGACCAAAGAGTTCTGATTATTTCTCTGTGTGCTTTGTCGTAGTCTTGTCCTTTGTCTAGTGTTTCCTATGCTTTCTTGCCACTAGGAACCACTGGTACTATGTAGTGGAACCACGTGTGAGCTCTCAGACTCATTGAATTTGGGCAGTTTTAACACAGGAACACAAGCGTGATTTTGAGATCTGTTTTATGTCTGGGCTGCAGCAAAATTCAGATTTTACAAAAGCGATTCTAAGTAACTTACTTGCCATGGTAAAAACATGCCTTAGAATACCTAGTAGCTAAAATGTGAGGCAATATATGCAATAATCTGGGAAGGAAGAAAATACACCTCTGAGATATACAGGAGATCAAACAAGCATGCCGCTGGCACTGCTTCTCAAGCCCAGAGTTTTGTATTATTTATATGAAGGAGAGCAGACCCCAAAAGAAAAGCTATAAGTCTGACACTATCAGCAGCAACTTGGGCATTTGTCTAGCATTCAGGTTCACCTATCAATCAGAGAAGTCTGTCCTGGAACAGTGAATTATCAACCTCATGTTACATTTCATGGCCTACCTTCCACTAACAGTAGCAGTGCTGAGTGTCATACTGAATGACAGAAAAATTGATTTTGCTGTTCATCTAAACTAACCATGGACTCTATAGGGAAACTTAATTACACATTACAATCTCCCTCTCTCTTTCTTCTTGCCATCTACTAACCATATCCAGCAGACAATAAATAACCTGTTACTCTTCTCAGTAAGAGATAACATGGTTTTCATTGCCTCTTCTTTACTGTCTTCTCCTCTTCCCTACAGAGGAACCAGCTTTTATTTCTGATGGTCCCAACAAGGGTTATCTATTTAAACTCAGAAGTGGTTAAAATCAGCTAACATCTTTTAGTGAAAGCTCCTTAACTGCAAGAAGTTTTAAAAAAGGGATTCATTCAGACAGGTCTTAGAAACAGTGTTATTAATATTTTGAGCTGTAGCATTTGTCACAAAATGAAACAGTGAGTTAAAGAAATTTTCTGGATGACACAAAGGTTGTCATAAGCATAGGGGACTGAACTTTAAAGGCAAAAGTAATGAATTATCTAAAGGACTGAAATACAGAAAGTCATGCTAAAGTCAGGTTGTGAACATATGATCCAATGAAAATTTCTGTCATAAGTTGGAGCTTATAAGCTGGAAAAAATCAGACAAAAACTAGGTGGGTGCATGAACCAATTAGGAAGTTGTTATGAGCATTGTACTACTCTGGAAAAATAAATATTACTTTAGATTATTATATCTAAACAAAATAGGGAAACATGTAAGGGAATAATACTCAGATGGAATGTGACATACAGTTCTCATTGCCTGTGTTCAATGACACCACAGGAAAGGGTCATGAGTCCTGTCAAGAAAATGACTATGAGAAGAGTCCAAAGTCCTCAAGTGATCGAACATCAAAACAAGGAATGAGAGGGGAGGTGACTCCTGCCATACATACCCTGCAGACATGGGAAGGGTAACTTGTCTCTTGAATACATTCTGGTTGTAAATTAAAAGAAAATTTACAGTACTTTGCACAGAAAATTCTGGAGCAACCTTTCACTGAAAATCCTTGGAGTAAGAAACATAATTAATTTCAAGATGGAACTTGCCAAACTTTTGAATGAGTTATGCAGTCAGGTTGTAAATAACAGCTGAAAGCAGGTCTGTCACTGTCTGCTCTCGTTCTGTCTGAGTAAGTAGCACCTTACTTGTGTGTGTTTTTCTGTTCACCCAGAGGTACCAGTGGAGGGAGGAAGAATCTGTCCAGGAAGTGGAAGTGCTAAATTCTGCAACAAATTATATATGCTATGTTTCAGCTCACAGCTCGCTGAATTCAGATTCCTGCACTATTCAGTGTATTAACAGCTTAGCTGGAATCCTGTCATGTAGCCTACCAGGTGCTTTTACACACCAGCACTTCAAAAGCAGTGAAAAAGAAATCTACTTATCTGTCAGTCACTCAGTAGCACAAACCTGAGACAAGCTGTGTTATTTAACATGTTCTTTTCAGATCTATCCTTTTTCTTGGAGTGGACGGTGCTGAATTCTTGCAAGTCATATGGACATTATGTTACAGTGATCTGCACTTGTTTCTCCAGAGCCAAGTTATGACATCAGTGGCACCTGCCAAAATTTATAGCACAGATCAAATGTGGCATTCAGAGTTTGTGCCCTGTAACTGTCTGGTCATTCCACTTGGTGTGTTTCAGACTTTACAAAATGAGACTGTAGGTTTGTGGTTTTTCCCCCTGCCATTAAACTAATTCATAATAGCAGATGTCATCACTCACAAATAAAAATGAGTGATGGATGAATAGATTTCATCAGTTATTCCTGGCAGTTGGAGTTCTCTTGAAAAGGGGAACCCAGAGGTAAAACTGACATGATTCAGTAATCACTCGAGAAAACCATACTTTGACAGAAGAGGAAGATATTATACAATAAAAGTAAGCATTTATGTTCTTGTATTTTGGACAAAATAAGATTTTCTCTTCCTGTCTTGATTATCAAACCTATAAATGCCTAGAAATACAGGATATACATTTATTTTACATTTTGTTAAGTCATGTTAATTTGAATAAGGTTTTCTTCTTTTTCCCTCCATAACCTTGAATTTTGTATATTACAAAATACCTTTGTGAAAAATAGCCTGATCCTGTGTGATTTATCAAATGTAAGAGGTATCTTGCTTGTTTTACTCTAATCATAACTTCAATTATTAACCTGCTATTTGTTACTATCTTTTATGGTATTACTAGAATTTCTGTATTACACATACTTTAGGGGAAAGGAAAACCATCATAAAAGGAACATGTAAGGGGATACTCACTCAAATTATGTATTCTGTAAGTGTAATTTAAAACTTTTTAGAACATTAAGCTCCCTTTATTTAAAAAGAAAAGAAAGAGCACCATACACAGACTTTGAACTCATATAGTGTACTGTAACATTTATATAATGCTAGAAAACATTCTGTGCTTAAGCAAACAAACCCTGGTGAAGGGCAACAGGAATAGGATATTAATTGGTGTCCTGACAAAGATAAAATAGCTCATGGTCATAATATGACCCAAGGGACTGAGTCTAGTTTAAGTCAAAGATAATCTTTCCATTGTTTACAATGATCTTCAAAAACCTCTGAAGTGACTGTGGAAATTCTTTCAGAAACATGCTTGTGTTACACGTTAAAATTGGCTGAATCCTCAAAGTCATTGAAAAAGTTAAAATTAGACCTATCTTCACCTTTTAGAAAGGAAATATTTTTAATATATAAATGAAAAAAAAAAACATTCTTGATGAAGTCTTTGTCTTTCAGCAAACATTTTGAAAATAAAATTTGAAAATGTTCAAACATTAGTTCATGTTGCTGGTTAAAATATTTTCCAGTAAGACAAAAAGTATAAAGTTGTTCTCTTTTTATTTGCTAAACTAGTCAATTTTTTAAGTTATGCATAATTGAGGTTGAAAATTACTTTGAACTTTTTCTCAAAATATGTTCAGCTAACAGTTTTACTGAATGCACTAAAAAGTAAATGTACTTAATTTCACTAAAAAGATTTTCAGAGAATTTCATTGTATGAACAAGTATTGTGCATACAAATTACTCTGTGAAAACACTGCATTTTTAAGGCAATGTCTAGCTTAAGATGCATATTAAATAGACAGACTGAAAGAGGGCAAAAAATACCTTCTGAGGCTTTAGAAAAGATTTTTCTTCTTTTGCTTGCTGATTTCGTATAAAGGTAACTAAAAATAACAATTTTATTCAAACCATTAAGAGCCGTTTCTGACTCTTAAAACTCCTCCAGAAAGAGTCCAAAGCAGAAATTACAAAGTGTGTAGAAGAAAAATTATTTGCATTGGATATTTTTTAAAATTCCTTTTTGTACCTCACTTTAGGTTGTCTGGTATTACAATAATTCAAAATATGCAGACCAGGTAGGGGTTAAGACCAGAATATTTCAAAACTTACTAATTTAACACCTTTCAAAAGCATATGCAGATCAGAGCAAATGAAAAAAGAATGTACCCCTGGCTGTTTCTATATTAATTCTCTGCCAGTGAATAAAACTTGTGCATATGACAACTTAAAGCAAGAAATAAAATTTCCTCTGTCTTGCACGAGAGAGATCTGCTCATCATTCATATTTTGATCCTCCTTTACACATGCTCTGGGACATGAGTTCAAAGAGTTTAAACCAATCTACTTTGTGTAGATGCTATATGTAATTCAAGAGTGATTGACTGTCTTACAGATTGCTGCATGGCCATTTGATTTATGGTTTGATTCTAAATGTAGATTTTTCTTTTGCAGTGCCATTATTTTTTTTTTTGAAATTACTTCTTCTTGTGGACATCTCCATAAATTAATAATTTGTTAGCACATAAGTTAACTCTCACAAATGATGACTGCTATAAAATATTCTTTTGTACACACATATATGTATTTTGATAGTTGAGTTTCAGAATTGCTAAATGCATAAGCCATCTTAAGATCTAATTTTACTTTTATTTAAATTAAATGTTGTTTTAGCAGCTTGGGTTTCTAAAAAAGCAGCCAGCTAGACTTCAAGTGGACAGGTAGGGCTGCTAAACCCACACAAAATAGTTTCTCCTTAACTATCTTGGTTGAAGACTCAATAAGGGACTCTGTCTTGCACCACTGTTATACACATCTTAGTAGCCCTTCATAGAAAATGTACTGCAGAAAGTATTATAAATTTTTAGTTCATAAATGATACTTAAAACAACTCAGGTCTTCTGAATGAATAATTTTGTATCATAGAAGTATTGCTTCACTTATTTTACATTCGTATCAGTGGATAAGCATGCTAAAACCACCTGCCATTAGGATGCAGAAAGATACTTCCTTTACTTTCTTTTAATGTGTTTGGAATGATATCTGGCAATCCAAAATGAAAATAAGGATGATAAAGAACCTCTTTTCCTTGCTCACTTTCCACCCACAAAAAGCAGGTCAAGTGACTGTGAGAAAGTGTGTTTTTTATTTACAGAGAAAATCTAGCTGTCCTGCCAGTTTCTGAAACCTGAGGTATCTGACTGAATGAACCGAGAACAAGTTTGATAGACTTAAGTCCAATTGTCTGTGTAAATCCAATTTATATTATTGGGTCATCTAAAAAGAAAGAAGAAAATCACACATCAAAAAAATATGTTTTCTATAGCAGTAATAATTAAGACTTTTTTTGATACAAGAAAACCCCAAATCTAGAGAATTATGCAAAAATCTAAATCAAGTAGAATCTTTCAATTAGAAATAAAAAAGAAGGTATTACACAGTACACATGAAACCTAATTTCTACACATGGATGTTGAAATGCCAGGCTCAAAGAAAGGGTGTTTTCACACATGATAGCACAAGAGATGCTGGCCAATAATGCCAGACAGTGCTGATTTCAAAAGTTTTACAAGAATCTGTCTTAGCAATGACCATGGAAATACCATGTAAAATATTCGCTGTCACTGACATTCCTAGGAACTATTATCAAGTCAGATGTTCTTGACTTGCAAAAAGTCAGACAGACATACTAGACTAACCTTTGCCAAAGTACCTCCATCTTTTGGGCACTTGTCTGATCACAGCTTGTTCCTCTGAGTGGAGCAGCCAGGATTAAGGCAGCCAAAACCCTCGTGCACCCTCTCAAAATCTTACAAATTTAGACCTCAGATAAAGACTGACCCTTCTTTGTACCACTTGAAGAATATCTAATAGAAGTTTAATAACCATAAAAATTTAATACCTAATGAAAGGTTAATGTGTTATGGCAGATTCTTACATAAGGCAATGTATAATAGGGTTTGGAGGGCAAACTGACTCAGACAGTTTGTCAGCAACTTGCACTTGGCGTCTGAGGCAATGGGATAATTATCTGTAGAGTGTCAAGTGGGCAGCCTTTTCTGATAGAAGAGCCTTTAAGTGGTGATCCAGGAATGATGAAAGAATCAGATTCCATTACTTGCTGTAACAAGTTATTACCAGAGCACTTATTTTAACACTGCTCAAAGCCAATAGAATTCAGATACAGATAGGGCGTGTCCCAGTGCATTGGGACATGCATATCTTTTTGCAAGAGGAAACCTCAAATAATACTAGTATTTTGGGTCCTCAAAGTGAGATGAAAGATCATTAAGACTACCCATATTCCCATTTAGACTATATTCATCAATAAATACAGCAAATACAGCAAAAGGTGCTAGTGGAACTTCTGTACCAACATCAATGTAACAATTTGCCCTGTATCCTGCTGTGCTACATCAACAGCATCCCAAGCCCACAGCAAGGCAAATAACTGAAAAATGCTGTTTGCCTCAGAGAAAAATATCTCGTTGTTTTGGTGATATTGCAGCTCTTGCTGATCTTGTTGTCAAGAGTACCATTATCCTAAGCACTTAAGATACTTCACCATGTAGGAGATTATATTACATGGACTAACCAGTTCATGCTTACAACTCCAGTTGGACTGTGCTGGTCTTTAAGCAACTGGACTTCTCAGTGGAAAAATATTGCATCTGAAAAAGACTTTTCTTTTTGTTAAGCAGGTTTTTCAGTCTAGTCAGACTTAACACCAAGTTTGGCAAAATAATTTGTTATTATTGATCTTTCTAAAAAACAGATCTGTGAAAATTATGACAAATCTGAAATACTCAATCTAGGAAAATGCCAAGAACTTATGTATGTGCAAATTTAAGGCTTCAGGAGTTTATAATACAGTATTTAATATTAAGACCTTACAAAAATGTGTCTTAATGGTGTTACACTGACTGTCCTTTTCTTCTACTCTGATCTTCCACTTACAGCAGTGTACAAAGCAAGAGTTTCCTCAGATTGGCCTGTATTAGCATAGTCTTTCTAGTGTTTATCAAGGATAGCACAAAGTATGACCTCATCTGTGAAGAAGATTCACAAGGGTGTATCAGTGTCTATGAGCGCATGAATTCATCAGCATGACAGAGTGAAGGATTGGCAAAAGTACTGAATGATAGCAGAATACAGATGAACACAAGGAAGCAAATGGATTTCATAGGAACCCTAAAATCAAGCTCTGATTTAGCCACAGAAAACTGAGGAGTCTGGGGTTACTGTTCAGGTTTATTTCTTTCTTTCATTCTCCCACTTGGTGGGGCTCAGCAGAGAAGTTTGATGCAGGAAATAAACAACAGAATTTACCATTTCAAAGCACAATTATGATCTGATAACCAATGCAATATGGTAATATCAGCAAGGACTTAAAACCCTACATGTTTGAATAACGTGCATTTAGCAAGGACAAATTCACTTAATTTCTGTCCTTTTTCTCATTATGGAACTCATCCTTGTATTTTAACAAGGTCTGCTTTTAAAAGTATTTAAGACTGAATTTTGGTAAAATAAAGAACAAGGCCATAAAAACTTCCCCAGAGCTTAGCACTCTGTGTGCTTCAACTTTAGATTCATAATTCCTCTTCATATTTTGTGCATGGTATAATTTGGAGTAATAAAAGGAACCACTGAAGAGCATTTCTCTTGGATAAAATGATCTATGATTTATTTTAAAACTATGTGAGATAGAAAAAAGGAAAGCCCTTCACATCTAATCTGAATTTCAGTGACAATGGCGCTATATTTGAAAACATTTTTCCCAAGTTCTTCCAAAATCACTTAAAATCTCACATGTACTGAGGCATTTGTAATATTTCAGTGAACTGTGCCATGTGTAGTCATTACTCAGTAAAAAAAAATATAGTTGTACCATTTGACTGTCATCCAAGGCCTGTTTCAATGCCTTATATTTTGGTTCAAGGCAGAATAAGCATCAGTTGCCTATTCTTTTCAGGTGACATACTTTATTTTAATAGCACTTCACAAGAATGAAATTTCAAGGGGCTAAGTAACACAGCATCTGCCTCAGGTTAGAGTTCTGACTGCTCTGACCTCCAAATTGCTTTTCAGAAAATGAGCAAGCACACCGACTTTAGACGCTGCAAGATGAGTGGTCATGATGCGGAAGGGCTGAAGAACTTCTGGGAAAAGGTCATCCAAGAGCAAACTAAGCAACAAGAAGCTGAAGAGTCTAGGTTACGCAAAAGTGCCCTGAACAAGTAAGTGGTATTTTTCTTTTGCACAGCAAGGCATGTCATCACGTGTTCTAAAATAAGGTAACCTGTTATTGTGCTACTTTATTCATAGCACAGATTGTGTTCTGGATCTTTGGCACTTTTCCTCTCGCAGCTGCTTGTCTCATGTTACTATGGCTCTTCTGCATGGAAACTCAGACACCCCTCACCCTTAAACCTCATGAGCATTCTTCAAAGGCCTTGGAGCACAGCCATGAAAAAATAAAGCACTTTGGCATTATGGCTTCTGGCAGCCAGAAAATATCAAGAATTTTACCTGGAACTGGTACAGCTACAAAAATAAATAAAACAGTATTACATTAAAGGGAAACCCACCAACTTTAATCTGTAGTATAAAAAAACCATGGCACCTTTGTCATGTTTAACAGCCCTTCATAGAATACAAGCCCAAAGATAGAAACAAGACAAGAAGATTTTCCTGTTTAATGGCAAAAACAGTAGAAGTTTTGTTGGGGAGGGAGGGAGGTTTGGTGGTGGTTTTTTTTGTTTGTTTGTTTTGTGTGTGTGTGTTGGGTTTTTTTGGTTGGTTGGTTTTGTTTTGCTTTGCTTTTTACAGAACAGTGTAAAACAATAGGACTGCCTAGAAAGAGCTGTGACTGTGGTATAGGTACCCTGCACAAGCGGGGCAGACTGTTTCAAGTATTTGTTCAACTTGTCGCAACTCAGGAGTTTGAATGAAGGTCTCCTGCACACGAAGTGAATTCCCTGACAATAATGGGCAGAGACAGAAGACAAGAAATACAATGTCTCTTGCGGTTTTCTGTTGTGCTTTCCTCTTGAAGTTAACAAATGATTTCCTGCATCAAAACTAAGACATTCACATAAATTAATTTGACTTCAACAAATTGGAATGTTCTGTTAAAGGGCTGTTTCTTTTAAAAAGTTCCAGGTACTTTGACCTTAGTGTCCAAAAAAGAAGCTACTCTCATCATATAAAAACTTGGAAATCCAAATTTGGCCAGGCCTTGTGTCCCAACAAAGTCAGATGAAGACAATCCTGTTTCCAGTATTCTACTCCATCTAATCAGTAACATTCCCAAATCGAAATCACAAAGTTGCTGGAGAGAAAAAAATGTATGATAAAACACAGGAAACTGTTCAACTTCACTGGAAACTCTTCTCAACTCTAAATCATAAAAATTACCACAAGAAGACAGTACAAACAAATTGCACTTAGTGCTGTAGATAATATTTGTAACTTCACAAAGTTAAAAGCTTTTTTAAAATCTTCTCTGAAGAGAAAAAAAAAAAATGCAGCAAAAAAACTTTGAATATGTCTTAACTTACATATTCAATATGTCTTTACTGACTAGTCACAACCAAAATAGACCCAACCAAGTTCCTTCAAAGTCACTTACCCAGTCAAAGCTTGTATTGCTCAAAAAGTGTTCTCTAATTTGGAAAAAAAAGTTCTTTCAGGAGGTAATAGATACTTTCATTACAAAACCTAGAGGTTCACTACCTCATGTAAGTAGCACCTGGGAAAATTACATGGTTTTAAGTAAAGCCAAGTGCTCCCTTTGTGTCACCTATGACACTGGTTGGCAAGGAACATGCAATTTTCAGTGGCAAATTTTTCCTAACTAACTGCACCTTTTCTTTGAGGCTTAACCCAAAAGAAGAGTGAAGTCTAAGTCGTTAAAAGCACAATCTAAAGTCAAACTCAGAAGCCAAGATACCACAAGCATCCATGTGAACCAGCTACTGCTGAGTTATTCTAAGATCAAATAATTGGCTGCTGTTCTTTTCATCACACCAAATGTAATATAAAAACCCATATATTCAGTGATGCATTTGTCATTACCATATGATATCTAATCTTACAGCATTCCTGAGTCAAGTGTTTCAAAACAACATTTCCTTCAGAAAACAAACCAGCTAACAATATCTTGCAGTGGTCCTTAGAGTTTTTCTCTTCTGTTTGTGCCATACTAGTGTCTTGAAGCTATGTGGCTCCTCTTGCATGTGACATCAATTCCTTTCATTAAACACATATAAAGGTCCAAAAAGATTTTTTTTTCCTAACCCAAAATAATATATTTTGAGTTCTGCTTGCTCTTCTCCACAACATTTTACAGTAAACCTGGCAGCTGGGGGAAGAAATGGTATTTTTTAATTGACACACTGAATGACCTTACTGCATAGGCAATACTTCTGTGTGACTATGAGAATACCCCAGAGGAAAAAAACAGTTCTTCACAGTGACAGTATTTCAGCAGCTGTTTGACTCATTTGGAATTTAGCAATGTCAACCACTGATAGCATCAGCACTATCTCTTTCTCCCCTGCATTCCCAATCTAGCAAGCTAGAGAAATGTGTAATTGGTAAATAAATACAGGACAAGTGCTCTGGTGATGAAAGAGAGGAAAGCTTCGAACCTGCTGAAAAGCCCTGGATACATTTGAAGGATTTGGCTCAATAATTGCTAAGCACTTGTACTCTCTTTGCAGACTCCGCCACGAATGGACTCTGCGGCTGGAAGGGCGGGCAAGGCAGGTCCAACCACACATGAAAACACAGGATGAACAAATGACACCACTGTCTATCGAGGCTCTTCCCTCACCAGATAAAACTGTTGCATAAAGCTACTGTGTAAGCAGAGCAGGAATTGGGCCCAACATTGACCTTCTGCATGCACCTCTAACCCAGCAATTACACTGCTGAACAAGCAAAAGGTCAGAATCTGGCACTTTTCCAGACTACGTACTAGAGGTACTATTGAACTCCAACTGAAATTCAATGCAAGAATAGTGCTCAGTGCATAATCTAAAATAAAAAAAAAAAAAAAAGGAAGTGAGTGCAAAGGGATAGATGAGAAGCAGACAAATCTAATTCTCCATGATATATTATTACTGTAATGCATTGGAACTCACTTATGTAACTGCATTTCCAAGTGAGAACAACATATTGCTAGAAAAGAGGGCAGTTTTTTTAATAGAGATAATACATTCAGACAGCTGCATGCAAAATTGCACATTTCCATTTACATAGCTCACAGACTCTGGCTTAATGCCGATATAAGACATTCTGTCTGTCTTGATGAGCCACAGTGAAGGGAGTTAAGGATTAGCCTGATGAGCAGGACAGGGGGAGAAAAATATTCTTTAATGGAATCAGGAAACAAAACATAAATAGAATTTTTCTGATCAACACATGAAAACACTTGATCTTTAAATGAACAGAGGAAGTTAGTTCGACTTTTTTGAGGTAGGTAAGAAAAAGACTACTGAGGTTATTACGAACCAGTCTAACAAACATAAGTGCAAGTCAGTATGAAAGAGAGTTTGAAATAGAAAGCATCACATCAATTCATCATAACAGCACAGGAACGCTTTGGAAGATAGCACTTGCCATACCTGGTGTGCACTAATCCAAACACGTGCTGCATCGTTTTCTAGGTCATATGAAATATAACTAGGAATAACTAAACACTGAGTAATAACAGTGTGCTGTTTACCTATATGTCTGTGTATCTAAATCCTGTGTCTTTTGGATTAAAACATTAATTTGTTATCTCTTCAATTAATCTTTGGCATGCAAGAGAAGAGTAATAATTCTAAAGTACTATTTTTTGCAAACAATATTGTGCCAGATAGAATTTGACCTTGAATCTTTGTTTATACTAAAGAATTAGATAGAAATAAATTTTATAAACTGGTTTTTTTTGTCCTTTTAAAACAACATTTCATTAAAACACACAGTTTTACAAAATGTTCCTGCTTCTAAAAAATTACATTCTCCCACAGGAAAAAACAAGTTATCACCAAAATGTTATTATTCCATGAAAGACTGAAAATGTATCAAATGTTATTCCGTAACTTAAAACTGAAAGGATTGTAGTATCGGTTTCTTTTCATAAAAATTGCCTCCGCCCGCCCCCCAAAGAAAGAAATTGCTTCTTTCAGTGGCTATTTTCTATTAGAAAAATAATGCTGAAAAATAATAAAGTTGTAGTTGCTTTTGCCTTTGCTGACTGGTCTTTTTCTTCTGCATTCATTTATTTCCCCCTATTCTCTAAGAAGTTGTTTTCTGTAACCTAATGTCCTGGTTTTCAGCCAGGACAGAGTTAATTTTTCTCAGTAGCAATGAGGGGTGCAGCCTGGAGCTGTGTGGGCATGTCCAGATTGTTATTCTATACCACCTCATGTCACCACAGGAGGGTAGGGTGAGGAGCTGAAAGTATGGAATTCCTGCTTAGGACAAGAAGGTGGGTGTGGTTTCCAGCTGGGAGCATGTGTGTCTTGTGGAGTGGTCATCAGAGTGGGGAACTCATCATGTTCATTGTCTCAGGGTTGTGCCATGTGCTGTTGTTCAGTGAGCTTTTTTTTGCATGTAGATCACCCTCTTTTTGTATACTTTTCTTATTAATATTGTTGCTGTTTGCTGTTCAGTTTCCTTTTCTCATTGCTGTTTCCAGTAAGTTGTTCTTATGTAAACTCCTTATCTCTGCCTTTTATCTCGCTCACTAGATGAGGGGAGCAGTTTTCAGTTTTCTTTTTAGTGAATGTACAAAACTGAGGAATACCATTCCTAAATCATGACACCCAAGTTAAATATTTCCTTTGGTGAGGTAGACCAGACACGACCTGAACAAGCTGCCCTTACATAAAAGACTTAGCAGTAGCTAAAGAACATAGGCAGTGCTATTGAAATGGAGAGATGTCAGATTTTTCACTTCTGAAAAGCAGATCTGTCAGATTTGCTAACTTAACCACTGCTTTATGGTGTTGTAGTGCCACCCATACCAGTGCAGTTTACCCCTACTCTATGTCAGTGTGACAAGAGAAGAAGATCTGAGAAAAGCTGTCTCAATAAATATCTGTGGTTCTTTTAATGTTAATGTTTTTGACTATTAGGAACACAGTTATGTAAGATACAGGAGAGAGACCATACAAGTAGATGTAATTCACACAGAGCAATTTTCAGGACTCCCCAGTGAGTACCCAAAAACAACCCTCAGTCTCTGAGGAGTAGTTTTACTGTAAGGAGCTCTGAGGACATCCAGGGCTGTGTGAAATCATTTCCACTACAAGCCATCGGCATCATACTGACTACACACCAAAGGAGTTTATGTTCATAAGTGCATGGAACCTATTTCAGTTGAGAATGGGTTTTTGATACATCCACTGGAGCACAGGGTGTGTATATCATGAGTGTGCAAGACTAAAATGCTCCCACACTTAGTGAAAGGCAGCTCTTTTTGAGTTTCTCAAGTGCACATGAATTTGTCATGCTTACCTATGCTATGACATATTTTATGACAGCAGTAACCTGATGCCTCCATGGTACTGATCACCAGTTGCTTCCTGTTTCCAAATGTGAGTGTTCATCCATTTTTTGCTGCTACCTGTACTTGCAGCCAGACCAAGAGAGGTAATAAGTACTAGAAATAATAAAGTCTAGCAGTCAGAGGTAGCCAGATATGCCATTTGCAAATTGCAAAGCTGAAGGAAGACAGAAAGGTGACAGATGATGTTTCATCCTTTTGCTTTATTCACTAAATTGGTGAAACTCAAATCTGAACTTAGGCATTTCAGACATGCCTGGAAATGTTAAATCTGGTTCTGAATAAAAAAAACCAAACAGAAATCAGTTTACATTTAACTGTTATATTTTATAAAGCTGTCTTGTTCATATACACAGCCACCATTGATAAAACAAGATACCCAATGAGCATAAGCTCTTGGGGGAGTAGGGTTCTTCAACTGAACACAGCACTTTTTTTCCTTCCTTGTCCCTAGTTCTTCTCCCTTTTCAAAGGAGAAAATGGGGAAAAAATAAAAAAAAAAAAGAAGATTCAAAGGAAAATTTAGACTATGGTAACTAAATTAAGAAAGTTGAGTAGTCATTTGAGAAGAGAAACCAATTTATCCAGAGTTTTTTTCATTGAAGCGAACTAATTTGCCTAATAGAAAATGAACTGGAATTCAGCATTAGTCTGCGTAATCAGTAACACCCTGATCTTGAACTACCAAGATGTTACCATGTCTTACATCAGCACATAAGGCAGACTAACACTTTCCTAAGTCAGTAAACTGCTAAAACTGTACAGGATAGGTCAGTGACTAGTATTTCGGTGATGGAACTTTAACCATATGATATATGATGCAATAGACGAGGATCATGCACTTAAGTTGGTAAACTGATGTCAGCTGTAGAGCATCCACTTAGCATGCCCAGATTCATGTGCATGGCACACAATGTGCGCAGAATCTATAGTCACTCACATGGTTACTCCTAGATGGTGTGTCTGATTCTGGAACCAGTGACTAATGCTTCAGAAAGAGCAAGGTTTGCTTTCTTAAACTATCTCTGAGTGTGGCCAGTTGTTGAAGTCAAACCAAGACAGTCAAACAGGTGATTATAAACCACATTAATCTGCAATCTGACATCACTTGGACATCATCAAAAAGCTGTCACACAATCCGTTATAGGTAGGATGAAGCAACTCAACGCCTGTCAGCAGCTACACTTGAAGTTGCACTTAAAGTCAGAGCAGGAGAGCCATTTTCTTAGCCAAACTTTTGATTGTCTGCACATACCACACACTGGTTTGGGGCCAATTTAATGCATTGCAAGCCATATTTCTTTCAGAAGAACCTAAACCTGACCAAACGCTATATTCCAAGCACACACGAAAGGAGCCTAACCTCTAAGGATCTGAGACAAGCACTATCTCTCTAGTTTTGAGACATAATAATGTATATTATTATGTCTCAAATAATGCATAATGGGGGATATTTGGTCCAGCTAACCAAATCAGATTGAGTCTGATGTAATCCCTGAACCATGTTTATCTTAATGTAGGGACAACAGCATGAGCCACTTTGATCTACTGAGCTGCTGGTAATGTGCAGAGCCACTTGCTAAGATAGATGAGTATAACCCAACCAAAACAATATAGATGGGAGCAAAGCACCTTAATGCATTTCATGTAGATCTAAAAGTGGATTTCAGAAGATACAAGAACTGAGCCCAGGAATTATAATTTAATTAGACAGCCATGCAGATGTGCTAGCATGTACAACTAAGCACAGTTTGGTTGAATAACTACTGGACCTGCATGTGTTGGAATGCAGTCTCATCCCACAAAACTTAGCACAGATCTGGCTTCTGAAACCCTAAAATAGTTATGTGTTGTTCATTTCTACAGTAAAATGATAGGATTATGAGGATAATGACCAATTTTCCAGACCAAATGTTCCTCCTAATTACAAACTGCCTGTGTCCTGAGGGATCTGTTTTCTACCTTGCCCAATAAAAAGCATTTAACTGTGCCACAGCATTAATAAGGAATAGTAATTCACATAAAAATGCTTGTGGATTGAAAAGAGCATCTGTAGATAAATGAGGATGAAACAAAATGTAGCTCTGTTCATGAATTAAGAATTACAATACTGTTTATTTCTTACAAAGATGAATAGGATCTCTCCATGGTGTTATGTATTTAATACAAAACTGGATTAAAAAATCCAGTAGTCAGGACAGACAATACAAAAAATCTACTACTTATTCCCAAGTCTTTCAGCTGTGTGTATTTATCTGTGTGTTATTCAGTGGCCAGTATTTTGAATATATTTCAAGGAAAGGTGGACACAAAGTTTATGGGGAAAATTCCAGCCCCAAAAATGACATCTGACAAAAAAGCAGAAAAAAACTTAACAATAAACAATAGGTCATCATGTGCTACCTCCATAATTATCTACACTTGTCTCAAATGCCATTTCTTAAGCAAAATAATAATTTCCTACTGGTGTCTAATTGTATGTGAAAGACTACTGGCCTAATCTTTATCTGGTACTCAGTGGCAGCATTCAGACTTGGTGGGTCTACTCACAATAGTATGACTTCAATGGTTCACAACTAGGGCCGCTATTTTCCCACAGCAAACAGCAACAGCAGGAAGGAGAGATATAATTTAAAAAAACTACACTAACAGCATAATCACCTGGCAAGAATCAAAGGGGGGTAAAAGTTGCAGCAGCAAATCTGAAAGACAGTATTTATTTCAGCCATTTTGGTCAATACTTTAAAGAATAGCCCCTGTGTGCTAGATTTACACTATGATTGTACTGCATATCCAACATGAATGTTGGTGCCATTTGATCAGAACTATAATTTCACAATGTCTGTTTATGGGATGCAACCATAGGGAACAGTTCAAAAAACTGAATTAATAGTGAAAAGTTCTTGATTCTATTAGATTTAGTACCTAAATCAAAGGAAACATACCTGCATACAAAAGGCTTAGTCTGTATTGTCTCTTCACAAGTAAGCAGTAGAAAATTACATTTTCAAATATATTTTGCTATAGTTAATGCTATTTTTCTCCATCTAATGTACTATTCCATTTAACAACTGTATCAGTATTGCCAGAATTTGAGGTTGTAGTACAGGCTATGAATCTAATTAGGCAAGGAAAATACAACATTAGTGGAGTGGTCAACAGTGTTATTTCAGAACAATCTTTTGAAAAATTACCTGTGTTTGCCCTGATGTCTATATATTCTTTTTTACCAGGGGTGATGGCGATTCCACTACAGCATTTGTATTGGTGCTTTTATATGTATTCTACTAAGTGAAAAAAAACCACAGTTGCTCATTTTTACATATAAAAAGTCTCAAATAACAATACTGTCTTATTAATTACTGGGTATCATTGCAGCAGAGTTCTTGTTAGAGCTTAATTAATTATAAAGTGCTAACCAATGAATCAGTACTTTGCAGCTTTTGGATAGTACATGAGTTTACTGATTTTGTTGATACTTCCTCTGTCATTAAATATGTATTGTAATAATAAGACTAACAGTCACTGAAAAGAAGCCCTACAGGCAATAAGGGCCATCTAATCCAAACTATCAGAAACAGCAGTTATTATCCACCATCTCAAATGAACACTTAATAACCTGGAACTAAAACTCTTCAGGCTCCATTTATGATATCTACACACGTCTGCTACAGTGATGAAAAATACTCCATTTTCCCAGAACTAATGACCCCTCTATTATACGTACTATAGGGCTGACAATTGTGTGGAATGAGTCTATCAACAAACTAACAGAGTGGACACAGGTTCAAGAAGTTTTATGACTAAATCACAGGCAAATTTCAGTACTTCCATCCTATAACAAGCCCCTTTGGAGCCCATATCAAAATTCCATAGCATGTGCTTGGTCAAGACAATTTCTGCACATGTTTTGTTTATTTTCAGTTTGTTTACCTCTGGCCACTACAGATCATTAGGAGCAATACATGGAAGTAATTAATATGTAACACTTCACTATGTTCAGACAAAACACTGTTGTCTCATGGGATGTTTTATTGCTTTAATTTGTGGATGCACTTCAAAATATCCCCTTTATCTCAAACTAAAACAGAGGGCTTTCTTTGTTTTGGGTTTGTTGTTTTGGTTTTTTATTTATTTTTTATTCCAGAGTATGTTTGAAAACCATCTCAAAGTAGGTACAGATGTATCTTGCATATTTACTACTGTGATTTTGACACCACTCAGTTAATGTATCACTAAGAACATTAAAGATGTGGAAAGTAAGTATACCTTCAGCTACTTTATCTGTCATATTTGTAGTTGAACTTGAACACTGCTTTTACATACCCTGGGAACCAGGGAAAATAGCCAGTCATAGTAATAAGACTAGCACTCCTTCCAGCAAGC
>JAWWEW010000088.1:33343689-33362384 GCA_035583185.1 Anabacerthia variegaticeps
CCAGCAAGCTAGTTTTGAAAAATATAATACTGACTAGCCCAAGTACTGCTAGATTTGAGTCATCATTTTCAACAAAAGCCAGAAAACTTGAGCAGGTACACTGCCTAGTTTTAACTGCGCCATTGTCTCTGTTAGGTATTCTCTTCTTTGGAATCTCTGGCATTCAGATGTAAAGGCTCCTCCCCAAGTGCAAATTCTCCTGATTGACAGTCCTCAACTAACCTTAAGGAAGTCTGGTAATTCTGTTGTCAAGTAGGTAACAAGAATTCACAGCTAGGCTGCAGGATTTTTGAACAGCTCTCTTTTTGAACAGCTCTTTTTTCTATGTTGTCAAGAAACAAGTGCAAAATTTGAATTGGGAAAAATATGACCTGGCATGTAATTGCCATCTGTCCTTAATCTACAAACGGTATCTCCTAAGCTGCAGAGCAATTCCTGACTTGTACACATATATTTCCTAACAAGAAACTTGTATTTTGAAGACTTGTCTCAGAAAAATAATTTTTAATCACCAGAAACAAATAGAAATAAAAGCAATTAATGATGCTTTTTGATGCTCCAAATTACCCCAGATTATATAATGCAAATTAAAATGAAAACCAAGTTAAACACACATATGTGAATTTTCCCTGGAGGAAACATAGTTTTTCCAGCAGCAGCATTTAATCAGCTAAAACTGAAACAATTAAAGCCTTCCACAAGGAGGACTGGGTCTACAGCTGAAGATAAGGGATTTGATTCCAAAGAGAAGTACATGCAGACATACTATCCTAAATGCTTCAGCAATTCCAATCTCGATTTCAGGAAAATGTCAGTTTATAATGTCCCATCTCCAGTCTGGAGGCAACACAGTCAGAGTGCTCTATCCCTTGGTTTCTTAATACTTGGTGTCCTGCACAATTTCCCCTGGGTGCTTGCCAGCTATAGGAGGAATACATTAGAAAGGAAAACCATGCTAGGGAATCTAAAACACTGATCCAGCACATCCCCAGAAGCCTCAGGCACACAGGTTCTAGGAAGCCCTAAACACAAAATGAAACTCCTTCCAAAGCAGAAGATCTTTGTTCTTTTGCTTTGTTTTTCAGTTGTTTATGAGGTGCTTTTTTTGCAGGGTATGGGAGTCTGTCAGAGGAGCAAGGTCAAGGAAGGGGCATTCAAATCCACCCGGTAGCACTGGTAAACTGATCTTCTGCTCCCTCCTTCTGGAACCAAGTTCTGTATTTTCCTATGGTACCTGTTTTACACCTCTATTCTGTGTCACTGAGAGTGACTGGGGACTGGGGCGGAGCATGTTCCATCATTTTCTCCAAATACCAAAGATACACAAAGAAGACCATGCAAGAGGGATGACCACTCAGGGCAGCTGCCTCCACAGGTGCCACTCTGCTAGTAAGGGTAAGAGCCAAAGCTACCTCTTAATCTCACTTTTCACAGCCTTCCCCAGCTACTTCAAGCTGCCCTTCCATTATTGCTAGGAGTAGCAACAGCCCATGTGGTCTATAATCAGCAATGTGGAAAAGGACTCTGAAGACAGGAATCTAGTCATACACTGATTTTCTCTTCTCTGTCACCCTGATGTGGTATGTGACAGAATTTGCTTGAGAACTGTAGGTCACTCATATCATTCTCAAATTCAACCACCTGTAGCAGCAGGGCAGTCACAGGATGACCCCTGGTCAGTGCATATGATGCAGTGTTTCTCTTCGGTGTTCCCAAGCAGCTCTATGACATGGGAAGGCACATATAAGCAAGAGAGAAATGGAAAATAGAAACCAAAGTCAAGACAAGATCTTCTGATGCTGATTATAAGTAAAACAATCAAATTATTAACTGTGAACAAACACAGCAATGCTAATGCAAACTTCTGGCACCACAGAAACCTAGCCAGAGTTTTCTTGGGTGAGACTTCACTGGGTTAGGGAGACCTGGCTTGCCCAAGACAAGTCTCCTTGGGTGAGCACCATGAAACATCACATAAGTCAAACTGGTCGTGGAACTGTAGTGGAGAAGAGGTATGTGCTGACCTTCACATTTATATTGGCTAATGTGACACCTCAGCAGGGCCAATACACTGCACTCACACCAAGCATTTTCATTGCACCTGTGATAAATCCATGCACAAAAAATAGAGCTCCCTACTTCCAGCTTTGTGGTGGTGTGTGTTCACACAGCGCACATAACCACAGTATGTTACCCCCACGCCTTTTTCATTCAATGAGTCATGTGACCTGAGGATGAGCAACCACCTTTTGGCTAATCTTTTCTGGTTGTAGTCCTGGTGAAGTTTTGAAGGTTGACAGAGAAAACCTTGTTTTCCAGGGATTCAAAACCCTGAGACTTGCTCTGATTACCTCTAGCAGCAAAGGAAATCCAGCAAAGTCATAATTAATCTTCACTGATTAAGCCTTTCATCAAATTAGCACGACTTGCAAGGTGTCCTGACTTTTAAAAATTCTCTCTTCACTGGGAGATTCTCAGAGTCCAGCATTAGTGACCTTCAAGTCACCCTACAAGACAGAAATATCTTTGTCAGCTAGAAGAACAAAGGTGCCATACACGTGAATAAAATAATAACTCTTTGCCTATGGAGTTACTGAGAGTATTTGAAGAGAGAAACAGGGAGGAACAGTAATTCTCTGTAGCTTTGTGTTTCCTCTAGATAAAATTCAAAAGATAGTTTAAGATCATATTTACAAGGAATTGAGATTTTAATAAAATTTGCATCAAGGGAATAAATAAAAGCAGAAAGCTATTTTGACAGAGCTAAAACAAAAACTGTGAAGGAGGGTACTGACAACATTTAACATTTATTCGCCTCCAAAGAGAGGAAGCATCATTAAAAGATGAAGCTCTACAATTCTCACAGGGGAAAAGAGTTTAATACAATATAATTCAGAGCCCAAAACTCAAGAACTTGTTGACTTGTTAGTTAGGGATAGGTTAATAAGCAAAGGTAACCAAAACCATGCTTTAATTGGCATCTTTCCACAGCTAGCAGGGAATATACTGACATTATTTTACCTACTCCCTGAAGAAAGATTTTGTTTTATTGTAATACAGAACTCCAAGAACATACACAGTATTGCTTTTTTGAGAAAATCAAAAAAAAAAAGATCCTAAAATTTCATGTCAAATTGTATCTGTGAAAACTCTGTATTTTAAAAAGGCACTCAACCCTTCCTTCTATAGCACCAACATTTGTATAGCTTAGATCTTCCATACAATCAAATGCATGATACATATGCTTTTTGTTAATAAATAACTTTGGTTAGATGTAGATTATCATTAAAAATATAAATACATATGAACAATGTAAAATGCTGAGCAATAAACCAAAATATTGTCTGTATAGTCATTAAAAATAATGTACCAAAATTTCAGTATTAAATACAACATGTGATAAGCAAAAATATTTTAGCAATTATGCATATAGATTTTTTCCAATTAAGATATCACATACTTATTCATAGCCAAATTCAAACCTAAATTTAAGTGGGTTTTGGTAAGTTCAGAGCAAAATGAAAAGGAAAAGAAGAGTCAGAATTCCTGGGCAGATCCGAGTGGGCTTTGGTTTGGGTTTTTTCCAAGAAATTAAATGCTCTGTGGCTTGAAAACTGCTAAATTAATACAACACAAGGTGCAAGTTCCAATTTTTGAAGTTTTCTAGGGTTCCCTAGGAAATAAGCAGAGATGTTTTGGCAGATTTAGTACTGGAAATCCTAATTGTTGGTACCAGTTTTCTGTCTCCCAGACTCCCAACTCATCTAAGCATACAGGTGCAATGTGGTGAACTAGCTTGAGTCAAGAATGAAGTTTTTTGCATTGAAATGTGGGTCCTTGACCTGGGACAAACAAAGTAAGAAGGTAATTTCCATTCTGTCATCCTGACTAGGAAATGCAGTAACCTGCATCTGGTAAGGATAAATGGGCAGGTGGGGGTGGTAATTTCTGAAACTCCTGTAGCTAAATCTGACAAAGCTGATCTGTTCGAGTCCTAAATCCACAGCCAAAGCTGTCACAGCCAGCCAGCCTGTGCAAACCACTTTTGTCAGCCCTAAGGAAAAGTCGGGGTTAGTCTATGCAGTCCAATCAGCCACTCTTCAGATTTATTATGACAAGTAAATTATCAAAGCAGCCAAATCTTAGTCCTTTTAGGATGGCAGGAAGGGTGAAAAAATGAGGCAAAGGATGAGCTAAAACTTTGAACCCTTCACCAGGAAGACACAATAAGAAATTTACTCCTCTGACTGAAAAGTATGATCACATTGCTTTGATATGTGAAACCAGTCAATGAGAAATATGTAACATGATAAATTGCTGGATTTTTCAAACCTTCATGGTCCTGAAAGATGCTTGTTTTCACATGGAAGTTATCTGCTTTATACTGCCTTTTAGCAGGCCTGTTTTCTCTCCAGATGAATCAAGGACAAGTAAACTGGGACTGAGGGAAGAGTGCCACAGCTCTCGAAATTCAATCTCTTACCTTATACTGCTAATTTGGGGTGGAGGGAATTATGTGGTTCAATTTACAATTAGGATTCCTCCATAATGATGCCTTTCCTCCACAACTCTTTCATTGGACATATACCTTTTCCAGAAACCTAAAAATAAAGTATATTGCATAGTCCAGCTGTAGTGTGATTGTCACTTGGTGTGACAGACTGATCAACACAAATATAGACAACACAAAAAGGCAGTGAAGTTCTCTGACCAAACATGATTTGGAGGGCATGGTAAAGGAGCATTCTGACAAAAGGAGCAGCTGGCAAGAGAGAATTCTTTCTACACTGTAGTTAATGTTCAGAAAAGTCCCTTAGTATGTGCTTATAAACAATTCTTCACAATGAGACAATGCATATTTATGTATTGGTTTTGCATACTGATGCTCTCACATCTTATCAAAATAAAAAATACTAAGTTAACATAGGGTAAAGATCTCTGTGTTCCAGATAAGGTTTCAGTGAAGGCAAATCCCTTGCCATTTACTGCAAACATGAAAATAAATCTACTCAATAACAAAACTTTTTAATTAATATTACATCTTGTTTTGTCTTGCCAGATTTCAGCAAGTTTAGCTAAAAAGCCACTTTTACCCTTCAGGAATTTTGGTTGCAACCTCCATTAACAATGCCAAACTCCCTTAAGAGATGGGGCTAGATGTTTGTTACTACACTGTAAGTCACCTCAAAACATAATTTACCTTCAAATTTACATCTTTTGGGGATAAGGAAAGATGGACTGTTGCCCAGAATGGCTGAATGTATAAAAAGCACCTGTAAACTAAGAAATTGAAAAGACATTATTTTTACTTTCCCAAAGGCTTGTTTTGCAAGATTGACTATCCTGAATAAAATTAAAGATCCATGGGAAACACATGTAATACCAGCAGCATAACATGCTTTCAGTCATAATACTACTGCTCCTTGGCAGATCAAGCTTTTGTGGAATGAGATGTCCCAGTCTTTTGAGCTGTGTGCCCTTTCTCTGCTTAGCACACAGAATGACAACACTGATTCACCAGATTTGCTTCATGTGAAGCAAAGAACATGCACTTATTTTCTTGGTTATAAACTAGATTTAGATAGCATTCCAGACAAGTTATGGGGTTTTCCATAGCTCTGCTATTCTCTGTGTCACAAGTGATGACTGTGGATAGATGGAGGATAAGTGCTGTAAGGTAAAATCCCAGCTCCTATGCAACTCTGTCATTGCATTCAGTGTTGCCAGGATTTCTCCCCAGCTTTATTCATCAGCCAAAGATTCACAGGGAGCTGGAGTCAACTCAGCTTTAGAGGCAAACACATCAATGAGCTCAGAATATTTTACCATTATTGTGAATTTAGGTAAATCCAGCATCATAGTTACTTCTTGTGTTCTCCCATGAGCTATCTCTTTCAGCTTTACTCTTTCCCTCTTTCTCTCACTGGCAGTAGCTCTTCTGAGAAGAATCTCTGTTTTGTGGAATCAAATGCCAGAGTACCATAAGCAGAAGAACTGTCTCTATGCCAAGCACTCCAGACATACTGGGCAAAGACTGTAGTAATTTTGGAAGATGACTGGAGAATGCAAAATAAAATTGCCATAGTACACTTTTCACAAAATTTTATAAACAAACAATTCCAGAAATTTCTTTATCTTTCTCCTGTGCTATTTCTTTTGCTTACACCCTTGAATGTATAATTTATAAACTCAGAAGATTTTTGTATGATGTCTAAAATAAAATAATTACAAATCAGTTTTTCATTATTTGCATAGACACTGGCTTTTTCAAGAGTTCAAACTCAAACAACCATAACATGTACAGAAATTGTTGGAGTGCCACCTATTGGAAATGGGTGTACAAATGAAAAAGACCTTGGTTAACCTGCAGAAAATAATTATTTATTACTGGAATGTTGGTTTAACTATATCAAGTTAAAAGGCTTTAAAATGCATATAATTCATGTTCTGTTCATAACTATGATTAAATTTAGATCATCATGCAACTTTAAAAAAAATTAACCTCTCTAAGAGCCAAACACTGGAAAGTGGTGGAGACTCATAGCCCTTGAGAATAGAATAGCAAAAATCAGAGCAGATCCACTAGAATAACCACCTGCCTGAAACCGGAAAGCTCTAAATCCATGGCTGGTAGTTTCAAATGAGATCCTAGTTTGCACTCTGCAGGTTCACACAGTTCAGCAGAGTTTGAGATCCTGAATGTAAATCATTAATTTTCCCTATGGAAAACAGTCACCTTGGGATAAAACAGCCTGACTTCCCATGGAAAACTTACAATTCACTCTTGAGACAGAACAACCAGTTTTAATAAAATTATCTTCAGCTGTCATTTCTGTTCAGAAGACACTCGGGCAATGGTACAAGTGACTTCTCTGTCTCCCATGAACAGATAAGTTTATTGTTTTTTCCTCACTGCCTTCTCAGCTATACCTTCAGGTCTTCTATTAAGTGAAAGTTTGCTGATTTACACTTAATACTGAAAAAGATTGCTAAATTTTAAGCAACTGAAAAATCTGACCCAGTTTGGAACCTTGAACCTGATCTTTGAGGTGTCTGATCTCTCTCCTTCCCACTCAGCAAGCATTAGGCTGGAAGTACCGCTACTGAAATCCCAGCGTCTCTGTTTTACCTCCTCATCTTTACTATTGCAGCTTCCTCCTCTCTGGCTTTATGAGCTCTCACATTAAAAGAAGAAAAGTGTTGCCTTAGCTCTTTTCTGTCCAAGCATTCCAGGCTTGATCTCAGAGTCACACTATTCCTCTTACAAGTCCTTCTGTTAATTAGCACTGACCCCTACCCAGCTCATGACAGCTTCTTTGACAGCTCTTTTCATGGTTATGCTTAAGAGAGCTACACAAACACAGAGTGGGAGCTTTTGTAGGCTGCTTTAGGGAAAAAATAGAACAGAACAGACTGCAGCTAATTATACATGCTATCATAGAGTAGAAAAAGAAATAAAAGAGTGACAGGAACAAAGTGAAGTAAAACATACCAAGAGTGGATATTTCATATATTCAGTCCTCAGAATTATTCCAGCAGCCAGATGTTCCAGTCTGCTCAGTCATCCTCAGTGGTCTAAAATTTCTAACTCAAACTTTTGACTAAGCAGTATTTTATAATGTGTATACCAAAAAAAATGACATATGAAAGTGAATTACTAAAATAGGTGCTCTTTATTTGCAGTAAAGGCTAAAAACACCTTTTCCATTCATGCTGTTTATGAACCAATTTAGATAGTTAGTGACAGGATCACTTTCTAAATCAGTTCCTGTTCTGTGTCACCTTCATTTCCAGCAAGTGTCTGATACACATTTTCATTCCTTACAAGCATTTCTTCTTTCTCCTGGTAGCTTAGATCATTCTATCAATGCATGGTTTTTTATTCCTTGGTTTTATCTATTCCTCCAGATCCCACAGAGTATGCTCCAGGCTTCTCTGTGGTTTATAAAAGACTTTTTCTCCTATAGCTTTCTCTTGAAACTTCAATCATTCTCTGTTTCCTCTTGAGGCATGCCCTCACATGTAGCTTCCCTCCCTTAACAAGCATATTTTACTCTTCTGGGGACATATTTACAACAAGAGTTTAGGGGCATCAGAAGTAACATTTCTTTGGTGCAACAGCTGTAGACCCACATCTGACAATAATGACATGTCTCCTATGCCCACTGTAGACTGCACTAACATTGCTTACTAAGAAGGAAATGTGAGGAGAATAAAAACACAACAAAATTCTCAGTGAAGTCACCAGGCCTACTTCAGATTTTGTGCCACATTTCCAAAGAAAAATGATTGTGCCATAATCATTTTAGGTGAGAACAAGTAAGCACAGCAGCAATTCTGTAGTGTTAACAAACATCTTGGAAGACTTATTTGTGACCAGATTTTTCTGAGTACTCATTATCATATTATTAAGTAGTATTTTGCCTCATAAAAATTGTTTTCTTTCATTAAATAGTTGCAGGTTTTAACCTCCCCTCATCATGACACTGTTTAAATCTGTGCTCTTCTTTTTCAAGAGATTTCTCACAGATCTGAATCCTCACTTTAAGCAGCAGAGGTGTCTAAGCTCACCAGTCTTCTAGTGATTTTTTTTTTTTTTTGGCCAATCTAGCAGTAGTGGTAAAGAAACCTGGGCTGGTTCCCCCATTTGGTGTCTTTCAGACTGGCAGGCAAGACCTACCCATGAGGTCATGGTATTCTAAATATTCATATACTTAAAGCCCTATTTCAGAAGATTTCTAAGCAATTTGGTGGGGGAAGGGAAAAGTAGTCTGCTGATTCTCTTTCTGCTGGACTGTATGAAATGGAAGTTAGGTCAAGCTAATCTCTCTGTTATTTAGATGCCAGGACTCAGTTAAAATGGAAAAGAAAATTGAATATTTTAAATTTTATCCATAGTGTGGAAGAAATTACAATTTCAACATGATCTTCAATTGTAGATAGTGTATTCCAATTGTGTCTTGCAATTTTCTCAGAAGATTTTTCTGGATGTGTTTTGGAGTAGTACAAAAACAGGAATTCAGCAAAGGTAGGTTTAGGAATTCTGTTGGCCAGGTTACACAAGAACTATGGGCAGGTGACATGGCAGTTTTTATGCAGATAGAAACTAAATTAGTAATGGTTTTCATAAGCAATTAACATAGCTGGATGAAAGCAGTAAATAAGTATGCAGTAAATAAGTATGCAAACATCTTTACTCTCACTTGTCTTAAAAAAAAAAAAAAAAACAAACACAAAACCACAAGAAAGAATGCCAACAAAACACACACACACACAAAACCCCCAAAACCAAACAAAACCCTCAAAAAAACAGGTAAAACAAGTTTAAAAACTACTGTAAAGCATAAAGACTTCTTCAGTCATTTGATCATTCACTGATCATTCAATTTAACATGAATAGGCATAATGAATGAGGGGATTTATAGTTTCCACACTATGGATCTCTCCCCTGTGATATAAATATCTGTAAAAAGCTCCCACAAGGCACGGCAAAAGACGCCTTTAACCTTTGCATACATAATTTCAGATCAGCTTAGCATCATTTTTCTGAGAATGAAACCATATGTCAACTAATGGCTCAGGGGAGACACTGGCATATGGAGCTTTTCATGCTTTAACTGCCAGTTTGAATCCAGCCCAGGTCCATAACAACCAGCACTGCTATATCTGGAGGCTGTTGGGTAGTCTGTGTGAAATGAGTTGGCCATCTCAGATCAGATCCCACATCAAAGTTGTCCACCAAAACGTGACCACTGCAGATGGCTCAAACTTGCCCTTCTGTCAGTGGTATCAGCAAGTCAGCCAACTATTAAATGAGTGTTCCACATTCATGAGCTTTCACTTTGTAGAAGTCAGTCTCCCAGGCTGGGGAATAGAGAGAGGACATGCTGATGTGAGACACTACCTTGGAGGAGGCCTTTTGGACTTCTTCAGCTGGTCATCTCTATGTCTTTTGACTTAACATTACAACACACTCTCCAAGCTCTTCCTTAATACATATTTAACCCATTAGACAGACCAACTTTTAGTGCCTGCAGTAGTATTCCATGGAGGACAGTAGTTCCATGAGTAATGACAACTCTGCTGTCTAAACTGAGGATTTGGAATCTCTTGAAAAAGAAGAGTGCAGAATTAAACAGTGTTATGATGAGGTGAGTTTAAAACATGCAATCATTTTATGAAAGCAAATAATTTTTATGAGGAAAATCCTACATGATAACAAACAGTTATCACATTTGTAGCTTCCTTTGAAATGTATCCAAAATAATTAAATAATAATGTTAACACATGCATTGAAGTAGAGAACACTGAAGGATTGAGTAATAGAAATTTTAAAGCCTCTTAGGAAAAAATTACCAGTGAGAGTGTTCATAATTTTAAACAGAAGGGATTTTCATCAGTCTGAAGTGTGAGTTTTCTCTTTTCAGTAATGAAAATATTATATGTCTATATTATTGGTTCTCAGACTTCAAAAAGTATCATTTTGGGTTTATTTCCTACAGCAAAATTTATGAAGACAGATATTTCAATGCATAGCATGACACTGATGTATGACTGGAAAATGAAGCCAGGCAAATTAATTGATAATGCAGCTCTTTATGCACTCTGTAGGAGCTGTATCACAAAACGGGCTAACAGTAGGTGTTTACATATAATACAGAAACTGGGAGGTGATTATAAGAACAGGATTATTCTTACTGATCAGATTCTATTCCACATATTGCTAGGTAACGAAGAGTTCACATGAAAGCACTGCTGTTAACAAGTTGCTAGTTCATGAGTGTAACAGCATATGTATACCTATTTACATAGGGTTATTTTCTGTTACCACCCTTGATGATTTTTACTGTTGCAGCTTTGTGAACTGAATATGCATATGATAGAAAGCAGCATACACAATTTACACGTGGGCCTTTTTTTTTTCTATTATAAGTTATATTATCATCTTAGAAAAGGTACCTGTTATGTCGAGTGCTGAAAAGGACACTGTCACATTCAATATACTCTCCCCTTTGTCACTATAGTAACTAGGCTGTTAGTCTGTATCTCAGCTCTTCCTCTTGTGTCAGACTTGACTCAGTTTTTTGCAGGGCTCCACACTCACGATCTCCCAGAGTATCTTTCTGCACCTACACTGTCTTGTTAAGCCCCATAAGCAGAGCTGTAGCAAAGATGCCAATGGGAGTGGGGAGAGCACCATTCCTGGTTTAATACTGTGAAAAGATTTCAAGAGTCTATATAGCCTCTGTAATGCACTGACTATTGTGACCCAAGTGATGAGCTGAGCAAGCAGTACTACAGAAGATACAGAAATGACTGGTGAGAACTGTGTGCTGTGCAGGGGGTCTGCATATGCTATTCAATGGCTATGAGAAGTGGGAAACCAATGTGCTCTGGGAGAAAGATATTCTAAAGCCACAGTACACAGCCCTTTCTGAAAAATTTTGGTCTGATTCCCACCTCTTATTTCTTGACGTGTCTGACAATACACTGGATCTTGACTTCTCTCTTGAACTCTACCCAGCTATCTGAGGGTTTATACCCAGCTGCAGAGTAGAGGCTGATCTGATAAACCTCAGCCTTTGTTATAAATTCAAGTCACATTTTCTTCCAAAGTATTTGATTTTCAATTATTTATACAACTATAATATGTTCGTGTAATATGCATTACATTTGCTTTTTACTTTTCAAATGTTAACTTTTGTCTTGTATTTTTATTGGGCACAGAGTTCAGATTTGTAAAGGTTTTTGCAAAAGACTACAGATCATAGTTTCCTCCACTTCTACTTGCATTATCCTGATAACAGTGTTAGAAACAGACTTGAGGTTTTGCTAAAGCCAAAGGAATTGTATTGGTAGAGAAAAAGAATAGAGGGAGAGAGTGGTCGAGTCTTATAATTGTCGGGCACTTAAAAAGCCCTTAGAGGGTGTGGACAAGGTAGGCAGAATGGGCCAGGATGTAAGACTCCTAGTACCAGCAAATAGGAATGGGGTAGGGACCTCCCCGGCTGGGATAAGGTATAAAAAGGTCTGTTTCTTATTGATGTGGGTCTGTCTCCTGGGCCAGAGGGACACATGAAATTCAGCTGAATTCATTACATAAAAGTTTAGTTTGGCTACAACTACTTTGTCCCCTCTAAATTTCATTGGTAAGTGTGGGCATTTCTCACAAAAAGATGTTCTCCTCTGGGCTGCAGAAAATGTAGAGGGTGGTTTAAAGCACATATACATGATTAATCAAAGATTTACTAAAATATTAATAACAATATGTTCATTATTGATTTATGGAAATTTAAAAATAGTACTTTTTAACCATCAGTTGGGTTCAGCACCATAAAAGTACACATTTTTCCGCAGGTACAGTAATGGTGATGAAATATGAAAAAAAGACATTTGTCTCAGTAGGCTAGAGAGCCTACATGAACATCAGAAATGGAAGAGGCATGACATAACCAGTTTTGACACAAAGGACTGGGATTTTTCAGCCAGATAAATGGAATTGACAAAGGCTGACACTTGGGTTGGAGAGCTGGTTTTACCTCTTTTGTGCCCTCTGTTGTACCTCTTTTGTATTTGACTCTTTTCTTTTGTACTTAAAAAAAAAAATTAAAAATCCCAGCAGTTAGTTAAATGGTAGATAAAATGCACATATCTGTGTTTAATTAAATAATTCACTGAACATTAAAAGCATAGTGTGTCATCCCTTCCTCAAAGATGGCATGGTTAAGTGTTCAGGCTGACTTCTCACTGGCCAAGCTCAAGTACAATTTGTTCTTGAGGTACTTTTTCTCTGACAGGAACCTTACTACATCCTGACATACCTATCCCTTTTTCTAAACCTTTAGCAGGAGAACTGCATTTTTATTTCTCTCAGACTAGAAAAATTCAACAATTTAACTCCCATTTTATATATTTGTCACATGAAATCCACACACAGGCAGTAGAGTGTTGGAGGGGAGCCTGAGAAGTTATCCTGAGTAAAAGACAGTAGTCAGACCAAACAGATGGATGAGCCTAACTGCTTGGCTGGGGACACTTAATGCCTTGCTAGGAAGGTCCCTGTGGGGCATCTAGCTCAGCCTGAGTGAGCAGAGTGCCCTGACAGCAACAAGACCAACAGTGCTCTGGACTGCATCAGTCAGAGGTAACTCAACAGCTTGAGGCTGCCATTATTTTTCTTGGTGCTTGCCAGTTGACACCTGAAATAATTCATCCTGTTTTGCAGCTCAAGAATGGCACTGAAGAACTGGAGAGGGTCCAACAAAGATCCACTAAGTTGATTTGAGGAGTGATGAATGTGGTATACAAAAAAAAGTGTTGAATAATGGGATTTGCTCAGTCCAGAGAAGAGAGAGCCAGCAGAAACCTTATGACAGTATTCTTATAGCTAAAGGGCAGATGGAGAGGAGATGAAAGCACTCTCTGCACGTGGATGCACAGGTGACAGAAAACACAAGACACACAAGTTGCTTCAGGGGAAATTCCATCTGAATATAAGAAAAAAGAATACATCACAGTGAGGACACAGTTCTGAGTAACCTGTTTGAGCAAGGAAGTGGACAAGATGTCCTCCAGAGATCCCATCTCACCTTAATCAGTCTTTGATTCTGTGTGACCTAAATTATGGAAGTGGTCAAATCTCCCTTGCTGGGGCCACTGAAGACTCAGGTTGAACAAGGTGATCTTCAGAGGTTCCTTTCAATATAAATTTTTCTGTAATTTCTATATTATGGAATTCAAACATTTTGTTTTATTTTATTTTGTTTTGTTTCTGGTTTTTGGTTTTTTTTGTTTTAAATTTGCTAGCAACCAGATTAGACCAAATAAGAAATTATTATCAACAGTTATTATTACTTTGAAGCAGAAACTTCAGGGACAAAAAACACAATAAAACAGTGGGTTTGGAGCTATTCAGATGTATTTCTCCTACTCAGTTTAGCATAATTTGTGCCTAGTCAGCTGCTACCCTGACTAACTAGAGTCCAGAGCCTTCATAGCTCCTTTTTCTGGTATGGGCCAGACACCAAACCAGATAGGAGACTGCTGGCATTCCAGGGATTGTAGCCAAAGTCTGGTCCAGAGGTGAAATAAGACTATCAGTTATGTTCAAACTATAACTTTGCATTATAAAACTTAGTGATATCGGTATGTTTCAAAACCACCTTAAGTGTCATTAAAGTGCACAAAATAGTATTTATTTGGACTTTCAGAGCTGTAAAGACTACATTCTTTTCCAAAAAGGCAGGTGTTTCTTTCGTGGAAAACTGTTTATACTGATAGCTACAGAGGACAGAAACTATTCTGGGAGTACTGCTGAGTGAAGAGTGAGCATATTCATTGCTTTCTGGTAGTTTTAAAATTATGCCAGTATAGGACTACATGCATATTAATTTGTTTAGAATACAATATAATTACCTTTAGGCAAAAAAAATCACAAGCAGAATTGACTACATTTTTGAAAATGATTACAGTTTCTACATTTTTAGAAAGCTTTTATCAGTGTACATTTCTTTCCTTCACCTCAAAGCTTTTTCCATTAAGAAACACCCTTGTCTAGTATAAAGTAGCCGATTTCCAGTACTTCCATTACCTCAGCTATTAGTGAGGTATTTGCTCCTCCCTTGTGACTGGCCCTGAACACAGGGTTGCATCCTTTCCACTGTAGTTATATACTTTCCTTCCTGTGATGTCTAGTACCACATATGCTATTTCTCTTAGATTACAAGTTTCCAGTCTGAAGAATACTCATAAGAAATCACAGTTCTGACACAATTTAGCACAAGGAGCTCAAAAATAGTTATGGTGCAGCCCAGACAGCTTATTTTCTCTCTCCTCTCTGCTAATACATCCAGATATCCATTCTCATTTATTTTGTTGCTTCCATAATTTTGCTATTCATCACACTTTCTGGTAACTTCTCCAGACTAAAGGTAAACCCATATTAAACATTATTTGCTGAGAATACTAACAGCTTGAAATACACCACTGATGTACACAGCTTGCTCCATCATTTTAAGTACGCCATAGATCAAGCTATCTACCTGTGATGGTGAGCATATTAAATCACTTGAAGTTCCATTTGCATGATCATCTTTCCAAACACTCTTGCTGTGGTGCTGACTCAAGCACTTTAAAAGACTCACTCAAAATTGCTGTTCAGAAAAAATGTGAACATTGTCTCACTGAGTATGCAGGAAATTAAATGTGTTAGCACTTATCCATTTCAAATTAGATTCAGCACATAACTGTCTAACGTGAGAGCACCTAGCTATAGTTTACATTTGTCTCTTCAGTAAGCTTTTTAATCAAAAGTAATTTAGTGTTAAGCATATCAAAAAGCTTTTCATTAGCCATCAATGTGACTTGATTTATTCATATGCTGTGCAACATATGTTGCTGATGTTGTCATCTACCTCATCTCGAGTTTTAAAAAAGTGCCTCAGTTTGGGGTTGATATTTATGCAAAAGCTTCATTTGCAGTTTTGCATCATGCAAGGCAGGAATGTTTGACGTGCTCAAGGTGTTTAGTTTGCACTGGTGACTGCAGAACTAGTCATAGGATATCAGAAGGCAGACTGGAGAGTATTTTTCTGGGGTTTTAGTTCATGCTAGGTTATGTTCTTCTGAAAGGAGTTTCAGGGCACGATTTTCACTTGCATACTGTTTCTGTAGTAGTTGTAGTTACCTGCCTGCAGAACTCAGATGTAGTTCAGAACTTTTCAAGTGTGCAACAACCACGGTCATGAGGCTTTATTTTGAATGAGGCATCTATTCTGTGTAATGTCTTTCATTGCATAGTCCTACTGTAAGGGAAAGCAAAGCTCAGTGGTTGTGCCAAGACATGACTGTGGAAAGTGGTTCAATGCCTACATCCACCAGTGTGTCGTCAGACAATTTCCACTGGATTGGAGTTATTAGAGGTGTATACAAAGCGCAGGGGGACTACCAAAGGTCCCATTTAGTTTGGCATTACAGAATCATAGAATAGTTTGGTTTGGAAGGAACCTTAAAGATCATGTAGTTCCAAGTCTCTGGCCACAGGCAGGGACACCTTCCACTAGACCAGGTTGCTCAAAACCACATTCCAACCTGACCTTGCACACTTCAGGAATGGAGCATCCACAGTTTCTCTCAACAAGCTCTTCCAGAGCCTCACCACCCTGCAGAGTAAAAATTTCTTCCCAATATCCAATTTAAACCTACACTTTTTCAGTTTAAAGCTGTTAAGGAAACACCCCTGCCTGACCATTCAGGAGGCAACCTGCAGTCACACTTCCACCACTAGAAAGTTTATCTTCTGGGACCAAAGCCCCCTTACAAAAGATCACTCCAGTGACTCAACGGGTGCACTGCTTGACTCCCTACATGCCCCACTCTCACACAGTCAGACCAGGTTTCCTTGCCAGTTCAACCCCCCATTTCCTGTGGCAGTCTCAGATGTCTCATTCCATAAAGCCACTTATTCCTGGTGCACTAACACAGAAACAGCCCTTGTTAGTGCCTCTGAGGAGGGCACCCAAACAAAGGAAATCCTGGACTTTTATAACCTCACACTCTAAGCATGCAAAAGTCTCAGCTCTTCCTGCTGAGTCCAATACTCCTGTTGTGTCTCTGAGTGTCCCGTCACCTGGCTGGGCCTCAGGTTCCCTTCTCCTTTGTTATATGAAGGGTCAGCAGTTCACAGCCTCTTTCCTTGGGGTCCCACAAGTTGCACTGCCGCTGCACACCACAGCTATTTGTGTTGATATGTAGATGTATTCCTCAACAAAGCCATTCTTCTTTGTCCTGTCCTGTCATTACATGCCCTTAAAAACTTCCACTCCAGCTTTTTTGTAGTCCTCATTTAGGTACAGGAAGGATGCTAGAAGGTGTCCTTGGAACCATCTCTTCTCCAGGCTGAATAAATCCAGCTCTCTCAGCCTTTCTTCAAAGGAGAGGTTCTTCAGTTCTCAGACCATCTTCCTCCTCCAAACCCACTCAACAGGCTGATATCCTTCTTGTGCTGAGGACCCCAAAACTGAACACAGTACTCCAGGTGGGGACTCATCAGAGCAGAGTAGAAAGGGAGAATCATGTCCCTTGACCTGCTGGGCACACTGTTCTTGATGCAGCCTATGATAAAATTGGCTTTCTGAACTGTAAGTGCATACTGCCAGGTCATGTCCAGCCTCTCCTCCACCAGCACTTCCCAGTCCTTCTCCACAGGACTTTCACAACACTTGTTTTTGTTGAACTTCATGAGGTTTGCACAGACCCACTTCTGAAAACTGTCAAGCCTCTGGATGGCCTCCCTTCCCTCCAGCATGAGTAGACTGTATCACACAGCTTGGTGCCATCAGCAAACTTGCTGAGCTTGCACTCAACCCCACTGTCCATGTTGCTAGCAAAGATGTTAAACAGGTGCTATGCACAGGCGTTTCTGACAACTCCCAGGTAGTACTCCATATCAGCTGTGTGCTGATCAGCTGTGAAGTGAAGTCCCACTTAGCTTCCTTGGATCTGTTACCCACCCTCAGACTGAAAAAAAAAAAACAACAAACAAAATACTACCAAAAAATGAACAAACAAAAAGCTGCAAATAAACAAACCAACAAAATGAAATCATGAAATAATAAAACAAACAAAAACCCAACAAAACCAGACACAAAAACAAACAAACAAACAAACAAATAAACAAACAAATTAACAAACAATCCAAGTTTTGTCTCGTGGCTCCTTTTGCCTAGTTAAGTTTAAGCCCCTCAGAACAATTTTCTCACATAGTATGGCTGAAATCCTGGCCACTATAGAGGTAGGTAAGAATATTGTTGTAACTTCACTGAAGTAAAAATTTCATTTCTGTTTATACAGCAAGAATCGCCTTAGGCTTCCATAAACCACATAGTGTAAGAAAATTAGAATTATATTGCCAGTCTCATACCTATTTGCAAAACAGTTGTGCTACAAATCAGATAGAAGCATGGATAAACAGGTATTTTCCATTGATGGCTCAGATAACTCAACAAGACCACATGTTACCATACACATTTATGTTACCAAAATATGCAGTTTTTGAAACACTGTTGTGAAGTGTTGAGTGTTTTAAGCAAACTGAAAACTGGGGTGTTCCAATATACTGCAAAATTCCTGGGTGTTTTCTAAAGACAGACTACAATGAGGCAGGGAAACAACATTGTGTGAAGAATTTCTTACCTTAGTAAACTAACAAAAACAAATTCAATGACATGCTAGAATGAAATCTTTAAAGATGCATGTTTACAGCTCACAGATTCAGTTCCACAGGAGCTAGTATTTCTTCATTAATGTGCATTTCCACAGAGCTGGCTTTATTACATGAAAGCAGGTCACTATTCCTGGTAAGAACTGTTCAGACGCACTAGTGACAAAAATTAGTGTGCTCTTGTATTTTCAGGAGACCAGAAGGGTAAAAAGAGATATAAGCAGCCCACCAGCATATAAAGTACATTTCCATTCCTCCTGAGGAATATAATTCAGGTAAACATCCTTCTCCCAAAATGTTTACATCATTGCTAAAATATATATCATTTCATGTGTGCCAGAAGATACAATTTGGCTTCATTTCCACATCACTGAGTTTGTGTGCCCTCAAAAGTTTAAGGTGAGGAACAGAAATTGAATTTTTTTTTAGTTTATTTTTACCACCACCACCACCATGAAGGATAAAAACTTGCTTT
>JAWWEW010000088.1:33362484-33376795 GCA_035583185.1 Anabacerthia variegaticeps
AAAACTTGCTTTTACATACTCCTGCTATGTGCCCATATCTCAGTGTGTTTCTGCCAGTCTCTTTCCCTTTGACAATATTTGAACTTTATGTTCAATTTCAGCCAAACAAGACAAAGAGGTCTCAAAGGAAGTTTCTTAGAAATGAGCAGGCAACAAAAGGAGAGAGACCGTATTAGTGACCCAAAGATAGAGAGGGTAAGGCATGCATTCTGACATTATTAATCACCTGAGATACCCCCAGAAAGAGAAACCTGTTGTTTCTTAGCAGTTTTTGAATATTCCAATTGCCAGCCAAGATTAGATTGGAGCTTATACCTATTAGACCCCATAAGGCACAGTCATCCACTGCCAACCAGGTCTTAATAGCATTGTAGTTCCTGGAGGTACTCATTTCTCTCCTTTTCTCTCCCTCAGCCTTGCTCAATCTTCTTTCATTGTTTCACAAATGAGTTTTATTTTTTGTGTCTGTAATGAACTGTTAAATATCTGCTAAAAGAGCCTCCTTCTCTATCACCCCCATTCCACTTTTTTTCTGCGGTGAAATGCAGCCTCTGAGCCCTTCTGCTCCCGGTGTATTCCTGCACCCAGCCCCTGGGACCAACAGCCTCTACTTATCCATTACTTCCTGTAAAGAAGGAAGCACCAGAGCCCAGCAGTAATAAAGGAGAAAGGATTACCTTCTGTGCAGGCTGAAAAGAGAGCTAGTCCTGCCTTTCATCACCAGGAAAGTATTCTCTGTCTATGTCTTTTGATAGGAGAACCTCCTCCGTGCTCCCCTCTCTGCCCCACAAAGACATCCCTAATCTGTAGGGGACTGACTGGTGGTTTACAATTTACGTCTATGAGTCAGGATGCTCTCAAAAGCAATCTTCAAATAAGTGACAGCCGAGCAGACAAAGTGATATAAAGACAGGCACGATTAACTTGCAATGATTCCATCTCTAAGAAACGGTATTATTTGAATTATGAATGGACATAATTACTTCTATTTGCTATACCGAGTCATCTGTCTCAATAAAATAATACTGTGTGAGCAAAGAAAAAATTTATTATCTGTGCCATGGAATGAGTCAGGAAAAGAAAATATACACTTTACAAATAAAAAAAAATAATCTTATTTTTGCAGATTAATCTAGCAGTGTTAAAACAACACGCGATGGTTTTAATTTAATCAAAATAATCAGGATTATTTAATTAAATCAAGGTTTTGTCATACAGAACTTTTAAACATTTTATTCCACCAGCAAAATCTGCTGATGCATTTGGAATGTCTCCTCTCCAAAGCAGATGCAAACAGAATCTGGATACACATTGCCATCTTGTGGACTCTTCCCGACAGAGCATGCTGCATAGAGCTGAAGGCTTGCTGTACTCTGGAACAACGCCGTTCGGAGCTGGTATTGATGTTTAACATAAAAAAAAAAAACGCTTTCTAAGACACATAAGCAGCAAGACTCTTATACGCAGGTTGCGCTGCCAGATAGACTGTTACAGTTCAGGCCTGCTGAATCTCCGCTGGGATATCTTGTTTGCAAAGACAAAAAACCTTTCACCCTTAAAGCACTGCTTCAAATCAGAAGTAGAACAAATAAATACACTTGTCTGTTCCATTTTACGACAAGTACCTAACTGCTAAAGTGTTCTATTTCACATTTAAGACCACACTCAACAAGCAAGGTGACTGAACACTTATTGTGTATCTTTCAGGGCAGGTTTGAAGAATGGTGGGCCAACAGGGAAAAGTCTGAAGCTCTTCTACTTAAGAACTAGTAATTTTTTTAGACACAGGCATTGTACAATTTTGCCAACTTGGCGAGTTTCCAAACTTGAAATTTACTTCAGAAATTGAGAGATTTATCAACAAGTCCAGGTGAGTCAGGGAGTTCTTTGTGGAATGATTAATAAGTACCAAATAAAGCAAGCCACAGAAGGATGAGTCATATCACCATAACACTGAGAAAATAAAAAAATCTAGCCTTTCTGGTTTCTACTACTTTTGAGGCATTTTGTTTGCTTGGTTCCTGTTTATTCTCATCACTCAGAGTAATTTCCAGCTAGTGTACTTTAATTTTAGTTTCCTTAATTGTTTTCTTTCTGTAGAGCTGACTCACAGATGAAGGAATTTTTTGTCTCTGATATGGGTATTAAGCAGCCTCCAAGCTGCAAACTCACAATCTTTTTTCTCTTGAGTCAATTAGTGTTAGTTCTAAAGCCTTCTACTGTGAGGTAACAAAGTCCAGTACCTTTTCTAGCAATATTACCACTTAAATTTGTCAACTGGTACAGCTGATAAGCTATAGCTGTGCCAAAGACAGGAGCAGTGCATGTTCTGCACTTTTTCTTTTTTTACAAAAGCTGTCCTCACAGAGGTTTCACAATACTTAAATTAACACTTTGCTGAAGAGCTGAAGAAAGCTGAACCCTGACAAGAATGAAATTGAAGGACAGCCACTGAGTGGTCAAGATGACTAAAAATGAAAGAGAGGATGAAAGTCATCTCCACATGGAAATGAGACAAATGGATTTCTAGGGAGATAACATTAGTTCAGCTGAGCAAGTAAATGTGGCTGTAGTGTGAGGAGAAAGGAGTGAAGATAAATCCATTGCACCTTGAAAGATGGCTTCAGGTTCACTCGGTGCTACCTTCAAGGTTAGGCAAAAATAAAGACACCCACTTTTAATCAGAGCAACACAGATATGCACTTTTCAGCCTAGAGACTAAACAGATTTATTGGTGGTTGTGGTCTTTTTCGTAGACCACCATGAGTGAAAAGGATAAAACTAGTCATTCTTTGCTGCAAGGTGATGTCATCAGTGGTGTCAGGAATGGATGCTACTAGTGTGTGCAGCAATATGCTGGTAAAAATGACAACATGAGTATCACTTCTGTTCAGTAACAGAAGAAACAACTCAAACTTGGACTGACATGAAATTGTACTTCAGCAGTGAGTGTGAAGAAGAGTTTGCAGGCCAGATTTAATACCACCATCAATAAGTGCTTACTTAGTGTTTATTCAGTTACTTGCAAGTAAGAAGAATTGGAATAAGAAACAGAGATGCCAGAACTGCATGCTAGTAAGTTTCATGTACTTGATACATTGAATAGATTTAAATTTCAGCAAACTTCTATCCAAAACTACACCCACTGATTACAATTCCATAAATATTTTGCATCATATACTTTTATCAATTTAATGATATCCACTCAATTTTTTATTACAGTGTTTTTTCCTTAACTTTTGCCGCAAGGAAGGAGTCTTATAATTTATTTTTTTCCTCTCATATGCTTTCTTAATAATTGCTATGAAGAATAGGCCCAATGAAATTAGGAAAAAATGCTCAGTTAAAGGTTGAGTTGGCAGATAGCAGAAAACAAATGAACAATCAACAACTTATATTTTGAATGGAGCGATTTTGTTACAAGCATCATTGAAAGAATAAATACAGTCACATGATTTCAGATATTCAGGCTGAAGTGTTATAAATGTCAATTCTTATAAACTGTGGTGTCAGAGGTTAGAAAAATATCTTACATTATTTTTCCAATCACTGTATGAAGGTGATTCAATATATTCCCCTAATTCCAAAAGCTGTATCTAAAAACAAAACATCTTTGTCAGACTCACAAAGCAACCATCATTATACACATACAGTGAAGTAGTTATTGGTGACAGCTGGAATTAAAGTTTTCTACATAATTACAGTCAGTTGAAAAATATTCCTTATGTTGGACATACAGGAGCAAAGAAAAATAATCTATCCCAGTAACATTCTTGTGCATCTCAGTTTTCTTTGAATACAGCTCAATATAAAGTTAATCCCGAGGCTTTCATAGCTACAGGAACAATCACATCAGTGTTGTGTAACATAAAGTAAGCAAATTAGAAAAGAACAACCAGAACCATATAAATCACGAAAAATATAAACAAAAATCAATTTGTCAGGCTACCTGTCATACACCTGTATACAATGGTGTGTTCTACCACTTGAGAACTGGACTTGGTTCTAGCACTCAGCAAGGAAGCACAGCAGAATATAAACATTAAGAGTTGATCTTACAGTTTCTAAGATGAAGTATATTGATACACAACCATGCAAAACCTTTATCTAGAAACCGATTATAACAGTCAAGAAAATCCAAGAGGATCTAAGGCTTTGACCCAGAGGACAAGAAAAGTTTATGAAGAAAGTAGGTGCACACAGAAGACAGAGATCAGAAGGCTCTGCAAAAAGATCCTTTTTGAAAGCAGAGCCTGGAATTAATTTTTTTTTTCTTTTTTAATTTCTGTCTAAGGAGAGTTTCAGATATGTGTGTTTATTTAAAAACAGCAAATTGAATGGAGACTGTAGGCCTGTAATATCATTAAGCACAGACCATCAACCGGTTGATCACGGCAGCCAAAATCAGTGGGCCCCTGATCTGCCTTCCACAGCAGTGGTGTAAAGAGAGTATCTCTGTTTTTAAAACAATGTAAATTATCCAGACTTTTAACAGTGTAACCAAGGGCAGATTTAGCCCAGCTTGCTCAGTGGCCACCAGGGCTCACAATACACATGCAATGATGCACAGATGTGCAGTGAAGTTTGAAAAACATGTTCTGTCTTTTTACAAAGTGTGTACAATGAATATTAAACAACCCCCTGAAGTTCATGTTCCACTCGCCTAGAATCAGCATCACAATCCCTGTTATACACTGCACTATGTGGAATGCTAATGACTATTTAAACTAATTCAGAGTGGATGTGTAAAGAGTCAGGGCAGTGACAGAGATGCAGCATATTATAAGTGCAAATTGTGCTGCAGCATTATATATTCCTTTTCTTTTTTCTTTATTTTAATAATCTTTTTTTTCCAAATTTGACTATTTTTGAAAGCCTTGGAGGAGAGAAAATGAGTTTTCCACATTAAAATGGTTAATATACTCACAGGCTAATTTTGATTTAGTAAAAATGAAAAGCTGACATATATTAGAATACTATGTCAAATGCTGGGGAGATCAATTGAATCATAAAGAAAATGGATAGGAAGTTTAATTAAAAGTGTGGTATATGGAAATTCCCTGCAAGCCACAATGCTTTGTAACCTCTTACTTGTGTCCTAAATATATTTGCATCAGATTTCAAAGAATTACTGCAGTAAAGTATCAGGAAGCCTTAGCTACTGTGATAGCAAGCAACTGATGTGACAGCCAATTATTTACATATACACAATGCCATACAATCTGCATTAGCATATCTCACTTTTTCCTTCCATGTTCTGAAAAATACCACAGTTAATACATCAATCAACTGTAGAATCCGAGGACTTCATTTTCTGAAGTTCACTACAGTTTCCACTTATTAACTCAGAAGTGGGTTAGTGTCTTTTTAATTGGTTTTTGTGTGAGGGTTTTGTTTGTTTGTGGAGGGTTTTTTTTGTTTAGTTTAGTTTTTTGTTTATTTTGGGTTTTGTTTTGTTTTTCATGACAAGGTTTCTTGTGGATTGAAAGAAACAGGATTCAGAAAATACTTGTCTTAAGTTGTGGCAAACTACAGCTAATAGAATCTACTCCATTCTGGTTTTTGCCTCTATTCTCTAAGAGGATGTCTTCCCCAAATTATCACTTCAGTAAATCTCAGTCTAAAACTAATTCATTATTGGACAAATATATCATATATCTCCTGAGGAAGGCTTCCTTGAGGAGGCAGTCATAACCTAATTTTATTTTTTTATTATTTCATTTTTTGTTGCAGAGGGAGCTTGTAAAAAAACCAAACTGATTTCTCTGATAAATACACTGCCACAAAAACATGAACACCTCACAAGTGAGTTTCTCGGTTTCAAAGCAAGTTCTGCTCTGTCTGAAGAAGAAGCAAGGACTTTTAAGAAGCTGTAATACTTTCCAACACAAATGCAAACTGTTAAACTTGGGGACAGACCTAGATTTTGGATCTTTTAAAATATCTTGACACCCTGTGAAACAGGGCAGGTAAAGTCTATGGCCAGAGCCTCAGGCCTGACAATGTTACCATAACCATTAAAACTTAGCATAAGTGTGACTTTGCAAAATGTACCTGCTTGCAAGCAGGGACCTACCCAACTGACAGGGCAAGATAAACCTGGAGAGAAGTGCTTCACCACGTAGCAGTGGGAATCAGTAACTTTACAAAACAGCCAGTGGATGGCTGATGGGATAGTTGCTTGAAAAGACAAGGCTGCTTGTAACAACCATGTAATAGTAGGTATAGGAATAGGCAACCAAATGTATATTTGATAAGAAACAACAAACCGAACTTTGTACTGGCTTGTGAAGAATGTATGTGATAAATAAGACTTGCTTCTTAAAGGATATAAAAACCTCTCGAGTTTTGACAAGTCACACAAATACGTGGAGGTGCTAACCCCTAGATATGCCCCAGTTAAACAAAGGTGTTCTTTACTATACAGTGTGTACTGTGTAGTGCATTCCTTCACTCACCTGTTATTGGATATGACTCTATGTTTTGAGATACATTAAATATAGCACACTATATTTCTGCAGAGGAAGTTTTTAGCTAGAAGTGTATCCATATTTCTACATTACATTCTCCTCTTGACTGATCAGACCCATTCCTTACTTTTTTCCCTTCCATGCTCAAAGCAGCACAGTGGGAGGTAAACTGGCTGCAACAAGAACTGTCTTTTTTCCAGAACAGAGATGGCAAAACTGTTGCTGCTACAGCTTTGCAAAATGCTCATGGAGTGGGAGGGATGGAGAGGGACTGATCAATGTCTTGCTGAATGGGTGTGCAATACTGGGGGGAAAGGGGAGGGGAGAACCAGTTCATTTAAATGCTTTTTAAAAAGCAGATTGTTATCTAGCTGTCCTCGATGTTTACTCAGTTAATAGCATCCCTTTCCCTAATTAAAACAATAGGGAGTTTTGGTAATTTTTGAGCAGATATATAACCTAATTCTTTACTGTATTAAATCATTTTGAAGCCAGAGAGCTTATTTTAAAGATTTATTCTTTCAAGCTGCAATTCTAGGAACACATTCTGAGCACAGAAAGTCAGGAAAAGCTTCTGTTGTTTGTACACAACTCCTGCCAAACATCTTTCAGCAGGACTTTATTTTACCATCAGAATTTCATTTTAGCATCAGAATTTCATTTTACCAGCATTTTACCAAAATAAAATATGCAGCTAAAGGCTAAGATAAATATTGGGGGGGTCAAGTAAACATAAAGAATGGAAAAGAAAAAAAAAAGAAAGAAAGAAAAGGAAGAATAAAGGAACAGAAGAGCCAGCTTTTTACTGAAGCCATATATTAAAAAAAAAGATTACACTATGTTAGCCACAGCCAGCCTGACTTGCATCTAAACGTCTGAGCAGTGCTGGGCCACGCTTTCCTGACACCAAGTGGTTCATCTGTAAAGGTGCATTCTGCCAGTCACTTGAACGTGCTCCTCTCCCTTCAAAAGGACATTGTATTCAAAGACGCTTTAAAGGACAATGGTTCTCAGTCCATTCTTGTTTGGATTACAGGTCCTAAGACAGTCTTTCATAAGAATGCCACATAATGTCACCTAGACTTCATTTTTATTTCACTCCAGCCCCTTACCTTTCAAATTAATTTTCTTCCATTTATAACCAAAATAGTGTTCAATTCAGAAGTCAGACTAAGTATCTTAAAATATCCCATCTAAGAGAAACCATACACACATTCTGGGGAGTAAAGCACCAACATACTTGAAACAAAATATATTTTAAAAAGGAATTGACTAAAATCCCCCCAAAAATCTAAGCCTGACATGGAACAGACTTGTCCCCCTCCCCCTCCTCTACTGCTATTACAGAAACAAGCCACAAAACATACAAGCCAAGAAGAAAAGCAGAATAGCAAAACAAATGCCAGCATGATTGCCCTGTTGTTGAGAGCAATTTTTTTTCTCAAATTTAATGATTGTTGAGACCCAGATGTCTTCAGATTCTCTCACCTCTAAAAAAAATCTGCTCCTATTGAGTGTGATCAGCATCCAGGAAAAAAAAATTCCTACTTTTCTATTAAATTTTTGTGTCTAATTAACAGTTAAAATGAGTGCAATTATGCTGATTTCTGCTTCATGTAAGGCAACTGTCACCACAGTTCCTACATATTTTCAAATCTTTAGGCCATTCAATGAACACTTCACAGTGGACTCTGATCTCCTTGTGTCTCAGTGGACATTTAAGCCATGTTCAAATCTCATTTTCTTGCTGATTTCTTTCATTCCTTACTTTTCTAGTAATATAATTCTGTCAGCAATAACACACAGACAAAAAAAAAAAAAATTCCTAGCAAGCAAGCACTGCAAATTGCAGTTTCAATTCTTTTTTATTTCATCCATTAACTTACTCTGCAGTCAGATAACCTCCTTCAAGAACCTTACTCGTCTCTCCAGACCTTTTTAACTATGTGCCTGTGGAGAGCACAGCTTTTGCAGCAAGCTCTAAATGTAGGAAAAAAAAATAGGTTAAGGGCTCTTGAATGGATACTAGAAGTCATACAAGAGACTGTGAAGAATCATGGAAACTATAGCAACCTTCTGGGAATGTATTTGTTTATAAAAAGAAAATTAACTGCACCATTTACACCAGATAAAGTTGGTGCCCACCACCAGCTTCAGATATAAATCATTACAGCAGCTTTGCTCAGGTAATGATCACAGGGTATGCTTATTGTTAGTAGTTTCTTGTAATAAAGAAAAATAGTTCTTTTCTAGTAAGACAGACATGAGAAATAAGCATTTTCACAGTCTTCATATTAACTCAGAGCTTTGCAAATCTCATATTTGGTAAAAGAAGGCACTCTTTCTTCAAAGAAAGTCATTGTCATGAACAAATCATTACCACATACAATTTCTGAATAGTTTCACTTCCATTTATTTTAATTTTTCTCCTCTTTTTTTCAATTGCTATGTCCAAAGGACACTCTAACATCCCTGAGGAGGAGCCATTTTCAAAGTGACATTTCTGCTAACAAACAAGGATTGCAATTGATTTCCATTTTAGTTTTAAGTGTTTCATAGGTATCAAGTCACAAAACACAACCACAGAATAAACAATTCAAAAGGCAGTGAAATAGATTTTGCTATTTAGGTAGACTAAAGGGACTGTTATCCATGAATAAACCACAGTAGAGCCAAGAAAAACAAGAAGAATGGCACAAAGAAAATATTAATCATACAACCACAAGCCCAGCTCCTCAAATTGTGGCTGTTTTGCTTATGACTGGTCCCTGAATGTAATCCCACTATCTTAGGATGCTCTTATAAGAGAAGATATGAGAGGCACCTGAAAGGGGGATCCTCCAGCAGGTCTTTATGCACACTCAGCAATAATGATTTTATTTCAGTCCTGGAATTTCACAAAGACTTGTTTCCTTTAAGTGCTTCTATATACACCAATCTTCTGAAAAACCATTAAATCTGAAACTTAATTAAGTCATGATTTCTTCTTTTTAAGGTAACAAGTAACTGTCAAATAGCACTTGTTTCTAGATAGATAGCAGGCATTACCGCTAGTGACTTCATAGGTAGTATTCTTACCCCTAAGAATTAAATAATATACCAACATGGTGTCAGGATGAATTATTGGCTGTGTTGTCTTTAAGACACAATAGTAAACTTAATTTGAAGTATTTATGGTCCTCAGAGACCTCTGCTGCACTGTGGAAAAGGTTGTCCCTGGAGTTGTGACTAAATCCCATTTTCACAATTGCATTTTGTCTACATAATTTTTCCATTGCATCTTTGTTTAAATATTCTACACTCTTTTTGCCTCTTGTCTTAAACTGCTGTGTAGTACATAGGCACACTTTTAGAAGCCCACATGTCCAAAAGTGCTTGACAAGGTCATGCCACAGCTTCAATGGAAATGTGCTTTTATTTTACTCAGACTTAAGAAGAGTGGTATAACCACATTCCCCCTTAGAAGTACAACTCATGCACTGTTAATTTGAAGTGGCACAGGACAGCATTGCAGCATCTACAGAAATCATTAAAAAGATGTGGCCAGTGGTAGCTTCAATATTTCCAGTTTTAAGTAAAGGTAGATTTACACACAGAATATTTCCAGTTTGTCACATCTGGGGCTCTTTTTAAACTGAATTCAAACTTTTAGATGTGTGATCATTATTTTCAAGCTTCTATTCATTACAGATGCAGAACTAGTAACTTTGCAGTGAAAGTTTGTGACTTCAGGTTGACACATCACTGAAATAGTCAAGAGAACAAATAACAGAGGCTGCTGCACTCATGGCATACTATTTTCCCATTCCCTCCACCTTTTACAAGCCTTTCAGTGCAATTGTTGTAGCATTCTTGCTTAGAAGCAAATCACCATTTAGATCCCACAAATGTTTCAAAAATGCAGAAGAATGCCCAAAGAAGGAGATATTGCATCTTGAAAAATGGAATTTTTAAACCCAGAGCAGATAGCTCTTCCACTTTATATGGAACAACTCTTTTTAGGACTCAAAGTCTTTAGAACTTGAGGAAGACATGACCCCTCTATTGGATTACAACTAATAATTACAGTACTTAAATTTGTGTGGAAAACTGCAGACAGATGATATCACCCTCTTTGTGCAAAGACTGGTCTATCCATCATTTGGCACAGCAAACCTGCTATTGACTCCCCATTCTGAATGCTTTTTTTTTCTGGAACTGGAATCCAGCAAATAACTTAATCTAGAAGATTGTCATCAATTTTCTTCAAAGAAAGTAGACCCCTTAGTTAAATTTCAAATTAAATAAAAAGTCTCTTATCTAAGTAACAGAACAAATAACAACAGACTTCAGATATTTTTATCACATGAAATTCCCCTACAAAGCAAAAATAGTGTCTCACAGAAACTTCTGAAAGCTTGTCCACAATATTAGGTAAAGATATTCTGAACATCTTCATGTTTACACATGCCTTTCCTGCAGAATCATCACTTATTCTGATTTAGTTTCATTATTTGAAAGTTGTTTCAGATAAGCAGAGTTCAAATAAGCACAACCACAAGTGGAGTTATTCAGCAATAGCTACAGAAATTAAATGTACACCTACTTTAATCAGAAATAAACTCAAGTGTGAACAAGCTCATTATTATATTGTTAGAAAGAGAGGCTGAATTACAATGATCTGTTTAGAATACAGCTGCACATATATACAAGGAAAAAAAATGAAATGTATTATTTTCAAAAGTACCTTATTAAGACTTCTATGTAAAACTCACTGCCATAATGACACAGAGGACAGGCCATAGAAGCAGCATTCCAAAGCAGCTATATACACCCCTTAACTATGTGAAAAATGTATTGTGGAAAAAAAGAATAATTACACAGGCACCTCCATGTGGATCATACTTCCTGAAGAAGTAATTTTTAGAGTAGAATAAACATGTTTATAGACTAAGACAATAAAAAATTATTTCATAAATGTTTAAATACATGAAAACATACAAACACAATCCCTGCTTAGACTCATTTGCCTTAGCAATTAGCAGTCTACTAAGCAGTAGGAAGGAATAAAAGCTCTTTAATTCTGATTAGTTTAGGTTTTTTTCTGTCTTAACAGTCCTTTCATGTAAGAAAAGCAACAACAGCTGTAACTACTCAGAAAGGGACACACAAATTACATTAGCAAGAAGTGATTCCTGCTGGCGTGGCAGTTTCAGATGCTGCTGTGTTGATCCCCTTTGGACTGTCAGCCAGATTTCTTCTCTCTTCTGATATTTCAAACAACTATTACTTCTTTAAATAATTTCCCTTTGTAGAATTAACAATAGCAGCAGCATAGAAACATATATGTTTTACAGATTGGTCGTTATGATACTTAGCTAATTTATTTGTATGATCAAACTGCTATTGAAATCACTAGGGTTCTATGTAAGGACCTTGGAAACCATGACAGGGCCACAGTTTGAATGTTAAAGTGCCTAATGATAATTTTTAAACAGTGGCTGTTGATCAGTCTCTGGAGAGAGCATGAGAATAAGTCAATTTTGTTTGGAAAAAAAATCTGACTCGCACTATGTAGAAATGGCAGAGGCTGCATTTAACAGCTGTGTTGATGCATAAAAATCAACATCAAGAAAAATAAGTTAAAATTGTTGAAAATATTTTATAGAGGAACGATAAGGAAAAACAAAAATAGTTTAAGGGAATTTGCATTCCTTTTCCATTATTTTCTTTTTTAAAAAAATTTATTTTCTGTATGCTTTATTCTTCAGCTTTTATGTCTGAAATCTGGGGTTGCAGACAGAAGGACATTGCACATCCTTACAACATGAAAGAGGATGGTATAAAGAAAGAATAGTACATAAATTTGAACTAACTTGAATGGCCTTTCACCAATATGCAAAGAAAGATAACACTTCTTTTACATTTACAGACACTTCAATTAAAAAAATTTGTGTTTGAGATGATAGGTTAACACATTTTAATTTATGGTTGCCTATAACTAAAGTGTATTTAATTTATCTATATTCCCCATTTTATTCTGTTCTTCACTTTTGCTGCTACTTTTGTGCATAAACAAATGATGGCATTAGATTTGTATGTATAAAGAGAATTGAAAATAGCCATTGAAAAATAAGGAAAGAATAAATAACTTCATTAAGAAGAAAGAATCTTCTGAAGCAGATTGACAATTTTGTTGAAGGAAATAACATCATTATGATGCAAACATAAGAAGGAAAAACAGCTTTCTTTTTTAAGATACAGAAGGGGCCATATTTTTCAGCCTTTAGCCAATGAGCATCTTTCAAAGCATCAAGTACAGAATTCCTGCCAACACCCATATAAACTCCAGAGGCAAAAGGCTGTCAAGGCTGGGCCGTCCACCTCAGCTCTGGCATGAATTCTACTGGCTGTAGCAGAAGGTTTTGTTGTTAACAAACCAAACACATTATTTCCACTGGAGAGACTTTCAAAGGCCCTCCTAGGAGACACAGCTGGAAAGTTGTAATCTCTAAAGTTCCTCACAGAGGGTTCACACGATGGGCATTCGACACTTTATTTTTGGACTCCTTTATCTTATTTAAATAATTTCTTATGGAAGTCTTCATTAAATGAAAACTGTGGCTTACTCCATTGGAGTTTAGCACATACATCTCCTCAGTCAGTCATACAGTATTGAGATAATTAGACAACACTTTTTAGTCACTTTGAAAGGCAGGAGGGTTGGACACGGGCCATGGATTTGCAGTCCTCAGGATACAAGCACTCAGGCAAGCTTGAGAAAAAAAAATCAAATCTACCTCTTTTTGAGAATTGCCCTGGGTTCCTAATTGATCCCTCTGGCAAAGAGGGTCAAGAGATGTCTGATGTTAGTGATGCTACTCTTAATTATATACCAGGAAATAAATGAGATCTGCTTGAAGTGTGTGCTAAAATTAACTCCAGCTATTAGCCTCCAGCAAAAATATTACACCATCAACTGGTCTCAAGAAGGGAATTCTTAATTGTAGCTAAATGTCAATGTTGCTCTACATAAAAGAGCCATTTGAACTGAATCCACTGCTAAGTACACATCTCTATGAAAACAGCTCTCTATGAACACAGAAAATAGAAATAGTAGCTGGGAACTGCACTACTCTACTATATCTTCACACAGTTTATTTTTCCTGCATAGGCAAAAACCAGAGGAATACTGGAGGAAGAGGAGAGGGGGAAAGTGAGAAAAGAAACACCATCTAAAATTTTCAAGAAAGTTTTTGTTTACCTTGAAAGACACGGGGGCAAGAATCTTAAATAACAAGGCTTAATTCAGCATGAACAATTTATGAGATCACCTCTGCTTTTCTTCACATTTTTTATTTCTTAATCCTCTGATCTGGTTTACACTAATGATAACTAGCTTGCTTTCTAAGAGTCTTATTGCTAACAAGATAAAAGACAATTTTATTTGGCCAGTCTGGATTGCAGCATATCTTTTATTTGCTTTTTGACCATGTCTCATCAATTTAAGTAGTAATTTGCTTTCTCTTAGGTTTTTTTACAGAAAGATTCAAACCCGTGGCAGTTAGAGCACACATAATTTACTATTCCTGAGATATAGATGGTCATCTCTGTTTTTCATTTGCAGCACACAGAGTAGGTAGCTATCAAATAGATCAAATACAGAGGGTTCTTACTGAATTCATTAGAAGTTCTTTTCTGCCTTGAGGCTATATTAACTAAAATTTCACTTAATATTGTCATTTTGTTGTGTAGTAAAGTTTGTAACTACTGCTCTCTATGTAGGGCTTGCATTATAAAATTAAATACGCCAAACATAACAGGAGAAATATTTTTTCTCCACAGGTTATTATAATCTCTAT
>JAWWEW010000088.1:33386553-33405540 GCA_035583185.1 Anabacerthia variegaticeps
ACAGGTTTGCCAGAGATGAGATTCTCTGATTTTTGCTTGGAGAATGCTCTGAAGCAACACAAGTCTCTGTTATAATCCCTTTCAGTATCTTGGGTTTGATACTGGACAGGCTTGTTAAGATTGAGAACATATTTCTGCTAGTGATCTGGGGTGCTTTTGTCTTGAGTGTATTGAATAGTATCTAAGCAAGTAACATCACTATTTAAATACATAAAATTTTATGGTACCTTAGCAGTTGATCAAAGTGTGCAGTTTCAAGCATATCAGAATTTGTTTCAAGGGCCAGTTAGGGGATAACTGCCACCACAGATGTGTGTGTCCTTTCTACTGAAAATGCTATTCCACCCAGTTTGTAAGATAATTAGAGAAACTATATGCCAAGCCAAGATAATATTTTAAAAAGCTATTTATGATAAAGTTTAGAAATACTTTCAAAATATTTTAATCTAGGCGTGTTTCTGATCCTTAGAAATAAATACAAGTGGATTTATATAGAGTAAGGTTCCCTTTAAGAGTGAAACATCTAAATTCTGTTTTTAAAAGTAATGCAACTTTATTATACCTGTGATATTTTTGAGAATGCCAATATCTATTTACTTCTCGTAATTGGCTATCTGTTACATAAGGTTTGAAGTCAGAAATGTAAGAAGAAAAAGAAAAGGTCACTGTAGTTAGTAGCAAAAACTATTTAGGCTGGATACTGGGAAAAATACTGGAACAATCTAGGTGGGGATGCAATGCATTTTTCCAAAGCTTCTGGGGGACCAGTCTACATTATACTTGGTTCTCTGAATACAAGTGGCTGAAAGTGGGTAATCAAACTCTAGCATTCCCTTAATTTTATAAAAGAAGGGATAAAAGGTTTAAAATGCAAACTCATGATCTTGTTCGTTTCTTGATACAGTCATTTTCGTTGATAAGGAAGAAAATAGTTCATTATACTGGCTTTGATCAGAGAAAGCAAGCAAATGCTGCATTCCTCATAGGCTCCTACGCAGTAAGTGTTTAAATTTTTACATCAGCTGCTAACTGTGTTCACTCTTTCTTACTCAATTTTTAAATCAACAAGATAAAAACAACTCTTCTATTGAAAATCATCTTCCTAATGTATATTATATTAATGTACCTCATAATAAGAGAGTTTCTAAAGTCCAACAGGTATGTGAGCAAAGTTGTACGATTTTAGTTTTTTTCCTCCCAACTGCAATCTGTGTTCCTAAGAAATAAGAGCATGACTGAAAAAAAATTAATATTTTCGTTTAAAAAAAAAAGACTGCTCCTTGAAGTTTTACCTTTCCTCCAACCACACAACCTGTTTTTCTTTCTTAAAATATAAAAATAGTATCTTGAACCAAGTACAGTGTATCATTTGCCAGTGCATGCATGTTTAAATAAACCTTTCCTTCCCCAGCTGCGTCTTTTTAAATATAAGACTCTTCAGTTAACCTAGGAGAAGCAGTGAGAATGTGTGATGGGTTTAGGGCCTGTATAGGGACTGGGAGTATACAAAGTGGCTGAAAAGGTACTAAGCCAAGGCTGTGGATGCAGAGGAGAAAAAGGCTGGCTTTACATTACAACTGCATGTATTCGGTACGCAGAAGTGTAGTCAAGGAATAAAATGCTGAATGCCTCAGAATGAAAGATGTTATGTACCATATTCATGTTCTGACTTGTAACGCATCTTGATTGTAACCATTTCTCTTGTTTGCTGAGTGATAAAATGAAACAAGAAGCTATGTGTTTTTTGATGTTGGAGATTCAAGGGGTCAAAGTTCATGTAGCCTTAGGTCATTCATGTTTATTGCCTGCAGGGCTACACGGTACTTTCTGTGATGCAGGCAGTCTATTTGCTGCCTTTCTGCTTCATACAGGATGTCCATTTTCTGGTCCCCAGGGTTTCTCTGTTGTCTGTATTTTGCAACATTTATTACAAATTGAGAACTCGATTTCAAAATGTATCACTCTTGGTATTTGAAACACAGGCACTTAGAAATGTTGCTGTAGACCTTTCCATCTTAAGCACGTGGAAGCTGGTAACATACTAAGCTTGTTTGCAGTTAAAGGGATTATGCTGACTAAACAGCTGCAGCTTTTATGAAAACTACCTCTTCCTAATTACTTGATCATAATGGATGCCCAGAAAGTGAGAGATGCCTGGTTTCAGTTATCAACCATTATTTCAAAAGAAGTGGGTTTTGTTGTTCTCTTCTGTTTTGAATATGTGTACTAATATTGTGGAGCACAACAGCTGATATTTTGAGTAGAATTTTGGTACAGAAAATTAACTTGTGGCAAAACAATCTAACAAGAAAATACTGTGGTTAACTATGCAAAAGTATACCAAAATGTAACACAAATCTTATTTTTGATTATCCAGTAGCCCTGCCATGTTGTGATAACAACATGCAGTTGAAAGGGAGTGCTTGAACAGACTTGAATAAAGCTCTAAGATTAATACACATGGATTATGAGAATCCAAAGCACAATAATTAAAAATGGAGGCTGTTATACAGAGAAGTAGGCAAGTTTTGCTTCAGAAAGCTGCAGTGGAGAAAGGGAGGGTTGCAGAATAAAAAAAGGATGCTCACACAGATCCAGCTGAAGTATGACAGGAGATCATGACTGACTAGCCAGTGCATATGGGACTGGTAGTTGCAGACAGATGGCATATGGCAGCAATATGCTAGTCAAAACCACCATCTTAAGTTACTGCATTGTATACATTGAATATTTCAGCAGCTTCCCTTAAAGGCCCAGGGCAAAGTGAAGCACAGTGTATCAGTCACATCTTTGAATGTGGGCATGTGTATCTTGCATATTCACAAGTCTTAGATGATGAGTTAGCTCTAGCTAGATACTGATTTTCTTTCCAGTGATATAGACTTTGACTTTGGTACTGCTTTTTCTTTACAGTAAGGTCAAGTTGCTTCCCAGTTTCATGTGGGAGGGATTCCACTGAAGAAAGATCACAGAAGAAAGACTATACCCCTGGGGCTTACTTTTTTCCATGGCACTCTTTGATGATCTTTCATGAAGAGGCAGTCTTAATTACAGTGCTCATTGCTCAAGTGTTCAGACATACTTGTCCCATATTTCTGCCTTCTGCAGAGAGAATTGGATTGTTCTCTCTGGGGCAAGTAGTGATATAGGATCTGTTCGGAATGCATGATAAAACTGTCTGTAAGTATATTTCTTGATTGAAAGGAAATACTGAAGCCTTTATTTAAAATATATGTAGACTTAAGCATTGACCTTCTTCAGTTCAGAATGCTTTTCTCTTTGATGAAGAAGGATCCATCCAGCTATTGGTCAAATCTTTAAAATGCTTTAATTTTAGCAAATCAGACTGTGTCATGTTGATGATGCTGTTCATTGCTTGAGCTGATTGTCATCTTTTAACTTCTGATCTTACAGTGTAAGTTGTAGGTTGACATTGTATTTTGTTTTCTTTGGTTGAATGTGTTTTCTTTTTGATTCTGTTTTTTGGCTTTATGGTAGGTTCCCATTTCAACAGTTTACATTAGATTGAGGAATTGTGTGACAGTGCATCAGGTTTGAGGCATTCAGGTTAGTTCAGGGAACAGTAAGATATTAGAAGGAAAACATGACCTTTGCAGAGTTAGTCATGAAAGTAGTGCTTTTCTACATGTGTTGTAAGGCATTTGAGAACTTAAGCACAGTTTTGGGTGCAAGGTGCTCTGTAGATGCAGGTTCTGCAAGTTACTTGTTATGAATAACAGGCTGCCAGGTTTTCAGGAACAACACAGGCACAGTTAAGTGTGCGTGATTTGTGGTTTTGGTTTCTGGTTATGGGTTTTTTTTTTTTCCAAACAGTCACACTTAAACTATAAAACTATAATGAACTGTATATAACTAGTTCTCCTCTGAGACTTCTATGTCCTCTTAAACATTCAGCTTCTGAACATGTAATTTTAAGGGCTTGTTGACCTTCAGTTTGTATTCCTAAGCAGAATATTATTTAACTTCCGCTTTGAGGAACTAGGATATATTAGCATGGTTTATCATTCAACATCTTTTGTTTAAATGTGTATTTGTGTTTATATCTCTCATGTGGGGATATGCTCATTTGGACTACTAAGGTAGTTATAATAGTCTTTATTAACTGTGGTGTGAAAAAGGCAGCTGTTAGTGTTCTCATTTTCAAGCAAAGTCTGTTCTGAGTCTTTTCTTCACAGTTGGTGTGTTTTAATGTTTCTGCCCTTACCGTTCATCTAACTTGCATTCTTCCCTCTTCAGTAGAGATAGTTTATGAACTCTCCAGACTACATACTTTCTCCCCCCTCCTGCATCTGCTGCTTCCTTCCAGGTGTACTTTGTTAATCTTTCATCTGTTTTAATTCTGTATTTTGTTTCATTTTTACAAATTATATACTGCATAATGGGAATAATATTCTGTGTAGATTAGCAAAAATTTGGCAGCCACCCATTCAGCCACACAAAGGGTAGCCAGAATTCAGTGTGTTGGGAATGAATGTTGACACTTTATTTGGGTGGAGAGGGAAAAGGGAAAGAAGGGTGGGTGTGGGAGGAAGTTTTTATTCTTCACCTTTTAAAGAAAAATCTTTTCCTTAAAAGCTATCTGCACTGTTCAGGCCTTACCACACTACCAAAGCAGCAGTGATCTTCTGAGTTGGTATCTACAGTGGCTTCTCTTGATTTTCACCAGGACTTGGCTGTGGGTGAGGAAAGTCTGCTGCTTCCATCATTGCTCCTTCTATATTAAGAAAGAAAATGTACCCTCTGTGCCCTATCCACCCAATTCCCAAGCTCTCTCCTCTCCCCTTGGCTACATTGACTTAGTAACAGTGTTTTTTTTCTCAGGCCTGGCACTAATTATGTACTTGGAGGGTGACCCTCCCAGGGTACCGCCCCATGAACTGCTGTAATTCAGGTCACCTTCTCCAGGACTCATCTCTGTACTTTGTCTATTTTCTCATCTTCTTTCTTCAGGGTAAGCAGCATTTCCTTCATCCATTCTAATCCATAGTATTGTTTTTTTGCCTTTTCAATTTGTTAGTGCCCTTCCTAGCAGTGGGCCTAATGCTGGGTAGAAGCTGGAGATTGGAGAAACAGTTGACACCCACGGGTGTGATGTTGAACTGCTCTGTTCTTACTGTGGCACTTGTGGAATTTGGCTAAGTCTGGGATAAACCTGTTCAGCAGTCCAATTTAGATGTTGGTAAATTAATAACAATGAGTTCAAATTACGAGTGGGTAAACAGTGTTTACTCTCTGCTGCATTTTGGTGAGGCGCTTGACAAGCAGGTGACAGAAACAAGATGGAAAAGTACTGACTATCATTTCAGCAAAAGTTGCCTGGAGTTTTAGCTGTCTCTCTGTTTGTGTCCTGTAAAAAACTACCTTCTCTGAATTGTATTTGGGAAATCATTATTAGTCTTCATGGCAGCAGATTTTCCTGCTGTTTGTGCTAGGTTCTTCTTTAGGATGTTCCTATCAACCGCTTTTCTCCATATGGGAAGAAAGTTGTTCTTCTGGGGGTCCCTCACTTGCTTTCTTAGCTGTTGTGAAGTATTAGTGTGCTCAGCCCAGTCAGTTCAGAGCTAATAGGGTTTTCTATACCTCCCCTCTGCTGTCTAAAAGATAATTGGAAGTTTCTTGCTTTTGTTTATGAGAAACAAAGAGAGTTGCCAGAGACCAGCAGTTATTCCCTCTCTGCTACTACATTATCTGCTTAATGACTGTTTGTGCTAATGAAAGGACTGTTGGACACATGCTTCATGTGTACATGTGCACTGCAAATCCATATAGGAAGGTTTTTATTCTAATATATTTCTGGTTTAATTTTGCAACATCTTTTTTCCTAAGGAGTGTTACTAGAAATTTATTTTATTAGCTGACTAGTATATTCAGTGGAAGTTTTAATGAAAAAAGTATTTAGTATTTTTAAGTTGTAACACCTATGCGAGCTTATGTTTGAGTCTGGTCACACACAGCAGTTACTTGCATTTGTTCAGAATGGGTGGGTTGTGATTATTTGCTGTTTACAGCAATTCAGGCTATCTTGGATGAGTGACAGTTTTGGAGCACAGTTGTATTGAACAAAATTTGCTTGTAAGTGGTTTAAAATGAATTATTTCGTTATTTTCTGGCTTTTAAGTCAGCATGGTTGGTAGAATGTATAATTTTGGTAGCAGTGAAGTTATTTTGCAGTTGAAGGTAACCAGGTGGATAAACTTGATTATACTGAGCACATCATGGACATGAATTTAGAGTGGTGTTTACAGACTTGAGTGGATATAGTTTCTAACAGTAAAGCATATTTCAATAGCCTGTTTAGTTTTCCTGGAAAAACAACAATTTATGTCATAAATTATTATTATCAAACATGTTTTATCTTGCATGCAACATTGCTATTTCACTTGGCAATCCCATGTATTGAAAGAACCTTTTTTAACCAGAGGCTCACGTCCTTTTCTAGCAGGAATACTTCTCATGCTCTTGTGAATACCATTCTCATGATGGTAACTCTAGCCTAGTAAACAGTTACTTAAAAAATAAGGCTGGTTTGAAATTACTAATATGAATGAGACAAAAACATGGCATGTTAAAAGCTCTCATTCTATGGTTGATTTTAAATTCTTACAAATAAAGAATGGGTTGCCTAATCCTGAAAACCCTTTTATTTCATTCAGTGAAATTTAAAGTGACTCTTTCACTGCACAGCAATATCGGCAGGAGGAGCACTTGAGTACACCTTTTCCAGTGTTCAGTGTTTGGATGGTTCTTGACCATTCACAGAGCTGCCTGTAGTCCCTTAATAAGAAACAGATGTCCTAAATGAAAAGGATTATTAGAGCAATGTTAGTGATTCAACTGCTAATATCAAAATTCTGGCTGTATTTTGAAGTTCAGTAGGATATTTTTTTTTGTATGCATAAAGCAAACAAATTGCTAAACTGTGTATAGAGAAGTGACTACATGTTGTGATAAAATGGTACATTTGACTTAAAGGACATCGGTTCCTTACGGTACCAATTTTCCTGTAAGATAGTTAAGTAAATGATTTTAAGCTTTTCTGTGTTTATTTGTGTGAATGTAGGACTGTATGTACACCCATCTACACTTGCATATGACTGCAGAAAAATTCTAAAAGCAATTTAACTTGTGGATGATGTATTTAGGCCTGCTGCATTGTCTTAAATTTGTTTGTTTGCTTCTTTGTTTGTTTGAATACTTCCCTGATCTGCAGGAAAGGAGGCTTTTGGGAAATCAGTGTGAAATTCTAATAGATTTTTCATCATTTGTATATACAAAAATGGACAAAAAGTATTCCAGAGAATGCCTGCTTCTGCTAAATAACAGTTAACATCATTGCTTCAAGTTTATTTCAGTATTTTTGACTTTTTAATAGTAGTTCTTGTAGGTTGCTTTATTGGCATTGACTTAACAAAACAACTTTATTTGTGAATGTTTTCCTCAGAAAGCACAACAGAAACATAAATTGAAATCAGCATCTGGACAAACTAGTTTCACCTCTTGTATATTTTGATTTCTGGAGTCCGTCTTTTCTCATTTCCCCTCTTTCCCCCAGTATATACCTCATGAATTTACAAATATATCTTTGTTTTTCTGGTCATCATTTTTTAAAACTTCAGTTCTGCTTGCTGCTTTAGAAAGTCCTTCTTTCTTTCAACACTTCTGTGTGCTACAGGTCTTTGATCACTGCTATTTTCTGTCTCCCCTTTACTGACTTTCGTTAGTCCTTTGTTCACCCACATAATTCTAATGAAATTATTCATCTTTAAGGCTTCAGTGGCCTCCTGCTGTTGAGAAGCATTATTATCTGTGGTTTTATATAGATATGTCAGAAGTAATTTTTTTTGAAGGGAACCTTTCCTTTAACCTTGCCAACTGCATTTTTGCTCACTTCCTGGAGCAGTCTAGGGGCAATACCAACAGGTAATGGGCATTCAGTCCACTAGACCAGACTAAAACTAGCTGTAAAGCTTAAAAGCTGCTAGAAGTATGTAGTGCAGATGTCTGATCTTCAGTGCTTGTTCTCAGTCTACAAATTCTCTTCTGCTGGTGCACACCATTTCATGATGCAGATGTGGCCTCTGCTGCCTTGACATCTGTTGCTTCTTTGAGCTCTGCTGCTCCTTCCCTCACTTCTTCAGTCTTACCTGTTTCCATATCTGGAATTTGGTTCACCAGCAACCTGAACCCAGACACCACCCACATTCAGCCTTCATCCAGCCTTGCTTGCATCCAGGATTTCTAGCTGGGTGCTCTCTTGGGCTGTGACAGAAACTGATCCTGTCTCCACTTTGACTATCATAGTTACTTGTGTTATGTTACTGCCAGGATATTTTCCTTGTGAAGTAATTATCTGTTTATGGTCTTTCCCATTATGTATAGAGGCTGAATGTCATTCTTGCCTTTTGAAGCACTCCACACCATTGCATCTGTCAAGCTATCTTCATACTAACCTGATTTTTTTATAAGCCACTTTTCACCAAGTACACCATCTGACCATTTCGTCAATTACTGTGCCTACAACTCTTCACATACTGTATCTTTTGTGTGTAGTGTCACAGCAGAAGCATAGCAGCATCTCTCTTCATTTCAGAAAATTTTGAGAAATTTAAGAGTTCCCTTCTTCAGTAAATATACTGTATTTTCCTTCATTTATACAGGAAGTACTATTTATTTTTGCTTTGCAAAATGAGGTTGGGTTTTTTAAGTGGCCTTGTAAGTGGCAAGTTTTCATATATAGCTATGTTAAGGAAAGCCCATACCTGTGTGCATAAACATGTGCATACACATTAAAATGGTGGGGGTTTAGCAGCTTCACTGGTAATGTAATTTCAGAAGTGGGATTTGTGTTTAAGAACTAACATGTTTCAGTACACTGCAACATTGTTTAGACTTATTTTAATACAACATTTCATGTAGTGGTAAAAAACTTGTCTTGCAGCTGTTATACTTGTAAACAAATGCTTCTGCATTGAATCTTGTTTTCTTTAAGAAGCTGATAAAAACTCAGCTGAGACATGGGAGAAATCCTTGGCCCTTCTGACTTAGAAGCTCTTATGGAATTAGCTAGTATTAGTTGCATTTCAATTTGCCTGAGGTACAACTGGTACCTTCAGTGTATTACCCAGCCTGACAGCACTGAAGTCCAGTCAGACGTTAGGAGGAATTTCTTCACAGAAGGAGTGATTGGATATTGGAATGGGCTGTCCAGGAAGGTGGTGGAGTCATCCTCCCTTAGAGGTTGTTTAAGGAAGGGCTGGATATGGCACTTTGGTGCCATGGTGTATTTGACAAGGTGGTGTTTGGTCAAAGGTTGAACTCAGTGGTCTCAGAGGTCTTTTCCAACCTAGTTTATTCTGTGATTCTGTAAACCCTAATTTTTTCCAGGTGACTCATTTCTGGCTACAAACTCTCCTTTTTCTATTTAATTACCGTCTGTTTGCTAATGCAAACAGATTTGTGTCTGTGGTTTGTAAGTTTTTTAGGGACAGGGCTCTTTTCCTGATAAACAAAAAGGGCTAGATTTATATAGTTGCTAGCAGTATGTGCTCACTGTGCTGCAAGATGCAAAGTAGGACTGTGTCAAAGCACACAATTTGGAATTTCTTGGAGGATAACCTTTATATCCAAGTCAGTCAATGAATATGCCTGTAGAATAGAAAATGAACTCTGGTGTCTGAGGATAAGCTATTCAATTATATTTGGGGCGGCTTTTATCTTTTCTATTTTGGGTGTATGCTTGCAAATGTAAATGCAGGAATCACCTCTCCCCAATGAAAGCGCACACACACAAAAAAAACCCATGCAGTGTTCATTACTTAACTACTTATCAAGAAAGATTTTTTTTGTTTGTCTGTTTTGCTAATTTCAGAGGAAGAATGCTCAGAAAATACTTAACACAGTAATTGAATCAGAGGAAAATCAAAAGGGTCACCTGTTGCCATGTCTGTTTTAGCTCTCTGTTTAGAATATGTTTCAAAATGGGCTTGTTTGTTGAGTTTTTTAGCAACATCTATTCCAACTCTTGTTCTCTCCGTGTGTGTGTGTGTGTGTAAAGAGGCTGTTTAAGGTATGTTAAGCCATTTGTTCAAACTGGCTTTGCGGCAGCATCAGAGGCATTTGAAAGGTAATGGCAACTTTTAAGGGAAAAAAAATAGCCAAAGAAATATAAAGCAAATATGCCACACTTAGATTTTTGGGGGATGTTTAATTAATACTCATGAGGATTTTTACTTACAAATAACCTCTAAGGAAAAGGGTCATTAATATAGAAGTAAATAAGGTCATTGAAGAAAACTCTCAACTTTCTGTAGTGTCCTAAAGCTTAGTTAATACAATTTTAAAGAAAACATGTTAACTTGAAATTACTGAATATTGACCTGTTAATGACAGCTTGTTATTAACATTTGTTACCTCCTGGCCATGCTGAGAATGGTGTTTGGTGTTATTTGAAGAAACAATATGGAAAAAAAAGGAGTTTTAAGAATTCTTTAAGGAGACCTTAGTGTTACAGGCTGTCCAAGACAGATCAGACAGTTGTGGTGGAAGACCATATGGATATTTCTCATAAGTTGGTCTTTTGTGAATTCTTTTCTGAGTGTCTTTGACAGTAGAAAGTTTGATACATGGTGCCTTAAGTATGTTAATTCGTCCAGTTTTTAGTATTTTGCTTCTGAAGCTACGGATTTTTTTTTTTTTTACCATTTTATTTTATTTTTATTTTTTTATTTTATGGCATCTGAGTTTGGTTACTGGATAGTGCCTCACCAGTGCAAAGGAGGAAGTACAGAATTTGGACTAATGCAAATATTCTGCTGTAGGAAGACCAAAATGTACATGAATTACTGTTTTAGTCTTGTGTGCTTAGTATACAGATTGTGTATCAGATGATTCATAGCTTTGCTGTTATCTCTGTGGGTTTTTGTGTTTTGATTTACAAAAAAAAGCTTAATTAATTTTAAAAGCTTAATTAAAAAAAAGGGTCCAGCAGAGTTGCATAGAAACATGTAAGAATCCAGATGGATATAAGCTTTTTCACTGTAGATGAACAACTGCACAAATCTATAAGTTTCATTTTAAAATACATAATCCTCTAGATTGATGGGATTTTATATTGCTTTTGTTAGTTTTATTGTTGCAGACTTGGAAACGTTTGTTCTTGATGACACTCATTTCCAGCACTCTTGAACTCTGTGATAATTATGCCTTTGGTAATAGACAAGTGACTTGAAGTTATTGATACCAGTCTTAAAATAATCTTTTTCCTTTTCTGTCTTTTTCCAAAATCAGATAATATACCTGAGAGAATCCCCGGAAGATGTGTACAGGCTTATATTGGCAGGAAGCATGTCATATCTTCCTTTCAGGTAAATAACCATTTGATAGAGCCTTCTGTACCTTGATATTTTGAAGAAGAATGTAGCATTTTTCAGTACTACTTTGTGTTGTTCATTTTTTATGTGCTGTTTTTATATGGGGCACACTCCCTGTCTGAACTTTAAGTATTCAGTAAAACAGGTGTTAGGAGCTGATAATGAAGAGTACTGGCACAAGATGAAGGAGCCAACTTCTTTGTATGCACTCTCATTGAGCTTTTTGATCTATATTGCTTCTCATTTGGCAGTCTGATTTGGTGCCAGTAGTTGATAGTTAAACACGTCAAAATATCTGTGATTCACCACAAATGGCTTGTAATACTAAATAGCATACTTTATGCACAAGACAGTATCTGCAGATTGCTGCATACATTTGGCAAGTTGTCATCGATGCATTCAAGGAGCCTCCTGGATTGCCTGAGCCCTACTGCACTATCACTCCAACTGATACCAGAGTGGTTGAAGTTTCCCATGAGGACCAGAGCCTGCGAACATGAGGCAGCTGCTCCTATCTGTCTGTAGAGGGCTTTATCCATTTGTTCTTCCTTATCAGGTGGTCTAACAGACACCCCCTACAATGCCACTGTTATGTGTCTTTTACCTGAATGGGGTTCTGTTATTTTCTTCTCCTGCTGATTTCTGCCCCACTCACCTTTCACTCTGATTCATAAGGAAGGAAAGGATAGAAAAGCAACTTTAGAGGCAGCCATCCAGATACTTCCTCATCTCAGTTGGAATTTGAACATGATGATACATTTTTTACCTATTAGAAATATTAGTGATTGTCTGTTGGTAAGGGTGGCATGGTCTCAAAAGAAGTATGACAAGACATAATACTATCTAATGTAGATTCAGTTTAATTTATTTATTTAGTTGACTATAGTATGCCTGGAGAATGCTAATTCTGTGGTGCTTACAGAATCTAATAATGGTCACATACTAAGAAGATGCCATTTCTGGATCAACAGAATTAAAAAGGTTGTTTATCTTGTCAGTTTTAGTAAGATGGTGTTCACGTATACAAAGAATGGATCTGCACAGTCTCTCCTTTTAAATGGAGCAGTGTGTTAAGGTTTTACTTTCTTGAAAGCATGTTTTGCAGGAAAATATTCAAAGAATATGTGTTAGAATATGATACTTATTTAGGAATTAGTGTTTGCTGCAAGGAGTTTCTGTTGTCTGTTCTTTGTTGATGAGTATCAAAATGTACCAGTTTCAGTATTCATGTCAGAAGTTGAACCACAGCTTTACCAAAACAGTAACTGGAGTAATCCTACTCTTGTATCTGTTAACAAAAATTTCATGTTTTGTTACTCTTGTAAGATGCAAGGTGGGGGAAATGAAGTAATCATTTGACATAATTATTTCACTATAATAGTAATTATCTTGAAGCAATTTTTTAAAGGTGTTTTTGAGAAGTATCTTCAATTGCTTTCATTTGGATTAAAATGGAATAATTTGTGGTTTGGTCATCTTGTCTTATAGGGATGCTTCCTTTGGTACTAGCAGCTTTCATCTGACATTGCTGGACTGTTTTCATGCAATAAACAAGGTCAGTAAACTAATATTTTTCATATTTCAAAAGGTTGACTAAGTATTGCCCATCAGAAAAAAGGTTTAGGAAGCTAGGATCCAGTTAGAGCTGTGAAGTAGCAGGTTTTCTGATCGTTACCTAGCTACTATGCATTGTAAGAAAACTAGGTACAGCAGCCGTAGAGGTTGACTAATACCTTATATAATCAACTAGTGAGGATTTTAAAGAGAGGATTTTGAGATTTACTTGTGTAATCTTTCAGGACAGTAATTCACACCTCTAATCCCTAAGGGTTGTGTGTTAGGTTTATTATATGCCCATGCACCCGTAGTGTTAGGTTTTAGGCTGAATATAGCCTTTGAAAGTGGTTTTGAATTTGTTAGTCATATACTTTAAGCATTTGCAACAAATGCTAATGATTTCAAGTTTTGCTTTAGTAATACAAATAGAACAAATGCTAGGAGGTAGGTACTTATTTTAATTACAAACTATCATAATCTAGTGTTTTATAACAATACAGTGTTGAAGTAATGTGGTATTGAAGGACGGGGGAATCTAAATGTGTTCTTTTAGTCTGTATTAGTAGTAAAATGGGGAATGCTGGACCTCTCCACCCTGCTACTGTCTTTTGTATTGTGGATATCTCTGCCAAATACTGGAGTTTTTACTGTTTAAGTCAGCTTCTTGCAGATTTGTGATTTTCGGCTTTTTTGGATGTTTTGATGAGGCACATTCCTGTTCTTGCTGCTCAACAGCAAGGAAAACTACAGAAGATTACGCAGTGCAAGCGAAGACTAGAATGTAGTACTTCAAATATCTGGAGATATGGGATTGTCTGTTTGTGCCTCCTGATTTAACAAGTGGATAAACTATCAGTTACCCAAATGATTACATTTTTTAAAATATTTAGAATGTACTCTTGACTTCAGCAGGTATTTTTTATAAGTTACTCTCCCTTTATCTTTAATTTTGTGCACCTAGTAGTAATAAAAAGACTGAATGCTTCAGTAATCTGCGATTTTTAGTGATTCAATGAAAACAGAAAAAAGTTTATTTACTTGTCTCACTTTACTTGTATTGAAATTTACAAATCTGTTTTGAACCAAGACTTGGTTCAATGTTGATCTGTATTTCTTCAATTATATGAAGAAATCTGTTTGAAGGAATAGAATGGGTACTAACGGATTTTCAGTAGCCAAAAAGAGTGATAAACTGTCCTCATTGAAGAGGCATCTTTACTAAAAGCTGTGTTCTGAATTTTAGGCTTTGCAGTATGGTTTCCTGGATTTTAGTACGTTTGATGTAAATGAATATGAACATTATGAAGTAAGTGTTCAGTATCAATCTTTTGATTTGTTTGCTGTTACTAATGCTAAAATGGTTGATTGTAATTTGTGCCTTTTTTTGTTTTGTTTTTGGTAGTGTTAAGTTCCAATTCTGTTTTTTTCTCTTTAAACTATGATAGTTAAATAAAGGTGCATGGTCAGAGAGAATATTAAAATTCAGATTTAAGCATAATTAGCTCAATCATGGAGGAAAGCAGAAACCAAAATGGAAGTAAATACTTTTTTCTGCTATTAACCTGGGAAGCTGGTCAGGAGTTTGAATTTGGACACCTTTTAGAGGTCATGCTTATTCTTGAGCAGTCTTGCTGAAAAACTAGAGGGCGTACAAGCCCAAGTCTAACTGAGTGCTGGAGAACAATGAAAGTATGTGTCTATGAACACATGGCAAAGGTATACTAACATTCTTTGAGGTAAAGAAGGAAACAGGGCTGGGAAACTACAAGCTCATAAAATTCACCTTGGGGCGTAGGAAACAATTGTAACAATGAAGGACTGCAACTCCTGACTATACACATTTTCGGAATTGCAAAGCTGCCAGTTATCTGTAAAGAGAAAATTAAGTGTTCCTAGAACCTAAAAAATCCATATTTAAATTGTAAACAGACGTAAGACCAATGCCATAATTTAGAAACCTATACAAAATTAAAAACTGGAAGTTGCCCTTCATCTGAAGGGCATCAGTTGTATTGTTCTAAAACTCTGATTTAGAAAGATGAGAACACAGGCAAAGAAAATGAGGTTGAGAGCATCTGTCATCATCATGATAAAAAAGAAAGCAGGCAACTGGCATAACTTCCTTTGACAAAAATTGTGCATCAATTCTATCTATCATGTATTTTGAAACAATAAGGAAAAGCCTGAAAATACAGGGATAATGATAAACCAAGCATTTTCTCTTGACAGAGAGCAGAAAATGGAGATTTTAACTGGATAATACCAAACAAATTCATTGCCTTCAGTGGACCTCATTCAAGGAGTAAAATTGAAAATGGTATGCTTAAAAAAGGAGGTGGGGAACACAAGCCCACTGCTTTCCTAGTTGATTGTTATTAGTAAGAACAAGCTTTAAAAATTTTTCCTCAAACAGTGTGTTTTTTCCTTGGCTCTTTTCCTTTGATAAGAACTCTGGAAGTAAAATTTTAATGCTTGGTTTAATTGTTTCTGATGTAGGCAATTATGTTAAAATTCCATTTTCAGTTAGTCTGTTTCTTTATGTTGAATGTGAGTTGTATTTTGGAATTGTTTTCATCTCTTGTTTTTTAGAATTTTTTTACTTCTGCAGTTTGAGCCTTACTCACTTTTTTTCCCCCACTTCTTTTCTCAAATAGGCTACCCCCACCATGCTCCAGAGGCTTATTTCCCATACTTCAGGCAACATAAGGTCACCACTATAATACGCCTCAACAAAAAACTGTATGATGCCAAACGATTTACAGATGCTGGATTTGAGCATTTTGACCTCTTCTTTGCTGATGGAAGCACACCTAGTGATACTATAGTTAAAACATTTCTAAATATTTGTGAAAATGCTGAAGGTGTTATAGCCGTTCATTGCAAAGGTATAGTGTAAAAACCAATTTATATTACAAGTGATGCTTATAGTTACTCTTCCTGAGGTATTTTGCACTATGATTCTATTATCTAGTTATTAACATCTCTGCCAGTCTGCAACTTTTCCATAAAAATTATTTCTGTAGTTCTATTTAGTACTTCATATTTTAATTTTTTTTAAGTTCCAGGAAAATCTTCCCAGCCATTCCCAAAAATGAGGCTGGAGAAAGTGAGTTTTCCAATATTAACAGCTCTTTCTGCTAGAAAGTGTTAGCACTTTCAAAGAATGTTTTGAGCAGAAATTTGAACTCGGGGCAAGGTTTATAGGTCTTTCTGAAAATACATGATTAAGTACACAAATCATAAACTTTTGAAAATGTCAGTGCAGCTTTTTGATGAGATTCCTCAAAAAATATGAGTGTTCTTCCAGAATCACAGCATCCCTCAGAAACTCTTTATACCAGTTACATTGGGCTTGTTCTGAATATCTGTTCCTCCAGAGGCAGGCTGCCAGGATTTTCAGAGCATGCCCAATGTAGCTAGTGTAATGACACAGTTTTCTGTGATTCTAAAGGTAGTATGTTTCCCTTCCCATGCCATCTTAATAGTCTTATCAAACATTTCTTCTTCACAGCTTTGCCTCACTAGCATACCTGATAATGCTGCTATTGAAGGAGAAGGGTCTTTTCTTAACCTGTTTGCTTTGGACCTGCAAAGACTGCATTTTTGTTCCTGGATCTGCCATCCATTTGCTGCATTTAACAGAATTATACTGGAAAGTGAAAGATTTGTTTAAACCAGCATCTTGACTGTTGATAAAAAAGTTATTCTTCACTGAGGTGATAAATTCAGGCATATCACTTAATTGGTTATACCAGAATATTGAGTATCAAAGGCACAAGTGCTTTCTTTTAATTCAAATTAAGATGTTCTTTGATAAATGTCATAATAATGGTGTCTAGACTACCTTTATGTTCCTTAGCCTGCTCTTGAGAAAGAGTATAATGATGTAGCCTATTAAAGCTGGACAAGTCACGGAAAGTGCTGTGTGGTTGTCTTGGCTGTTGGGTTATACACAAGATTTTACACTGGTGTTGGTCAGTCAAGTTGTTAAATGATGGAAGGTGGTGTATGTAATGTGACATTTAGAGCAAGTGATTGAGGAGATACATCACTTAGCTAGAGCTGTCCTCCTTTCCTGTCATGTTTGCCAGGGTAAATAGAACTGTTTTGAGGGCCATTGCAAAGAAGGTTTCTCATTCTGGAGTACTTTTTGCCCATGCCAGCTAGTAACTAGACTTGCTTATTGCAAAATTTGTCTTTTTCTTGGGAGCTAAGGAGATTAATTAGAGGAGGGAATGGAAGATCAGTTGGTTTCAGTGCAATGTATGATCAATTTGAAATAAGGTGCTGTGAGAATTCTGAAAAAACCCCCGAGGTCTTTTATCCCATGTATAAAAACATTCTCATATCTACATATTCAGAGATAGGTAAGTAAAGATAGGTGGATAAGACAGATTTTTGTAAAGTCACTGGCTTTGGAAGGTTATCTCACTTAAAAAACATGAACAGAATGTTAGTAGCTTTGTATATGAAAAAATATCAGAGCATAAGTTGCACTTAACCAAGTTTGATCACTACAGGTTTGTTCAATAAACTAGGCAAGGAACAAGTAACTGCAGTTATAGCAGGTTCCAGACAAAGACAAGTGTATAAAAGAAGCCATTCTTTTATCTTACACAGCTGGTCTTGGACGAACTGGCACACTTATTGCCTGTTATATCATGAAGCATTATCGGATGACAGCTGCTGAAACTATTGCCTGGATTAGAATAAATAGACCTGGTTCTGTGATTGGACCACAACAACATTTCCTAATGGAGTAAGTAGATTGACTGTAAATTATTTCCAAAAATAAATCTAGATGTCTTTTTCTTCTTCTTCTATTGTATACTTAATAATCTTCAGTGTTAATTTGTTGTGTTTTGGGCCTTTTTTTCCATGTTATGATAGCAAACAGGCAGAGCTTTGGACAGAAGGGGATATTTTCCGTGCAAAGTTGAAAGGAAACCATAAAATTGCTGTAACAAGAATTCTGTCAGGAGTAGATGATATTTCAATTAATAACACGAGAAACAGGAGAACCATCCAAAAGGACATTGAACTGGTAACCATCCAAATATTGTGCTCTTGTAAAATCTGGAACTGTTGAGAATCTCTCAGGTTCTGAACTAACCTGTGGGTACACTGACACTATGTTAATCAGATTCGTTTTCTGGTGGGTGGAAAGTATGGACAGCAACCATGAAAAATGAAGTTCAGAACACAGGTGAAGGAAGAGCATCATTATCATTTAGTCTTTAGTATTTAGGTAACTAATGAAAAAGTTCTCACGATCTGCAATCAAAAACACTGCAATTTTATTTTGGTTTGTCTGTTGCTTCATTGTGTGTGTTTAAAGGGAAGGGATGGAAGATTTTTTATTCTTTTTAGTTTCTAAGTATTTGGAACTTCTGTAATACCTTTTGATGGTGCCTTTTGCAAAAGACTGTACTGCTGTTTTAAAAAGGCAAGTGAAGAAACGAAATGCTGTATTTAGCAAAGATTGTTCTGTACCTAAGCAAAGATTTGACAGTATGTTGTTTCCACTGTTTAAAAAGTAGACAGTATTCTGATGTATGTAATTTATGACACCACTTAATGGTTTACAGCTTCAAAAGCAGCAAACAGGAAACTGGAAGGAACAGAACTCTATTTATCCAAGTAAATTTCCTTTAACTTTTTCCTGTTGGGGTAATTCTAATTTTAAGATTTAAGATAAGGTTAGTTCTTAAATATCAAGGTGTCTATATTTTAATCTTGGTTAATCTCTTTCCCCCCTCCACTTATCTAGTACAGTGATGATGATGAAACAAACTGTTTAACACAAGGGGATAAGCTTCGTGCTCTGAAAAGCAGAAGGCAAGCAAAAACTCCAACTGCATCTCCATTAGCGTAAGTCAGTTTTTGAATGTATAAATGTATCCTCTTCTTCATGCATACTTCCTGTTACCCCCAAATGCTTGATGCTGAGAAGGCAGGAGAGGGATGCCTGAAACCCTGCAAAACAGACAACCTGGAGATAAGATAGAAAAATACCTTTATTCCAGCTTAGGTCCGGATC
>JAWWEW010000088.1:33405640-33419286 GCA_035583185.1 Anabacerthia variegaticeps
TACTTCTAAAGCTATAAAGATCCATAAAATACACACCAAAAATACATAAAAATACATAAAATTCTTAGGCATCAAGAGCTTGGTTAAAGAACTGCATGACTGAAATTCTAGTTTTCTGCATAGTTTTTGACTCCGATAGTCTGCACTTTACAAGCTCCCACAATACTTCTGAATGCTTTACTTTTAGTTTAATCACAAACATTCTCTTGTTTTTCCTGTAGTAGTATAAAAATGGAAGAATATGTGTGTGGCTGTGTTAGATTGGATCAAATAAGTTATGTGCTGGTGTTTGAAGTAAAGTCAGCACATAAGAGGACTTAAAGGATTTTTAGCTTCCCTTAGTTTTCTCTTTCTTGGAGAGGAATTTTCCCTCAATCCAGTGGGCTTTGGAATAGTATCTGGTAGATCTGGAAGGCAGAGTAGCAATGTTTCTGTAAACAAATTCAAAAGAAGTGCATTTCTGTCAGGGAACCTGTATAGTAGTCTCTTTATTTTAGACAAGTCCTGTAACACCACCTGTAAAAGAAAGTTTGCATCTTTTGTAGCTTGTAGCATCTGTAGGTAGAAACACTTTTTGTCTGCCCTTAAACAAACTGCAAGAGAATACAAAGCTTCCAAAACATAGTTGGATCTCGTTTGATTGCTAGAAAAGGCAGGGTGACCCCCATCTGTCAGATTTTTACAAACGACACAGCACCAGAGTCACAGACCACAGTCAACTTGGCTTTTGTTGTGCTGTCCACTTCTGTAGGGGATGATGCTGCTACTTGCCGGCTTTTTTTTTTTTCTTTCTTTTTCTTCTTTTTAAAGATTACCAGTCTCATCATACTTTTAGAAAAAGTGAGAGGTGTGTAGTAAAATGTACAAAAGCTAAAGGAATATTTCTTGGAAACCTTCACATGTTGTTATGTATGATTTCTGCTTTTGTTTTAAAATTCTCTTTTGTTCACGCTCATCATTTACACAGGCAAACATATAAGAAACAACATATTCGGAACAAAGCCTGTACCCAACTGACGCTTAAACCAAAGCACGTCACCTCAGTTACCTCAAAGAACACAGTGAATAAGACAGCTACCTTGCACATTTGTTTCTAAGGCACATAAATTGCCACTTCATAACGTTTTGTCGTAAGAGATACTTTAAGTCATGGCTTTAAGGTTGTGAAAGATCTTATTTATTTTATATTCCATAGAAGGAATGTAGACTGTGTGATAACCTATTCAGAGCCATTATCTTAATAAGCAGAAAACCCATCAGCTATTAAAATATTATTCCATTCATGAAGCATTCTGCAATATGGCTGCTCAGATTAAAACTAGTTGGCTTTTACCTATGTAGAATTAAAATAATTGGTCTAGAGCTTACAGCTGTTTTTTATAGTACGCATTGTGGCTAAGGGAGTTTGAATTTACCTCATCCTGTTACCGTAAGTTATTTGTATGGTTTGCAACTTGTACTGAAATAATTTGGTGAAAAATGCATGTGTAACTTAATACATTCTTTATGTTATTATTGTTTTATCCCTAGTAATATTTGGTGGCCTTACATGAGTCAGAAGTTTTTCCTACTAGAAGAGGTGTCAGTCTCTTTCCTTCTTAGTTCAGACTGCTAAAAATAATTAGCCTTGCAGTGAAATTGAATATTTTCATGCAAGCAAACAAACGCAAGATTCTAAATCTTCTAAGTAGTTTTATTTGACAGAAAAAAAAAAAAAAGAGGGCAAAATAAGAGCACCGGAAGCTGGGATAGTTACAGTCTTTGAAAAGTAGAGGCACTACTTACATATAAGTCACAAGGGATTTATGTAGAATGTTTATTGAAGTTGGTTGTATAAACCCTTTATGCTTGAATGAAAGGACATTTGGTATATATTCTAATTAGCAATACTCTGCACCTTTGGCAAAGGATTATGTATTTGAATAGGCTTTTGCTTCTTTGGGCACAGGAAGTTAATATACCCCATCATCTGGATGTTTACATAAATTGTTTGTTTCTGCAAACTTCCTTGGCTCTGATCTAACATTTTAATATTAAAATGGATGATTGTGAAGTAGGGTATTCGAATATCGGTTGATCAAACTGCATAAGAGATGGCAGCAAGTGATCAGAGATGTATTGCTCCTGCATGCACTTATTTTCAACAGTGATACAGACTTCCTTTGGAATAAATGACTTTAGTGAGGATTTCAGAAAATTTACTGTGATTCCAGAAAAACATGGATATTACATTTGACAGTTTACAGCTGCATGGATTGTTAATCATAGTAAGAAAATGCTTGGCAAAGGTTGTAGAGCAGTATGCATTTGAAGAACTTGAAACAAGCTAAAATGCACCAATAGCTTTTGCTTTTGAATTTTTGTTCATCTTCTCCTCCCCCTCCAACCCCTTTTTTAGATGGCTCCTAGCTATGCTGGTGTCTACACTATGTAGCATTGTCATCTGGTGGATTGTATGTGGCTCCCTTCTGCCCAGCCTGCTATTCTGTCTAGATGGTTTAAGAACATAGTAACCATCAGGACCCCCTGAGAGAGAGCCACTGTGTAAGTGTCCCATTCCATTTCTTTACAATAGCTCACACTTTCTGTCTAGTATGTCTCATAAATGCATGTTTTCATGTCATGTTTCTTACTGGCTTTGTTGCAAGGGTAAATTTCACTGCTCTGGCTTTGTTATGTTTTTATATATATTATTTGGAATAACAGTGATTTTTATGGCTGGCTTGCAATAAAAAAGGTGCAGAACTCTTACAATAATCTATAATTTTGAAAGCTTCCTTCTCTGCATGCTCCTGCAAATATGCAAAACTAAATAAGCAAAACTATCTGTGAAAAGGAAAGTACTGCTTTAAAATATTTCCTACCCTTTGCATATTGCAGATGAAGATGTTAGCTTCGGTTTTACTTCAAAATTCATGAACTCACAAAGGAGGTTAGTTTCCCAAAGGATGGTTTTATTCCGTGAAATGCCAGGAATTAGAATTTGTTAGAAATGTCAGTAGGTCTTTGTTTTTACAAAGAGATTGAACATTATAAGCCATGACATAAAACACGACTTCTTTTTTCCTTTTTAATATAACAGAGGACGGGGCAGGTCACAGTGTTAGGTCAAGGCTCACTTCTTTTCCCAGCCAGTCTGGTTTCATCCACTTTTGTTCTCAATTATTTTTTTTGTAGAGCTTTATGAGACTACTTAAATCCCTTTATTCTGTTACTTGGATTCAGGAGCTAAGAAAAGCATTAATAGCATATCAGTTCCTTGAATACAGTTTTCACTCTTTATCCACTCTGCTTCTGTCAGAGTGGCTGCAGTGATTGCTGTGCCTTGCTTTCCACTTGAAAGGTGCAATGTTTTCATCAAATGACATTTTACATCTTTACATCTTTTGGCCAAACATAAACTTTATCAGCATGCAGAACTGCCAGGAAACCCAAATGAAGGTCAGTTTCTGTCATCCTTACCTTTGCAGCTTTTTGTCTGCTCTTCTGAAATGCATGGGGGATCTTTCTGCTAACATAAGTGACCTAATAACTAAAAAAATGAAAACTGAGGGACTTGTGGGCAGCTTAGTTACTGTATTAGCTTTGGCTGAGGTCATCTTAATGTGTTCTTTTGGAGGCAAAAGATGATCACTTAAGCTGTATTTTTCCACCCTAACTTTGCCAAATAACATACTTAAATGAGAGTCTTGTTTTCAAAGTTTTACACCAAATGTAGCATTATTTCATGTCACAGTGGTCTCTGAAAGTTGTACTTCAGATTTAAAATCCAAACTTACAACATGGCTTAAACAGGTGAAACAAATCTGTGCTTTGTTTTGCTGTACTGTAAGATCAATTTCGCTCAACTATCATCCTTTCTTTCTTTTATTGTTTCTGTGTTCTGTCTAAACACTCCCTTGATTAGAGGGAAAGAGAAAAGACTGATGTTGCTAAATGTGATGCAAGCAATTGGGTTACTGGTGCTGCTATTTCATATTCAGGATTAACAATCATGCAGTGTTGATTTAAGTCAAGGAAGATAAAACACTTAAGCTTTTCTTAAAAGCTAGGCTAACTTTCTCTCCATTATACAGCTAGTGTCCCATGTGTTTTAAGAGATCAAATTATCAATCAGGATCATGAATCTCTCTGGGTTAGCCTGGTAGTCCTGTTGGTTGAAGCCCTGTAGGCTGAAGAGTATTGGTCACTTGTTGCCTGGTGATGACCTAAAAAAGTGGTAGTGGTCTCTCTTTCTTATTTAAAAATCATGAAATGATGAAGGAGAAGAGTACTGCACTTCACAGACCTTGTAAGACAGGTTGAGTGGGCAAGACTAAATGCCTCTTGCAGGACAGAGAAGACATGCAGGTGTGTAACCTCTCTTTCCCTCATTCCTCCTTAGGATACTGTAATCACTTTTCTTTTAAAATATCTTGTGTGGACTGATTTCTCTCCAATATATATTACCTTGCTTGCATTTCAAGTTTTGTGGACTTTATCTTGGGTTGTGTGGTTTGGGCTTTTGTGTCCTACTCATATTCCACCTTTGCTCTGAATTAAATGGTGAGAAAAAGTTGTGAATTACATAAAAGATGCTGCTACTGACCCAAAAACTGTTCCACTGAAACCGATTTTGATTTGTTTAAAAACCAACATATTAGCTTGAATAAAAAAGCAGCACATAAACTGGTCTGCTATTTGGAATATTTAGGATCAGAACTACCAAGTGATGTTCCCATTACAGACTAACTGGAGGAGAAAAATTTTTACAGTGTATGTTTAGTAGTGTGGCTCTTACAGGATCCTGTAGCCATTGTTTAGAAAATGTTTGGGGGTTTTTGGTGGTGTTTTGTTGGTTTTGTTTGTTTGTTTGTTTGGGGTTTTTGTTTTTGGTTTTTTTGTTTCCTTGTTTTTGTTTTTTGCTTGTTTTTTCCAAATTTTAAATCACTCCCATTGAGTTAGAAAACCTGTGTGTACATCAGATGTGCTTTCTGATGGTGTTTCTGGAAGTTGCTTGGCATGCTATTTTACATGAACACTTACAAAGGAGTAAAGTACATGACTTGACATCTTATACTTCTCTAATATACATTGGGGTATTGTTTTGGTGCTGAGATTTTGAGAGGACTGGTTCTACCATGGCCTCATGTCACAGAGAAAAGGAGAAAACATGATTTTTCCGTATTTATGTCTGCATGACCACTGGTAAACTAGTATGTACCATAACTTTGTCATGCTTATATTTCAGTGACGAAATGTTTTGAGGCTAAGCCAGCTTTGTACTTTTCCATTCAGTCCTAGAAGCTGTTAGCAGAACAGATGAATGCTAGTCTTCTTTCACCACTGATGGAATTTTCAATGCCTGGTTGAAAGTGACAACTGTGGCACTGAAAATTGAGTTTTAATATTGGAACTTGTAAGAACTGTTTTAGAATCACAGTAGAAACTATAAAGGTGAACTTTCAGGTTTTCAATGTTTTCACCTTAGGCATGCAAGAAAAAACTATTTTCATTAGAAAAAATTGTGTTGTCTAAAGAAGCATGATGTGGCATTGAAGGTGTCTGGGTTGGGTTTCTTCTGCCTCTTGTATAATTAATTCCTTCAACTTTGACTGTGCTGTGTTTACAGTAGAATTTGCTTTGCGTTTTGCTAGAACTTGCCATTACAGTCTTGTCTCTTCTCTCAGAGGAGCTGACTGTTTTGTTTGAACTTTGCAAGGCTAAAATATTAAGACAGACTTACTCAAGTAGAATTTTAAAATACTTGAACTTTGTGGTTATATAGTAATTTGTTTGCTAAACAATCAAGAAGCATATGGTAAAAATTAGGTTGCTGATCAGTTTTACTGCATAAAGAATGTATTGTAGATGAAATTGCGTTATCTCCAATACATATTCTAATTCTGGAATCAAACCCATGTAAAACAATGAAAGCATAGGGAGGTTTTTCCATTTCTGTTTTTGGTGAGTATGCTACATGAGTATATAAAAGTATATTTTCTCCCGTTTCTTTCACATTTGCTCCAGAAATTAACATTCTATGTTCATATCTAGGATTCCTTGAAAATAGTTTCTTCTGAGTATTAAACAACCAGAACTTAATTGATGCAACTTAGAGAAGGTTTCCAGTATAATATAGTCTGCTGACACAACCGGACTCAGTGAAGCCACTAAAAATTAGAGTCTAATAATAGCAGGGGAGTAAATACTAATAGCTAAGTTCCTCTTAGCTCTGAATCTCTAAAATGATGCATACTTTTATATTTGAAACCTTGCACAAATGGAATGACTAGAGTATAGATGTATAAAATGGTGTACTGAATAAATACCCATGGACTCCATTGACCAGTTGTCACTTTTTGTCTCCATGTATCGTAATTTCACTACAAGAATTTAGGAATACAGAAGACATGGTTTCCTTGTGAAACAGTTATCTGGTGGATAAAAATAGTTGTTTGCATTTCACAATCTGGAATCCCTTTCTTGTTAATGTAAGCATCACTGGGATTTATCTGCCTGTTTAAGAAATAGTCAATATATTGCTCTAGAGTCTTCTAGAGAAGCATTTGAGCACAATCAGGATGTAAAGCTGAGTTTTGAGTATGGTGTAGTAAGTCCCTCTAAGAGCAAAATGCCAACATATGCAATGATTTTCCTATTTGAATGGACTATCTCATGGTACATTGCATGAGATTTAGACTTTCATCTTCATAAATTGATTTACTTGAGTGTTTTTCTGCATTTGATGTCTGTCTGAAAAGCAATGATTGTTTTTGTTGCATACTCATATTTTATCATTTTTTATTTGATGCAGTCATTTAAAATGCAATTTCTTATTCTTTTTTGTCTTTCAAAAACCTAACAGGAAATTCAAAACCAATAATTTATTCCATTCCTTGAAAGCAAAAAAAAAAACAACAAAACCAACCAACAAAGGAAGCTGCTATGCTCCTAATAAGAACAACTTGCATTACCATAATTGTAACAGGGATGTTATAAAAGAGAAGGATGTGTTTCCGGCAGGAGAGTTTGCTTTTCAGAATGATTTGTGAAAAGCCAGCTGCCACTTGTTAGCTCTATTGCAACGTTAATACCCTCTTTTCAGTGTTTGCTAGAAACTTTCTGGTTATATAATCTTTCTTTTTTCCTACTCTTTACAGAGTAATTCTGCAGTCCAGTGTTCAGAAAAATAAAACCTCTGAACCTAGCATTTCTGACAGTACAGACATTACTAAAAGAACTACCAGGTCTGCTGCAAGAAAAAACAATGTACAAAGGTGAGAGTTACCCTCTTTACAGATCCAGTAACTGTTCTACAGGCAAATTCTTTGAGTTGCTGTATCCATTGCTGACAGGAGCTTTGCCACAGTTCAACTCTTTCTCCTAGCAATGGGAAGTGAGAAACAATTATGTGGTTTATGTCATGTACAGAGACTATCTAGAACATTACATCTTAGGAGATTTGATGATGTTGCTCAGTCTGCAACTTTGAGAATTTTATATTGAAATTCCTAATGTGAGTCAGAATTACTGAAGATGAGGGATTTTGGTAACATGAAACCCCCTCTTCCTAGAATAAGAGATGGAAAAGTAGTTCACAGCTTTAAGTCAAATATTAGTGCATGAAATCAAAACTATGAGAAATTTGATAGACAACTGAAATGCAGTAGTAGTGGAAAAGTGAAGTGTATAAAATGTATGTGTATACTGGTATGAGATTTATTTTTCTCAGAGTATGGCTGATAATGTGAACTGAACCTGTTTGGTAAGCTTAATGAAATTGTAAATTCACATGGATTTATGCGTAATTGAAAGTGCCTTTGGGCCCAAAAGCATATGAACACACTACTGCTATGTTTCTTTGTGTTTGCATGTGATGATGCCCCTCTATGGCAACTCTCCAGGTCATTGTCAAAGATGGGCCTGAAAGTATAGCTTAAAACAATATCCAAAAAGTTTCCAATGGCTACAATTCACTGGAATTTGTCTTGTGCTCATAGGGAAAAATTTTGAATGGGTTTGCTAGGTGCTAAAGAGACTTACTTTTGCTGAGAAGAGTAAAAGTTGACTACTTCTTATGTTATGTTACTTGATTTATAAATATTCCTGAAAATTCCACGTTTTTGTGCAGCTTTTTTCCCACAAGCTCTTCATTCTCCTTCTTCATCCTGTTACCTTAAAGGTAACAGAAGTTATGAAAAATTCACTCTGCCAAACAATGGAAATAGTTATTATTAGTAGACTGCAGTAATTTCTATTCAGGAAACTTTTAGCTGTGTCTTTGTTTTGATTTATTGAACAATATGTTCAAAAATAATCTCTTTTTCCTGAATTATACGTTTTATTTAAAATTGGGAGTATTTTTCAGGGTTTTCCTTTTGGTTGGTTGGTTTTTTTATTCATTTTGCCTAATTTTTGCCATGTCAGCTTTGGTCCAAGCAGAATTGATGGGATTCTGCCTGCTGTTTTTATTCTTGATGCCTCTCCCAGTTTTAATCTGCTTGGAGGGCTTTGTAGCTGTATACATGCACACATGTAATTTGGACAGAGATTTTCCTGGAAAACACCTCTCCAGGTTGACCTGTGTGTTGTGTGAGATGAGAATACCCATCCTATGAGGAAACAGCATCCCTAAAATAGAGCTCATAGAAGATTTCATTTATTTTGAAAGAAGTCCTTCAGGTGTATTGACAGATTTATGACTCTGAAGGCAAGGATGAGGTTGGTTTCAATGTTCATAAACCACTTCCTTATATTTTAATGCATTCTCTAAAACTTCTATCCCAAATATTTAATTCCACATACTGTTTCTTCCTCGTATTTTTCGAGGTCAGAGAATTTCAGTCACTTTATACTTCCATCCAGTAATCAAATTTGTCCTAGTTATGTCACAATTCTGGAGTTCTTAATTATCTTGTAATCTGACAGGGATAATATGGTCTGGACCCACCAAAGGGTGTTTTGATATGACCATACAATTTAATGGACTTGGAAATCAGTGCCTGGTTGTTAATATCATAGGTGTCCTTTTATTTTTCCTATGGCATTTGGAAAAATCTCACTTTTTTTTTTTTAAGGATGCCCTTTTTTTATCATCTGAATTTATTTTCATTTCTTGAAGCGTGTGCAATTTGTATTACTTCATTGTAATACTTCATTGACCTATTCCAGATTAAGTGGATTGCAGGGTAAAGAATAATTATTATTATAGAATTGATATCATGCCCTAACCAACATCTGTCTTTGTCAAGACTTCATTTACTTCTCTGAACTTCTGACATTCCTACATGTCATTATTCTTTCATTTTCTTCTCTAATATATTCCAGTGGAGACATCTTGCACCATTTTTACATTAATCTCATTTGTTGTTGCTTTATGTCACTTTAGTCAATGCTTTCTGTAAATGAATCACGTTTGTGACCCAGCCTAATGCAGTATAATCTGCAGAGGCTGGGGAATTCCTTTGACATTTCATCCTTCAGATTGTTGGAGACACTATTGTGGATTGCCTCCAGAATGATTTTTCAGCCAGAACAGCTGTTTACAGCTAAAACACTCTGTTCTGGCTTTGCAAAGAGAACTTCGGGAATTTCAATCCTATTCATAACATTCACTGCATTTCCTTTGTGGAACATCTCTAGATGTCAGCTGCCATCTGTGAAAGAAAGTACTGATGAAATAACACATATCTAGTGATTGAAATAATACTGTTGTTGAACAGCAGGAAATCACATTAGTAGACTATTATCCAGTATTTTTCTGTGGATGCTTTTATTTCTCCAGTTAAGACATCTTTCTTGTAAATTTGCCAGTTACTAAGAAGTTCATGTTTGTGTCCTAACAAGGTGCATACTTCACATCTGAACCAACTGAATCATACTAAGACACAAATTAAACAATCTTTTCCATCTTACAACACAGAACAGAATTAGGATTATATCTATAGTAAGTAGTTGATTAGAAATGAACTCTTGATTGGTAAAGGCATTTTGATGGGTAAAGGTGCTTAAGGGGAATGCAGATCAAATTATTATGGAAAAAAATAATTGGGAGTATGAGGGAAAATGTGTTAAAACTGTATTGTATAGATTTCTTATTTTAACCAGACAGGAATGTCACAAAAGCTAACAAAGAGGAATACACTTTAAAAATCTTATATGCTTTTGCTTTGCTGGGTATTTACAAAGCAGCCTTTTGCACCCTTGTTCAAATACTGAAAACTACCAGCAGCATTTCAGAGCTTTTCTGTACGTAATCTAAATCTAGCTTTAAAAAAATATTCATGTTTCTTTATTATTCTTTCTACTTTGCCTATGGTTGTTATCTCAGAGGGAGAGAAAGAAAAAAATGCTTTACAGCAAATGCACTTAATGAAATTATGGTACTTTGAATCCTCTGTTGCATTTCTGTGTGGAATGTAACTGTGTATTGCCTGTGATCAGAAAAGTCTGTGCTTTCTTGACAACCAGTGTTGCTGTACTCTTAAATGCAGTAACTTTTACCTTCTGCTTCTTTCTTTGAAGTATCATTTGATCATTTACCTTGCCAGAAATGTTTGCTTGAAATACATACTAAGTATTATTTAACTTTTTCCCTCAAACATGTTTTATTTCAGCAGCCAAGCCGTCAAAAGGACTAGACCAGTATGGCGTTGAATTTCAAATAAGCCACGAGTGTTGAAGAGGATATTGAGGAGTGAGGGGGATATGACTGGAGGAAACTTGATGCAGTTCAAGGAAGATTACTTTGGCTCCATTTTTCAGCAAAAAATGAAATAGAAGAATCTCTTCCATACTTGTAGAATAAAATGAACTGCGAACGTGTTTGGTAGACATTTTCCTACCGTTCTAACACTTCCTCAAACAAAACCAACAAAATCTGTGTACATTCAGGCTCAGGTGTAAATACTTAAGCTCTCTATTATAAAGAGGGCTTTACCATATGTACGATGCATGTGTATAAATTGTGATGGCAATCACTTAGCTGCTGGCCACCAGAAATAAGAAGATGGTGGGAGCTTTTAAATATATAAATCTGTATTGTCCATTCAGACTGGGCTGAAGTCTTCACTTGAGACTGAGAATCAACAACAAAAGCTTTATTTCTTACTGTAGTATTGGTACTCTCCTGTGTTCATTGGATGTTTTCTTATTTTGTATGAAGTTTTTTTATGAAGCTGCAGTATTGAGTACACTAAGTAACTATTGTCTACCAAAGAATGCTTTATTTTCAAAGGTTGTATTGTTTGTTTATTTAGGAAAAGCTAACTATAAGTGATTAATTTGTTTTTAATAGTGACAGAATTTTAGTTGTTCAAAACCAATAGCTCTTTTAACTAGTTATAATTGCTTTAAATCTGGTATAATTTTAAAGGGGAGGAAAAACAGTTTACCATTTAAAGCAGTGCTGTTGTATCAAAATGTCATTCCTATCATAAAGTCTTTTAGGTGAAACTTTAGATTGCCATATATAAAAGGTAGGAATTTCTCCCAGATTTTATTGGCATGCTTGATAACATGTGGATATCACTGTTTTTTAGCTTAGAGGCACTTAATGAGTGCAGCACACAAAAAAGGGAAAGTAAGCTTACCGTACAACTGATATTGGTAGTGGAACTCAGGGGCAGGCAAAATTTTTGACATCTAATTAACCACTTTAAGAACTACAGCTTACCTCTGTTAAAAATCACTGTAATTTTTAGAGGAGTTATGTGAGACTGACGTTGTCATCCACTACAAGACTATCTTCAAACACTGGCAGTGGGGTTTTCCTACTGCTTTTCATATTACAAAGTTTCGAAGCTGATGTACCTTTGTCTGCCAACTGTTTATAGCTGCATATCCCTCAGATGAGGACTGTTACCACATAGCCTTAAATAGGATTCAGTTATCTGTTGATTTAATGACTCTTACAGTAGAAAGTAGGAGAAGTGGAGAGACCTGAAATGTTTAGTAATGGAATAACTGAATTTTTTAAAGATACAGATTACCTCTGTAAGAGGGAGGATTATTTTTCTGACTGTAAATGTTCAATGATTAGTTTCAATCTACCTCCTTATAGGTAGAAATATTTCTGTCAGGCTGGTGATTTTTAAATGCCAATATAAATAATCACACAGAGGTTTGAAAACATTTTCTAGCAAGAGCATCATGAGCTGGAGAGGATGCAGGATGTGAAGTGTAAGTAAACTTACAAGTAGAATCTGTGAGTTTAGACAGTTAAAATTTGCAACTATGAATACAAAGAAAACTGAAAAAGTATTGCACAAAAAAAAAGGACCATTGAGGCTCAGACTGCAAATATTTTTTTTTATTTTCTCTTAAAGTTCACGGTCACTACCATTTTCTTCTAGGTGAAAAGCATCTTAAAGAAGAGGGACTCATCCTGATAAGGCAATTAAAATTTCTTCAGGTTTGGAGTTTTGGTTTCTTTGTAGGCTGGTTAGGGTTTTTTAGTAAGCTGCGTATCCAAAAGCTGAAGTACAGGTAACCAGAATGGCAAGTATATTGTGCAAATATGAGTATTTGTTTATTTTTGAAGAAAAATCTTATTTTAAAAGGCAGAAGGGATGAAACTACTGAAGTGAGCATCCAAACAAGAGATTTAATAATATTTATTGTGTTTGGCTTTGCCTTTCTCTCAGCTGAGCTTCTTTTGGCATCTTTGTTTTTAACCCAAAAATTATGGGTCTATTTCCCACCTATTACAAAGTCCAAACTAGAATATGCCAGTTTTAAAGTAGCCAGCAGCACTTCTAGATTCATCAGAAGTAAATTTGCACAACACAAGTGCACAAACATACACAACAGCAACTCTAGGTAAACCAAAATTGCATGTTTGGCATCAATGCATGTCAGGATAGCCCTTCCACCACCCAGTATCTTAGTGAAAAACACATAAGTGTCAAAGAGATTTTATATTTGAACGTTCCAAACAGCCTTATATGAAAAATGAACTCATTACCTCATTGTATCCCATCTAATTGTACTGCTTAGTTTGTTATCAGGAATTTTTAATACTTTGCCTAAAATTTTTATTACACCATACCAAAGTTGTCTTAGGTACAAGAATGAAGAGTGGACATGGGTGAGGGAGTCCTTGGTTTCTAAATCTTTTTTGAAGTATTATGTGCCAAAATAGACGGTGGTGGCAGCTACACCACCATTGTACCAGAGAGCAGCTGAGAGAAGTTATTTCTGCTGTCATCAATTAGGAGTTTTCCCTCTCAAATTCTTCCCCTTTCAAATACGTAATAGGTGAATTTTCCCTTGATATCTTATTCAAAAGTATGCTACATATTCACAATCTGTAATATCTTGGGTCAAATTGCTACTTTCCATTACAGTATCAATACTTTAACTCAGATGTTAACCCTAACCTTTTCTTGACCCTGACCTTGTAGTTTTGCCCCAGTATGACAGCAGAGGAACTGCTGCTGATTTAAAACATCAACAACAAAAAAAATTTTTAGAGACTCATGTATTAAAATAGAAAAAAAAATATAAATGTGATGTTCACCAGTTTGTTGCACTGCAGTTTTTATATTAATCATTTGCAGACTGTTTTGCATAAACTCATGTAGGCTATCAAGGTCTAAAATTTCTTGACTAATCAGTACTGTGCATCCTGATCATTTTTAAATTGTATATTTCTAATCATATTT
>JAWWEW010000088.1:33429889-33450709 GCA_035583185.1 Anabacerthia variegaticeps
TGAGATGGATTCATGTTTCACTGTAGCTTTCAATCATCAAAAAGATAGGATGATCACACCATGGGATCTTCTAGGTTATTATTAACATTTCCTTTGTTAATTTCACAAGATGCTTCTTTGATTTTTTTTGGTCAAATGTAGTAACACAAAAGGAGACTACTTATCGCCTTGCAAAACCAGTCAAGTTTTAATTTGTAACAAAGTACAATAATAGTTATATATTCAAGGAAACATATGGAATACATCAGAGTCACACTGCATATTTTTGAACTGTAAAGACAGAAGGTTTTATATCTGTAAGACACGTAGAGAAGAGAAGATACATAAGACAAAACTAAAGATTCTTCTCCTCTCATCAGTGCTTTCCTACTCTTCTGCCAATTTTCTGATGCTGACCATGACTGGCTTGCCCTACACCAGCAGCTATTAGAGCACTGCAGGCATACCTTTTAATAATACTTACAGAAAGCTATTCTCTACTAAGCAGCACCACATACAGGGAGCACGAATTACTTCACCATAACTCTCTTCTGTATGAACAAGTCAAATATCATAAAATACAGGAAAATCCACACTGGTTACTCCCAGACACATGAGAAATCACTTCTCCCTTCTTGCACACAAAACTGCTACTGCAATAGCAGCTGAAGTAAGTATTCCCGTTACACTGATTCTTCTGGAAACCCCTTTCACTAGGTCCCATCTGGTGGGAGAACTATGGATTTGGTATTCCTCACTCAGTTGCAGTTCCAAGCCTTCTTCTACCAAATCCTGATGATTTTCCCAATGTAAATATATAGTTTATTGGATGTAAGTTAGAAATTTTTATCATGGAAAGGAGCAGAGTCAAATGACAAGTGAACTGTGCATTTTTGTTTTGAAGTTATACAAGCATCCCATCAGAATACACATATTTGTTAGGAGTGTTCTGTACATTACAGAACTAGCCTATGTGGGAACAGACCTGGTTCCTCTTCCTACTTGATCTTGCAGCAAACGATTCTATTTCTTCCCAGTCAAAATTAGACAGTATTTTTGAGGCATCCAGGATATGACTGTTAGAAGCAGAACTGAATAATAAGGCAACCCTTAATTTTGATTCCAGGATGAACACTGTTTTAAAATCACTTCACAGAAGAACAACAAATACACAAGTCCTGTCTTATATGCCTCCCACTCTGACATGGCTTTGTGCCCTGTTATTTTGAAAATTCCAGCTTTATCAACCAGAAGTTAAAGGTTAAAAGACTCATAAAACAGTCTGTAGTTCCATGCTGATTAAGATCTGAAACTGCATTAGAAGGACGAAGTTAAATAAAAAAAGATACTGGTGAAAGCAGCAGCTGCTTCTGGAAAAACACCATCAGATACTGCTCCATGTGTAAGAGCATTAAGAATAAATTGCACCACAAATATTTCAATTTTTTGTCCTCAAGAGTAAGAGGCCAAATAATTTTTGATCAATTATCTGAAGTTTCAGATTTAGGACTTAGTGTTGGAAAAACAAGATTAGTGATAAACACCCAGAGGAATTAAAAAAGAGAAAGGGTCTCTATTAAACTGGTTTAGTTTCTTAATTTCTAGGGATAAAGTCACTAGCTCAGAAGGGAATCAATAAATTCTGTATCTGAATTTTAGGAAGTCTTTTTCCCTCCTCTCCCATTAAGTTTTCAACACATTAGAGAGACAGTGTTTCAGTCCTCGGTGAGAGTTAAAGAAAGATACAGAACTGGTTGCAAAAAAGCAGCTATCAATCTTTCAATTTGCAAAAGAAATCCAAGTATTTGAGTAGGGGTTTAAGGCCAGCTCTGTGCAGTTATCCTTATGTAATACACAATAGATTTACTGCATTTTCTATGGCACAAAGATTACACAAGAGAAGGGCAATAGTGCAAGTATTTAAGAATACTGAAGGACTGACTAGTGGTACGAGATGCTAAAGTGACCCAGTGATTTGAAAACAAGCAGCCAAAACAATCACCAGGAATCCCAAGGACAACTAGAAGTACATACTCTCAGTCAAAAGTATCAGCCATTCAAACACAGAAAGAACCACTAGCAAGACAGAAGCTCTGGAGGAGGAACCTCAACTCTCCACACCGTGCAGGAGTATTGCAGTCAATTATCTGTTCCTTCTGCAACAACATACTATGATAAGGAGCAACATCAACAGTTTTGTCTAAAGCAGATGTCCTGCTGGTAGGGCAGAACAACATCTCAACTGAATAATGTCTTCAGTGTGGGAACAGGTAGGAAGTCCAGAACAGCACTGCAAGACAAAAGGCTAAAACATGATGTACACAGGAAGCCTTTAAAGATGTCATGAGGAAACATACACAACACTAAACTAGAAAGAAGTTTTGCATATCTATGACATTAAGGCAAAACACTCAGGATTAAAAAACACTATCACCACAACTTCTATTTTTTTAAGTATTGGAAAGACCATCAAGGGACATTTCAATCTCTCAGTAGAGGGCATTACAATCAACTAGATAGGTATGAGAAGTGACAGTTATGGTTGGTCATGGCTTGGGTCACAAAGACCCCTTTCGGGTTTAAATTGCTATGATCATAAGGTAACATGAGGACATTTCACTACACAGCAACTTGACCTCTCAAAAAGCAAACAAAGGTATTGCTTTGAAAAGTGCACATCTGTCAAAAACAACCATTTGCCTTTTCTAATGGAAATCCTCATGGACTTACAGTGCAAATATTTCTTTTTTCAACTGCAAAGTATGGTTTGATTTTACTCCAAAGGATAGTTTTAACTGCTAGGTTATTAGCAGTACGAATTTGTTTTAGGATGTCAAGACTCCCAAGGGAAAACACCTCCCATGAGTAAGGCACAGCAACTGCTGAAACCTGCATATCACATTTTGGACAGAGACTCAATCGCAGCAGGTTATTTGGGTACCAAGCCTGCATGGAAGTACACTCTGTGCATTACTTTCTACCTTCTGACTTGACACATTTTTAGTAACTGCTTGGTGTGCATTTTAATTAATCAAATTAATAAGCTCCCTGGCACACAAACAATCATACTTACTGCCAGACAACAAAGTACAGCCTCTGGACATGACCAAACTGAGTTCACAGTGAAAGACCTACCAAATGTCTAAAAAGCCTTCACTAACAGTGCCTTACTGCTTCAAAGTTTTCAATGCATGACTGTAATGCTCTAGCTATGCCTTGATTATTGTGCATGCGATAAACAAAATACCTTTTTACCAGAAGAAATGCAAGTGGAAAGGAATGGCATTCAGCTCAGCTATTGAGCTATTACTTTCATATCGTTAAAATTAATCATAGAAGGTCTCTCTCAGATCAGTTTTTGTATTATTCAGCTGCACAAAGCAAATGCTTAGCCAGCTTTTATCAAGAAGTCAATGACATGAAACTTTCCCACTAAACAGCATTTACAGAACCATTACCACCAGCTATAGCAAAATTCGAAGTTAAACACAGTAAGATCAAATAACAACTGTACAAGTTTACCATAGAAGAAAAACACTGAACCAAATACTTACAAACTCTGGCCTGATCTATGAATAGCTTTATGTCACCATTAAACAAAAAACCTCTAATAAATAAGTTCAATAAATAGCTAAAAAAAACTTGAAGATAAATTTTCAAGCTTCCTATTAAATGAACAGAATGATACATAGTTCCACCAAAAAGGAAGACCACCATGTATAAAGAAATGGAAAAAAAACCCCACAAAATAAACACTAACTCTGCAAATACCTTTAGGAATAGGAACTGATTAGCCTGTTGTAGTGTGCTATACTGAAAAAAAAGTCTATTAATTTGAGTTAGTCAACATAAGTGTGTTACATTGTTCAGACTGTGAGGACAAGTTCAACAGAAAGCAGCTGTGAGGAAAGCTTATACTGCTGTACAATCCTTGTGGTTTTTACAGTGCTAAGGTTAGGTTTTGCTTTTGCAGCAAAACAAACCCCAACTATTAGCATGCAGTTTGGGATGATATAAATATAGATATTGTTGATACACTCAAGGAAATGTGAGGATATGGGAAAAAACAACTTGAAGTATTAAAGAAAACCTTGTCCTGCAATACATTTTAAATGGAAGCTCAGGAATGGCAACATAGACACAGTCCTAAAGGCAAGACCCAAAAAATGAGAGAAGCCTATAGAATCTCTTTTCAGAGTTTGACTGAAATTAGTCAGTACCACATCAGAAAGGTACACAGCATTTTCATGCAGACAGGTTATTCCATATTTCCAGGATTACATTTTTAACTTTTTAATTTTAAATGGACTCAGTTATAACAGTAAAGAGAAGGAGAGAAGAAACAAACCTGTCTTCCATCTCTTTGTCAATAAAAGCACACAACTGCAAGAAAACAGTAGAAAAGCAACTGTTTCTTTGCAGTCACTTCATTTTAGAGTTCAAAATGAGAAAGATCCTAGCAGAAGCTAGGATCACAAGTAAACACACAACCTTATATAATGCTGAGGCTGTAGCAAAAGCAGAAAGTAGCCTAACTTGTGTTATCTGCTAGAAGACTGCAGCTCTGGAGAGCAGGGGCAATCTAAGCATATAAGACTTTTAAATAGTTCCTGAAGCCTAAACTCAGCTTTTGCTTTTAAGTAATAAAAGAACAACAGAAAAAAAAAAAAAAGAAAAAATTTAAAATTAAAAAAAAAAAATTCTACCTTGTTAAGATGTATGCTATACAACCATCCCTAAAGACCTAGACACTATTCACACAATGTCTCCTATTTTAAAACACGCAGGGTCACTAAGCTGGCACCCCTTGAAAGGCAAGTGCGTACAGATTTGTATGCCTTCAGGACAACTCACTGCACTAAAAAGCATAGGCAGTGCAGAATTTTCTGCTTGTAGTTTACTTGCTTTTCTGAATCTTACTGATTTCAGTGAACTAAATAACAAAGCCTTTTTTAAAAAAAAGAGCAGGAGCAAAATCTCCAGAAAGGCTCACAGTCTGACCAAATACTTAATGATCTCTAAGAAAGGTAAAAGAATTAAAGATAACTGCCAGAGGCCTTTTCCACTACATACACTTCTCATGCCTCATGCCTTAAGCTCTACTAGGAACTGACATCCGGACATACCTACAAAGAGCTTGAAGGGAATTAGAAACAAATATAAGTCTGAAAAAAATTAAGGTATCAGCATCTGACAAAATAAATTAAAAAAACTGAATAACTACTCATATTTGGCTAATACAGTGCATTGTTGACAATGTATCTCCACTACCCGTCTGATTTAAGTTCATCTAGAAACAGTTTTTTGGAAATTCAGTCACAAGTCACCCAATTTCAAAAACAGATTTCCCCACCTGTACACATCACTAGCTATATGTTAAAAGCTATCTTAATATTAGAAGAATCAAAGCTATATTAACAGAACTTCTTAGTTAGGTTAAACAACATGAATGTACAAAACAGGTTTTGTAGTCTAGTTAGCTTTAGAATTAAGAAATGAAAGTACATCACTAATAACTGGAGCTACATTCATTAGGCAAAAAAGACTTCACAGCAATACAAGAGGTTAACGTACTTCACTCACCGTCTTTCACTTGTTAAGAGATACTCACCATATGCAATTTAATATTCTTAAAAGTCTCTTATTTGGAGACACAATTGTCCAGTTACTTTTTCTTAAGCCACTGTTTATCTGCTGTGAAGCAAATTCTTTCTAGACATTGATCAGAATGAAAGCCAGAAAAAAAGGGGCAGATTTCTCTCTCAAATTCCCTAGTTGTAAGGCTCACTGCATTTCCAGAAAGTTTTTCTAAGTCCTGCATGGCCTTTCATTGATAGATGACAACTGCAGGATATTAGTGATTATTACTCAGAGTATTTTAGTGTATTTTAAATGTATTTGTACAATTGTACAAGCACTTTGAATACCTTTTCTTAGAGAACTTCAAAAAGGACAGCAGTTTTTACAAATGAGCCAAGTTAAAAAGGTAAAAGGTAATATGTAGTTCCTTCTTAAATTATCATCACCAAATCTTAGGAAGATAAGCATCATGGTGCAATTAAATGCAACCTCCAGCCACCCTAAATCAAGCTTTAGTCAGGATTAGGGATGCATTTTCTATACTCACAAATATAAAGCTTTTCTATTTTTAAATATGTGCACTAGCAAAACTTCACAGTTCACATTTCAAGTGTGCCTCCCAATATAAGTACATCAGTAAAAGTCAATTGTTTTCTTTGCATTTAGAAAGAAAATATTTCAGTCAGACTGTACTTGCTCAGAGGCTCTCCTTCAGATGTTCCTGGCTGTTCAGCAGTTTCTGCAGTCTTTTCCATAGGTGTAGCCCGTTCCATCCCACTGAAACAGTAAACAAAAAAACCCCACCACAAAGTCTTCATGAGTCACATTGGAAAAAAATATACCTTGCATATCAATACATCACTTTTTTCCATAATTCCTTGGGAAGGAGAAAAAAAAAATAGAAAAACTCTTTGATCATAAGCCGAAAGATCTACTAAGTGACTGGTTGAGCAACTAACAAAATGAGGAGTATTAGGAAGATACAAGTTCCATGTTTTTTTAAACAAATAACGTGAAAAGCATATATGAAAACAAAATAATTCAATCATGAATACAAATACCAGTACTTGATTATAGTATAACACTGAAGTTTGAGTTTGCCTTTTTGCTTCTTTTCAACAATTAAAGTTCGTATTTTCTATAAAATAGACATTAATTCACTGTTAAATGAGAGCAGTAACGTACTTTCATTCCGCTGCTAACTGTATGTATTTAACACCTTTTAGCTTTGAGGCATGATTACCACAATCAGGGCACAGACATGCTTTTAGAATTGTTCAGACAGCTTCAATTTAATGTAGTTTCTACCACATATGAGAAAAAATTGATACATCATAAGTTCTGATGCTACTGAAATAAAAAATCCAAAAGAAATAAAAAAAAAAAAAACCAAACAACAAAACAAACAAAAAAAAAAAAACAAAACACAAGCAAAAAACCCACTACACACCAAAATGTAACTGGGGAGAAAAAAAATACAAGGAACCTTACATTTCTTGTAATTTCATGAAGTTCACACAACCTTCCCTGACATCCTACAGAAGATAGTTTTGTGCTTTTGGTCACCTATCAGTTGAGAACTATGTTAACCTAGCTGATCCTTTGAAAAACCAGAGTACCTAACAATCTACTTTTAGTATGAAACACCATAGAAGAGAGAGAAATTAGTAGAACCTTTCAGAAGAACTCAGAATATCATGCCCCAAAAATTATTACACATCAAGGCCATATTTTTCAAACTTTTAGCACAATTGCCTTAGTCCACAATCTATGTTTTAAAGCTTAGATTTTATAATAAAACTTTATTTTTAAACTCATTTTGTGAATGAATGCATACATGACCAAACATATTTGCTAGAAGGTCAAAGCACTGCCTTTTTTCTCTCCTTTACCAGCCTTCAATTAGAGTTCTAGATGTATATGAGAACAAAAACTACTCGAAAGACAATGGACATAAGCCAGCATTTTCACTGAGATCTTACAAATCTGAACAGAAATCAGTGCCACTAAGAGAAATATAGAAGAGAATATAAAATTCCTCCCCCCTTTTTTTTAATGTAACTGATCATTAATCATATTATACTACTGATTTCCTGTGCACTTTAAAATGTAGTTCAGTGGCACAGTTACCTAAATATTACCTCCAGAACCATACTGAATTGTGTTACACTTTTGCAATTAAGGAATAACCCATTTAGCCCAAGAAAAAGAGACTGGACTTTAAGCACATCTACAGAGTTTGAATCTTTTCATCAGCATTTTGGAGCAATGCCACTAACAGAGTCCCACTTACCTGACTATTGATGAAAGTTGTAACTTATTTCCTTTAACAGAGAACTTGACCCCATTTATAAGACTTTGGCAGTCTTAAGTGAACAAACATCATCATGCCTTTGCTACAATTTAACCTCTCCATCATGAAGGAGACAAGTTCAAAAAACTGTAAAACTATGTTAACCACAATAAATAATAGAAAGCAATGTTTATATGGCTCAAAATGGACAAAAAACTGATGAACAGAAAACGAGCTAAGGTATGCCACATTTAATGATGATCTGTGGTGGGCACACATATATGATGTACATCATATCAACTTTAACTACTCTGCAGTTGCAAACTTCACCTCTACCCTTTTTTAAATTCCTCTAGAGAGGAAAACAATTCTGTGACTTCAAGAGTTTTTTACCACTAGGACCTCAAACTAAAATCAGTATTGACTTTTTGCCAGCCAACTTGGATAGAAAAGGAGGGAACAGAATACCTAAGAGACACTAGTGCAGTACTGACAGTTATTTACTTGAATACCAGGTAAGAAACAGCAAACAGAACACTTACATTTTATAATTACCATTTTGTCTTTCAAATTCACGTTTTACTCTTTGCTCAACGCCATCAGAATTTCTACTTATTCCACCACCTCTTCCTCTACCTCGCATTCCACTTCTTCCTCCACCACGACCTCTTATTGGTCTTTCACAGGCTAATCTTTCCACTGCTCTACAAAGATAACTAGTCAGATTTTTGTTCCTGCAGAAGAGTTAAGAAGGAGAAAAAAAAAATCATAGGGTGGTATTGGTGCAGCTGTGGGACACATCAGTATGTAACAGCTACTGCACAATTTTTAGAGTGCATCTTTACACAGCATACAGGACAGTTGTTTTAGTTTTGTCATTAAAATAGACATAAACTGAAATCAGGAGGAATTATTGAAAGAAACAGGAACAGAAAGATCAGTTATTTATTGATAACACTGAAAATATCAGAGAAGTTAAAGAAAACATTATAAAACTATCAAATATTCAGTAACTTTATCAGGCAGTAACACCACTGTCTAAACCGAGATTTATACTTGACGGATAAAAATTTCAGGCAATTTGTCAAATACCAACTATTGTGATGTAAAGGAATAACAGCCACACTCTGAAGCATTAAAAGTTTAGGTGGAATTTCCTAGTACTTATGAGGAAAGCAAAACTGATATGCGTTCATTGTTCAAGGAGTAATGTGACAAAGGTCTATTTTCAGTTTAAACAGTAAAAAAATCATTCAACTTGGAACCTCATCACATGTTCTGCAAAGCTTGGTATGTGAGCTCAGACATTAATATTACAAACATGTTACAGACTAGGGGTTACATTTTCAAGCCTTTGCACTTTTCAGTTTGGCCTTATATTTCTAACATTTAAGAGAACCACTCCAAATCAACCTGCAAGGAATCTGGAACTACAGCTCTGACTAAGTCTTGCAACAGATCTACACACTTTACTTCTCTCTGTATGATACATACTTTTCCACTGGGAATTCCACTTGTCTTTGTGTTCCATTGGGAGGGTGTTCCCTGAAAGATGGTGTCCATTCAGTCTTGTCTTGTTTCACCTCTGCTCCTCTGTTACTGAATCCTTGCTGTTTTCCCCGTCGAGGTGCTCGCTTCTGGCCTACACAAACACACACACAGATTACCAACAGTTCAACAGCAACTGAATTGCACTTACCAAAACACTCACTGAAATGAGTTCATTACACCTTAGTTTTCAGATTTACCTTCTCCAATCTCAAGCCCACCAAAACGTTAAAAGCCCTTATAGTTTATGTTGCCAGACACTGTTTGAAGGACACTTACTTTGTCTTCTGTATTGATGAATCTGCAAAAGTACTACAGGTTTTGACACACGCCAGACATTTCCAGAAAAGATAGGCTCAAGAAAAAAATCTTTTTGCTCACATAAAGTCACAGAAAAGGAGAACAAAAACGGTTTCACATTCTTTCAAAGATCTTGATAGTGCGTACAGGATGAGGCGGAAAAGCTTCAGTGGAAAAGACTAACTGCAAGATGGCTGTGGGAGCAATGAATGCAGGCAAAAGGAGGACCCTTAGAGACAGGTGTTGATGATAAAACAACACACCTGCCAGAGGAGCTCAGTTTTGAAGCCTGAGCCTCCACCTCTCCTCTGAGCTCATGGCTGTGGTACCTAACAACCAGAGCAGGGCCACCTCCTTGTATTACAGTTCTGTGGAGAAAAGGACCACTCACCAACACTACGGGTCACTGAGTTTAGGTGGCAGAAACCTAAGTAGAAAGGCTTCAACACCACCAATTCTAAAATGTCAGCATATTTCAAGACAAGATTTTTAGAGTTTGGCACAGCTGTTGTTCAGGTTAAGTAGGATCAGGTTCGAAAAGGTGAACAGAGAGAAATAGTGCATTATAAGAGAGAATAAACTAAGGTGTTCCACTCAACCTGTATACATCCAGCAGAACATTTAAGGTTTGCTGTGTGCTTCCTTCCCCATTTTCCCAAATTCTGTGCTCTATCTGGGAAAAAGTTCTCCAGAAGCAAACAAGCCTTTTATCTCTAGGCCTCTATACTTACACTATTGCCTGAAACAGGTGTTGGTTTAAGTCAATCAACCAAAGAACTATAGAAAGATTGCTCTCAAACCAACAAAACTGAGCTACTCTTTCCATGACAAGCACCTGTGCAATGCTGAGCAAATTACTGAATTCAGGTGAGCAGACAAGGGACAGGCCTGGCTACTGTGCCTCTGTTGCTAGCACACAGACATAGAAAAGCCTGTTCTATGCCACAATATCAAGATGCAAATTCGCATAGCTCAATGGAAATGACCATATAAGAAGATCTCTGACAAAAGTTTAGATGGCACACATGAAGTCTAAATCATCTTTCAAAAGAAAACTTCAAACAACTATCCACTCAGTGAATAAGGAAGAAGAGCAGTAAATAAAGCTTTTTGTTATGCAGTAATGATAGTTGCATTTGTACACAGAAGATAGTTTTATTTGTGCTGCAGAAGTAGTCCCAGCTTTGGTTCTCTTTAAACTACAAGCCACTTGACATAATATATTCCAGTAATTCTCTCTTCTTAAGTTCGGAATTGCTCAATCCTGAGAGCAGCAAGCATATTTGCATTCCCCAAATTACAATGTTATCTCTAGAAAAAGACAACTTTTGAAATTGGTTTCTGAGTAAGCTTTTCAAATCAGGACCTTAACATAAAGCAAAATTATAAAAAAATATACAGAATTGTACATTCTCTTGGGAAACATGACTGCCCTACACACATCTCAGCTACAATTATACAAGTGTTATTTCCAAATCAGAATCTTGCTGTGGAAAAAATGACTACTCATTTCTAACCTCATTTTTAGTTATTTTGTTTAGGTCTGAATGCTCGACTGCAATAGAAGACTGCATTTTTATGTATTTTTGATCCTGCCACTGACCATCAAAAGCATCAATTATTTTAAAAATATTAATTTGGCAGGAATATAGTAGTCAGAGACCACTTCCCTAATGTACTTAGTATTAACCTCAATTTCACCTTCAGATTCAAAGAACCACTTAGAACCAGTAAAGCAATGCCAAAATATAAAAAGTGCAAAAGCAATTTTAAAAAGATAGTCTCTGGTTCTGTTACCCAGTACCATTTAGAAGTACTTCAAAACAAGTCTTCTTGCCAGATGTGGCAGTGTATTACAGATCATTAACACTGAGCATTCTGGACAAAGCTGTCAGTTCTACTCCAGTTTCAGTGTAAAGCTATTTCACTTTGATTCTAACAGGTGGCTATAATTACTGCAGATGAATTTTAAACACTAGAAAGATTATTTGTGGCACTTATTACCTGCATAAAAAACATCTTTAACTGGTCTGACAGACATGTAGCAGTGGATCAAAACAGTATGCAGCACCTATACCTCTCTAATAAGACAGCCACCCTCAGGGCAGAAGTTTGTGTGACCTGCTTGTGAATCAGTTCCAATGCAGCACGACTTTCAGCTCTGCATATATAAGTGCAAACCAAACTGGAACTTGGCAGTAGTCATAGAATAAGCTGTACAATTTTAATCCTCTGCCATTTGTATATCCCAGTGCAGACTCAATTTATGGAGCCGAAGGGCCATCTACCCTTTAAGGACAAAAGAAAACAATCAAAACTAAAAAAAAAAAAAAAAAAAAAAAAAAAAACCAAAACCAAAAAAAAAAAAAAAAAAAAAAAAAAAAACAAACCAAAACAAAAAACCCGAAAAAAAAAAAAAAAAAAAAAAAAAAAAAAAAAAAAAAAAAAAAAAAAAAAAAAACCAAAAAAAAAAAAAAAAAAAAAAAACACAAAACAAACCAACCAAACAAAAAACCCCGAAAAACAAACAAAAAAAAACAAAAACAACAAAAAAAAAGACAAAGCATGAGCAATCTTGTATAGCATTGCCATAATAGTTTTCACTTAAAAAGAACTGGGCTACACTTCAAATGTTTAATAACTACCTCTGCAAGTACACCCCAATTTTCTCTGCTTGTTTGCATATACAGACTGGTAAGCAGGTTTACTTCAAAATCACAGACACACAAAAAAAAGAGCTCTGGAGTTCTGCAGATCATCTACTTCAGGTCTTATAAATATCATGCTGAAAACTGAAGTTCACTCTTTCCTAATTACCTAGTTTAGCCTCTCTTTAGAGTGTTTTTTTGTGTCTTAGTTACATTTCTAGTCTGTATTCACCTGAAGGTTTGTCCCACCATTCCCCACTTCACTACAGCTTCCCTGGAAGGTGACTGCAGCAGCCCATTCTTTTGGCTACGTTGCCTATCACTGTACTTTGTAAACAAGGAATCAGAAAAGAAATCTGACGCTTAAACCGTTTCAACACACACAGCTTTTTTTGCCTTTTTTTTTTTCCTAATTCCAGAAGAAGCAGCTGAACTACTGTTAGAGGTGAGAACACCTGTAAATAATAAAATTACCAGGTACTAAAACTAGAAATTGCTAAAAAGCCCAATTTTACAAGCCATTGTTAAAACTGAAGCATACAGACCTAATATGCCTAGGTATGATACTTTACTATCAGTATTAGTTTTGCTCACACTGCAGAACTGAGACAAGGCTTTCTAGAGGAGTGTTTTTAATAAGAATGCACCACAGAACTTGCAACTGGAAAAGCAGAAATTGTATTGCTAAGACCTGCATTGCTTGGTTTCCCAGACACTGCATATCTGTGTCTTAAGAGATGGATTTAAAACAATACAGCAAAATCTAGATGCCTTTCCAGTGTTGTCTAGCTCTCAGCAAGTTTCTCTATCCATATCATCTGTCCTCAAACAAGTGGCTCTTTTGCTTGGGAAGAGGCATTTTTCTAGGTGTTGTGGCTCTTCACAGGCTCCTACTGAAAGACTGTTCTGTCATCTTTTTTAAATATTTAGTTTTAAAAGTTTTTCGTGTATAAAACCTTCACTTTAGACAAACACCACAAGAAGCCCAGCTTTCAAATGCTATCAGTGACTGCAAGCTAAAGCCAAAACATTGTTGTTTCCCCCACTCCTTTACTTAAGGAGCGTAGCAAATGAAGGTGGCAGCCCATATGCAATTCACAGGCTGGAGGGACTGCTGCAATTAGCAAACGGGAATAAGGGTGTTTGGGGAGGGTTCTCATTGGTAGAACACACCTCAGTATGCCCATTAGGAAGAGACCTCTTCCTAATACACCTAGAGACTCTAGGTGTAAAATTACATTCATTGCCTGAATGGGTATACATAATAATTATGGGAAAGAGTGTGATCACCAGAAATTTACAAAAGGATCCAAAAATACCAGAGATTATAAAAACTCTACTCAGAAAACTGTGGAGTAAAATCAACACTGATGTAGAACTGCTAGTTTTGACTTAATCCATAAATAAAATAAAAAAACCCAACCAACCAAAAAAAAACCACAACAATAAACAAAAAGAAAGCCTCTCTCGAGCTCTAAAATAGTATCCTTCTTCCTGGGAAGATGAAAAGAGCATTCAAAACCAGATAAACAGGTACCTGGCAAAACAAATTTTGAGAGCAGGTGCATCACCATATAATACTAGTGTGCTGCTCATAAAGAATGGATTAGATGAGGATGTACCAAAATACCACTCTGTGCAAAATTTTCAGGCAATTAAGCAACTTCCAAGTTTCCGCTGTGTCATCAGGAAGTAAAACAATTAGTATTAATAGTAAAAATATTACAAAGATTAAAAGACCCAAAAAAATAGGTCCAGGCTATGGTAGAAATACCTTGACCAGCAACAAAGAAATTGTGAGGAATATTTTAGGTAGAGTAGAATACTGAAGAACCTGAATATCAGGGCTAGGGGACTTAAGTAAACCACTGAAAGAAGTTACCAAGAGAGGAGGGGGAGTCTCCCCATTCAGAGTGACCACAACCCCTCAGCAATGGCCACAAGCCCTCATGGATGGCCATGCCCCCTCAGGAGTGACCGGGGTCCAGAGAAAGAAAAGATTTTCCAAGCTAAAAAAGGAATATTGCTTCTGGGTCACCAACAACTGTGTGTGTACCATATGAAGTGAAACTGATTCTTAAATATGCTACACAATCATTGTCCCCTCAAAAAAAACCCAACATTGTTCTGAATTTAAAATCACTAATTCAGTTCCTATTACTTTGAAAAGATGTTTTGAATTCAGCAATTGTACCATTTGCTCCTTTCAACAGTGAGCCATGTCATGATTGCTATGAGGTGTTTCTCTCCAGCCAGCTATGGAAAGATCTGCATAATCAACCTCCAGAGACCTCAGATCTAATGCTGTTCACCAAAGGATCTTCATACCACATAAACAAAAAATAACGCATGGGCTATGCAGTGGTGAGAAACTTAGAGGTACTTGAAACAGAACCTCTACAACCTGTAGTGACTGCCCAAGAGGCCAAATTAATTGAATTAGCAGGAGCAGCCTGGTGGGGACACGACCAGCAAGTAACTATTTCTACTGATTCTAAATACACTTTGGAGTGTGTCAGGCAACAGGTATGCTATGGAAAGAATAACAGTCCCTTACTTCAGCAGAAAATAACATTTCTAATGGATCTGACATCCAAACATTGTTGGCAGCTATTAGGCCTTCAAGAGAAATGGAAATTCCTGCAGAACGCTGCCCGGCTCACAGAAAAGTCCCAACACAGCAAAAAAACAAACAAACAAACAAACAAACAACAAAAAAAAAAACAACGCAAAGCAACTTACTCAAACTTGTAGTCAGATAGATTTATAATGGCCTAAAGTTTAGGAATAGTACTTTGGGATATTATGCAATGTTGGGAAATACCCCTTGCCAGCATCTAGGCTTGTCAACAAGAATAATGTTTGGTAAACAATTATACCCACGACCAGCCTCTTGGATGGAGATGAACAGTTGGCCCAGCATGTGTTATATATGCATATATATATGCAAAGAAGGCTTGAGAGAAAAAAGTAAGCATGCTTAATGGTACATGAAATTCAGGTACATGATACACAACTGGGAGCTGAAATATTAATTAAGGTATTTTCACAAGAATCCAAAGTAGAATCTAAATGGGAATGGTTATATACTGTCCTACTATGTACTTGTTTTACTATTAAAGCTTTAGGATATTATGCCTGTTGCTTGTAATAACACTGTATGTGAGATTATGGATAGTTGTCAAATGCCTTGAAAGGCTTCCTGAGTTCTTTTTGATATAACAGCAGGAAAGCTTAATAAAAACAAAGGGAGAAGAGTTGTAAATTAAGTTTAGTTAGCTGAATTCTTTTAATTGGACTCTCTTGTCAAAGTAGTTTTCTTAGCATAAGTAGCTAAAGTTGCTCAAGCTTTACGTCTCAAGCTGCAAACTTTTGCCTTGAAATGCTGAACTACTTTTGTACTATTGTTTAGCTACAATGAAGGGAGACTCTGAGACCAGTCCAAACTAAAAGATTAAGAAGCCATGACTATCAGCAAAAGCTGCAACCCATCCACACAAAAACAGAGAAAGAATGTGACAAGGAATAAGAAGACTCCACAACAAAAACCACCACTGGAGTAAGAGGTGCATACAAGGCATGTGAAGTATATGAAGAACAGATGCATAGGTTGCAACAGTATAAAATCCCAGAGATTTCTCTGTTCTGGGTCCCCTCTTGGAAAGTACCTAACTTGAGCTGTCCCTATTACAGTACCATTCAATTATTAATTTTTTTCCCCCTCAGAAACTGGAAGTCAGACTCAGCTGCGGGAAATGCAGGGTGAAGAAATTTCTTTAACAACTTAATCTTCCTTTACAACAAACCTGTATAACTGGAAATAGTAAAAGGTTCCTCATGCTCTCAGGGACTTATTTTGCTATATTTCACTGTGGCAGATTTAAGCCTCAACAAACAATCTTACTTTTTCCCCTCTGAATGTGTGTGTCCATGTGATTTTAATACCAAACTTCAATTAATTTTCTGAACTAAAGCATGGCTGACTGCATGATTTGCAGAATAACAGACTATCCCCCCACCAAAAAAATAAAAATAAAAAAAAAGTTTCAGCTATTGCATGGAACACTCCAAAGAAAGATGTGTGGAGTTAGACTCTATTCTGTTCTGTAGTATTTTGTTTTCATGTGTGCCAGTACTTACTAAACTACAGAATTGCCTACTTCAGTTTTCCTCTAGAAAATCCTTATGACATTGTAGCTGAATGTTACCAGAATAAACTATTTAAAAAACAGAAAATTTCAGTCAGTGTAAGATAAAATTCCCCAGAAACTTTCCATGCCATACTAACTTAAAACCATAGCTCAAAATTCAAACACATGGTATTCAGGGGCTATATATATAAAATGGTACTGAAGTACATGAAAGAAGAAAACCTTTTAGTGATATTAGCAACAAAGGTTTAGATATTTCAAAAGAACAGAGCTTATTACTGCATGATCAACAAATTTAATTTGCCTGGACCAGTAAAGAATGCAAGCTCTGCAACTTAGCCTTTTGAATAAAGAGCTGGCAAAGGCAGTTTGGTCACTGTGGTAAGAACAAACTGAGTTAACATTAAGTGGTGAAAGTATAAGAGCTGCAATACCTACAACAAGTCTTTACCCAAATCCTCACCTAGTACTATTTTAAATAAATAAATAAATCACCAGACACAGTCACTAAAAAAGAAAAATTACATCATTAGGGTCAAAAGTGTAGATTTTGGTAGGCTATGAAATAGGAGTCCAGTTTCTCCTTAAAAAAAGAAAGATTAAAAAGTTGTCTCCTTAGAGCTGTGACAATTCATATTAAATAGCTGGATTCTAAAAGTCAGAGTATTGCATTATCTGGCAGAAGTCCTCTAAGGAAATTTGCTTCAAATTGAAAATATCTCCAGAAATTTAGTAAAAACTTATCTGAAAAAGGCAGTGAAGAACTATACAAACAAAATGTCAACTTACAGAACTTTCCAAGTTAACCTTCCATTTTAACTTTAAAACGTAACACCACAGCAAAATATCTCTGACTACTGTAAAACTGTCTGTATTGCAAGATAGAAGACTAGGTTTGCTTTGAGTCTTTCTAAAAGTAAAGACCCTTTTTTTCTGATTTAATATGCTCAAGAAGTAACTCTGTAATAAAACAAACATCATGCAACTTTTAATATGACTTTTTGTAACTGAAACAAGCAAACACTCTAGTAGTTAGACAAAACAGCCTGGAGGGGGTCCAAAGGAGGGTTATGAAGACAATCAGACTGGAGAGCATCCAAAAGATGGCTGTAATGATGATCAAACAGCTGAAGAGTCTGCCTTGTGAGAAAAGATTGAAGGAGCCATGTCTCTTCTCCCTGGAGAAGGCTTGGTGGAAGCCACATCACAGTATCCCAGTACTTGAAAGGCTACAAAGAGGATGAAAGCTCTCTCTTCACAAGGAACCACATGGAGATAAGAGGCAACAGTGGGAACAAGTTCCATGAAATTTCTTTCTGCTATCATTGACCAGAACAACCTCCTCAGGGTTAAGGTGGAGTCCCTGTTACAGGAGGCTTTCAAGATGAAACTGGACAAGGTAGCAGACGATCTCTTCAAGGCTGCTTTTCCCAGGAAAGGTTAGACCAGACAATCCTTCAAGGTCCCTTCCAACTTGGACCTTTCAACCCTGTTTTGTGATGTGATGATTCCATGAACACTACTACAATACATAGCAAATTTTTTCATTTCAACTATAATACCACAAGAATCTGATTCAATTGTTAAGGTGCATCTAGATGTTAAATTATGGTTAGAGGTGGTTATGCCCAAAATCAGAAGGAAAAAAATGAACACTAAGAAAGTCTGGAAACAAAATCTTTATCTAACGTTTGGTGTTTCTCTTTTTTTTTTTCCTAATAAAAGTTCAGTGATTAGTTTCACAATTCAGTAATTTTAATCAATATTATTTATTTCTCCAAACAGAGGTGTACTCTTCTAGCAGTGTGTCCATCATGAGAAATTTTATGCCAAACTGAACAGGTTCAAAGGCATTCTCAAGAGGTTACTCATTCTCAACCATTAAGCTGATAGTCCCCTGAATCTTTTACAGAATCCAGAAGTTTTCCTGATTGAACCCTATGAAACATACCAACTTTGTATAGCCAAATAAAAAGCTGACCTCTGACTTCCAAAAAACCCTTTTTCCTCAAGACACCATTCACTTTATATGTAAGCTGCACCATCACTATTTATTTGCCCCAAATGAAACGGTGATCTCTGCCCTTCAGAGCAGATGTGCCAAGAGAGCACATCCAAAGGATGAATACACAGTCAAGATCAAGTCTTGACTATCTATCCTGCTTTAGCACCCTGAGCTGCTTATTTCCTAACAAGCCCAAGGCAACCATACAGCACACACAAAATCCAGGATAGCTGCTTTGTTTAAAAAAGAAAGCACATTTTTTCAGAAATAACTCATCTTAAAATAGAGGTTAATTCTCTTTCACTAAGGATACTATAACCAGCAGTCATATTTTAAAATAGCAGGAAACTGAAACAAGGTGCACATGCCTGATGTCTCTGTACGACAAGACGGGTTGCAGAGAATAGCTGAAGGCACCCCATGGTGACACTATGTATTACCACAGAATTAAGATACCTATAGACATGGAGGAGATAAAGAATGGTCTTCACTGCCATGCTCCTAGTAGTTTAACGATAAGCACCAGTTCTTGTTCAAGAACATTTTCATCAAAACTTGAGACTCTGCTCTTCACTGAGCAGATTATTACACCTGTTGATAACCACAGCAAAGTGTCTTTTAAATAAGATAAGCTGTTATTAATGTGAATATTGGACTTTCAGGCAGTGATCTCTGACAAAGTCACATAACTACACAGGAACCTCAAAAAGATAAGTTTCATATAACCGTCCCTGTTCAAAGGGATGATGACAATTTGTTGATATCATCCTAAAATGCTCGTTAGCCAGCACATATTTGGCATTGAAAGAGTCTCTGCTCCACGTGGTCAACTAATTGCTTTTGGGAACAGCATAAGACTGAGTCCAAGCAATCAAACTGGCAGCACTGGCAACAACCTGACAGAGCAACAACCCCAAATCAAAGGCCTTTTTCTAGGACAATAAAACACACAGTTCAATTACTATGAACTTAAAAGGAGCCTTTACTACATACTACAGGAAGAAAATATCTTAATACTAGATTATGTGTTAAGCTTCATTGTTTGCTGTGGGAGAATAGGACTTTACAACTCTGGAGGCTGACAGCAGTCTTCTGCGCAGAGATTCACAGTATTTGGAAACAATCAGCCAGCCCTTGGATACTTTAGATACTCTATCCAGAAACCTGAAGCTCAGTACCAGGTAAGCAGTAACAATCAGACTCACAGAGACACCTCCAAATGCAAGGAGGAATAGCACAGCAAAGCCTTCAGCTGCAAACAGGACTGTCCCAGACCTTTTAGTGCAAAAGCCGACCAACTCCCTACTTCGCCAAGCAACATTATGCATCACAACCCAGCAGCTGACACACAACCCCGAGCAGTACTGAGCACCGTGATGAAGAATTCCAGGAAATACGGTCTTATTCAAAGGCTAGTACATCAATGCAAGCTTAAGGCAAAATAAGCACAGATCTCTGGAAACGTCCAAATGACAGAAAATTCACAGGTACCGAGAAAACAAGCCCGGAAGGGCCAAATACTGAAGGCTAATGGCCAGGGAGATAAAAGGCATGCACAGGGCTGCTGAACCATCTACAGCTGCAGCTGCTGCATTGGAGGAGTTAATGTTTTCACACGTGTCTCTGAGGGCTGTTGCTGAAGTTTTCATTTGCACCTCCAAAGGCCTCTGGGCTGGGAGCGCTCCGCAAGACCGCGTCGGGACCGCGCCCGGACACCCGGCTAAGGCTCGGCTGCCGCCGCCTCCTCCCCGGGCAGCCCCGCTCCGGGACGAGCTCGCTCGCCCTGCTGAGCCCGCGGCCCCGCGGCCCCCGGCGCAGGGACAGCGCGGAGCCCCCGCCCGGCCGCGCTGCGCCCCGGGCACGGCTGCGGGCACCGCTGCGGGCGATGCTGCGGGCACGGCCCCGCCGGGAACCTCCCGCTCTCCCTCGCTCGGAAAGCCGGCCGCGGGTCGGTGCCGCCCGTACCTGGCTGCGGCGGCTCCGCGGGCGCAGGGGCGCTCCCCGGCCGCCCGCGCTCCTTCCGCGGGTCCCGCCTGCCGCCCGCCGCGGCTCTCCCGTCCGCCGCGGCTCTCCCGCCCGCCGCTGCCGCCGCCTCCCCGCTCCTTCTGCGCTGCTGCTGCCGCCGGCGCTCCGCCTCGCGCAGGACGTCGAAGGGGTCCGACTCGTTGTCCAGGAGCTGGTGGAAGCGATTCGCGACGGCGCACCCGAAGCTCTCCTGCATGACGGCGGGCACCGCGCTGGGCACCGCGCTGGGCACCGCGCTGGGCACCGCGCTGGGCACCGCGCTGGGCACCGCGCTGGGCACCGCGCTGGGCA
>JAWWEW010000088.1:33467349-33483712 GCA_035583185.1 Anabacerthia variegaticeps
ATAAATCAAGTACAGTATGTCCATCATTAAACCTAAATTTTGTATAAAGATGTTAGAGCACTGCTGGGAATGTTTAGGGCTCTGCAAATCACAAATGTCTGGAGAAATTTGTGTAGCACAGATGAGTGAAGTCCCCATCTTTATTTGAACTGGTTGTCAGTGTTAAACAAAATACAGTGTAGGTGTCATATGATTATAAATGGAAGTCCTATTGTGTCTTCTGCCTTTTTTTTCTCCCATGTTACCTCCCTTTCCCTGAATCTCTTATCGCTATAGGTTGTTCCTAACTCTTTTTCTGTGCTAGGACTCTAGTGCCCTTATGGCCTTCCTGCAATGGTTCATCACACTTGTTTCTTTTGCTAATCCCATCCCAGTTTCTAGTCCATTTTCTGGTGGCTTCTGTGATAACAGAAAATTACAAAGCTTTTTGAGAACATGGGTCCTTCTTAGGCATTTATTAGTACAGATGCACACAGAGAATAAAATAGAGTTTATTTAGATGATCTGAATGCAGGTTTGTGTGCGACCATCCCAGACAGTGTAGTCTAGCAAAATGCCATCCATATGACTGACTCCTGAAAGGCTGCAGGAGCTGTTACATTTGGGGAGCTCGTCGACCAAAGGCTTTTGAGCTGAGGGGCTCCAGACACTGCTGGTTATGGCATAAAGCAGCCATCCGACATAAATAACTTCTTTGCTTTTATTCCACTAAGCATACAGAGAATAATGAGTTACTGTCATAGTTTGTTTAGTTTTAACTTGATGTGGATTTAGGTGGGAAAATGGAGACATTCAGGTTTTTCAGGTGTTCTGCTGAAGGTTCTGCCTTCACAACTTTAGAGTATCCAAATCCAGGGATATCCAGGGAACTGTCATTCCCTGGGTACTAATTAGTATTACTCATGTAATTAGTATTACTAATGTAATTAGTACTAGTAGTAATTAGTTCTCTGGGACTAATGATCTAGTATCCAGGGAACTGCAGGCTGGTCAGTCGCACCTCAGTGCCTGGCCAGATCATGGAGCAGATCCTCCTGGAAACTACGCTGAGGGACATGGTTAATAAGGAGGTGATTGGTGACAACCTTCATGGCTACACTAAGGGCAAATCATGCCTGATAAATCTTGGCCTTCTACAGTGGGATTACAGAAGTAACAGATCAGGGAAGGGAAACAAACATCATCTACCTAGACTTATACAAAGCATTTGACCATGTGACATCCTTATCTCTATACTGGAGAAATATGGATTTGATGGATGGACCACTCTCTGCATTGTCTGGATGGTCACAGTCAAAGAGCTGCAGTCAATGGCTCAATGTCCAAGTGGAGACCAGTCACAAGCAGTGTTCTCAGGGGTATACTGGGTGGTGCTGTTAAATATTTTTGTTGGTGACATGGAGAGTGGAATCAAGTGCACCCCCAGCAAGTTTGCTGATGGCACCAAGCTGTGTGCTGCAATCAACACACTGGAGGGAAGGGATGCCATCCAGAGGGACCTTGATAGGCTTGAGAGGTGGGACCATGCGAATGTTGTGAAGTTCAGTAAGGCCAAGTGCAAGGTCTTGCACTTGGGTTGAGGCAATCCCAAGCACAAATACAGACTGGGAAGAGAAGGGATTGAGACTAACCCCAGGAAGAAAGACTTGCAGGTGGTTGTGGGCAAAAAGCTTAATATGAGCTGGCACTGTACATTTGCAGCCCTGAAGGCCAGCCACAATCCTGGGCTGCACCCAAAGAGGTGTGACCAGCAGGGAGGAGGAGATTCTCCCCCTCTTCTCTCATGACACTCCACCTGGAGTACTGTGGCCAGGTGTTGTACCTCCAACACAAGAAAGACATTGACCTTTTGGAATGAGTCCAAAGGAGGGCCATTAATCTTATCACAGGGCTGGAGCACTACTAAGGCTAAGAGTTGTTCAGTGTAGAGAAGAGAAGATTCCGAGGAGACCTTATTGTGGCCTTTCAGTACTTAAAGGGGGCTACAAGAGAGCTGGAGGACTTTTTACAAGGGCATGTAGGGATAGGACAAAGGGAACTGGCCTTAAGCTGAAAGAGGTCAGGTTTACATTGATAGTAGGAAGAAATTCTTTACTGTGAGGATGGTGAAACACTGGAACAGGTTGTCCAGAGAGGTTGTGTACTCCCCATCGCTGGAGCTGTTCAAGACCAGGCTGGATGAGTCTCTAGGCAACCTGGAGTAGTGGAAGGTGTCTCTGTCCATGGCAGGGAGTTGCAACCAGGTGATCTCTAAGGTTCCTTCCCAAAGCATTCTAAGATTCTGTTCATGCTTTCAGCTTAAGCTAACTGAAGGGTTATGGTGGGAATGTAGCTGGTTTAGAAGACTGTGGATGTTTCTACAACATTTATGTAGGAACTAGATTTTCACAAGAACATACTGCTAGTATGTTTAGACTGTAGAGTTAAGCTTGCAAGTTAGGGCAAGTGCAAGAGATTTAAGTTTACTGCATTATGTGAGGAGGCATAATTTATGTGTGAGGCCACTCAAGAAGGTGCATTGTTAAGAGTTTGCGGACTGTGTTACCTTTACTAACAAATATCCCCCAAACAACCAGCAGTTTAGAATTGATCCATTGTGCATTTGCAATATTATTTGGATTGCGTTTTGCTGCATAAATAAAATATTAAGACTGCAATAAGTGTAGTCCTGAGCTTTTCTGAAACAGAGGCCAGTAATCCTCATGCCAGTTGTTGACTTTTGTATTGAATTTAAATTTTTTTTGCTTGTTTATTTTTTTTTCAGTTCCTCAATATTAAATATCTGTTAATTTTCAGCTTCCCGTCACCAGTGTTTCTTGGAATTGGACAGGTATGTTCACAAGTAAAACATACTAGAAGCATTCATTGTTTTGTAAGTTAAGCTAATGATAACAGAGGTAGATTTTAGGGGGCCAAATCCCAGTTATATTGAACTGCTTGTTTTCTGTATTAGATACACTATAAGAAAATTGTTTTATTGAGAACAGGAAAGTTTTAAGCTCAGGTTGAAATTGCTGCCTGGATAGAGTCATGTAAAAAACTGGGAATGCCATTTATTTCCCCTTGTAAAATTCAGTAGTTAAGAGATCAGGCCTTCAAAATTATCAGGATTTGTTCTAGGAAATGCTTACATCCTGTGAGAGTCCTTGAGCACTTGTGGATTTTATGCAGAGATGTTGCTCCTGTTTGTAGCCAAACCATGTATTTCCTCATAAATCTCTCCCACATTTCCCAGTAGTTTTCCAATAGGACCAGCACAAAATTTGGATTATTTGTTACTTTATTTGCATGTGGGAAAATTGTGATACTGCAGCAGAAGGGGTTTTTATTATTTTTTTTGGTAGTAGGCATCATAATAAAACCAACATTCAAATGTTTTCAGACATGGTCCATAAAGAAGAATGTGTGACTGCAGAGGGATCACTGGGAAAGACAGAACCTTGAAGCAAGTTTTATTTAGACAAATACATTTTAAAGAGGATTTACTTTTTGTCAAGGTTACATGCCAGGGCGTAGTGAGGAGGAGATTAAAACAGGGTACTGCAATCCTAACATCTTAGCTCCTTGGTGCTGGAGAGAGTAAAATGTCTTGTAAACTTTCTTTGTGTTGTGAGAGACAGAGAGATATTTACAAATCCAGACTGCTCAAGGAACCACAGATCATGTTTCAGAGGAAGACTAGAAAATGCAGCAATAATTCATGCAATGGTACGACTTTGTTTCATTGTGCAACCTAAGACTTAATGGCATTTTCATTTTTTTTGTTGACTGATCCTTCCAAGATTTCCCTGAACAATTTGTGAGGTGCATATAGTACAGTATAATCCTTCAGTCTGCAGCACATGACTCCACCACATCCTCTACATAGGGAATTACTGTACTTTTGTATAAAGAAAATTTTACCCTTTTTTGACTCCCTGGGGACAGCATTAACTCCTGTGATGTGTGATTGCTAAGATAATCTTCCTCATTCTGTCTATATCTTTGTTATTTGTTCCTGATGTTATCAACAGATTTATTAATGAACAACCACTGTCTTGCATTACAAAAACACCTGTAGAAGTGATTTGCAGACTAATTAATTCTTTGAGTAAAAATTTTGTGGTTAATGTGGGATTGTGTCCTGTTTTACTTACTGGGCTCCCTCTAAGCATACATTTTTTCCCAGAGTGCCACTCACTTTCTTCGAGATAGGAAAGTGCAGGTGTGTATTTTACTTTTAAATAAATAGCTGGCAAAATTCATAAGAATAAGGTTATTTCAGTTTGTTAATTGCATGCTGTGTTGTTCTGTGAGAGAAATACATAATACCTAGTGTTTGTTAATTGCATGTAAAGATTTTGTCTTTGGAGCAGTTCTTTCATTTGTACATTACAATTTTGCTCTTAAACGACATCTTGTTTTTTCTTTTTGTTTAGATGGCAGCCACTATACTTATCTTGTATGTGTCAAAATTAAATAATATTGTTCACTTCCCTGACTTTGACAAAAGCATACCTGTGAAGGTAAGGATTACATATGTCCTGATATTAATAGGAAGGGATTATTTTGTATAGGGGCGTTTTTTCTTATGCAGACAAGAAAAAAAATTGTGGTTTTTTATCAAATGGGATTATTCATACATTTTTTTTGTTTAGTATTGGATTTGATAATTTTAAATTTCTTTGCAATGTTCTTGTGTCTTTGGGCTGTAGAGATAAGATCTGTTTGCAGAGAAATCTGGTGCCATTTTGTTATGGAGTACATGGGAAAGGATGCTGGACCTTCATACAGCTGGATGAACTCTTTCATATTACTGAAATGTTTTTCTCCATATATACAGCCCTCTGTGGGATCAGTGGGGGATACATGTTCATGAAACACTTTTGAACACAGCATGAAGGGAGAAAGGCTGCTTGGAAACTGAATTGAGCATGTGACAAAACAATAGAAAAAGAACATGTGATAGATCAAAAGCCTGTACAACAGTTGATTCCAAATGTAAGATTTATGTTCCATAGTAGTGGCTAACATAACGTCCACTGAAAATACTGTAGGTAGCAGCTAGCTGCATTGTACAGACCTTAAGTGTATATGGTCTGAAGAAGTGGGACAGGGCAAGTATGATAGGATCTCCTATTACCTCAGTTTGGGTACTAGGATTTGAAATGATGCAGTAATGATCCTTGTAGGTTTTTACATCTATGTGCAATGTTGCTGGAGTTTCACTTTGATGCATTAGCCCGTGTATTTATGTCTTGTTGCATGGTATTGGTCAGTGTTTGCTCAGAGATACAGAGATAATTTCCAGCCCTGCTGCAGGCCTCAGATGTTACTGCTTTTTCAGGTCAGCATCTTCATTGCAAAACCTTGTCATACTATCTGTGTGAAGTTTACTGTGGATGTCTTGCAGATTTGTTCCTTCTTAGTGCATATTGAAATCATTGGCATTTCTAGATGTAAAAGTCCTGGGGGAAAATCTGTGGTGTTAGTCATAAAATGGACAATCCTTCTTTATTCCAGAATAAGAAAGAAGGTTTCCTAGTGGGTAGCTTTGAGTTCTGCATATAAACAACTCATTGAGACCTTGAGAAGTTTCTTCCCTCCACCTCCCTCAGTCCCACTGTGCTCTGTTTCTGCTGTTGTCTTCGCTTTAATGTCAATATGAAGGCATTAACGCAATACAGCACCCCTTTTCTTTATCCTAATATCTGTCCTTTGGAAGACTTCCCTGAATAGGCTAGGAGCAGTCAGCACTGTAGCACCCAGGACTGGCATATTGCTTGCTGTGCTGGAAGTGACTAGTCACAGTGAATCAGCTGGATTGCTCATTGTTTATTTCTTTACTTTTAAAAGAAGCCTTAGACAACTCTTCATCCTTGTGTCAGCTTTTGCTTTGACACTAAGGTAATCATTACTTTTCACTCCTGAAATGGTTTATGTCTTCAGTGCTTTCAGCTGGAGTTTTAAGGTAGTGAGGTGCTTATTTTAGTGATGAAGCTTTTGAGTTCTTGACCTCTTTTAAGTGTATGGTTTGCTGATTTCTGGTGTTGTGCTGGATGTTGTAATTTTGTCTTTACAATGGATGAATTTCAGAGGAAAGATAATATAATGTCCACTCTGTTTTCAGCCTATAAATGAAATAAACCAAAACATTCAAAAAAAAAGTCTGCAGAAGAGATAGTTCCTTGCAAAATTTTTGCAAACTTAGGTTGACAGGCTTAATTTTTATTGTTGCTTATGCTCCTCCTTTCTTTATAGACCTGTTTGGTTTTACTGTTACTTTCACTTAAAAGTTAACTTCAGTTAACTGTAGTTAACTTTTACTTCACTTTTCTTCTTCCTAGCTCTAAAAGAAATGCAGAATTTTTAACATAGATAAAATGCAGCCTGTTTCTCAATATGTTTTGAGAATACTCATCCTCCAACAAACACAGTGTCTCCTGAAGCATGTAAAGGAACAACAGCAGCTAGGATAGAGATCTGTTTTGTCTTTCTGCCATTCCAGCTCCGCCTGACTGATAGCAAATGGAACTAAATGTACACACTACCTTTATCTCCACTGATTACTTGGTTTGTTTTAATCTTCTGCAAGTTCCAACCTCATTCATTCTGTGATAATGCAATATTTCTGTAAAAGGAAAAATTCACAGCTTTGAATTGCTGCTGATTATTGTGTAGAGATCCCTGACTTCTTACACATTTTCTTAAGGCTCTGAAGTTCTGTTATTTTTTTAATCTGTGTTGTGTTACTGACCATATGTTTCTGTGCAAGTCAGTCTCTTTATGCTAGAAACTGGGAAAAGTAAAGTTTAATTTACCCTTAAATACTTTTCTTTCTAGTATCTTACATAACAAATTTGTTGGATAAATCTAAAATGTTGTAACTTCCCGGCATACTAATATATGTGGAGTCCTTAGAGAAGGACAGCATGCTTACAGTTTATTAATTCTTTTCATCTTTAATCTGTTCACTTCCTTATTTAGCTACTGTTATTAATATTTATACCTAAAAAGAAATGTTAGAATGGGTATTAATCTGAGGATTACAGTAATTGAAATAAAACTAACATTTGCTCTAAATGGAGTCTAAATCTTATTAGATGTGGATTGCAACTCTTTAAATGAATTGGTGAAGCTGTGGTTGTGAATAGGCATGTAAATGTGAGCTGTGGATGAGTTTGCAGCTTAGTTACATTTTTTTCCCCTTAAAAACCTCTCTTTCTTGCTAAAAGTACATCTGATATTATGCTACCAAATTCTATTAAGTAAAGTTTCTCAGCAGTGCTTCAACACATAATAATCTGAGTTGTGCTTTTAATTTTATCACAGTTGTTTCCTCTGCCTCTGATTTATGTTGGAAACCACATAAGTGGATTATCAAGCACCAGCAAACTCAGGTACAGTAAATGAAAGTTATAAGTAGGCTGTTTGGATTTTACCCTTTTCTTTTGTGGGGTAAAAAATGAACACTAAAGAAGGACATTGTGTAGGGTCTTCAAAGCACATGGTGTCTGTCTGTCTGTCTAAGGCCCTAATACTGTTATGAAATTCTTATGCAATCATTTGATCTGTTTAGAAGTTGTCTGCTTCTTTTAATGGGAGCTTAGCCAAGTCTGTACTGATGTAAAATCACAATACTTCTATGTGACTGTGAAAGGGCTTTCACTTTCTCCTCACACCCAAGTGTCCAGCTTTTCATGGGTGTCCTAACCAAAGAGTTGGAAAACTGTAAGATGTTTCTGAAGGAAGAAACATAAGGTAAAGATTTGCACCATGATGTCATTGCAGATATTTAGGAATCACCAAGAGATGGAAAAACTACTGTCTAGTGGGGTGGTGTTGGTGGCCTAGTCCCGCTGACCACCAAAAGCATGCTCTTTGGGGAGAGTTGCTGAAGGGCGCCCTGATTCCTGTGTGCCTACAAGCGTAGATTGATGAGAGTTTCTTCCATGCTAGTGCTTAAAAGGTGTAAATTATGTAGACAACATACTATAATAGATTGAATGGCATAATTTTCTGTGGAAGGGGAATGCGGGAACATGGTGGCACATGATACAGCACTACCATCGTGGTGGTTTTTTATATGTTACTGCAGACTCCTGAGGATTTAGTTGTAAGCTAAATCAAAACAGAGAATTTTGCAGGTTTATGACATTTTGTAACATTGAGTTAGATGCTGGGAAAGAAAATAGAATCACAGAATTGTCAGGGTTGGAAGAGACCTTTAAGATCATCAAGTCGAACCATCAACCAGCACTGCCACTTTAATCCCTAAACCACTAAATCATATCACGCAGCACCTGATCCAGATACCTCTTAAACACCTCCATGGATGGTGACTCCACCACCTACATCCCTGGACAACCCATTCCAATGCCTAACCATTGTACAGTGAAAAAAATTATTCTAATATCTTATCTGATTCTCTCCTGTCCCATCTTAAGGCCATTTCCTCTTGTCCTCTCACTGCAGACACCCTTCAGGTAGTTGTAGAGAGCAATGAGATCCCCCATGTATCACTTTTGATTTGTTTACTTTTCTTTTTATTTATAGCATTTTTTTTTCTAGCTGGGAACACTAGATGCCTGATTCTGCAAATCTCTGTTGTATGTGTTCGGAAGTTGTTCTACCAAAGGGACTGTTCAGGTGGACATAAAGACTTAGGCAGTACTTTCCCTAGTAGCACTTCAGCCATTATGAATATGAAAGTAGTTTCAGTCTTGTAAAACCTTGATTCATGAGGTTTTCTTTCCCTTTTTCCTGACCATAATTTTAAATGTATCATAGGACATTCTAAACATAACTGCACTATCTCCCTCTCCTGTGGCTTTTATACCTCTTTTAGATTTACTATTCATAACTAATTTTTATAACAGAAAAGCAAAAATGGCTGCAGTGTTTGCACCATTAACATTTTGCTATATTGCATTTTGTTACAATATGTGACATTTGTTTGCATTATGGAATCTCCACCTTGTTTGGGTTGTCTGGAAGGTGTAGATGATCCTATGCATAACTTAAAAATGTCTGTTGTAAAGTGATTAAACTCTGTGTTAGGATTTGTATAATTTATTAATGCAGTTGGTAATAGCTATCTTAAGCAGTGGATTAATTGGTCCATATGGCCATGCTGTCAGATTTCCAAAGTGTCAGATGCAAGTGTTTTCTCAGTCACAAGGTTTTCAATTGCATTACGTCATGAGGATCAGCAATATGTTGCCCAAAAGTGACAGTTTATTTGGTAGTTGCAGCTGGTCTCACCTTTCATGTTCCTTGTACTTCCTTTGATTTTTATGTCATGGATTATTTTTACTTACTAAGCATATTTTATTTTTGCTATATGTTTTCAGAGACAGGTTTATTGCCCGTCCTATAAGTTTGCAATAGAAATAATTTTTATTTAATCTTGCCTATGGATTTTACAAAAAAAATAATTCAAGGGGGTTATGCTAGGTAAAAAATATCTATTAAATTCCATTTCGCTAATGTGGAGGGACCTGTACAAGGTAGCCAGTTGCACTGACTCGCAGTTTGGCAAAGCTTGTTATTTTTCAGTGATTTCGTTATCTAATCTGTGTCTAATGTCAGACTCACATTTTTATATGCATGCTAAGTGACTGCATATTTATTTTGGTTTCTTATTGCTGGACTAATGGTTCCATCCTCTGTTTAATAAAATAAGAATTAGAACATAAGAATGCTGTTAATCTGACACTATGCTTGGATTTTTATTTTTTTTTTTGACAGTTTGCCGATGTTTACAGTGCTCAGGAAGTTTACCATTCCACTTACTTTACTGCTGGAAATCATCATACTTGGGTGATCCTTCTGTTTTTTTTGTTTTGTTTTGTTTTCATTTCAAATACCTTTATTTTAAATCATATCAAATGGATTACTTGTGACTTTTCATCAGAATGTTGAATGAGTGATTTTTGCTGATAAATAGAGAAAAGCAAAGAGAATGGTTTTATGTAGGTTTTTTTTGAGACATAGTTGCATACATTTTAGAGAGTGCAGAAAAAAAATAAACTTGCTTTCATTTACCCATCTCATTCTCTTGGCTGTTGCACAGGATTCAGGTAAGCAGACACAACTCAGACACTTCTGGTGGTTATGTTTGTGTCTCATCTGGGAGGCCCCTGAGCTGCAAACTGCTTAAAACAGACAGATCCTTATGTCTCAAAACAGTGATGACAGTATGGCAGTTGGCTTATGTAGAGTAGCTTTCTGGGTCAAGTCTGAAAACATCAGTTTAATGAAGCAAACTGTTATCTAACAGTATGTTGTTAGGTCAGAAAACCCCTTACTTATAGACTCCTGTGTTATTTTTAATGAGAAATGAAGAAGTACATGCTAGCAGCTCAGGATCACTGTTTCACTTGTACTGAGTTGGAAGAACAGGAGTAAAAACATCATATTTGTCTACAACTTTGTAGTTCTTCTATCCACGCGGCTCGTACTGGATTAAGATGAAGTCACAAGGGGAAAACCAGCTTGCTGAAGCAAACTCAGGCAACACAAGAGTAATGGTCAGGGGAAAAGCCTTTCAAAAAGCCCCCAAGTAGACTGTCATCTCCTTTTGGCTGAAGCAGCAGTAGATCAGTGTGATTCATATTTGGCAATGCTCTGGTATTTGTAGCTATAAATTCGCACTGGGAAAGCAGAACTTGCTGTCTTCTCCTGTTGGCCTGAAGAATCCCACAAGCAAATGAGAAAAATCTGACTCAGTGAGATTGTCATATGTGCTAAGGTGGACTACAGCAATGTGGTCTTTGAATGCAAGCAACATCCTAACCTAAGGGAAGTTTAGGAGCAGAATTCTATATCTGTACAGACTGAAAAAGTGTAGTTTCTCATGTCTGAAAATGAAAGGGCTCCAGAAAACCTGTGCAGGCTTATGTGAGGATTTGAAGAACAGTCAAGGTTTGGCTTGTTACTGTTGAGAGTAGTTATGATCAAAGACTAGTATATCTAGAGTCTGAGTACAGCTTTATTGTTGGGACAATGGTCCACAGCTGTGCTCCTTTAACACATAGGATTTCTCCAACAGCATTGTTCATTTCATTTTGATGGATCTTCTCTCTCAGGCAAATCTGACAGACTAAGGACTAGGGGGATGTCTGTAAAACATAATTGCAGTATGGTGCAAAAAATAATTACTTAAGACATTTCCAAATAAAGTAATACAGAAATAAAAACCAGAATAGTTTTACACTATGCTTTTCACTGCTTTGTGGCAGTGCTGTGATAGTGAAAAATATAAGCTCTGTGCTCGCTCTTTCAAGTACAAAGTTTCAGTTTGACTTCAAAATAAGTATCTATTTGGAAAACAGTCCAGGCAGTGTGCTGTACAGCATCGTCCCTAGGAAAGATCATATGAAAAACTACTTGAGAAATGTGCAGTGATTTTCCTTTATTGGATTGCTGGAAGACACTGAAATATGTCCATTATGAATACCAATACGCATTAAATTAGTTTGTTCCAGTGCTGTTACTTTAAACCTCTAATATTTGCTTTTATAATTATCTAGTAGCAGAATGCTCACAGTGCTTTTTCAATCTCTGTTCTCAGGGCCAAGGTCTGACAGCGTGGCACATGGTCAATCACAGTGCTTCTGTAAGGTTATCAAGACTTTGCCCTCCTGTTAAGTGTTCTGTGATTACTAATTGCTTTGAAATTTTTCAGGCACACAGCCATTTAATCTCCTCTTCAAATAACAAAAATGTGAACTGTCTTAATTTTTGCCTACAGGAAACGGTACCCACTGAGTATTATAGTCAGCGTATTTGCCATCATTCTTGGGGCTTTCATAGCAGCTGGGTAAGGTTTTAATTTGTTATATGAAGCCATGTTATGAGGGGAGGGACAGCAGAAGGGTTTTTTTCCGTGTTTAGTTTCAAGTGAACCTAAGGTGAGATCAGTTACTGTGGATTAAGTTGATTTGGAAAATTTCCCTACTGACATCATGGGGAGGTGCAGGAATACAAAAGGAAACATTTAATTCCTGCTGAAAGTATTTTGATGTTTCATCTTTCACCTCTAGGTTTTCTGTGTTTGCACAATCATAGATGAAGCAAGTTAAAACTGTGTGAAGAATGTGGCTTTTATTTCATAGTACCGGTGTGTTTAATGTTCTAACAAAAGTATATTCTTATTCTAGATAGAAAGATGGATTTTTTTGGTTATCAAATATTGAGTTAGGTATTGTCTATTTTTTTAATCATTTTGAATAAGTTCAGTTATGGTATTAAGTTCACAAAGCACTCATATGCTACTATCCAGTGTTTTGTTTCTGTTAAAATATTCCTTTACCTAGCTGGAAATGTAATGGATTTTTTTGTTTGTTTCTTGGCTTTGCTGCATAAAAGGGTGAATATTTTCCATGCGATGTGACTCAGATAGAGCCCTGTCCTATTAAGAGAAATATCCTGTACCCATGAGGTAAATTGTCAAAACAGAAAGGATGCCAATATGTCTGGCTTGACTGTAAAAAACAGTCAGACTTTATTCTCTACCAATTTTTTGTATTACAAGAAATAGGTTAAGTATACCCAGCAATAAATGGGCAGGTTGTCAGGGTTGAGATGAGTGGAATTTTTCACCAAAAGAAAATTGAATATTTCCTGCCACTTTCACACTGAGTGCTAGGAACTCTTTGGTGACTCATTTGTGATGGGTCTGTGACTGGAGAAATGTAGAGTACTTTGACTTACAGAGAAGGCTTGAAGCAAAACCTGTGACTTGCTGGAGTTCTCAGGATATGCGTATCCGCATTCATAATATTCCTCTGGGTAAGCAAGGTAATGCAATGCATTGCATATTGTTTACTTATTTACATTTCTTTCACAGGTCTGATCTGTCTTTCAGTCTGGAGGGCTACATCTTTGTGTTGCTAAATGATATCTTCACAGCAGCAAATGGCGTTTACACAAAGCAGAAAATTGATCCAAAGGTAACTGTGGAGTGATTATATTGAATTTAACATTATGACAATATGATAACAATGGGCTACTTATTAGGTAACTTTTGTGTATTTACAATTATGAACTAATAAACAGGTTCATTTACTTTCACATTTCATTTGATATATGCATCCTTAATACAGAACACCCTGGGAGAATTTGCTATCTGTATCTCTGGCCAGGCTTAGGTAAAGAAATAGTGGATTTTAGTTTCTTCCAAGTCTTCTAGATGGAGTTTGTAGTTACTTAAAAACCTTGCTGTAGGCTAAAAAGAAAATGTAAAATGAATCCAAGCCATAAGCAAATCATTTACCTGTAAATTTGATATGTATTTATATAAGGAAGATGATTTTTTCACTAGAAACTCACTTTAAGTGAGGTTTCTGTAAAATGAACAAAGACCTGTGTGATCTGAGTCAATAAATGCAATAACTGGTGTCCTTTTCGGTTATTTAAAAGCAAGTTTACATCAAAGCCAGGTATGCCAAGGAAGTAGGTGATATCTTGATACATATTACTTTATGTAAACATTGAGCAGGCTGCTCTTCAAAGCTGTGAAACGTACCAAGCTATAACAAAGAGCAGTCTTGGAGAAGCTGGTTAGAGGTTTTGTTACTGACTTCTGTGATTCACTCCATACAGTGGAAATATATATAGTCCTAGACATCACATCAATTTCAGACTGCATTTTTAGTTATGAGCAGCACTTAACAGTCTCACAATTTTCTGCAGAATGCAAGGTTTCATGGTAAAGCAAGAGATAGGCTGGAGAGATTTGAAAATTGTGGCTGAATCTGGAGGAAGGGAAGGCTACTTTTTCATTCTCCTAATCCTCTGCCTTTGTGTCAGGCAAGTTAACCAACACGATACATGACATCCCTCAAGTTGCTTAAAGTTACACCAAATACCATTGATTGCAGAACCCTTATATCTAAGAGTCAGACTTCATTCATGTTCCTGTTACGTGTTTTCATGGTTGATTTGCAATAGATGAAATGGGTAATCCCTGGGCCAGGCAGACACTCATATGGAGTCAAATACAAAGCAGTTCTGCACCAGTGCTTTAGGAGGTTTTTGACTAGCTGGTATTGTATAGAAACTGTCCGAGGTACAACAGAGCAGTAGTATTCTGCTGAATGTACAGACAAAGTGACTGAAGTGCAAATTAAGCTTAGTATGAAACTCTGAATCCAAGGATCACAAAGTTTTGTTTTAAATTGAAATGAATTGTGTTTTGTCTGCTCATTGACAATAATGTCAGGTGGATTGCCAGAGTAATATTTTGCTTGCAAATGGCTTTTAGTTCCAACACCATGTTTCATTTTTCACAGGAGTTGGGAAAATACGGTGTCCTGTTCTATAATGCTTGCTTTATGTTGGTTCCAACAGTTATTATTAGCTTTTCTACTGGAGACTTTCAGCAGGTAAGTAGCAGTATTGCATATTTCAGACTGATAACTTTATTTAGCTCAGTTTTTTTTCAGTTGGGAAGTAGGTGGGCTTTTGTTTGTTTCTCAAGAGCTAGTTCTACCTCCATGTTATTGACTAGTATATGAAAAGGGTGACTTGGACTTGCCCTTCAAAGATAAGAACTTGTGATTATTCACTTAACAAGAAAATGAATTTGTGTGATAGTCCTTATATGAGTCTTAAAGAACTAATGTATGCCTGAAGGCTTTCAGCTAGAGCAATTGGTTGATAATCCAGCTGCACTGTGTGATTTGTCACATGCTCTAAAATGAAATTGCAAATACACAGACACTTTCCAGTCCTTCTCTCATTTTAATGTGCAGGGCAGATTCCTGTTTAGTCTTAGTCTGGTTTGGAAACTTACATTTTGCATTCTCATAGAATGACAGCAAGACTCTCCGTAGCTAATCCTAATACAGTATCACAGTATGTCGTGACACATAAAAAATCAGACCAGAAAGTTTGTGTTTTTCTGGGTCCTCATAGACTTTCTGGGTTGCCTTTCTCTTATCACTAAAATGAGTCTAGTCACTCATATTTCTCTTTGGAAATGTTTGAGATTTGCCACTGAAAATTCTTCAGAGGATGTCATAAATCACTGCTGTGCTCTTTGTTGTATGTTGTTGTGCCTTGGACTCACATGATTTTGTCATTGTGTTCTTAGAAGTCTGTTTTAAGTGGAAACATTATAATTCACTGAAAGTGGTGGATTTAGGTCTGGTGAATGTGAAATCTCTTTGTGATACCAGTTCAGTATGATCTCGTGCCAGTGTAGGAAAATGCAGCTACTGCCCTTCTTGGAGAAGGGGCCCAAATTTTTATAGCTGTAAGGTTTCAACTGCTTTTCCAGCACACATGGCTGGAGGCATTTTGGGAGGCGTGGGCAGGGAAGTTTAACTTGTTGCTGAGTTTGCTCTGTGGGAAAAGTAAAGATTTTGCTGTGTCCACTGGCTGATGTGGGGCAAACAACTTAATGCTCAGTTACTAAAAAGAATAAATATATGTCAGAGAGATTCAGTTTGGCCATTGTGCATTGCGTTGACTTGGTCACTTAATAATAGAAGTCCTATTAAATGATGCAGGTAACTAGTGTTAATGTGATGCCAGGAAATTAAATCACAGAAAAAGGAGAAAATGAAAAATTGTGATGAAAAGTCAACAAATGGTTGTAGATAACACCTGTATTTATCAGATTTCCAAGCCGGCAGAACCTAGCTGAACTTTTTTTTCTTAATCCATCACAAACAGTGCATAGCATATGTCTTTTGCCAGTCAAAATTTCAGTACCATGTCTATGTGATAAGGACATTACTTCTGCTCTTCTATCTAGTTCAGAAATGATAGCTACCAGATCTTTTAGAGGCTGCAGTTTGTGAGTGTCCCAGTTATTCACTTCTCTTTCACCAGCTGGCTCACTATGAGAACAGGAAAGCATGGTGCAGTGTAAAAGAAAGGAATCCCCAGAATGTCCCTCTGTAATACCCCATGATTTGCTGTTGCACTCCAGCACAATTCTAGCATGACAGAGCTGCTCAAGATCCCTCTTACCTGTTGCCTCAGGTGGTGGAGGCTCAACTAGCTGCAGCTCAGGATGGACTGACAGCCTTCATCCTGCTTCTCAGGGGTGTGTTCAGCCTTTGCTGAATTTTGTGCTTATACAGGTGATCTTAAGCAAACCAGATTAAATATGAGATTAAATATTAACCAGATTAAATATTTAATATTAAATATAATATTAAATATTATATATGAGGCATATCCTGTAGTTACTAGAGATGGAAAGGTATCTGTGACATGTTTTTAGTGACTGTTGTGTGGCACTGTGTGTTTGTTGCACATCACTAAGGAGACTTCAAAGTGATAATTGACCCTTTTCATTAACCTTCATTGATGAGAGACCTTAGTAATGCTCAAAAATGAAGGCTTGAGCCTTGAAAGCTCTTCACGA
>JAWWEW010000088.1:33548625-33560641 GCA_035583185.1 Anabacerthia variegaticeps
CGGTTGCAGATGTGGATTACTGAGCCACCTCCCAAAGTCCCAGGTTGATCATTTGGTAAAACAGTCATTCACAAGACATAAACCCCTCTTTCTGTAGTTTATAGAGAAATATGAAGAAGTTTGGCGTTTCATTGTCGCGGCCCACTATACATCGCCATGCTAACAAATGCCAAAGTTTCTTCGTTAATAAACGACTTCAGTTCTACAATGTGGAAAACACACAGTAGAAACTACGTTGTGAAAAAAATTGAAATATAGGTTAGAATTTTACTGTCTTGTGGGAGGGAAGGACATAAGGAAATAAATAATTCTAAGTTCTGTTTTCTTCTATTCACAACTTCTTTTGAGCTTCATGCTGAGCAAACGTTAAAACATCTCCACAGGACTAATTGAATCATTATTTCATACATCTATGAAAGTCTGAACTGTAAATTCAAACTAAAACTCCATTTTATTTTGTGTGCAAATGATGTAACTTTTAGCATAAATTGAATGCTATTTTCTTTCTTTAATTGTCCTTGTGCTGTATTCGGACCATATGCAGGGAGCCTACAGCATCCTTAATATAAACCCTATAGACACTGACAAGAGGAAGGATTGAAGAATGTGCCAATAGGCATGAGAAGACTAATCACTGTCAGGAGGAGCAGAAAAAATTTACAGAACCAGACTCCTTTACTTTTTCCCATAATAAATTGAGTCAGCCTCCCAGGCTGACATTCATTTCTTCCATTTTCCTCCATGAGAAATTGTCTCTGGGAAAAAGGATTTTTCTTAATGCAAACTATAAAAGACATCAAGAAAATAATCTTGCTCTTAGCCATCATTGACAGGCAGCTGCTTTTCTAGGGGCTGCTCATGCAGTACTTGTAGATGCTGCTTGCATGCTGGTGTTGCCAAACCATCTGCATTCTGATACAGGCAGCTTGTGAATGTCAAGCTAATTAGCCAAGGCTAATGTCTGGTTTCCTGTAGAGAGCTTTTGTGGAGTAATTACCTTCCTCTAGGTCAAACTGCTGTAATTACAGGTCTTTAATTAATCGAGATAAACAGCCTTTGAATTCTTGCAGGGAGACAGCCAATCACTCTAATGGACTTTTATCTTAACCTACAATATAGAATATTATGACAGGTGATAACAATGCTTTTTATTTGTATAGGATCTGAACAGTAAGAGCTTTCACTAAACCCATAAATATTATTAACATCTATTAAAGTCTTTGCCTAGGATTATGAGCAAAGTCATTGTTACAAGCTTTTCAGTGTAGACATTCATATTTAAATAAAGCAGATAGTTTTGTTTTGTTTTGTTTTTGTTTTTTTGCACAGAAGTAAATGCAGGAGTAGGAAGAGCAAGAAGAAAGTATTCTTAGCCTGATTCTCACTCTGTCTGGTTTTATTCCTTTCTTTTTAAAGAAAGATCAAATTGTTCTTTGAAGCATAGTATGGAGGCCATTGAAAAATAATAACCTTCCAAAAAGCCAGTTTCTCCAGCTGATGTGTTTTCGATCCTCTGTGTCCCCTTTGCTCCTCACACCCCTCCTTGAAGCTATTTTGATCTACTGTGGGAACTCTGGCAAATGTTTCTTCACCTAACTTCATTATTTCCGAGGTTGGTTCTCTGTAGTATTCCCTCCTCAGAAACTGTTATTTGCTCTGTCCTCCTTCCTACTGCACTTTGGTGAATAAAGTGTCCAAAATAACAGCCCAATTTATGAAAAATAACCACCCTACTTCTAGTATACTGGGGGGTCTAGTCTGATGAATAAAATGAAATGGAGTGTGAAAGGAAATTCATGAAGGCTTGACCCCCATTATCTTCTTTAGACATCAGCTTAGCTTTGTAGTGCATAACAAGCTTAGCTAATGTATTTCCCCGATTTAAGTAATTACTGTAGTAATACATTACTAGAAACACAAGTTTTAGTTTAATTTGGTTTTCTGCAACAGATCAAAACCAATATTTGGGAATAACCCTCAGAGCAACAACCCTACACAGAAGAAAAAAAAAAAAATCCACAGTGCTGCTATCACTTAATTGATCTTTTCTATCAAAGTATGAGAAACAAACAACACAGTTTTATTACAAGCAAATCAATTAAACAGGATAGTTGAGGGGGGCAGTTCTGTTAACTTATAGGTACATCGTGAAATTGTAAGGTGCCTGATCCTGTCTGGATCTGTACCAGGAAATGCTTGTGGTCAGGAATAGGGAAATTAGCAAAGGCAAAGATGTAGCTAAAACAAAGACCCACCAGCCACATGGCAGCCTTTGTGTGGAGGGAGGGGCCAAGGAGAGCAATACCTTTGCCCCTATTACCTAAGGCAGAGAAACAACCTTTTAAGGCAAAGTCATGTTTAATGAATATGTATTAACTGACATAGAAAGGGTCAGAAGGGTCAGAAAAGACCTACAAAAGCATGGTTTTTGAAATGGGAGGCATGCTTCTGGACCTTTATGTCCTGAGCACCCAGCATGCACTGTTACTACATTTTCCTGCTTGCTATACTTTGTTTCACAGGTTTTTTGCTGTCTTTCTCAAAAATTAATAAAAGAGACTTTTGTCACATAAGGAATTGAATGTGCACATGCTTGATTTTTTGGGAGTTAAGGAGGAAGGAATATGGGGTGATTTTTTTCCTGGTTTGTTTTTGTTTTGATTCAAGTTTTTTGTTTGGTTGGTGTTTCTTTGAGTTTTGTTTTGTTGTTTTTTGTTGGTTTTGTTACTTGCTTTTTTTTTTCCCCTATAAACTAGGACTATAACTTAGTTAGAGCTTTAGAGTAAATTAACAAGTGCTTAAAAGACAGTGTGATGAACTCAAAAATGGTAACACATGACCAAACCATATTCAGTGTGAGAAAGCATTTTGCTTCAAGTGAGGAACTAGTTTGGCAGGAATTTGGTAGTCATGTATGTAAAGTGACAAGAAACAGCTCTTCAGTTTTATTAATTTCGCATACATAACACACAGTATGAATCTGCTCTTCTTGGTTTTTGTGACTCTTGACTCACACTGAGTCCATGTGTTATCACATGGTGCTAACACTGTGCCACCTCATCAAGGTAATGGCACCAGTAAGGACTAGTAAGGGTTAAATGAACTCTTTTAACCAAGTGCCCTACACATTTACATCCCTTTTTCCAAATTCTGAATAAAATCCTGACTTTTTATCTACATATCTGTACATATACATGTGTGTGTGTATTCTATAAAATATTTTTCTCATTCAATCTCTGCCACTGGAGTATCTGATCACGAAGACCAATAGAAAGGCCATGCCCAGCTCTAAAACCTCAAGCAATACAAATATTATTTGCCATACTGGCACTACAGATTCTTTCTATGAAAAGACTTAAAAAGGTCAAGGGGTACATGAAGCGATGTTGGAAGATATTCTTGAAGCACTGAGTTGCTTGGGTGGTATTGTGCCTGTCTAATTATAATCAGGTAAAGTTTATAATGTAGATAACTTCCTATAAGGTAGTCACCCCTGTCTTTCTACAGTCAATAGGTATCAAGTCAATATACACTGAGTAGTAGGGAATGAATTATTCCTTTTTAAAGTAGTTTCTGGAATAGTCTAGTATTATCTACAAAGGGCTGATTTATCTCCATTATTTGTAAAACAACCATAGAGACAACACTATCCACATAGACGGAGACAGACGTGGTGGAATCCCTACCCCTCCTACACTAGAAACAACAAAGCACCTTCTACGACTGCTTTCCACAGCTTCAGCATTCTGTGTGATACCGGGAACTTTTCTGCATTTACCCTCTGGCAGTACTTCTACATTGCAGTACTCTGGCAGAGTTATGCAGCCTCATGCTGAGGACATATTATATCCAGATTACTTTAAAGCTCTCTAAAGTTGCCAGCACAGGCTCTGTGCCTTTCTAAATGTGCATTGTTCTACAGCAGCCTGTTCTGTCCCAGCCTTTCACAAGCTATGTAATGTGGTGACTCTTCTGCTCTCCTTCCCCTTCCCACCCTCTATAAGCTTTCAATCACTGACAATATATTCACAACAGAAGTATTCAAGAAATTAAAACCAGACTGAAATCCTCAAGGCCAGAATTCAGAATCCAGTTGTAAATGAAACATCTAGTTGTCTTTGTAGCATTAAAGTGATATAATAATAAATAAGATTTCTCATTTAAATGGTGATCCATGTGCCAGGGCAGACTGGAAGGCATATGCACACTGACCTAACTTGAGTAGGACACAAAGTGCTGTTTCATCTTAGACATGTGCAGAAGTTTGGGCCCCTCAGACAAATTATTTGGGACTTTTAAAGGGGCAGGGATCTGAGGCAGCTGGCATATAGGGGAAACCACACAGAAGCATCCATGATAACAAGAAACGGCCTTGATTATGAAGATCTGCCAAGAGAGAGGTTTTTGTGTGTGACAAATCTGATGCATCCATGTCAGAAAGCTTCTCTTGTCCTTCAGTGACAGGGGATGGAGCAGTGACCATAGTTAGTGCAATGGTAAAATTAATTCCAGCATTTTCCATTTTAAAGGCAAATTTCCAGATTATTTCATCAAGAAGCAGCTGCAAAGATCATACAATGATGGAATAGAGTCTTTGATTTCTACCCATCTGCCTGTTGGCAAAACCAAGAGCCTCACCAATTGTACAGGCTCATGAATATTATACAGTATTTGAGGTTACTTCTACGTATGCCAATCCAAAGAAAACCTGTGAGTCTGTGGCTCTCCAGAGAACCCTGGGAAAACAGAAAAAGTAGATCCATGAGCTGGTCAGGTAACTCTCCAATGACTGACTGTTATTAATATGGGGAGGGTAAGGTTTAATAGTTACAGCAACACATCAACAGAGGGATGAACTGGAATTGATTCCTTACACCTGCTCTGACTTTCCCTACATTGCTGGGAATCTAAAACATTCTCTCATCCTCACTTCACACTTTCCAGTCCCCCAAAGGGAGACTTTTCCCACTTCTGGAAATTTGGCGGAAGGTGTCCTATGCGCAATTTATTATTTATAAAAGAAAAATATGGTGATTCACTTTCTGGAAGCAAAGGTCCTATTGTTTGACATTAAAACAGTGCCAGGAAAAGGCATTTATAAGCTGGTAGACACTTCTAGTCATAATTCACAGTAGAAGAAAACACTAGAAAAATGTCTTTCTAGTATATGGGCATAAAAACTAGAGTTCTGTTTAAAAGATATGCATATTTATTTGACCTTCTCATTCTTACAGTGCATTTGAAATTGTAAAATTGAGTCACATTTGCATTTAGCTTTGTACTGTATTAAATACTTGTCCTGTATCAACAACATGTATCAGGACACCAGCATAAGGATATCAACATGTCATATCATAAGGATATCAACAATACATTTAAGGACATATGGCTGCTTTCCCTTCAAGACTGAGATTCTTCTAAAGCGATCTGAAGTTAGGTTTTTTACTTCTCAATGAAAAGATAGTTCCATCACAATCTTCTTCCTGCTGATAAGCTAGTCCTTGAAGATGCTTTGAGTAAACAGGACTCTTTCCCGGACACCACACTAAAATTCTACTCTGAATATATGGCAAGGATTGGGAGGGTGGTTTTGTTTTGTTTGTTTGGTTTTGGGGGGGGTCATGGTGGTGGGTTTGTTTGGTTGCTGTTCATTGGGGCTTCTTTTACAGCCACAGAATAAAGCCACACACTAACAGTTTTGGTTGTGAAACATATACTTCCTTGCAGATGTATTAAATTATTAAACTTAAAGCTCACTGCCTACTGAACTATAATATTCTCAATGTTTTTCCTGAATACTCCTAAATTCTAAGAAAATTTGCTTTGTTCAAAAGTAGTGAGTTGTGAAAATTGTACTTGTTATCTTTCCAGACTCAGAATTTATTTGGAGAGCTAACACTTAATTTGTGTTTAGTCACACCTGCCAGAATGACTCTCTGAAACTCACGCCACCCCAGAACAGTGTGTTTGAAAGCCTTCCAGAATATGGTCAAGGACTCCATCAATCATGGGAACAACAGTGTGTTTGGACAAGAGAGTTCATAGGATTTCTTGGCCCTTCTGGTATTCCCTTCCCTTCTCTCATCTTAAAAATCTTTAAAAATGCACCAGCTGTTACTCGGGAGAGGGACCTGAACAGTATTTTCCATCTGTTTCTTTGAGAACAGGTTAGAGATTGGAAAGGCACCATCACTAACAAAACACACGGAATGTAGCCCTGTTTCATAATCAAAAAGAGGAAAAGAGGCCAGCTATTGAGAATGCTGCAATTAAAAACAAAAGCTGAAACAATAGCTTTGGGCAAATGTGATGTTGTCAGTGAACATCCTGCTTTGCCAGCAATCTACATGGAGTGGGACAGTAATGAAAGAACCCAAATCAGAAACAACACTGAGCAAAAGGTGCTGCTCCAGCTGGGATAGTCCTGGTCTGCCTCCAGTGGGCAGGCTGGAATGAGAAGGGGAGAGAGAAGCAGCGTTGACAGACATCCTACTATAATGTTTTCACAGTAGCCTGCCATAGGGAAGTGTAAGACAGCTTCCAAGAAATATCTCGCTCTCTGGGTGGGCCAGCCCAGCACCACACATAAGTTTATTGCATAGGGCTGCAAAGTTCAAAGGAATCTCTGGGAAAGGGGAACTGTGGCTCACAGTGCTGAGCCCAATCTGCTACACCACACATGGCTAAAGTACACACTATCAGTAATCAAGGGGAGGACCTCCCTGAAGCACAAATGGCAGTGGGGGTACCCTTCTATAAATATCCTGAGAAATAGCAGTTTCCCTTTCCAGTTGCCTGAGTGACTCCACCTCCTTTGATAGCTTGCAAATGTTCCCTAGGTTTTAGTAGTTGCCACTGTGGAGTGTGTTGTAGATCAAAAACAAGTGCATGAGAAAAGGCAGCTAAATACAATAGGCATGGGTTGAATTGCATGCAGTAGGAACTGCTTTAGTGTTGTGGTTCTGTCCCTTCCCTTTTTTCCATCGACCTAATCCCTTTCCTGTTTCAGTTACATTCTGATTTCCTATACTCCGAGCAACCTAATGCCAACTACATCTCTCAGCCCTGAGGAATTAAAACCATACCCACAAACTGGTAAAGGACAAATTCCACTTCTGCAGACAGCAGAGAAGTAGAATCCAAGAAAAGCCTTCAAGCCAACCCAATACCACTCCAAAACCTTGATGGTATCCAAGCAGTCTTTGTAGTCTGGCTATTAATTTCTGAGCTCTGGGTTTGGTTGACAATGATCACAGTCTAGATGAGAATTTGCCCTGATACCTTTCCACTAACCATTGGAAAATCTGGTTTAGACTTCACAGAATTATGTGAACTCAGATCTATGTAAAATTACGCAAAGCACCAATAAAGTATGAAAAATAGATACACAGGCTCCAGAGAAGTAGGATTTCCCCTAGAAAATAGAATCTTTGTTCCATAATGTAAAGAGATGTAGGAAAATTCAGTAACTATATCACATCTCCATTATCAAATTTAAATCAGACAGCTCATGTGTTACAAATAAGAAGAAAATAAAAGAAAAATTCCTTCTTGTTGTTCATGTGCCTGGAAATGGTACAGCTGACAGATAAAACTTACAAACAAGTATAAGAATCGGCCTGTTTAGGATACAGAATGAATACCGGCATTTTCTAACCAGTGTGACTACCTGAAATTTAACATGGAAAAATCACTACTAGAAGCAGTGTTCAAGCCTTACATTATTGTAAGACATGATACTCACCTGAATGAAAAAGGGACACACTTGGTACTGTGAGTGGCATTAGTCTGCTTAGATGAGGATTTAAAGTATTTAAAAGCCTTGTGATAGCCAAGAGCAAAGTTTGCATTTGGGGAAATGGATGGCTACTTCCTTCTGTTCTAAGTCAAGTTTAACTGAAGGTATCATATACCACTGCAGGTCATCCAGTTCATCCCAGTTCATTTTTAATAGCTTGAGGGATGGAATAAATTTCTGCAGGGGAAAGGTAGCAAGAGAATTTTCATCAAAAGCTCCTGTAAAATGCAAGAGAGGCCTTTCTGTAGGTATGTAGGTACCTAAAATATTACAGAGGCCTCTAGTAATAGGGTATTACGTTCTTTTTACAGAATAGAAAGATTCAGGAGTCTTATGAAAGAATATCATCCCTTCCCATATAATCATATCACATTACTACAGAATCAAGGTCATATTCAGCACAACAAATGGTTTCTGTCATGGGGATGAGGTGAAAGAGTTGGGTGATTTTTCAGATCAAAACCTCCTCCACATTTTTGGATAACATGTGAAATCTGAAAGTGTTTCTTCTTACGCATGGGGCAAAAATACTAAAAAAAAATGTTTACTTTACTTCTGGAAATTTTGGGACAAGCAGCAGACAGTCACAAGGAGAACAGTTAACAAGTGAAATTTCCAGTACTAGCGACAAGAACAGTCCTGTCATAACTTTTGCCTGCCACACCAATTTGAAATCTTGCAAGAGCAGAACAGGTGATTTAAGGCTGACCTTGAACCTACCTCTGAATCCAAGCTCTAATTTTGCCTAAAATACAGTGCTGAACATACTCCAATTTTGTCTATTGGGTCCCCATATCTTCCACATGGTATGCATGTGTGGTAGATCATTAGGTAGAGGCAATGATAAAAATAGGCTTGTCAAATATCCCTTTCATTTGTTACATATTACTGAAGAATCACAGAGACATACTATTACAGAACATACTACATACTTGCACAATAAATACTACTTACACAAAGTTTAAGTGAAATATATTTAATTATTACTCTTTGAGCAAGTTTTCTAACAAAGTCAAACCTTTTTCTCATAATCACAAATCTCCTTTCATATTTAGCAGAAAAAAATAAGTGGCAGATGCCAGAGATCACTTCCTAGGAAAACAGACCTTTTTGGCTCTGGTTTTACCCTCAGGCTATATAACTTAAATGCACATTTAAATTGCCATACTTTATCTACACCAGAATTATCTATGCTAATGCTGTAATTTAATCAAGGTTATATTGTTGTCAAAGAGTAATTTTTCAAACACATTCAGAAAGCAGCTTTGATAATAATAACAGTAGCTGCCCAAATATCTCCTCTACCTAGTTCACAAAAGTTACAGGCTAACATGTAAATTCATTATGAGACCTTTATTTCTCCATTATAAGATGTGATTCTCCTCATATTAGAGAATATCTAAAGATACATATTTCACTCACATGCTCAAGGTAAAAATTCTGTATTCTCCATAACAGAAATTTACATTTTTAGGCAGGCTTCTCAAAGCATGACAAACCACTATGTACATACACAAAATATGATCTGCTGAAAAGAGCTGAAGTAGAGATAAAAAGTATCTTTTAAGACTTAATAATGCTTAGAATTACACAGACTATTAGGCTTATTGAACTTAAAGGGATACTCTCAAAATTGGATTGTGTGTAAATGTTTGTTGGATAAGAAACTTACACTTCATACTTAAAATAATCTGTCTTCAAAGCTTTCCAGGCTTTGGTTGTACTTATACTTTTCAAATAAATTTGACCAGTGTTATTTCTGTTGTGTTTTTACTTGACTCCTGACCTTTAAAATAAATACTGTAAAGGAATTGAAGTTCTATAATCATTTCCCCGTCCTTTTATACCACTTCAGTAATTTAAAAAGATGGAATCGATAAAAACATTGAGGCCTTCTAAGGTTTCCTGCAGACATACTTTACAGGTTGGATCATGATGTATTTTTCAGGTACAGTTACTCTGTCCCTCAATGATGTTATCTTGATCCTGTTGTGGACTCTTATCTCTGAGGGATGAAATATCAGTTAATCACCTTGCAAGAATTACATGCTCCGTCTTTCCATTAAGTGAACCCAGTTATGATTTCTACCTTGTGAATGACCTTCTAGCATGGAAACAGCATAATGGAAGCAAATGTAATTAAAAGCTTTATCTTTAATTACTGTTAATAAAAAGAAAATAAATTGGATGCACCAATTGCTGTGGTCAACTGGCTTTAACTATAACTTTACTATCTAGGATGCCTTTTTTTGAAGACGTCACTGTAGTCAGAAAAATCTAATTTACCTTTGACCAAAACACAAATTTATAGAGAAGATGTTAACTTAGCCACAAAATCTAGGTCAAGAAGACTCAAGCTACAGAAAACCTGCTAGCTAGGTGTTTGGGTATGGGCATTCTGCTGCGATGGCACTGCTCTGACTTCAGTGTGGATTTCACCAGCATGAGGAAAAAAGAATGAGCTACAGAGCAAACTTACTATTCTTAAAATTCTTTTCACTTCTGCAATCTATTAAATGTTTAGAAATTCAATAAGAATTTATCCTGTCACATTTTTCCCTGTGAATCTTCTATCTTAAAAAGAGGTGTTATTTTCCTTGTACTCTGACAACAGCATTTCAGAAAAGCAATGAATACTATGGGCAAAGTGTATTAAAATTAACATTTCAATAGTACAGAAGAGAGTAGGGGAGAATGCAAATCTGATTTGCAGCAGGACACAGGAGTCATATATTGAGTACAGATATCTCTGGGACAAATGCAGAGGGAATAACACAGGTTTATTTTGCCATTTTGGAGTAAATTCATTCCCTTTTGCCCATATGTCACCTCAGGCCACTTGGTCCTTTCTTAGCTCTTCCCTTGTGCTTCCTGTTTGTTATGTTGTTCACTGGATGCCAGTGCTTTAACACCATTTTGTTTTAGGAAAATGAATAATAATGTTACTAAGGAAAGAAGTGCACTCCTTTGTTTCCTATGGTCAAAAAAAGAAACGATGCTTTCTGAAGCAAGTCCAAGCACCAGTCTTGGCAAAAGGAGTAGGTCATAAGAATTGCCTGGTCTGTGATAGCCTGAAGACACCATAAGTCCTTTAGTCTATTCTGATTTTAAAAATCTGAGTTATTTCATTAAAAGAGGAACAGTACCTTTTTGTCACTTTGGTGTGAGTAACACCCCTTTCTGTCTCTCCTGCAGTCCCTCAAGATTATTTGGAGACCCCCAGATGATGATTGCTAATTAAGCAGTAATTATTCTGGCTGTGATGGTCATACTACTGCAGTCTCAGCAGCCATTAGTGTCTTCTGTGAAACTCTTATTCAGTAGGGTGCTCATTTAATATCTTTACTCTTGCTGCAGTGTTTTAAAATGCGTATAGCTTTCTCCCTTGGCACCTCAGCCATAACTGGTTAAGATGCACAAGATAACTCCAAACTAGTGGTGATTTTTCTGTACTTTTCATGTGCATGTTACCAAATACACAACTTGCCATAGCAGAGCGTAGTAATTCTGAGTCACCAAAATGAAACGTCTTTGAAAACTAACAAAACCAGCCTCAAGCATGCTCACATGAACTTGGTTTTACTTGTATCATCAATGTTAGTTTGGGTTTATTACTATTGTTATTATTATTACTGTTATCATTATTGTTATTATCATCATCATCATCTTCATCGTTATCATTACAGTTATTGTTAGGGCATGCTGACAATGATGAGAGATGATTTTTGTGCGTGCCATCTAGGGCATTGTTGCAAGCATATCCCACTGGGCTGTAATTTTCTGAGACTTGAAAAATAAAACAGCCCAAGACTGCTCAGTACTTAGTCCTTCATGAAATAATACTACACAGTTGTGCTTGGGAGCTGATTATCCACTTTGTTCTTTTCTTTCTTTCTACATAACTTTAGGATAATTTCCTGCCAAAGGTCCTGTTTTTCTTTATGATAGGTCATAAGCTGCTAGTTTGACTGCATGCTAAAATTAAATGCCTCTTTGCACTTGGGGCAAGAGCTGGGTATGTTCTCTAGGTCAAATTACAGTTTGAAAAATTACATCCTACCTTCTGAAATGCCAGCCATACATTCAGCTGGACACAGTACTTATCACTTTCCAGCTTAAAATGTAATAGTGTCGGGTGTTTTCAAGCAGCTGCTGCTCTCCACTCTCCCTCCCCTCCAGGTGGCTGCACTTCACTGATGGGTAAAGTGATTTCTGTTT
>JAWWEW010000088.1:33568560-33596069 GCA_035583185.1 Anabacerthia variegaticeps
ATCTAAGCCTGTGATCTTTCCTCTCACTTAAGAGGCCTAATTTTTTATGGTGGCTGTTACACTTGGAAGGTCTGTAAGGAATCATGGAGAGGGACAGAAGAAATCCCTGATGACTATGTCTTTGTTTCTTTGTTCTGTCAGTGTTCTGTGTAAAAGCTTTGTGGACAGCACTCAGTGTCTACGGTCACCCAACTCTGGTGTCACTGTACTGGCTCTTACTGAGAGCAAAGTGATGGCAACAAAAGGCAGCCCTTTACTCACATACCTTTCTATGCTCAACATCAAGACACCGTGAATACCTTTTACTTCTGTTGACTTTGAAGCAAGCTCAGATGCTCTCTGCACTGAAGCAGCAGGTTTCTCCTTGCACTGTCTGAGGTGATATACACTATCCTTATTAATATTTCTGCAGCTTGGAATGATAATTCCTGAGTCCACGAGTACTCTGTTGGCTGGCATTGCAACTGTTCTGTATAGCACTTTCACACAAGGGCTTACCATAGTTAAAACCAAGTACTCGTGGGAAGGACTCTTGAGCTGCACACATCACAGCCAAGGTCATAGAAGACTTTTTAATCATTCAAGTGCTCATTTAAAATTCCTTCCCTCCTTCTCACAAGTGGTAACACTTGTTCTTCTCAAGTTTGAACATTCAATATTTGCAGTCTGCAAACATCAAAGATTTGCAGACATCCAGAATTAAATTCAGTTGGAAACTGACCATACAGCAACAGAGAAAAATACCTAGTTGGTTTCATAGATCTAATTCTTACAGAGATTTTAAAGGCCCAGATATATAAATTCAGAATTTAGTGAAGTATTTACATCAATACGTATGAGAAGATGAAATGAAGTTTCTTCAGAAACACATTCATGATTCCTGAGGGTACAAATTGCTCTTTTCCTGGGCATTTAAACATACATTGCATACAGCTATTGTAGCTGAATAATCAGGGACCAGAGAAGAAAACAGACAAAAAGAGAAGAGAGAGGAACAATGATAGGCAGGAGTTTTAAAAACAACGTAATTGCTACTACTTTTACAGAGATTTGAAAGCATATGTAATCACTGTTCCAATACTGATCAAAATTAGGATTACCAGGAAGCTATACTGAAAACTATTGGACTGTGGTATCTGGAAAGCTAAAGAATATTTTGGTGCTCCACAGACCATGATTAAGTAGTCTTAGTTCTTAAGGAAATATTGATAATACCCATAAAATTTTATCAGATTTTCTGTGATTTAGATTTCAGAAATTTATAATTCTCAATTATCACAGGATATGAATGTATCCACACCTGTGAGAGACTGAAATGTTGATGGCTCATACAATCAAGGTGCAAGCTGATCATAAGCACAATAACCACCCACAGGTCAAGGGCATGCACACCTGACACCTCAGGCTACAAGCTGGGTGTTGAATGAGACAAGGAGAGGTTCTTTATCCTTACATAAATGACTCAGCAGTAATAACTTCCTCTGGGGAAGGACTGAATATTCATGAGGGCTCAAGTTGATGGGCCACAATGGGTCATAATGGACTCAATTGCACTGATATACCAGGCAGCTGTAATGTCTTAGAAGGTGTCAAATTAAATGTCCCATGATCCAGTATTACATCATCCACTGTAAAACTCCCCACTGGAGAGGAGATAGACAGGGAAGCCCCTGGGACTTCCTGTCCCCTCACCACCCTGGGCTCTCACCACCCTGGGCTTCCCTTCAAGGGACCCAGACCGCAACCATCACTTTGACAAGACTGGGACTCTCATCACTGAGAAGAGCACAAGTAGAGGATCCACTGGGCACCATTGGAATCCATGGAGTAATGACATTTCTTCCACTTAATCTTGCTCTCTGTCACACTTTATCTCTCCCCCGCTCCTCTTTTCCCTATTTCTTTCTCTCTCTCTACCTCACATTTATTGTTAAGTAAAATCTGTACTATCGGCTTTGGCATGTGGTGTCATTTGCACCTTAATTCGGGCAAAGGCATCTCTCTAATAACAGGGATCATAACAGAGGTGAGATGCAGGAATTGTTTATCTGCACTCTGAACAGTGTTCAGACATGTCACTAGGGTCCTAGACCATCTATCAGTGGCAGGGAGCAGCACGGCTAGGTTGTAAACTCAGGAAAGTCCTCATGCTATATGAAGAAAGTTTAACACCTGCTTAGTCCCTAGGAAGCTGAAAGAACCACTTGGGAGCTTAAAATATGCATGCAAGTCCACTGTTAACCAGTGAGAGCAGAATTTCTAGGACAAAACGCTGTCACTGGACTTTCCTCATATAGAATTGAATACTGAAGGTTCCCATTCATGTTGATTTTATAATGTTTTACTTTTCCGTCATATACTGTTTCTGAATCTTCAGTATCATATTTAAAATCACGGTTGTACTCATTTTCAGCTTTAAATTATGTAGTTTTCCAGCTCAAGATGTATTTTACATGCTTTTATTTTGTACTTGGTGTTTGAAGGCAAGCTATTACTAAATCATTTGAACATTTACTCTCCCTCTGGATAAAACATGGTGAAAGTGCAAGTTCTAAATGGTCCCAGATTTGAAACAAGACCTCACTTCTCTAGCTGAACACCACCTGTGAATCAGTTGCAGGGTGAATAGGAATAGGAAAAAAACACACAAAATTTACCCTAAATGCCCTGTATTTCCTCATGTTCTGTTTCTTAGAGCCTTGAACAGCTAAACTGCTGAATCAAGTTTTCATGTGACTAGTATCTGGATTCCCTAACTAAAACTTTGAAAACTGAGGTGCAGCCATAAGCCTTAAAGACAGAAAGAAACAAACAGGAAAAGAATATGACTTTCATTATCATATGTTTTAAAACTGCTGATTTAAAGCAGTTTCATACATTTTCAAGACTTATCTATTATCACTTAATTTTTGGAACTGGTAAACCCCATAATTTATTTTCTACACTACTATTGTCTAGTCTTCAGCAATGCTAGTAGTCAGTGTTCTCTAACTACTCATTCTAAATAACATCATGCTTAGTGTCTCTTTTGGCTAATATTAAGCATTTGTTTCTCTTCACATCTTCTCAAGGTGGCTTTCAAACTGGGTCCTGAATGCTAAATCCTAGCTCTGTCATGCCAGCAATAGAATCTATAGGCCTTAAGCTTTTGCAAAAAGGTGCAGAATTAACCAGTGTTAACCAATGCAGGGAACATTTGCAAAAGCGGGGGTGGGGAGGGGAAGGAAATAGAATAATTTGCAGTAACTGACTGACCACAAGCCATTTTATATTAAATTCTGTAAAGGACAAATGTTATGAGACTTGATGAGCCAACATCTCCCGAGATCATGTATGGAATGCAAAGGTTAGAAGCAGTGGATAGTGCAGGGTTACAGATGTATTAATTTGGGTTTATTAAACTGCCACGGACAATCCATACAGGATATTCAGGGGACAACAAAATCCACTGTCTAATTTCAGAATGTATGCATTGCTTGCACAGCAGAAATTGACCGGTTCAGATTATATTCTAATTTATCCATCATGTATCATAGTCATTTCAGCAATTCTCAGTAACATAAGGGGCTCTTTTATTATCTCCCTTATACAAATTCAACACAGAAGTAGATGTGGAAAGACAATGTGTCTTAATGGCTCAGCCAGTAATAGATTATATATGGGAAAACAAACTGCTTTTATTTTCAAGACTTTCATTAAAATAGTGTGATGTTCAAAAGGGGTATTCCTGAAAGACATTTAATAAACAACAAGCATTATAATCTATTGCCTTGATTGTGAGTTTTAGAGTCTATCAGTCCTTCTTAGGAGACTCAGCACAATTTTTGCTTTCATCTGCATGGCTACTGGAAAGAGTGTTGGTTTAACACCCCCTGCAGAACATTATCTTTAGAAAAAAATGACTTGCCTACAGCTACACTTCCAGCATCAGTACAGACATGAGCCTACTTCCTTATGTACAGTCTCAGCTATATCACCAGGCAGCCCCAAATACCTTGCATGAACATATTCCCATGTTTAAAGGGATCTTTCTTCTTCATAATGATGTAAGCAATACATCACCACAGCATCTACCCATGCTGCAGGCTTAGCTCAGGACAGTCTCACAGCTCCAAGTACAGCAGGAGCAGGAGTCTGTCAGTGAGCACATTAACGTAGGAGGATTGGTGGCAAAGAAGTGGCACACCTGGTCTGTGAGTCTTTACACATTGTCAGAGCAGGTAACTTAAGATCCTCTGGAGCAAAAGCAAGGCAGTCTAACCTTTTCACATTCTCAAACCAGTTAGGAAGATTTCAGAGCTGTGGGTATAAAATGCATATAGAACAGAGGAAGGGGGCAAAGAAACAAAGAACAAGAGATTAACTGATTAGAAAAATATCAGAAACAGAGACTCACATGTGAATATTATTGTTTGAAAAAAGATTTTGTTAAAGCTTTTCTTTTTATAAATGAAAAATGTTTCAAGTTCAAGCCATGCTTAAAAGCATAAACATATGAGACCAGAGAGCAACAGCTGCACTCAAATATTTTCTTAAGAGATGAACAATCATACTCACTCTGTGCTATATCAAAATAGCATTTCTGTATATCAGCTTAGGTCATAAGTCCTTTTGAAAGGGGGTCATTGTCCTTTCCAAAGCCATTTCTAGCTAGACCTATCATGGCTCACTCTTCCCTGGTGATGCACAGTACACTGAATCCTCATAAACAGAATAAAATTCCTTTTGTGGTAGTAAAGAGGGCACTGGCCCCTCAATATTGGCTGAAGAAGGAAAAAGTGGGGACTATGTTCTGCCCACATAATTTCAATATTTAGCCATCCTTGAATTAAACATTCAAGTATAACATGTTAAAATGTTCAAGATTGTGCTCATAAATACTTTATTTATGGCCTTGAAAATATAAGTTGGAATGTCAAATTGAAATATGTCCTGCACTTATAAATTATACAGCACCATCAATTTATGGGGCATTTTACAAATACAGATATTTCCCTTGTCCCAAAAAATTTAAATCTAAATCAGGCATCACAAACAGAAGGCATGACAATTCAAGACAGGAATGATGAGAAAAGTGTAAATATTGTCTGAAGTGAAGGGTTTAAAGGAAGTAGAGACTAGAGAGATAAAGGTCTCCTTTCAAGTGTAGGAGAGTTTTAATTCCTAAAGAAGGATAAAATACAACTCTGGAGGTCTTCATTTACGTGCTTACTGATAAATTTACTTGCTGAGTTTTGAAGGTTTGGTTCAAACTCATGTTTTGATTATTAATAGATTATTATTCTAAGTATACTTACAGAAGGACACTGAATTTACAAGTGACAACTTTTGGCTTAGTAACAAAGTTAAAAAGCTCAGTCAGAGGTGGCAGAGGTCTTTGTTTTGCTTTGTGTTCCCAACTGGAGAGCATGTGCCAAGCACAGAGAGGAGCCACGACCATGATGCAGAGCTGACTTCACAGCAAGTCCAGAGAGAGTCGGCAGTACCCGTCCAAATCTGGCTACACGGGAACCTGGCTGGTGGCAGCCCCCTCAGAATCTGACTCATTGCAATTTCTGGCTAGCAGAAGCAGGGTTGATAGCACTGGGCAGTATGGGTGTACTGTGGGCTGGGACCTAGCAAAGAGATGCTGGTAGACCTCAATGGATCTGCAGAGGTCTGCCATTTCCATGGGTCCCTTTTCAACCAATGAGGCAAGAGTGGGGTTTTAGTGAGATGGCAGATGAAGGTTGCAGTGGGATTAAGCATTTTGGACCTTAAAAAGCTGGGCAATAAATCCTTGATGCTCAAGGCTGAACCATCTCCACACGAAGTGCTTCAAAGTCGTTTCTTCCTTAAATATTGGCTAAAAGCACAGGGAACCATCAAAAATGTCTTTGTTGGTCTTTTCATCCCGTGCAATTATACATCAATTTCACCTTCTTAGTAAATGCTTGGGACTGGTCAAAAACTGGAGCTACTACTCCACACCATAGCAGTGATGTTATAACTAACCTCATGGGAGACATTGACCAACTGCAGCATAACTGCAGTTGCGTTGATGCAGGAGGCTACTGTGCTTTGAGACACTCAGACACCTGAAACCCTTGTAAAGGGCTTGTGGGAGCTCTGTAGTCACCTAAGACCACAGGCGGTGGTAAGATGTGATTTGTCATAGCACCTAAAATGAGTATAGACATCCACATTGGAGTAGCTGAATTTCTCAAATGAGGTCAAACAAAAGCAAAAAGAGGGTTAAACCAAAAAATACTGTAACGTGTGGGACTGGAATGATGCATACCTCAGCCATTGTTTACGAACTACAATGACAAATCTAAATGAATTCTCAAGCTACAAAATGCCCTGTTTCAGTACTGGCAGGTAAAGTTGCTGAACCTTTTGACAAGTTCTCTTGTACCACCTCTGCTTTAGCCTCGTTTTGTTGGTCGTTGGCAATAAGCAGAGTAGTTGAGTGAGGAGAGAGATAATAAGGTTGTCAGAAGTATACAGATCAGCCTGAGCCTTGGTGGTCTGCTGTGTCACAGAGAGGTGCTGGACAGCTATGGAGCAGGACACACTGTAAGTCGTTGTGTAAAGAGCTCTGGCAATTGATACATTTTGGCAACAGCTAAATAGTTCACCTCCACTGTTGGACTGCATTTCATATGCTGTCAACAAGGACAAAGCTCCCCAGAGGGCTGCACCAAAATGGCCCTGAACAAACCAAGGAAGAACTATGCTTTACAAGAAACTCTCATCATGAATTGTTCAACAAAATTTAAAAATCTATCAGGGACAACTAAAGTCCTATCCCAGAGAGTTTTCAAAAATTGAAAGTTATGATAGCTTTGTTTTGCCTGTGTCAGGACAGTGTTGGTGGTATCTACATCAAGTCTAATACTGGTTGTACCTAGAAACACACAGATCAGAAAAGGCCACTGCTCCCTGCTGTGATGAAGTGATGAAACAGATGCCTGATCAGGCAGCAGTGCCACGGAACCTGCCTAGAACTCAACACTTTGGTTTTGCAAACTGAAGTGAAGAAGGAAATTCATACAAAACCTGCTGATATATTAAATCCTGATCTATAAACTTGAATACCTGGGCTTAGCACAATAGTGCTGAATGGGGTTATCAGAACAGGTCTTCATCTCCTGCAGATGGTGGTGAAGGAACTGCTTCCATCAGGTCACAGCTGCGACATGATACGTGCTGATGGCCCCACTTAGATGAGTTTAAAATATCCTGTTTGTTGGGATGAGAAAACTTTATGGCAATGGTTGGCTTTCACAAATTCATCAGGAAGCGTTTGGAATATGCGACTTTTATTTCTCCATTTTGGTTAACCTTTAGTTCCTCAAACTGTGACAAATATCAAGTTTATATAACACTGTAATTTATATAAAGACAATGCTAAATACTGACATACTATGGACATTATGTATAGCATAGGCCAATTTAATTTTTCAAAGTTCCATATAACTACAACTCTAATATTGAAACAGTTTTTTGTAATACTACCACAGTAAAAAAACCCTGTCAGACTTTTGTTAAATGCATGTTAGCATTTTGTTCTGTTTTGGAATAAGCTTTGTTTGAAACCATTGGAATTTCCTTTAGAACAGAAATCCCAGTTCTCAACCATTTTTGTTCCCATTGTTCCTGCATCCCAGATCCCAGCACCCAGAGGCTTAACTTCTTTTCCAGTGCATGTCCTCGTTCCACCTCCCCATGCCCACAAGTCTGGCTGTGTAGAAAACACTCTTTTTGAGAAACAGTCTCTGCAGGCAGCACAGGCACACAGCCCACTCTTTGGAGCGCAATTGTATTGTGTTAGGTTCCTGTGCCTAGGGCTCTTTGCAGAATAATCTCACACAGCACAAACATTAACCATCTAGCACTGTGTACCCCAAGGAGAATTCCTTGTAGACTACATTACCCAGAATCCTTGACAGGGGAGTTGATTAGTAGCTAATAAATTGTGCTCAGCCTCTGTGTTCCTAAGAGTCAGGATCTTTTTCTTGTATAACAATTACTGGCCAGATGCACAAAATGGGTGATAGTGGCAATAGATAAAAAAGGAAACCAGAAATAGTTGCACTTACATTCATCTCAAGTGAAAAATTGAGACCCAGTCTTCCTGTTCACATCATGTCCCCAGAAATAATGTGAAAACACTTACTTTTGCCCTGAAAGAAATATCAAAAAAATTGCAATCATTGTAAAATTTGAGTAAAAAGAGAGACAAAGTTATATAAACAAAACACCCAATGAGATTAACCAAAGTTAGTGCCCCTATGATAATGGGAGGCAGTGGTTAACAACGGATGACTCTGCAGATGCTGCAGCAAGACACCCATCTTGATTTCATTACAGGTGCAGTTGGAGAGATGCTAACTTCCTCACTGCAACTGGAGCAGGTGACAGCACACCTCTGGTTCTTCTCCAGGTAGCCACACCACTGATGGACAGCTTAACATTTGCATCCTCTGCTACCCGCTCTTTCAGCTCAGTGTTGCTGCTTTCAATACTGACAATAGGCATCTAGTCTCAGAGATGGATTGCTATATTTTAAAAAAGCTTCCTTAAAGTTTACGATGGTGGAGATGCAACATAACATTTGGCTTTTGATGTGAAGCAGTGTAAATGCTGTAATTGTATTTACAAGACATGATTGATAACATGCTGTGCATGAACTCCTCCCTTTCAACTTTCCCATAAAACACATTCATCTGCCATTTCCTAATCTCAACTACCAAAGGACCAAAGTGAAAAGAGAAAAATGAAATAAGTTCAAGCAGGGCAAACAGGCCATGCATGACTGTTTAGGAGCAGGAGATGAAAGTTCAGCTGCAAATTTGAGTTTGTTGAAGTATTATACTCTTATTTGAAAAGTCTGTGAAAAATTTAGGTTTTGGCTGGGGTTTTTATTTGTTTGTTTGTTTCACTGAACAAACTAGACTCACACCCTGTGTTAAGATTAATGTGAGATCCCAATGACTTCAAAGCCCCAGAGCAAAAGGAGTCATCTGATTACCAGTTCAATTAATCAGTTTTTTTAGCCGTGTGATTGCACTGATACAGAACGCTATTCCTGAAATTCACTCATGTACAGGGACCTACGGGAGATGCTGTGGAGAAGGTTATGGACTTCTTGAGCACCTTTGCTGCCTGATAATATTACGTTATTAGCTACAAACCAGAGAGAATCACCCTAAGTGATTGCTAGGTTGATACAGCCAGCTCTACTGGCAGGGAATCAGGGAGCACTCTGTTATCATTCTGTCTCCAGAGCTGGGAGGTGATAATCACGGGTTAATCACCAACGGTGGCAGGGAGGAACCCTGTTAGATACCAAACATTTCCCCTGCAGCCTTAAGCACCCACCCTTTGTCTGGAAAGGGAACATTTTACAACTAAGTCAATCAGTTGTGCTCACTTATCTTGCTTGAAACTCCCCTTCAACACCCACATAGGCTACGTCTGACTCCTGCAGAAGACAGGAATGTGACCAGCTCACACAAAACGAAAGGCATTAAATTCTTGTAACTGGAATGTGATGGCACAATTAAACGAAGATAATAAAAAAAAATTGTCATAGTGAAGAAAGAACATGGTAAATAAGCCCAGATGGAAAGATATACACAATCGGTTTGCACAAGAGTTTCACAGGATTTTGTGACTAGGACTACCAAGTAGCATATATTAGAAAACTCCATATGCAAAAGAAACTAATTCAGATTTTTGTGTCATAGAGAAATGTATTATTTTGCTATACCATGTTTGAATCTACGTCTAAGACTGTTGAAAATACACTGTAAACCTTTGGGCAAATGGGAGATAAGGTTAAAGCTGAAGCAAAATCAGCCTCCCAAAGTGTGGCACATGGTAAAGTTGTACTGTACCCATTTAAGATTATCTTGTGTAGTAGGGAGAGACATTGAGTAGTAGGACATCCCATCCTGCAGATATTCAGATAACAAATGTTTTCAAGGCACTTTGAAGATGAAACACATAAATACAAGGTTTCATTATTAGATATTAGGAAGTGTAATAAAAATAAATACAGTTCATCCTAGAAAACATCTGAAGGCTCTTTTATGAGACACAACATAGGGGTCTTTCCAAAGCAGTGATATATTTTTTCCCCATTACTTCTTTTCACTAGCAGAGTTCAGAAATTTATTTGAAAATTTCTGTTTCATTCAATCTAGCAGCGTCAAACGTTTTCGTCAAAGAAAGACACAGCTACTCAGACAGCATAAAGAAGCTTGTAAAAAGCTAGTAGACAGAGAAGTTCATTGAACGACTAGCAGCACTGATTGGATCCAGAGCCACAATAAAAATGGATAGCCAATATATGCCCTTACTTTAAACCACCTCAAATACCACACAAAGGAAGGGGGACAAGGGAGCAAAAGAGCATACTGTAGAAAAACAAAATGAAAGCCATACATTCAACATCTCAATTTCGAACAGTTGTGTAAAAACATCTGGAAGCTGCAAATCCTGAAGAACCCAGCAGTCACCTGGTCTAATGTTTCACCTAAGGACACTATATTTGGTTTTTATGAACTAGACAGAGAACAGGTACAAAAGGAAGCATAGAAAGTCAAACAGGGTACATGCATGAACTTGAGATTTGTTGGCTTCAGTACAAATTAATCTATTTTCTATGTGATCAGTGTGAAATGTCCTACTGACCTGGCCTGTAAGAGCAGTATACTGCAAAATTCCTTTGTTATATGGATAGACATTGGAAGGGAATCTTACACCCTGAAGCTTACATCCCTAAGTGTGATCTTTCAGCCATGTCCCTACAGTTACTGTAAATGTATATTGTATTTGGTCAGTCTTTTATTTTTTCTAGTGATGATTATACATAATGACAATTTTGATAGATATATCTTCAAGAAAGGAAATTCCAGTAAGGTCATAGTGGTCCCTTTGAAGTAAGGAATATACTGCATGATATCCATTAAAAATTTATGGGGTTTCCTTTACTGGTAGAAGACAAAGCCCTGCGGTATTTGATAGACCTAAAGTGAGACACACTGCAAATTTAAGTACCACTTACAAGAAAAGATGAGAATGCAACTCATACTGTGTTGAGAAAAGAATGTATTGCCACTGCCTTGTGCATAGTAAAAGGCAACTTTTGTGAAAGCTAATATTATCAGAGACATCCTTTCATTGAAATACCAGACAGAACATCTTCAGAAAGAAGGACAGGACAGGAAGTAAGGAGGTAGTAACAAAGCAGATGCCAAATAATTGTCAACTGGATCACAGAATCATAGAATATGCTGTGTTGGAAGGGATCCACAAAGATCATGGAGCGCAACTCTTGGTCCAGCACAGGACACCCCAAGAATCACACCATAGGCCTGAGAGCATTGTCCAAATGCTTCTTGAATTCAGTTGGTTTTGGTGCTGTGACCACTTCCCTGGGGAGTCTATTCCAGTGCTCAACCATCCTTTGGGTGAAGAACATTTTACCGTAAATGACCATTTACAGAACTGAGAACTAAAGCTGGTAAGGAGACGACACTCCTATGGAACACAAAGATCTAGATTTTCTTTGATTCTGGAGAGTGGCAGGTTAAGTTTAAGGACAAATAAATACTTATTTCTCTGGTCTGGACATAAAAGATGAAATTATGTAGAAAACTCACAAACAGTTTTCTAGTGATAGACAAGCCTAGAAATATAAGGAATATTTTAGGAAACTCCGGCTGGGGTTAGGACTATAAGGATCATGAAAAGAAAAGCTATTAAGGATCCAGTATTTTGCATGTGTGGTGCACACACGTAGAACTAAAAATACACAATGAAGTTGCAGATTCAATTCTTTAAAATCAAGAATACCAGAACTTCCTTTGTCCATAAAGTCTTTCTTGGACTCACTGGTGAATGTGCCTCAGGATATGGTGAGTTCTTACAGACTGGGCTGCTAGTCATCATTGTGTCTCATCCCCAATGTTCAGCATGTGTCTTCTGCATAATTCAGAGACAATTTTGAAGACAGAAGTGCTGAGTTTCTTGCATGTCTCTCTGTTTTCCTTCTCATTATAATACTTGAGTGCTTCATAGACTGCATTTAAAACAAGCCTATAAAATGAGGGACTACTATATAAGATGGAAATTGAAGCACAGCCAATTAACATCCATGAAGCCCACCTCTTCAGAGTGTCTAACCTGAGTTTCCTAGAATTATTTTCTTTTTTTTTTCCCCCCCGCAAAGTTTTTGGCAAAAGAAGGCACTTTACATTTTTCAGATGACACTTCTATTGACTTTCATGGTTCTTGTGAGTGCTCTGTAGTTCTGTAAATGAGATCCCTTCAAATAGGGAGCAATTACTTGCTAAATTCTTGATGATATGATGCACATAAAGATATTGAGAGAATTCAGTTGTCAGTGACAGGATTTGACCACCTGAGCTCACCTTGATTCAGTAAACACCTTTGTTTTCTCAACAACAGAGACTGAAAAGAATCCCCAGATAACAAAGCTTTTCATTAATGACTCCCGTTCCTTCTGCTACTGCAGTTCAATGTGCTGAACTGGCCCACTCAGTTTCCAGAGTCTCCCATGCAAACTGAGAGTAGAAGTTTTCTCCTAGTATTCCAATGAGTTCCTTCCCTTTCTTGGAAAATTTCTAAAATTTCACTGAAGGGAAAGAAGTGTTCAGTAATGAAAGGCTAGCTCCATGTTAGAGTTTCCACTGAAAATGCAATTTCAAAGCAAGCAAGGCCGTGGGATGAAGTCTGGGAATAACAAAGCCATCATGGATCTCTGTATTCCTGTTCTCAGGGAAAAAAAATTAAAAATAACTGTTTTACTGGAAAGCAGTTTTTTTGGTTTTGACACTGTAGGCCAGTGAATAAGAATGGATGACAGGATGGCTCTACACATAATCTTGTGTTCTTGATACAGCATAATAATGTAGAAAAATTGATTCATTTTCAAATTCTCGGATTTGCTAATTACAATGAAGATCTGAAAGCTATCTATGTTTAATATTACTGCAGTGTAAGTATGCTTAATGACATAATACAGAGCAAATGAAATTCAATAGTTGTGAAAGAATCTAATGGTCCCTTCTGGTTTTAAACTCTGGTGAATCTATAAAAAGATAATAAAAAGTTACAGGGGCATTGTCCCTCTTAGTTGTATATGAATACCTGGTTACTTCTTTCAAAGACTTCTGATCAAACATCTTCCCAAGAACCTGATGTTACTTGAAGCATAGAAGACCCACAACTCATGGGAGCAATCACCTGAAAAAACAAATTAGCTACTCTAACTTGTTTCCAACTAAATAAGGCTACAAACAGTTTTTTTCTGTACACAAGTCAATCTTTTTGCCATAATACACCACTGTGTAGTCAATGTGGGATCGTATTAGATCTCAACCCGTCATATCAGATTCTGCCACAAAATGACTGTGTTCAGGTCCTTGCCACTATTGCTACTTCCTTCTGTCACTGGCAAGCAACTAACACTTGCAACTTGACTGATAGCTTGAAATGACTACTGTAAGAGCTGGTGCCATACGTGACTGCATTTCTCTGTCACTCTCATATGACCTTCACATATACTCATATGTACTCCTAGACGAAGATTTAGAAATTGGTCATTTGCAATATGAGAAAATAATTTCCTACCCAGCAGTCCTTAGTAGGTACCAAGTTCCTCTGTAAAGCACAGTGACATTCTGTTGATGTGGAAGACTGAAACGCAAGGAGAGGAAAGACCCTCCTGCACACCGTGTGAATTTACACCATGTGGCAGGACCTCCTTGGACTTCGCAGAAGTTTTGATCCAACACTGACATACCTGAAACTGAAGCTCCATTTTTATTTAGGCAGGAATTTTTTTTCATCTCTTTATTTCTAAGTCCTCAGGCTCTTTGGTCATATTCACTGACACTGTTACTGTCTCCAAATTCAAGAGCATAATGAATGATTCAGACCAAAGCTTAAGTGAGAGAAGGCAGTGAGATTCAGCACATAATATAGGTTCTGTACTAAGCCACCTAGATATTCTGTACTTCCACAGATCAGATGAATACCCCTTTCCACTCTCTGCCAAAGAACACAGCACTGCTGTACTTCACAACACAGAGTTTTAGTGTCAGTTTTTTACAACTACATGAAAACTTTACTGTTATAACACCCAAGAGAAAGAGATGGATTTCCTCTGTTGAAGTTGCTCATAACATCTAGATTTTTTGCACATTCATCCCTCTATGTCATCTGTGGCAGTCTAGCTGTGAGGCTAGAGGAAGCATGAAGTTACATCAAGTTCTGTTTTAACTCTCATTTAACATCTTGATTATTGTTGTGTCACATGGCAGCTGCAGAATTGCAACATTTTCAGCCAGTTCTGTGCTGTCACCTGCAACCAGATGAATGAAAAACATCCTGGCATTCTCTTCCTGAAAGGCTCACACTGCATAGTTTCTTAATATGTTTCAATTTCCAGCAGTTGATGTCCAAGGTTTGTCCATATGAATAAGCTTTTGCATTTGTGGCTGTTTCCCACAACAAAAGGACACAGTTTCTGAATGTGGTCTTTGTGTTTTCTCTTTGACCTCCATTATTTGCTGTGCAGATGAAATGTTGCTGTTGCAGTTCCCTGCCATTTGTAGTTACCATTGCCACTAATTCAGTAATTTCAAGCATACAATTTAGGGCCACATCAGCCAGTCATGCTTTCTGATTGCGTTGTTTCACATACCACACACTAACCAAGGCTGCAAAACAACATTGGAACTCTGCAGTTCTACACAGATCCATTAATGTTCTTAATCGGATCAAAGAGTGAGAATTTCCTGCGTTTCCTTTTTAACTAATAGTACATACAAACTACATAGATTCGTCATGGTCTGTGAGAATTGTACTTAGTAAACACATAGCCTCATGAGGATTAGTTTTATATGGGCTAGCCTGTCTGGCTTCTTAAGCGATACAGAGCAAGCATCAGTATACATTCAGATAATTTAAAACATTCTCACCAAATGTTTATGTGTCACTCCAGTACACCACACTCTTTTGACCTGGTAGTTTCCTGTATGTGCTGAAGAGTACATGCAGATTTTGATACATAACTCAGTTGTTTTCACTTTGATGACATAACTGCACAACAACAGCACAGAAAAGGAATGAGAGGAAATCTTCCACAGAAGACAGGTACACTGGTGTGGAGTATTGGTTTTTTCTACACAAGACTGGAATCCTAGCCCTCCTGAAGTAAAAATTAGTTCTGTTGTAGATTACAGCTATAGATCTTGATTATTACAACATTTTGCTTCCTTCAGTGCTTTCATTTTGCTTCCTTCAGTGCGTTACTAGAATAGGGCTCAACAGAAGCAAATTCCATGACAGCCGTATATCCTACTACAAAGGCCTTACTTGACATTTTGCTGTACAAAATAATATTTGTCACACATGCTTAAATGGTGCAAAGGACTTTGGGGGAGAAACTGGTCAACACGTATGTCAACCTAAACACTAAAATAGCATTTGACATCAGGATGATCTCTAGACAAGGTTCCTCTCTACACTGAAACTTCCTGATAGTCACCTCAAAGAGAAAAGAAGTTAATATAAATATGTTCTACAATTATGGTACCATTAGGCACATAGGAATTAAAAATTACGTTGCATTGGGGTCCATCAAGCTGACCTCACTCCAAGAGGACAACTATCAAGAAGCTGGAAATGGGAATATCCTGAGGAGACAAGACATTCCAGTTGTGAGAGACTGGCCATAGTGAATGGAGGAAAAGGGTCAGGACAGAGCTGAGGACCAGAAGGATGTATGCTGCTGGATAAAGGGTATAGATGACTTTGGAACAATAACTCAAGTCTTCACACAGATGTACCAGTATGCCTGCTATCCTCTGAAGTTAGAGAGAGGAACACTTTAAGCCTTACAAATATATATACTAAATGTTAACAAAGTCACATTTCCTGAAAGCAGTTACTGCTTACAGACCATAATCTGCTCTCTTCAGAAAATTTTTACCCTTCCTGTTCAGTGTTTTTCTCAGATTTAACACATGCATTCTGAAAAAGTAAAGATGGAGTCTGGGAATAAAGTAGAGAATACAGCAAATCCTTGCAATGAGTAGAGAAGAAAGCAGAAAAACTCAAGGAAGATGTGCTGTCTATTGTGAATTTCAAAGCCATGATTTTACTTTTCTTTTCATGATGCAGTTATTATTTTGAATGAGCATGACAGGATTCATAAGAAGAATTCTCAGTGTTTAAGAGCTTTTAAATTATGGATAAATGTTATATATAAAATGCTGGTTTTTCTGCATTTCTGTCTTTCACTCACCCCTTTGGCATATTTTTCTGAGTTTCTAACTTCAGCAGTTGAGAGGCATTTAATGTCAGGATCTTCTACCCTTATTTATTCTAACAGAAGAAATATATTCAAGCAGAAGAATCATACCTTACATCTCTTGCCCAGAGAAAAGGAAAATCATGGAAGTGAAAAAAACCAAGTGTTTCCAAGGAACTACAAAGCTTCATTACATAAAGGGCTTGCAAAAGAGAAAAGATCTACCTGGCAAGAAGGTTGAAGAGCAGGCGGTATTGCTTAAAATACCTTGGTTACTGCTTCAGCCTGTGTATAAATCATCCCTCTAGAGGCCAGCAGAGTACCAAAAACAGTTGCCATGACCTAGACCATAATACTACTGTAGAGCAAACTCTTGTCCAAATTATTAACATTTAAAACTTTTTCCAGCTGTTCAAATGCTGCCTTTTGCATTGAGACTGAACTGTCCTGCAGTTACAGTAGGAATGCAAAAAGCATGCCATAGCATTACCTTTACAATGGATTCCTTACATGGCATCAGAGATGTTAGAGGGTGGTCACCAAAACAGATCTATTGCCTTCATTCACATAGGGAAGATCTGCCCATTTAAGCAGTGTGTTTGAGATTACTGCATACTTAGAAGAAGCAGTGTTTATTGTGGTCAGAAACAGGAATGGGACTCCAACATAATTCAGCATTGATTTGCTGTCTCTGAACTTTTTGTCTTGGTTTTACCATCTGTGTAAAACAGATACTGCAATACTTACAATGCACAGTTGACCAGGGAGAAACGCCTTCTGCCTTACAGAAGTAAGCAATGGGAACACTAACTACTGCAACCTGGAGAAGCTTCAATTTAAAGTGCAATGAGAACACAGAGTAGTGAGAGATTTCCCAAATGAAACAGGTATACACATGCCTAAGTATTTTTTTCTAATGATTGCACTGATTTAGTGCTTTCACTTCGAGTGGGTCTTACTCTTAAAGCTTGTTCCTTCAGCCCTCACACAGTCACAATCCCACAGAAGTTTGCTTGAGGAAAGCCTTGAGATTCAATTTTGTGTGTTTTCTCTTGCTGCCAGGAAATACTATCCTTCTAATTAGCAGGTCCATTTCTTTGATAACTGCTAAAGTGGCTTCACTGCAATTTCATCTCTATAGTTGTCATCCAGCACCTGGGAGGTAAGGAAAAAGGAAACAAGCACTGAATTTTTCCATCATTTCTGCAGAGGGATATTTCTGAGACACTGTATTTTTGTGGGTGGGCGGATGGATGAATAGACAGACGGAAAAGGGAGTTTCCTTTATGGGATTCCAATAATTGGTATGTGGTTTACATTCCATTCATCTGAAGGACTCTTATTTTAATCAGAAACAGGCTTGGGCTACTAAACTACCTCTAGCGTTCAAAACACATCCATGCTTTCAGCCAGTGACTTTTCTCACATGCATCTTTTCTTTGACACCCACAGGCCCCAAAGAGTAATGTGGTCATTTACCACCAAGAACTCAGCGTCAAATCCTATAATAAGAATTGGTTCAGAGGCCTCTTACAGGCAGAGGTTTTCTGATTGCTAGCTTATAAGCAGAAGCACTTTAAAGTGTGGTATTTGAAATTGGCATTGATTTCTCTATGCAGGTTTTGGTTTTGGTGATTTATTTTTTTCCTAGGCTAATCCAACTCTAGGAAAGCCTTGTCTGGACAGTGTTGTGGAGGTCTGGCAGCACAACTTGGTCTTAGTAGCCAGACACTAATGCAGACAACTACTGAGAAAAGCTCCATATTCAGCAGCTGGACTCGCTGCTATGCTTTAAGCACAAAGGAATGAGAGGCTAACACCTTGTCCAGAACTAGTCAGACTAAATAAACAACAACACCATAAGAAAAATTTCAGCTTTGGAGCTTGTGAAAATGTGTTCATCAGCTGCTGTCATCCAAGGGCATGGAAAACATATAATGACTTTTAGTGCAATGGTATACTGAACTCTCTGGACCCTTTCTAACAGGTCCCCAGTAAACCCTAAACATTTCTCCAAATCTCACTTTTGCCCATCAGCTAAGTTGTTTCACTGTCTAGATTTGTTTACCCTTAACTTTCAGTTATGGATGCCCCAATAAATTTATCTTTTCTGTATCTATGTTGTCTAACCTGTCCACACAGTAACCGCACATGCTTTAGGGATTTCCAAGCCATTCATCCTTGACCATGCTAAGTGCTCCATGTCACAATTCCCTCCAGTGCAAGTCTGTCAAGCAGCACAGCAGGAGATCTGTCACAGGCATATCACACACTACATAATCTAAGGTAGAACAGTTTCACAGCTCAGCTCTCTGTCAGCCTGGGTCCATCACATATGCATATGCAGTTTACCTGCCTCACTTTTCATGTGGGGAGAGGCTAACTAGGACAGATGCAGATCCTCAGTCAAATGGAAGGCTAAGTCTGCCCCTTCCTTCTCACACAGAAGATATGATGGGGGAGATCTGTGGCACTGGGCTGTGGACACAAGAACTGCACAAAGTCACTGGTTCTTTCCAGCTCCAAACCCTGAAAAGAAACACACAACATGGCTTGGCAATTCATCAGTCTTTGGTCTGTGCTAGGCAAGTAAGAATTGGTAATGTCATGAAGGAAACAAAACAACCAAATGACTCTTCCTTCTCCCTTTTGATACAACAGCCTCTTGGCAGCTTTCATTTCCCCACTGTTTATTCAAAATGTGAGACCCTTGGAACTTAATTTAACATTGGCACTGGGAGGTGAGAAGTATTTGAAGTTGCATTCTGGTTTGCGGAGGTCTCAGTAAAACCCCCTATCTACAACCAGATGATTTCCTCTCTCACGCCACAATGAAGCAGGAACCTCACTCCTTGGGCAGAGAAGTCTGCTAGATGTCTGAGAGGTGTGGGCCCACTCTGTGTTAAACAGGGCAAGGAGATCATTGTTCATACCTTTCACAGAATGCCTTCACCAGATTATGTTACCACACCTTTCCCTGTCTGGACTTTCACAGATCTTGACTCTCAGAATCCAATATCTCTGTCTGAGATTCATTTTGAAAGAGATTCTTTTATCTTTATTTAGTTCAGAACTGTAACAAAGTTGATCTGGTAAATACACGGGTCATGCACAGCATCACAGAATATGCTGGGTTGGAAGGGACCCACAAGGATCATCAAGTCAAACTCCTGGCCCAGCACAGAACCATCCCCAAGAGTGACATCATGTGCCTGAGAGCATCATCCAAACACCTCCTGAACTCTCTCAGGCTTGGTGCTGTGACCACTTCCGTGGGGAGCCTCTTCAGTGCCCAGCCACTCTCTGGGTGAAGAACCTTTTCCTAATATCCAAACTAAATTTCCCCTGACCAACTTCAGGCCATTCCTTCAGGTCCTGTCCCTGGTCACCACAGAGCAGAGATCAGTGCCTGCCCCTCCTCTTCCCCTCACCAGGAAGTTGTATCTGCAGTGAGGTCTCCCCTCAGTCCCCTCTTCTCCAGGGTGAACAGACCAAGTGCCCTCAGCCGCTCCTCATGCAGCTTCCCCTCAAGGCCCTTCACCATGTTCATTGCCCTCTCTAAGAGGTTAATATCTTTCCTATACTACAATGCCCAAAACTGCACACAATATTCAAGGTGAGGATGAACTAGTGCAGGGCAGTCGTGGAGTTGGCTGCACTTCTAATTTGAAGCAAATCTATCAAGATCAGAAATATTCTGATCACACAATGCTGGATTGAAAACAGGATTTGGAGAACTCAATCCTATTCTGGCCAAATAATTTCCAATTAAATGAATAGCAACATTTTGTTTGTTTTGTTTTCTTTATGCCATGAAATAAACAATTATTTATTTTGAATGCTGAGCTTTATCAGAGCTAGAATTTGCTACAATAATGCTTTGCTACTTTCATGCTGTTCTAGTGTAGAGCCATTTACTTATTTTGGACACCAAAAGGTGATAAAAGCTTGATAAAAGGTGTCTTTGGACTCATCTTTTTTGGGGTTTCCTATAATAAGTTTGCCCCACTTTTGATTAAAGGAAGGTGAAATGCTGAATAAACAGTGACTAGCACACCACAGGGGACTCCTAGAAGCACAATCAGTTCATTTAATCATTCCCCAGAGTTCTCCCTGGGCTGATCAGACAGCACCATGACACATCAAGAGCTATAACACAGCCTTTAATGTTAATTAAGGTATGACTGCTTAAACTTCCGCTTTTTTTCACCCCTCTTCTCTCCCCTTGGCTGGCCACAACTGTTCAAGTGTTGCTGAAGGTTATTCTGCTGAAGTATTAAAAAATGCTTAGCTAAATAGGTTAGCTTATTTGCTTTTGCTGATAGTAGCAGTCCACCCACGGAGCCCTTTCAAATCACTTTGGTGTTTTGGAAACTGGATAAGGGATTTATTCAGTGACGTGCAAGTTTGTCTGAGCCAGGAATGAAGCGTGCATTTCATGAAATGAGAAATAACCTCAGACCACACACAGTGTAATTTCTGAACTCCAGCTTGGGTGCTCTCTTTCCCTCATCCCTGCACACACATACACACACCCCTGCTAAAAAACCAGATGATGACTGACATCCCTAAAGCCTTTAAGCATTCTTTTACTGCTAAGAGCAGAGGGAGGTTTTCAGAGCTTAGGTGGCTCATTATTAGAAACAAGCTGACGAAAAAATGGATTAGTACAGTATGTGCATACCATGCCAAAGAGACATAGCAAAAAGCCTATGCCATCTAAACACAGCTTTCAAAAGGAGAAACTGCTGATGCAAACATATTAAAGCTATTTTTACTGCACAGGGAGATGAGGAAAAGTCTTCCCCACAATTTTCCTAAAGACTAATGTTGGTTCTGTCACTCTTTGTTTAGTTAAGCTAAAATCACCAAGTGTTTCAAATGTTATTTTCCATTATAATCCAGAGAAGTAAAACAGGCAGATAACTTTATTGTGTATTAAAAAAATCACACCCTTTCCTCTCCTACACACAGAAACTCTACTGCAAGGCTGGTGAGAACAAACTACACACAGAAGGGGCAAAGGGCAAACTTTTCCACAGCTGTTACTCCATTGCTTCAATACACCCTCTTAAGCTTAAATCTCCACAGCCTTAGACCAAGTGAGTGCACTTAAACAATGAGACAGTGACCAAACCCCTGCTCAGCTCTCCTTAAATATTTCCTTTCTGCTGGACTAAAAAAAGTAGCTCTACTGCATTCAACAGGTAAGGAGTTCTCCTGCATTACAATTGTAGCACCACTGCTGAACTGCCCCTGCAGAACTTAAACAAGCAAAGGTGCTTACAGGCTGACTCCTGTACTGCCTTCGTTGCTTTGTACCTGGTCAGTAATACCATCATAACTGTGTCATGGATACTATCTGCTTATGCATACAAATGTACATCTATACTCATAATATATGCATTGCTGGTACTTCCACCAACAGTTAAGTTGCTTAACACTTTCTGTTATAGGACCCTGCATTCAGTTATTTATAACTTTGCCAAAGGCTAAGTGCTTAAGCTGAAATTGTCCATGCTGAGTGTCTGTGTCAGGCTGAATTCTTCTGGTAAGTTTCAACTGAAAAAGTACAGCTGTTCTGAAAAGGGGGCTAAAAGGGAGCACTCTCCCTTTCCCCCATCTTTTTTGTTCTACAGTCTTTTCAGAGAGAATCTGTTTTGTCTGGATGTTTTGGGAGAGATACTGTGGGTGGGAAAAGGGCTTACGTTACTGTAAGGAATCAGACTTTCAGAGTCATGCCCAGTACTAGGCTTCTGAAAACCTGCCAGATTTTGGCCAAGTTAAGTTCTAAACACTGTGGTTTATCCATGTTCCATATAAATCTCCTAGAGAGAAGCACCGTTATTTTCTGAACACTACAAAAAAACAGAAGACTACCCTGACCTCACATACCTCCTACACCACCACACTATGTGCACATCCTTCCCACAGATAAACTGAGTGTCCTCCCAGTTACAAAAGGATTTATTGAGCAGTTTGGGTCTTTTAATGCAATTTATAATCCTGGCCCCCAAAAGCTGCTGTGGCACCAGAACTGAGAGCAGAGAACTTCTGCCCTTTATTCCATCAATACTCATTGATGGTGCCCATGCGGTACACTTGAGGAACCTCCTTAGCTTGGAAACAAGCCCAAGAGTTTGGGCTAACAAGAAAGAAATACAAAAGCAGAGCAGACTCTAAGAGACAGATGCCACATAGCCAGAGCATAATGATCCATTGTGTTAAATACACGAACAGTGTCTCCAGACTGCAGAATAGAACCAAGATTTCACAAATGCCTGCACTCTTTTGTTTTCAACCAGTTTCTGTGGCATCTACTAACAACTACATCCTTTCTTTCCCTAACTGGATGATTCACAAAAGAGACTGCAACCTACTGCTATTAGCCACTCCAACTGGTCAAGTAACTGAAATTCTGATTCTAAATGCTCATAATGATCCATGTGGAAATCAATGACTTCTGAGTAAAAGAATTCCTTTTTCTTTACAGTTTATCTGAAAGTTTTCAAAAAGCACATTGTCAAAACTGTGCTAGAAAGAGTAAAGTTAAAAAAAACACTCAGAAGTTAGAAAACTGCAGTATTACAAATGCTCATGCATTCTGGCAGTCTTCCACTATATGCTTACTGATATTAATTTTCCCAGGGACGTCACCCTTTTTTGCTTTAGAAACGTGGTGTTCTATGCAAATGCCCCTTTATTTCTTTCCCTTTCAGATTTGCAGTTTTTTCCTGAAACTCTCAGCACAAAGCCAAGAATTAAGAAACCCAGCCTGCACCACAGATCAGCTGCAGCTGCGAAGCACAACTGCACAGTGGGCTCCCATCTCAAACTAATGCATCCAAACCAAGCTACTGGATTGTGATAATCTTTTCTAGTTAATTTGCAGTTACCTGCCATAACAAAATCAAACGGTAAAGCCAGACACATATCACAGACTTCCTGTTTTGCTGCTGTTGTCTGTTATCCAGCAAGCCCAAGAATGAAAGTTGTCTGCTACCAGAAAGAACAGACTCACTGCAGCTTCCCAAAGATCCTGGACACACACTTCTCATCTCTGAAGGAAGGAAACAGCAAAAGATATACCGGCAACATGCTTAAAGTATAATAACTCAATTACAGAGAGCTTTATCCCTTGCTCCGAGTCTTAAACACAAAGGCTTCTAAGATAACTCTTTGGATTTCCATGGTGAGGAAATAAAAGTATCTTGTTATAATTTTTAAACTTCCTTAAAATTTCTAAAATTATTTTCTTACCATGATTCTTTATTTTCAGACACATCACCATCAAGACTACCTAGACACAGCTGTCTCTTCTTGTGGTAGAAGACTTTACACATGAGATGAAAAACTATAACCATGCTGAACTTACCACCACAGCCTAAAGACCTAACCATGCACAGTTAACACTGCAGCATTGCAAAAAGGCCTAAACCATTACCTTTCTTGGGATAAGGGTGGCAGAACAGTGTGACATTCCGGACATTAGAGTCTCCAGGTGCAAAGAGGTTCCATGTTTTTGTTTCTTTCAGTCACTAGCTATGTTATTCTTCCTTTTACTGGAATTCACGAGTATTAGTGTGTAGAGTGCATGAAACAAGGGGTAAATGAAAATATCATTTTAAGCAGTTTTCCTCATTATTAAAGGGAATTATTTAATAAATATTAAATTACTATTATTTTATCTTTTCCACTACATAAGCAATAGCAAGTCCAACTTTCACCTTTGAGTGCCTTCCTACTGCTTCTATTTCTTTCAGTGAAGTGGAATTTACGATGAGAACCCCTTAATATATATCCAGAAATGTTTCAAGACAAAAACCACAGTTTAGTTAAGCATACTTTACTATTTAGTTTCTTCTCAACCTAAACAGAAGACTGCAGAGTTTAAGAACAAAATAAGAGACTGCATAGTGTCCTCCGTGCAGTTTACAAAGAATCAGAGAGATGAATGCCACTGAATTTAGATATTTGTGATGGATGGAAGTTAAAATTTTGTAGTGGTTTCTCAGAGATCTAAGGCTTCTGAGTTTGAAACAATGGCCCATGAGAATGCAAATTACCCCAATACAACAACTGGATAAAACCACAAAATTCTAAACCAGAAAATTATTCTGCATTCCCAAGGTTCAAACAACATTATGTCAAATATGAAGGTAAAATACCTATTATTTCTTTTGCCACAGGCCTAAAATACATATTTCATACAATCATAATTTCCCTTACTGATAATATATTATTCTGATTTATGCATACATATATACATAGTACATAATACATTGCATGTAAGTATATATATATTTTTTATACATATATATATAAAAGTAAAAATATGTATGATACATATTATCTACCTCTAATGATTAGGGCACGTAGTAATGTAAAGTAATATTGTCCATTACAAGGAACTTAGATTCTGTTTTTCCTAAATACAGCAGAGTGACACAGCAGAATCAGAACAGAACCTCAACATTTGACTAATAAGATATTCCTTGATACTTCCTCCAAGTAAAAGACTCTTAAATTAGAATTAGCTTATTGTAATTACAGCAATATATACAACCACAACTCCAAAACAGTGGGGGGCAGAGAGGTGCAAGAGTAGCACAAATTTTTCTAGCTATGCTGTTACAGTATCTGTCTATAGAAGGACCAAGACAAGTTAATCTCTGAGTCTATTGTGGAGGTCATGAGACCAAAGCAAAAAGGTTTTAATAAAACAGCTTTCCTACGGGTATTTAAATTACATTCCAAATTAGACCGCAGTATGTATTTGTTTGCTTTGGCATAGAATTATAAAACAGAACAACCAGAAATTGTGACAGAACTTCCATCATAGCCTGAATCATGGAGAGGTAAGTGCTTGAGACAGTTGTGAGCAGTTACCCCAAATAATATAGACATCTGGTAAATTTTTTTGGAAGTAACTAGCACAGAATGACTTTCAGGGTGACATGGGAGATCATGTTTACATAAACACTCACTTGATGGAAACAACTTAATAATAAACCAACGAGGAATAAACTCCTCCTACTATAAACAGTTCTGTTGAAGCAAAATACAGATTCATACTGAGTTGAGTGGCTACCCATTTAGCACCCCAGGTATCCCCACTGCTTTGCCATTGTCTTTAATGGGTGCAGCATCAGGGACTGAAAATGCTGGTATCAAATATACAACCAATGTTTAGCCATTGTAACATGCTACAACACACCAATGCCAATTGTAATGTAATCACACCACCTGTGTGCACTTTCAGAAAACAATGCTATAGCACAGCAGGCCTGTTTATGCTCCAGTTAGTGTAAGTTATGTGTGCAATCTCAATTCAGTCATATTGAGTGTCAACATAGACAAAAGGTCAGGTTCTGACCACTCAATTCCACCCTCTCAGCTCAAGCAACTCAGAGAACTGAGAAATCTGTCCTCAAGTATCATGCATATCCATCACGTTTACATTCAATTATGTCTTTTATTTTACAGCACAATCTTCACTTGGTCTTTGAAAAAGGAAATTCAGCTTTTCAGATGCCAAGAAAGCAAAAAAAAAAACCTGTGAAGCCCTTCAATCATTTCATTTGGGTGTACTTTCTTCCTCTTTCAGAACTAGCAGACAGAATCATAGATAGGATACAGACTCATTTAGTCATTTAGGACACTACTACGATCCACACACGAGCTACAGGAGGGGTACAAGCATAACTCTTCAATGCTCTGAATCACTGCCCAGCCCTCTCATCTGCAATCGTTTCAAAAGAAGAAATTGCATTTCCTTAGTTATTGTAAGCCAGTTATCTACTTTTCACATGCCTTTATCATAAAGGTAGGTTCTGATATGAAATCTACTTAGGTGGTTATCACTCTTTTTGTACAGAATGCGAGTCAAGATGTACTGAATGGGGGAACATGCAAAGAATTTTCACAGAGAGGGTTTTCACAATATTACCTCATTTGTTGCATAAACTGGATTGTATGCAGTGAATAAGATATGCAGAGCACAGCACAAACAGAAAATATGTAGCAGCAAAGGCAGTTAAATGCTTCCTTGCAGGAAGAGAATCCCCTCTCCTCCTTCTGCAGTTGAGATTCCTAAGGAATGTTTTTCTTCTGTAGTAACTATAATTATTACCTTCAAAGTACCCTGTGATACTTTGACTATGCTACTACCAATTACCCTTTCCTCCTATTAATGCTGTTTTTATTCTCTGTGTTGAAGCCAGGGCACTGATATCAGTCTGCCTTCCAGTGCCTGAAGTCATGACCTGCAGAAGCTGAGCAAATACATCCTTTCAAACTGCCTTAATGTGTTCACAAAATATTTGCATGCACACCCTGACCTTTTCAAACATATTCATTACTTGAAATTATTCAGTCTCCCTCGCCCAGATCAAATACAAAATCTGTGTACCACACAGATAATCCCAAATGCAGTTCTAAGCATAGCTCCAGTTTGCAAAACACATTTGAGATCCAAATTACACTGCAAATCAGATTCAGAACACACAACACTGGCAGTCAAAGAATTTTCACTGAAGGGAACAGGAACTATTGGTACCACCTGCTATGTCAGAGACCCACTGTCATACCCATACGAACTCCACTGAGTAAAAGAACAAGGGAACTGCAATCGGGAACAGTAAAAACCTAGCAAGCCATTTCCACCTGAAGGTGATGACACCCTTCTCCTCCTGGATGATTTATATTGAGATCACAGCTACCATGAAGCTATTTCCACATGCTAGGAGGCTGCTAAGAGTTTTCCTGGTCCATCATGCCTCCCTGCAACTGTGCAGGAACCTACACATGGAAGCTGTACAAACTCCACACTACCATAATCCTATGGACAGCATTCCCCAAATGCCCCTTCATTTTTAAAGCCAAACAAAATGATAATCACAGATTTCTAAGAAGACATAATTACTCTATTTGGTTTTAATAATTGAAGGATCTGTCTTCAAACGTAGGTAAAATTCTTCTTTTTTTTTAATTCATTCAGCTTCTTTTTAAATCATACAGACATCTCCTTCATGTAAAAAATATTTCACAGACAGATGCCTAGGGCATTAAATTGCAGTATTTATAACTTAGGTGATATTTCCTTGTGAAATACATTACATTTGCACAGAAAGCTATGGAGTGCCATAAATCTTACTTCAGGACATCTTCCCACAGC
>JAWWEW010000088.1:33602753-33630965 GCA_035583185.1 Anabacerthia variegaticeps
GACACTGCTGTCCCGGCTGTACGGAGGGAAGGACCTGCTTCTCTTAAGGGGAGTGTTGGTGAGAATTGATTGTATTAATTACTTATTGAGCTTTTCCCTGAGTTTACAAGTGTATCTGTTTTGTTTGGTTTTGCCCATTTTTGTCCCACTTCCCTTTCCCCCTTTTTCCTTTTGCGGTTGCTTTGGGATTTTGTTCTGTAGATTCATAGTGTTTGATTGTATATAGTTGTAATATCTGTGAATATGTATACATATATATCTTTAATACAATTGTCTTTTTGGTACTTTTTTTCCCTCCTTCTCTCTTTGGGGGGGAATCTGTGTGGCCGGCAGTTGGGTTTGGCAGGGAGCCAACTCAACCCTCCACATTCACTTTGTCAGGAAATTTAACTCAAGAAAGCACAGCTCGCATAGAATACAAGACTAACCATGTCAATTTCTATCTTAAAAGTATTTTAAACCCCCATAAATGTGCATCCATCTACCTCTTTAAACAAGTGCAAAGTATATGAAGCAGTAATAACTTGTTTTATACTTCTGTTCAAACACGGAAGATTTTTAATATCTTTGGGGGCAAAGTCAATGTTGTAAACACACTGTAAGTCATAAAACTGCCTGTCTTTGCAGAGAATCAGAATTAATGTCAGAAGTATTGCTAATTGCAAATAAATGCACAAAAGGCATATTTAGTTCAGGAAGCACAAAATTTTAAGCACAGTGACCCACAATGCCACACCCAAAAGATCAATATCAAAACCCATCCTATAAACACAAAGAGCTCCTCTTCTACATAAATAAGCTGCTCAAAGATTTTTCTTCCTTAAGGTAGAAAAAGTTACTATAAAAAAGTTACCACAAGAGCTGAAGCAGCTAATGCCAGTGAAAGCCTGTAGCCCCTGTGAGTTACTCCTGAAAAACTTATATGAGTTTTCTGGAGCAAAGGCAATTGGTTAAATGGTACCCAGTTAGGCTGAAACACAACAACTCGTTCTGCTGAACTAGTGACTCTTTTAGAAAGTCCGATCCAACTCTCAAATCCAGTAATTTCTTTTTAAAAAGGAATAAACACTTTTTCAGTAAACCTAAACCATTTATTTCAGTTTTTCTTGAAATGTCTCCATGTTTGTTAAAGGTTGAAGTTTGTTACTCTCAGCAACAGACATATGGATAACAGGGTCTATGTAACGGTAAGCTTTGCACACTGAGACGAAAACATTTCCTCTCCCCTTCTATCACTGTTACCATTAAAAAAGTGAAAACTCCAGTCAATGTTCCAGCATTGTCAACATTCCACGCTATTTTACTTTCTTTGGAATTTGACTTCATGTACTACCCTCCTTAATTCGTTGCTCTCGTGGCCACTATCTTTCCAATTATCTGTCAGTATTTGCCCTCTAACTCACTGATTTCTTATGAAAATTTCCTTTCAACAGCTTTCTCTATTTTCTGTTCCTCAAGCACTTTCTCTAACAAACTACTCTGTCCCCATTATTTACTTTTACATGAAGTCCCATGTTGACTGTAGAGCAATGGTAATGTTCACTTTAATTATCATGTGTATCTTATGCATAAGACAACCTCTCAAAGCAAGAGTGAAATTAAAACTATTTGAGTCAGCTAGGAGCCTCTGACTTGTTCTAACACTACCAATACTAACCCATTTAATCTATTTATATTATTGAATGTAATACCCTTTATGAATCAATAAATGCTATGACCAAAAGAATGGAGGACTAAAGGAAACGAAAATCTTTCACTGTATGCTAAAGCATATAGTGTCTGATATATGTATTTTAAAAGAATTTTGACAGGAAGAATGACAGCAATCAGTGTTTACTAAATATTTAAATACATTAGAGACAATAAGGTTTTGCAGTGCATGTTAAGAAATTTCAGCCGTTCAAAGTGGAAAAGTTTCATTTTAATTTGACTCCATACTTATTGGTCATCTGATAAATCAAGTGTGTCTATACTGAATTATCTGTAAAACCATAATATATTTTTGAATCCACATTTTCTCCTTTCAGCAAAAAACTCTGGGGGCAGGGGGGGAAGGTGTAGCGAAATATTGGTATCAAAGATAAAAAAATTTGATCGAATTACTGAATGTAACATTTTTCCTACTTGAGAAACAGACTCCAGGATACTTGTTTTACAAGATGTCTCATATCTGTGGCAATTCACCAGTTCCCAGACTTAGAGGATAAAGAACGTCCTTCAACAGCCTGAATCTGAAGTTGAAAACATGTTTGTATCATTATTCTTCAGTCATAGCTGTGCTGTGTCTGAGCATCTCCCTCTCTTTTACTACCTAACTACCCAAAGTATCCCTACAGTAAGTATCTTGCCAGATACTGCCAGTCAACAATAAACCCCTGACTTCCTGACTCACACCTGAAACAGTATTATGAGGCTGTTCTCTTCAAGTGTGCATGAGACTACTGCTGTCAGATACCCAGGTTACTCATAATTGCAGAGTTTCATTGTTTGTTTTAATTTCTAAATCAAACAACAATAGCCTTCTCAAATGTCTAGTTGCCTTGCAGTCACAAAAAATTATACAAAAGCATGAAAAACAGTGAATTCAGCACAACTGACCTCTTAAAACACATCTTACAACCAAATAAATCCTTATGCCATATCCTACTTTGTATTTTCCCACTCTCCTCAAAACCCAAAAAACCCACCGACTTTACAGATACATTCATCAGTTGCAGTTGGTTTTGGATGACTGCTGTTAATTTGACAATTTGATACTGAATTCCAGTCTCTTTATTTACCCAAATGACAATGCTAAATGATTTCAACTAATCTTTTTCCCCTTTGCAGTTTTCCTTGGGTTTTTGTTTGCTTGTTTGTTTCTTTTTTTCCTCCTGGAAGTTTTTCTGGTATTATATACGAATTATCATGATCTTTCTATATGCTTTTCTTGAACATATGCTATTCCTAAATATTATTTTTATTTTACCTATGTTTTCTCTGCTTATTAAGACATTACAAAAAGTACCATACAATTTTTGATAGCTGACTGTTCCCTTCTTTGTCTTTTTTCCCCTATCTCTTCTACACAGAACCACAGAACAGTTTGAATTGAAAATGACCTTTTACACGTTATCTAGTACATATACATGTCACACAAGAATTTCTTCTTAAACTGTTCTGCATGGCAAGTAAGATAATCTGTAATTGTGTCCACATAAAATTTCATGCAGTTTGTCTGAAAATGATGTCCACGTGGTGAGAACAATAAACAAAGTTATCAAAAATGAGACTGTCTCTACTAGTACTGGATTCTTAAATAAACCAGAATTACTTTTCTACTTGCAGAGAACACACTACTGAACAAACTGTGCACTTCAGAGCATTACAGTGAGTTACGTATTGCAGTCTGAAATAAACTTGAATCTTAAAATATTTCAGAATTGTTTCTGATGTAGACATTATTTTCCCTTTGAACTTAACTTTCTTAATTAAAAAGCATTCTCAAAATGAATGTGTCTGCTATTCTAATGAAACGGGGCTGGAGAAGAATGAGACTTAGAGGTAACAGTCAGTACCTTATTGTCTTAGGAAATTAAGCTAACCTACCTTAAAATGTTGAAATACTCTAGGGTAATCACATTTTTCCTCAAGCTTTCTGAGCTAAGAAAAGCAACTCAGGATGTTTGCTATGACTACAAGTGTATGTAATATTTCACTGTGTCACAGCAGACTAATAACTGAAATATTCATATGGTTACAAAAACTGTTAAGATTTACGGGTCTAAATTACTCCTCCAAAATGTTTTGCCAACACCAAGAGACCAGTAAAATTAAGACATTTTAGAGTAGTATGTAGTCATTTGCCCTTGTTTGTCGCATACAGCTTTTCTGCATAAATAAACCAAGGACATTCCATAACTCTAATCTTCTGCTTGGTAGTGGAGAATTGATTACTAAGTCAATTGAGAACAGATCATGTCCTCTCTATTTTACGTTTATTGCCAAGTCTGTTTCTTCTACAATCAGGTAACAGAGCAAGAATTTTTCACTTGATGCAGTCTTATTTCAGTTGTTGAGCCTCTAGCAAAGATAATTCCTGTAAGATAGATCACTGTCTTGCACCAAAAAACAGATATTAAATGAACATAGTTATAAATATTGTTGAGAATGAGACGAGATAGTCAGCCAGTATCAGAATTCAAAGCTTAAGGTAACTTATTATTCCAGCAGAAGTCTGTGGACTTGCACCTATCTTCTTTCCAACAGTAGCCAAAAAAAAAGGCCATGCAGGTATGTCATAATGAAAATGCAACATGCTCCATAGAATGTCACTTATGAATTGACTACGTTTAAAAAACACAGCGAAAAACCATCCTGGAATGGTTAATTCCATTATAAACTGGAAAAGTAAACTCAACAAAGTAGTATTACAGGCCAATCATGTCTTTTTAAAGTTCTTTTAAAGTTGAAAAGTTTGCCATCCTAGAAGAGCAAGGATAAAGGCATGTTATCTCCCAAAAGCCTACTCTTTGTAAACAACTACCTAAACTTATTGAATCTGAAAGCTGTGCAAACACACTGCAATCAGAGTTCCTAAAACTGATAGAAAATCTTTGTTTAAATAATCTACAAAATGTCAACGTAATACAAATAAGATAAAGAGGAGTTCTTAATGACACAACTTTTGTATTTACAGTATTCTCAACAGTACTTAAATCTGCATTGGAGATACAAAGGGCATGTTTTTTCCCTAGGCTGACAGCATGCTTAGTTTTTTCATTTACACCACATTGCAATAACATAAAGAGGAGTTTACCATTAATCCAGGTTTTACTACAAAGCATCTCGTTATTTCTCTGTCAAACACTGCCAATAGTGCCAAATGTCTGTCATCCAATTTAGAGGATTAAGTCTTCCTTTATACTTCAATTCTTGTATGAATTTATAAAAATACAGATAAAGTTTCTTAGAGCTGGTCACAGTCTATACTTTGGCCTGAATTCATGCCGCAAAGGTTGAATATGACAGCTGGCAGGAAGCTGAGGGAAGAACATATCCTCCCCCTTTTCAGTCACCACATTTCTGTTGCCATAGTGATTAATCCTCAATTGAATGGCTGTCTTTGTACATTTCTTTTCAGTAAAATTTAAGTAAACTTAAGTTGAAAACACACAGTTGACTGAAAAATAGACTCCACATATTCAACAGGTACAGTACAAATTCTTGTGATTAATACTTCTCCACATATTAAAAAGTGACAATTAGCTCTAATAATTTTTCAAATTATTCAGTGTGTCCTGTTCCCATTTTCTGCCTCTTTTGTGAAACATCCAAGCCTTCTCCAAAGAATTCCCCATGCTCACACAATTCTGCCACCACCCTGGATTTCTATGGAAGAAATACTACACAAATTTGGCTTTACAAGAATTAGATAAAGCCTATCCCAGACTTCTGTACTGGTGTCAAACATTTCCTATAGGCTGTTTTATTAACAGTTAACACAGAAATTAATTAGGAAATTCATTATGGAATGCAGTAATTTAATTCAGAATAGGCTAAAAACGTTAGGAGAAGATATTTAATCTTGCCTCTAGGAGGTTTCTCTTTCTTACAGTAGGTAAGAGAAAGTTGCACAAATAACAGTGCAAGCTATCAAAAAACTTAAGTAAGTAAAAAACTTCTGCACTGAAAATCAGCCAGGTTGCTTTGGACCCTGGAGCTCACAAACAAAAAAGGATCAAAAAAATTAAAACCTCTAAAAATATTTAATAAATGACTACATCTTATAGCAGTTGTTAACACTTTCATTTTTTCCCCCTCAAATTAACATTGTCAGAATAATTTTGAGCAAAACGTCTCATTAATTACTCAAGACTCTTTTTTTTCTCTGAAAGTCTGAAATAACTGTAGGTTGGCTCTGAAAATTATAGTCTGGCTTTCTAAGTCCATCGTGTGTATGCTACAGGTTTGCTTTTTAGAAGCTTTTGTTTTCCATGGGCTTCTTTCTGTGGTTGCACAAGATCTTTATTTTCAGTTATGTTCTTAACAGATAGTGATGTGGTAACAGAGATAGTAATACTTCATTTTCTAAAAGAAAACACAATTAATGCAGTGAAGTTTATTTGTACAAAATTTGAATTTAAACTCATATGCAGAACACAGATTTCTCAATGTCATCAAATCAGGCTAAACTCAACAAAATAATGCAGGAAAAAACAAGCTATTTATTCCAGTAGATTAACTTTCAATATAACCTTCTTCCCTCACACTTCTACATAACAGACCAGAAAATAGACCCTTTTTATGAACAAACTTTTGAGAAACAGCACATGAAAGTGCATTTTGTTGTCATATGCATAAGGAAGCAATGAGGAATGGCTCTCAGTTTTTACTGGAGTGGCTATGTGTCACACTAAATGTTGTGCATTTTCTACCCTCAAAGTGTTTACAATACTGAAGCCTCGTGTCATTCTGCATGCAACATGGTATCACAAATATAACCACAATTCTTGTTTCAACACTTCACATTTGTTAGGAAAGATTACAAGTAGCATGAGATCTTGGATTGCACAGAAACACACCTGACTAATTTTTGAGACATTCAGGTTCTGGGATGTGCAATGAATTTTTAGAACTATAAAGGAAGATATACTCTTATTATATAGTGTTACCCGTATCTCCAAAATTGCTTCAGAAACAGCTGTGTGCCACACTCTACATGGAACAAAAACCCCTGGCTTTGATTTGATTACTGAGGCTCTTAACACCTCTAATTACTGACACATCAGTGCCAAATAAGGAGCACTATCAGAAATATCAATTCTTTGAGGACAGATTATCATACCGCTCTGGGCTGCATCAAAAAAGTTGTGGCTACAGGTCAAGGCAGGTGATTCTGCTCCTCTACTCTGCTCTTGGTCCAGAGGAAGACCACAAAAGTAACTGGAGGAACGGAACACCTCTCTTATCAGGACAGGTTCAGAGACTTGAGGTTATTTAGCTATTTAAAAGGCATCTGTAAGAAAGATTGGGCCACTCTTTTTATCAGGGCCTGTTGTTGATTTAGATTAGACATAAGGAAGAAGGTTTTTTTACAATGAGGGTTGTCAAACACTGGAGCAGGTTGCCCAGATTGGTGGTGTGCCCCATCCCTGAAAACATTCAAGGTCAGGTTGGACAGAGGTCTAACCAACCTTATCTAGTTGAAGATGTTCTTAATCATTGCAGGGGGTTTGGACTAGATGACCTTTAAGATTCATATTCCATAGTTCTTATGTATTTTCTTCACAAAATCTACAGCAATCCAACACTGACAGTTGTGGGCAATAGTCAGAATACAGATAATCTTCAGACAAACGAGAACATGTACAATTCAGGAAGAGTAGGTGTAACAGTATTTTACTATAATTGTCAACATTCTACATTTAAGTGATATTATGCCATGACCATCAAAACAACCCAGTTAATCTTAGTCTTCTTAAGGACTTCCCTCATCATACTTGCAAAATAAATGATAAATAAATCTCCATTGTGCTAGATGACTATTTACAAAAGCCTGTTCTATAACAAGATAACAATGCTTTACTTCACTGAGAATGCTAATACAACTCATCTATAGTTAGAGCACTATAATCTACTTTTATGCAATTTCATGGACTTCTGTGATAAAAGGAATATATTCCATAATTTATTTTCGTTTCCTAGGTATCATGTGATAAAAAAAAACTTTTCACATTTGTTTGCCTTTCCTCCTTGTTTGCTTCTACTATTCTCATATACAAACTATCTTCAGTTATCTTTCTTTAATTCATGCTAGACAGGATTTATTTTGACTAACGATATTCAAACCAAATATGGTTTATTCTCTTGCTTGTAAAATTAATGCATACTTTATATTGTTACATTTACTACTTTTGGATTTTATCTCAGCTTTCACAGCTGCTGAGTTGTGAGAGGGCTCTCATGATGTCCTGGTTTTCTTTCTTGATGGCAGGCTTTATATTCTGGTTGCTGTTACCAAACTGTATTTTCCATAGTCATACAATACTTAGAGAAATACACACTAAACAAGCACTCAGTACTATAAATGTGAATAACCTAGCTCAACTAGTCAGTTGGCACAATTCCTTTTAAAACCAACATAAATAGACACTCCCTATCACCCCTGGGGAACAAGAGTCAAAGGCTCTAGTGTCTTGAACCCAGGGCTGTTATGGAACCCGGAGAACAAAGCAAGCAAGAAAGAAGAAATATAGCAAGGTCTATTTCTCATAAAAAAACCCCAAGATTTTGCTCCCTTAAGCCTTTAAAGGTACAGAGCAACAGCAGACTAAAACATGTTCTATTTGTTCAGAGAAAAGGTAGCTGGGGTATATGAATACTAGGCACAGGTAAAATGAAGGACAGACTGGATACTTATTACTGAATAAAAAAATAAGCTTGACTGAAACCTACAGTTCAAAAGGTTAAGAGAGAAACTTAACATGTGAGCCTGTGAGTTACACTTGTGCAACTGTAGATCCAACACAGATCTTCTAAATTTTAACTAAGAAACTATCACCAAGATGAACTCTGGGGTAAGAAAAAGTATTCAAGTTTTACACTTTTTTAAAACCTATTTAAATCCAAGCTCGTTAGTTACCCATGTTCTTAAGATATTCTACATACCTTCAGATTTCTCTTTTGAGGAATAAGACTTGCTGCCTCTATCCCTTCTGCCCTGACTCTCAAGGATCTTCTTCCCATGCAAACACTCTCACTTTCAAAGAAGAGTTCTCACAGGTTTTGCAGTCTGCTCCAGCTTTAAGCAGTTTCTACAACTCAAGCAACTACATTAGTCTCCATGCTTCAGCTATATGTGAAGCACTAATAAACCTAATTTATACTCCCTCTGGCTACTATGGCAGAAAAACAGGAAGAACACATTCTTTTCTATGGCTTTCCAGCAACTTAGTTTTTCTTTACCCACTCACCTAATCTCCGTAAATTAGCCACTCAAACTACAGAACTTAACCTAGGATATAAAAGTTCATGAGACTATAGTGAAGCAAAAATGTAATTAGATGACTAGTCAATAGCCAAAAATCAATCTGTTAATGTTCTTACAAGGAGTTCTCTTTATTGATTAGTTTTGCTGATTATAACCGCTTATTTTCATGTCAATCCAGCTTCACATGTAAGCATGAAACAAAAATGTTTCACTCAGTCTTCAACTAAGATTTGTCAAAATTTTTATTTCCTAACTTGCAACTCATCTACTTCAATAGTTTTTAAGAATTACTGAACCCCTTTCACAGAGATATTAGTGATTACTTGAAAAATGTATTTAAAATTTATTAAACCAGGAATGCATTATTACAGACATTAACTTGCTGAGTGAAATTCTAATGCAGGAAGACAGAGTTGGCATAGCTAAAATTAACGTCAAAAAGGACATTTTATTTTGTGGTCTCAAGCAGACCTATGTATGAAATAACCTTTCTTTATCACTTCTACTTAGAAATAAGACAGTTTGATCAAGTGTGCTTAAGAAGGGACACAAATATTATCAGGGAATAAATATTATCTAGGACCCTTCATGATGATATCAAATAGAACTTCAATATAAATACACCGTAAAAAAAGGTTCTAATTAAGCATATGATCATTGATAACAGCTAGTCAACAGTTTCTGAGAAACTCTTAGACTAATTATGCTAGGAAACGACATAAGTAGAAAATTTCACCTGACAAACTTTGCTTTCTTTCAATAACTGTCAGTTTCCAATTAACATTCCAGCATCCAAAACTATATTTTTTTTATGTAAAACAATTATGAAAATTTGAATGACTCAGGCATATTTTTAATATTACACATGATGCTACTTTAATCTGTTGAAAAAGTTTTCTATTAAACTTTATATAAAAGCAGCATTCTTTTTATGATAACACAAGTAGTTGTTCTGACAGTGAATTTAAATTGATGGCAAGTAAGTGGAAAATGACCAGCAAAGACTGGTTGCCAGAAGCACAATAACCATGTTTTTTACAAAATCCCTTCTAAAGTAAAACAAAGCATTGAAGAATCTTTTCAAGTTGTATATAAAGTTCTAGCAGTTCTTTTCTTAAGCAGAGCAGAAAAAATTCAGAGCACCACATTTAAGAATAGTCCATAACCTAGGGATTATTTCTGGATTAGTGCCTCTAGAGTAAAAGAAATAACAGGAAGTGAAAGAAGAGGCAGACTTCTCCACAATTTTTGGTGTTTTTTTCCTATTTAGATCTCCAAAAGTGATGCAACTCCAGTTTCTGAGCAAAAAACGCATACCTTACAAAAACTGACAAGTTAATCAAGAGAAGTTCATTTGTAGTACTTGGAGTCACATAACTGCAATATAAGATCTTAAGTTACAGGAATAACACAAACTACTTTTGAACAGTGGTGGATCAACAGACATTTAGTCAAAGTACACTCTTTGAAGTTTTCTTTCATTTATATTTGCGTTTAATAATGTTGCTAGCCAGTGCCAATTAATAAGTACCTTTCTACAGTACTCTTGAGTATTTCTGACCAACTTTTCTGTTAATGAGGGCCATTCTAATGCAAATGTGTAAGAATTAAAAAGGCCCCACTTTTACTGGTTCGCCTGGTTTGATCTTCCCAGTACAAAAATTCTTTGGCAACTGTGCTAATGGCTTAATTAAATACAGCACAACAACAACACTGGAAGAAACTCTTCCAGCCACTGTGGATGTTCAATACTCCAGAACAACACAGTTTATGTCTACAATTTCTGTAATGATTACTAACATGTCTGTAAAGACCAAACTACACATTCACCAATTACTTATTCTATGTTTGTGGCTTATCTTAAGAATCAGAAAAGAGGAAACTGCAAATATTTATTACAACAGCAACAACAATGTATCCAGACAATAAGAGTAGACTAAAACTGTGTAATGAGAACAAAAATCTGAAAGCTGTATCTGAAATTATTCCAGATTTGTATGTATTCCAAATGCAATTAAACTAGACGCATAACCAACAAAAAGCACAAAACATACACTGCTGCCAATAAGCACTCTCAGTAAACTCTAGTTGTATTTTTCAGACACTAAACATAGAGAATTTGACTCACTATAGTAACTGCATATGTTCACCTCCCCAAAAGAGTCTGCAAACTTCGACTTTCTATGCTACTGAGTTTCCAGAATGTACTGCAGCAACCGAATTTTTGTTAACAGGATCCTGGACAAACTGAAGATTTTTCAAGGCTCAAATCAGAAAAATATGGAACAGAATTGGATTTCAAACACCCAGTCTTTAATCTTACCATTTCTCTCACAGAAAAATCCCAGAGGGTGCTGTGCTGCTTAATTCCCAACTCTTTTAAAGTTAGCAATGTAAAAGCCAACCCAAAAAACCAAAAATAATTTATTAGACTTCCAATTGAGCCTTCTCCTCCTCTCATCCTCTGTGGCTTTGATCATTCATGGTGGCCATTAACAGAAAAACAAGTTTTTTTAGACCTTTTTAAGATGAAAAATGAGGGTTTAAAAAAAAATAGTTAAAACAACATTTCCACACATTTCTTTTTACCTTGGCACTACAGACAGCTACATTAGCAGGAAGCTGGGAAAACTGCTTCAGCTCAAAGACGTCTCGCACTGCCCATCGGCTTAAGTGATTTTCAGCTTTGCTGGATCCAACCACGTTCTGATTTGAATGAATATATGCCACCTCCTGAACACCATCTGACACATTAGGAGAAAGATATAATCAAAAATGCTGGTTATTCCAAAACTCTGAACGTACAGTTGCACTGAAGGATATTGTAATTCAAAAAAAATAAATTTACATGAAACCTGTAAAATTTGTTATGAGTTTATTCAGCACCAAGTTTCTCAGCTCCATGAAATTAGCAACAATCATTAGACTTACTTGGATTTATCTAGACATTTTAACACTACTTCAATTTCAGTGTGGGTTTTTTACAGATGGAGAAAAGTTTCAAAGCATCTGTGGTTTAATGGCTGCAATATTAATGTTTAAAATTAAGTATTTTACAGAAGCAAGTCTTCCACATGCTATTTCAGTCTCCCAGATCATATTTTTCATGTACACAGATTTTTAACAGCCCTGTAAAGACTTTTAAGGTTTTACAGTTCAAATATTTAGTTTATTAATTCTTAGATCTTCAATCTTAGCATCTTTCAAGAGACAGTCAGTGTTTAACACAATATTACAAAGCCATCTGTCACTCCAGAAGATGGGAGGATAAGACTAATAGATAAAAAGAAAAATACAAAAAGATATGACTAATTTAGCAGAGCATTTACTAGTATCCTGTAACAAGAAACGTGTAGCAAGAACTCAGAGACTGCTCACAATGGTAAATTAAATGTATGTTATTACTTCAGCTGAAATAAAATCAAAGAAATTAAATTACTAGTTACCTAAATATTGGTCCAAGGATTGCATTTTTTGGTCTTGGTGTTCAAATTCAGTTTTATTTGCAGAAGTTCTATGCACAGCATAATTGCTAGACTTCATTTGTGCAACAGAGTTATCTTGAATTGAATGCAGCATTTTAGACCCAAATTGAACTCTGCCTCTCTGTCTTTTACACTTATAGCTTTGTTTTGGGGCCTGGGTTTTCTCAACTGGAAAGTTATCTTCAGAAGATGAAAATTCATCTATATTCTGCAAATCACTTTCCTTTTCTCTATTGGGCTTCTTTGCCTGTAGCAGAGATCTTGAGACATTACCAAGTTCATTGTTAAGGGCACATCTTTCCTTCTGTCCTGGAATGCTGACAGATCCTAGCTTTCTTGATTTAGAATTATGAGGAAGTTCAATATCATCAGACTCATCGCTTATGTCACTTGCTCCTTTCAAATCTGTGTCATCCTTGACGTCTTCAAAAGACATGACTTTGCTGAAATTTGACTCAATACTTTGGAATCCAAATTGTCTACTGTCTCCCTTAAATACAAACCCATCTTTTTTTTTTGCTAAGTCTTGACAATTTTCAAATGTTGACCTGTGTATTTCAACTTTTTTAGGAAGCACTGGTTGCTGGCGTGCTTGCACTTGGGTAGGAAAGATGACATCATCACTCTCTTCAGAACTATTTTCAGTGTCCATGACTATATCATGTTGCTTTGAAATGCCTTGATCCTCATCTTCTCTGTTCCCTTCCTCCTCAAAACCTGGTAAATCAAGCCAGTCTGTACTACATGTATCTTGTTTATCAGTTCCATCTGGTGACAAAACAGCTTTCCCATGCTCCAAAACAGGCACACTGCTTTGACATTTCTGAAAATCACTGTGCTTGCTATTCATGTTTTTTCTTATGGTCTGATCATCAGAATACAATTGATGAGAGTTACATGTATCATCCCCTTCTTTGGTAGTTTCAATTTTTCTCTGCAACAGCTTAGAGAATCCACACTGCATTAAAGAAAGCTGTCCCTTTGCTGCCATGAAATTATTTGCATTGCAAGGCTTCCTTCTGTCACATTTTTTCACAGAAGTGTCCAGAATATCATCATCACTGAAGTCATCCCAAAACTCAATTTCTTCTCTGTGCAATTGTGCCTGAGAGCTTTGGGGATCTCCATCTTCTTTACAGTCTGGTTGCTCATACTGAAAAAAACCAATATTACAGCAAAGATATTTAGCGTTAATGGGATATGGAACACAATTTCAAAGCATTGTAAAAAAAGTAGATTTTCACTATGATACTCAAGTAAAAAATAAACAAACTAGTACTACAAAACGCAAATAGAAAGCAAATACAAAACAAATCATAATGAGAAATTTAATATTAGTCTCTGGAAGCAGAAAATTTTTAGAAGAACAACAATGGAAATAACCATTAAATATATTTGAGATCATATACGTTGCACACTGCTAAAACAACCAGTGTCTCTACAATCTACACCCATATTTTTCAAGTTTATGCTAATCTCATTGCTATTTTTCATCTTTCAAAGATAGTCTGAAAGATGACTTTGTGATTCAAACCTTAATATTGTGCAATGACATTCAATAAAAAAACCCAAACAACTCGCTGCATAGGGTGCAGCCTCTTGTATACAGGGGCTAATATTATAAGAGTCATGAGTACATAACAGTCAACTCTAAAGTTAGTTGAGGCCTATGGTAATCAAACAAAATTATAACCAGCCAACCTTAAAACATTTTGAAGATATGAAAGTCCAGAATACAGCTACAAAACTGCATACTACTCAGACAAGGATTATGACAACATGCAAATGCGAAGTCAGAAGGGTAATTACTGACATTTTGTACATGAAGAGATGTTTTAAAATTAATATATTAATCCTGATATCATCCTGCTCATAAAAAACCTAAGCTCAAAAAGTTACTGTTTATCACTAAATCCATCATATAGTGTTGTGTTATCCATATGAGTTAATATTCATATGAGTTAATACCAATGTGTTAATACTGACATTTACTCCCATTGCGTTAATACTGACATTTACTCATAGAAATCTCCAACAGGCAAAACAGACAGTGGCTAATTTTTAAAACCATTCAGTGTAATTTAATCTAATGATATCCTTACTCCTCCAGGCCATATTATAGACCTAACTGCTTGCTTCACTAAGTACCTGAACACAGTGTTCACTCAAACGTTCCTATAAATGCAATACTCTTATTAAAACCAACCTTTGAGGAAAAAAAAAAAATATTTTTCCAGAAGGAAACTGTTACACAATTACATACATTAAAAAAGAAGACAGTATTGAACAGGTCACTGATTTGGTGGGAATCACTATCTGATTGTCTGACTACAACTGAATAGCCTGTGTCTTCCAGAGTTCCACAAAACCCGAAACTTTCAATAGTCTAAACCAATTGTATTCCTTTCCACAGTTCCCTAAATGAAATCTTCTAAACAGGGTAAAAGTATTATCAGCCTAAAAATATATTGCTCACATTTCTCACTGCAGTATTGGGAACTAGAGGGACTGCCATGCTCTGGGATCCACAGTCAACAACTACATCTTACCTTTTCTGAGCTGCATGGAGTGTTCTCTTCCTTTAGCCATGTACTTGCTGTCAAGATTCCTGCTTCTACCCTTCCTTCCCTCTAAAACAAATACATTAACATAAACAGATACAGTTTCTACTACATATAAAAGGCAAGCCCAGGGTTAAAAAGAAAGGAGTTTAGGTTGGTTTTTTTTTTTTCTTTCTACAGAGGTGTAAGCACCAGAAGTACAGTAAGTCCAGACTAAATTTCTAGCACACGCAAAATAACAAAATAGCGGGAAGAATGGAAAGAAACCTGGAATAAAGCTACAGCAAATTTCAAGATGCAACCTAGCCGCAATAAACATGCTGGATACAAAAAGGTATAATACTGCATATACTTAAAATTAGTTTACACACTGGAATTGGGCCAACAGTCTTCAGAGTAAGAAATTAATTTTAAAATATGAAGCCTCAGTTGTTTACTTCCACCCTGTAACACTAAAATACAGCATTTATAAAATACATTCTATTAAACAGCTTTTGACATCTCAAAATGTACTATAAAAAGGTTACTATGATCATAAAAAAATTTTTTGTGATCAGAATTATGGATAAAAGGTCAGCCTGAGCCACTAATGAACAAAAGGTATCTCTGCACAAAGCTGATAATATGTGAAAGTATCAAAACATAAGTAATTTTTATTAAGAAAATGAATACAGTAGCAAATTTACAAACATTACAATCCAAGGTTTTTCCATTCTTTGATTTAAAAAAATTGTGATCTACATCAGAGTGAGAAATTAGCATGCCTATTTCATTTAAGTCACTGGATAGATAAGTACTGTTTAATTTTCACTGTTCTGTTTCACAGTGTTTCCATTCAAAACAACGACCAAAACATAACATAAGGAAAGGAAAAATGTAAAACTAATATGCAAAAGTAAAAGAATAGCATTTCACACCTCCAGGATGTCTTTGGTAAGACAGGACCCATGAATCCGAAGTTTGAAAAGGTTATGAATCCCAAAAAGCTCTCCCTGATGTTCCTTTGATCCTTGTACTGCCTCAAAATACCGCTTGGCATTTTCACTTCCAACCACTGCACAGTGAAGTTGCTAAAACAGAACAACACAAGAGATTTCAGAAGTGTTTGCTGCAACAACACGTCAGAATTTCCTGGCATCTACATTATATACACAGCTTTAGCTGGAGAACGGAGAATTCCTAAGAGAGGATAGTTTGTTTTAATTTCCTTGGCACATGCTGGTATAAAAGATTCTGATATAATATGCAGCTTCTTGGTTTTACTGAATTTAAAAAAAAAATTAAATATTTAAATTCTTTTACTGCATCGTTGCCTAATATCAGACACCTACTATTCACACTAATGGCACTCCTCTATACCTTGACTGTTCAATTTTCCTCAATATTAAATTATTACTATTTTTTTACAGTCCTTAGCACTGTATGCTTACTTGATAAGGGAATGCAATACAAGTGTAGCAAAAAAAAAAAGATTCTCAGATTTACAATTCCTCTTTTTATTGCTGCTAATTCAACTTGGAAAACACAAGTCATGTGGGAAAAAAAAAGTTACAAGAGCCTTTCAAAGACTTTTATACACGCTTTTTGGAAATTCGAACTGACAATATCCAGGTCTTCTTTTTCTACAAGATCACCAACTCCCAAGGCCTCTGTGAAGTAGGATCCCCCTCCTTCAGAGTTTTAGAGCTGGTTGTAATCTGCTATTACTCATTTTGTTAACCTTTCTTAGATTTCTACTGATACTTGCTATTGAAATAAATCTTTAAAAGTATTTTGCACATAAGAAACTTTGGAACAGGATCCTCTCTACGCTTTCCCATGAATGAGGACATCAAAAATAAAATCAACCAAGTTTGGGTTTTTTTTCCACAATGAACATTATTTTAAACCTTGCTAAAGTAATGACCATACAGCAGAACAACCCATACTCATGGTATGTCAAAAAACTAAATTATTAGCTTTTATGTTTTTAGACCACAGTCGTTCAAAAATAGTTTTTGGACATACCATGCATTATATTTAACTTGCCCCACTAGTATGATTTCACGTAGTAATACATATCTTAATTATGAGCTTCTGATATAGAATCTCTGCAAATTGCCCAATTACCTGTTAGCACTTTAGCCTATCACCTATGTCTTTTGACTTCTTAAAAAGTTTCCTCTTTTTATTTACATCATTTTGTCAAAATTAAACAGAACTATAATGGCTTTTTGGTTTCTACAAAACGTTGAACTTAAGCGAGATAAAGTGAGATATGTCACTGTTACACTTTGTAAAGTAGACTTTTAAAACAAGCTATACACATTGCGGGGAGCAGTTCAAGATTTGATCTTCCCACTGTGGGTTTTCTATCTGTTCTGTAAAATTGGATGTATCAGAACCTTATTATTATTTGTCACTTACTTAAAGCTGAGGAGAATAATGACAACTGGTTCACTATTCCATTTCCCACTCGTTCAGCCTCTAACTTTCTCCTTGTAGATAACCTAGCTACAAGTGCTTGTGACTGAAGACTCCTTACCAGATTTTATTATTTATGGCCAAAAATTCAAATTATTAGGTTAATTCCTCAAATCTAATAAAGTTTTCTTCAATATACAGTATGACTCTCCCTGAGGTGACCTAGTTTTACTTTTTCTATGCAATGCATTCTTCAGGACAACTGTATCCCACTGGTTTTCTTCCTTTCTCCCAGTTTATGTCCCTATAATGTCAGAACCTTAAATTCAATCATCTTGTTCTTGACTTGCAACTTTTGTTGAGAAAAACATGTTCACATTTCTTCTAGTTTCTTATTATTCAAAATCCTGCTCTTTGCTGATCGAGTTTGCTTACTTTTCCTTTAATTTTCCTTTAATTCTGACCTCATCAGGAAACAGTTGCTAAATTATGTGTTCCCCAAACCATGCCATTGACTTTTCTGAGTCTTAGGTGTTTAAGCTTATCATGGTTTAGGAATGGTATTCCCCAATTTAGTGTTCCCACTGAAACACTGCAAACCACATGCTGCTCGCTTACTCGCCCTTTCCCCTTCTTGTCCCCCTGTGGCGGGTTGAAGAGTACAAGAAAGAGGTGAACAATTCACATATGATTATTCACCACATGGAAACCCCCAACAATACTCCCTCCGCCATGCTCAGTGACCTAGAAGGGAACCCTTCACTAGACCCTGGAAAACAATGTGAGGTGTTAAAGAATAACGTCCAGGTGCTGGCCACGCCCACTCCCAACCACTGAAAAAAATTAACCCTGTCAGGCCAGAACCAGGACAAAGCCTATCAATGGAAGCCAAAAAATTTAAGAGTGCAAATGATAAAGGTTGAGTATTCTGGCATGCAATATGACTTCTTGTCTTCATAACAGCAGCAACTACAAGCCATTTCCATCTCCTTTTATGAGCAAGTTTCCACAGTTAGGAAAGTTGTGATCCCTCTTGTTTTTCTTCTATAGCACCAGCCACATCTTTGCTTTACTTTCTCCGGACATTCATAAGAAAAGGTTGTCCGAAACAGACCATTGCAAACGCTAACTACAACTGTCCTGATGTATTTTACAGGTCTTCAAATAAAAACAGTTCTCTGTATGACCTGAATAATGCATATTGCATAATTAAACTGCCAATAGTTACAGAAAAACTTGAACACAAATATCATTCTGTTCCATTCTTCTGACAACTGCTAAATGATGTATCTTTGTTTTGTAAGTTAACAGTGCATATCATAAACCCAAGTCAAACTACAATTTTGCTACAGGCTAGATTAGCTTTCAATCCCCAAAAATGCTAAAAAGAGCTCCCAATTTAAACAGTTTGTGAACCTTACCTGTTTGTAAACTTGTCGCAAGTACATCATCTCTTCCACAGTTCCCAAGGATATCAATCGAAACACTTTAACCGATCTGTACTGGCCAATTCTATAAGCTCTGCAAGGACAGTGGCACATCAAAAAACATTTTAACAGATAAGAGGGTTCTTAGGGGTATTAAATAAATAAACAAAATAATAAATAAAAGCATTCTAATAAAACAGGACTACTCCTCATCATGGTTGGTTGGGTTGTTTTTCTTACTTTTTCAAATTTTCCTCAGTAATTAAATTTCTTCTTCTTTACACTTAATATTTCATGTTTCTCCCAAGGCCTATCCAGTTTTTTCCTCCTTTTGTATCACAAGAACAGTCTCCCATCTCTCCTGAAAACAGGCCTTCTACTCTGTTTATTTCATGCTTGTTTTGGGTTCCCCCCCGCCCCCTCCGTCTCCACCTGGTCTTGCTCCGGGTATTCTCCTACTTACATTATATATAGGAAATAGTTAATGGGACAGTCAGTTCTTTCTTAACTTTCTAAAGCACTTTATAAGTTACAACATCATAAAAACCAGCGGTCTACCCAAATGGCAAATTCTGAGACTTCTAATAGACTATATTCCACAAAATTCATGAGAGGCTGAACCAATTCATAAAAACGTGATCTTTAAAGATAGACCCCAATATATGTTTCTGACACACATATTTTTCTAGAACAGGTGCACATAAACACATAACAAAAATCAGAAAGACCCTTAAAATGGAATTACATCACTGTATGAGATAAAACCCCCAATTTTATTTCTGCTCCTAAAAATAAATAACTCTACTGATTTTTGGAAGATTTCAATATTCTTTACTTCAGATAGCCAAAGGTCTGTCCTGAATTCCTAGGGAATCATCCCACAGTCAAAAAGGCTTGAAAGAAAACTCTGCATTACTGAAATACTCCAACAGCATAATATCAGAGCTAGAACTGAGAGCTGAAAAGAGACTAATATCCACAGGGGTGAAGCAGAAAAGAACATAAAGGTTGTCTTTAGGGGTTCTGGAATTCAAAACACCACTTGAACTAACTAGGGTCAACTACAATGTACTTTGCCATGAAAAAACACCAGAAAAATGTCAGCTACACTTAGACACACTCTATGGAGATTACAAAAAGTTATACTAAAAATTTCCTCGAGGAAAGTTTTAGTTGGACAATCAGAATATGGAACGAAAGCAAAAGAAGAGCCCAACATGGATCAGTTTCTTATTTTAAGACTGTACCTATCAATTGCTTGAAGATCATTTGCTGGATTCCATGTAGGATCAAACAGTATAACAACATTGGCCCCAACAAAATTAAGACCCAGTCCACCAGCCCTAAAAACATAAAAATGGGAAAAAAAATAGAACTACATTACAATAAAAACAACACTAAAAAAAATTTTCTGTATTAGGTCCATATGGGCATGCCCTTCCCCAACATAAAAAAAAGAACACAATAAAGATACTGAAAACAGTGCAGCACAGCTTTTGTATTACTGTCTTATTAAGAACTACCAAGTACTCAAATAACCACTTCTATAAAATGCAGTCTTCTCACCTAAGTATCATGACTGTTACAAGCTGAGACCAACTGCTATCAACTTACTTAGTAAAAGCCCTGGTTGCTACTTCATTCCCTTTAAGTCCTGCACAGGCCAACTCCCCCAGTGATTATACTGAAATTCATAACCATTTTTATGCCAGTTAACTTTATGGAAGCAGGAAAATTATAGGTGAAATTTTAGTTCCTCTAATCCCAGTACATAGTTTTAACAATAATACTACACAGCTTCCACTAAAATGACCACAATCTAGGGTAAGTTATACCTGTAAGAATTAGCAACTTTCACAAGTGTATCTGTACAATAAGTCACTCAGCTATTAAAAGCACAGTTGGTCACACAGCTGCATATGAGCAATATCCATACCAGTCATTACAAGGAAAAAAGTCCCTGTCAGAAAATTGTCTGGTCTGGGGGTTAGGAATCCCAGGCGTACCAGCTACATCATACTAAAGTGCTCAACAGCTGGAGTGTACTCTGAAGCAAAACCGGCAAACCAATAAACAATTTGAGCATATGCTTAACCTGAGTCAGCTAACTGATGAACACAACAAAACTGTGCAGTTACTTAAGAGTTTGGTATGAGCATAGCTGAACGATTTGATAGGAACAAAAGGGAGGAAAATGCCACTTCTCGTGCAGGTGCAAAACAAGCAATTACTGAATAGTCTTTTCAACTGGCTCAAACAACCATCACACAGAAGAGACAATTTCCTATACAAGCACATGCTAAATAGTATTATTAATTAAATTATTAAAACAATTATTCACATTGACATAAGCATCACTAATTTCAAGTGTGTTATTTTCCTGAAAGAGGTACTGCGAAATAGAAAAAAGTCAATCCCATTTAATTTACCAAGCAACTGGTTTAACAGATTACTTTAGATTCTGCTTGTTTAAAGGAGACAGGAAAGGTAAAGTTTCCAGGTATAAGACTGAATGAAACAGAAACCAAAAACTTATGGAGGCCCACCACTTTTTGGTTTTCATGGAATCCAGGCCAATGTAAATGCATTTGCGGCCTTACCCTTCCATGTGTGATGTGGTGTTGGGGTAGTTAAATCTGGAAAGGGAGAGGATATGGGAACCTGCCAATATTAACAGATGTTTCCGGAAGATGCACGTTCTCAGAGTTTGAAATGCTGAATAAAAATATTTGTATTTTTTTCAGGATACATTGTGGTATTTTGGAAATTCAGTGTTTTTCTTTTTAGTGAAAACAGAATTCAGCCTCTTGTCTTCCCAAACCAACCCTGCAGTTGGACTGAAACATACGTCAACATGTAAAACAGTCTATAAAAATTAAACAGGATACTTAGCTTTATAATACTTTTGCCATTCAATGCTTTTAGGTATGACATAAAAATTCAGGTACTCCAAAGCAGAAAAAGAATGGCTTCCATATCCTTGATGGACAGAATGCATGCAGTAGTTTGGGCACTGCAGCGTATCTTCCATTGTAACTATGATTTTAACTAGCCATTAGTCATTACTGCAATTTGGTCCATGCAAACTACTATAATATGGCTCAAATGAAGACCTTTGTTACCAAGAACAGCTTTCAAAATATCATCTTATTTAAAAATGTACAACTTAATACCTCAACATACAGAACAATACTGCATTAGGAGTTTCTGTGAAAGCTTTGACTATGTAATTCTGTTTACCGAGGTAAGCTTTTCATAGTTTCTACGTTCTCTTTTTCAGTGAGATCTTGTGGTTTAAAGTTCTTTGAATGTTATCACACACATTAAAAGTTATTTTCAACATAGGCATGAAGAATTCAAGTTAAATGAAGCCCTGCAAAAGTAAAAAGTAACAATCAGCAGTCCAGTAATGGACAGTAATTGAGAATGCTGCTGCAGGTAGAAGGAAAGTGCATATGTTACCTTTCACATTGAAAACTACCTACAGATTTCTCTAAGCATTTCTCATTACATAACAAAGATAACTGAGAAGCAGAAATAGATTTTCATTAACAATTATTCTGAAAGAATTAATCTAGCGAAATACTGGCATAGAAAATCCAGAAACAGTGATTTAAAGGCAGGGATACTTGCTGCTCTTATATCTTCCAGAAACGTGAAACAAAACTGTGTTGACTTTGGTGTTGTACACATGCAGTTTCCCTTCTCCGGGCTAAGCAGCATAATTGGAGTGGCAAGCTCTGACAACTTCCTATCAAGTTACAGTAACTCCAGCAACTATTTTAATGTTTTTAACCATGCCCAAAAATCCCCTTTTCTTCTTCCAAATAATCACACATTTTTCCCAGCAACACCAGGAAAGGACTGAAGTACACTTCATGAGACTTAGAAGTTCCAACAGATACATATTTTTCTCTTGTGCTCAAGTCTGAAATTCATGATCTGTATCTAATGGTTTGATTGAATTTATGAGCTCTGAAGAAATCAATTATATATTCTCTCAACACCTATAAACTGTATTTATCCATACAGCTATATTAGTCATAGCTATCAATAAAAGCATTAGAGATAGCCATATGAATATGCTTGGTACTTATATTAACTGTATGACTTGAGGTCAAGCTGATTTACAGATTGGTGCTTTCTGTTTTAAAAGTTACATGCTTATTGTGCCAGTGAACATAATGGCAGACTCAAAATTACTACACAAGGAATTCATCCTTTGTAGAATTCACTTCTACACTCAAAAGACTGTGGAAGTATTTTCAGTGAAAATCAGCATTTGGCTCTCTGAGCAATGGGATTTTCAGAAAATCCACAAATTGACTACACAGGTCAGCCAAAGACTTTGCAAGACAGCACAGACAGAAGAGTATGATTGAATTCTATCAACATCCTATGTATTGAAAAACACAGAATGTAATGTAAAGAATATTATTATTGTATATATACCTGAAATCTGAGTAAGAGAAAATATTAATCTCTTGTAGAGTAGAACTGGAATAAATCACTTTCTTACTTCCAAAGGATTACAAATGTAAAACTGCTTCCATTACTGTGTATCAAACAAGAAAAAAGATCCCTTCCTGTTATCTGTGATAAACTAGACAAAGAATTGCACTTCCTGTTTTGCTGCAATTCCACCACAGGTTTCTTCCTTTCATTTGCTTCTTAAGATGAGTAACCCCAAACCCAACAGAATCAAGACTCCTGTCTCCAGCACCATCAGCAGGCTGGGAAGGCTCAGAAATCTCTGTATTCACAAGCCCTCATAATAGAGAGGAGAAAGTCCCTCTCTGTTTATTTGGCCTTCATTTTTATTTCTATGTAAGTTAATGGAAGAGAACTGAAAAGGCTATGATTATAGAACTCAGAGAGACTGATAGAAGCAAAAATTAGTCTTCCCTAATGGCACAGATGCTAAAATTCCCTTCTATCTTCAGAGACAAGGAGCAGGGACTCATGAAGGTCTTACAAGATGACAGGAGGATTCCACAGTTGACAAAGATTACAAATCAATGTGCATAACCAACACCACAAATCTCTTCACAACCCTATGCATATGCGTCAAAGTGCTCTGATGTGCACTCGCAAGTCTTTAAAATTACATCTGACTTCCAGTTAAACAAAGACAGTGTGGATCCTTCTATCTAACTGCAATATGCACACTTTCAGTGAAGCAGAACTGAAGTGACTATATAATCAAGAATGTTTCAACAAGTTTCACTAAGCTTTCACCTTTGGGTAGGAAAATGAAAGCCTCTTGTTCCTTTTCTGTCCTTGCCCAGTAAAAAACTTAACCCAATATAAATCATGGAAGTAATCAGAATAAAACAAAGAAACAGTCACTGTCATAACGAGAACCTCAGTTGAACACATTAATCTATTCCAAAAGAATTCACTATCCACCATAAACTGACAAGCAAATCTGACACGTAAATAAATTTTTAAAAGACAATCAATGATTTGTTAAAGTATTTTAAAAACACATGCTGATTAGTGTGGTTAATAAATTAAAGTAATAGCAAGAGACAATTTTTCAGTTCAAAATAGCATTTCATATTCAGTTTCTAGTTTTACCAGTATAATTAATACAAGAAATTGTGTGTGTCTACAATGAAATAGAAAATCTTTTGTGGATAATGACATAACAGTATTTAAAACTGTTTCCTCCGCCCTAGAGCAACTGGAAATTTAAAACTAGAATTCCTCAGACTCACTTCCTTCAGATCTTAGAAATCTTCATAAAGCAGAGGAAAGGGGGAAGAAGTCTCCATATATTTTAAAAAGCATTTAAAAAGCATTGTCTATGCTCACTAACATACAAGAGAACAACTCACTTGCTCAAAAAAGTAAACTCCCACAATGTAATCAAGAAATATGCAAAGTAACTCATTTATTAAACACTACTAAGATTCAAACAAATTTTAAGTTAAATTTTCTTACATTGTAGATACAAGACATATGTTAATTTCTTGAACGCTGTTAAATTCTCTTACAATTCTGATCCTATCTTCTGATTTTGTATTTCCATCAAGTCTTCGGTAATCTAGCCCAGATGCCATGCAGTACTGTTCCAGCACATCTAGCAACTGAGGGGAAAAATGAAGGGGGGGGGGCGGAAATTAAGTACTTAATATTATATTTTTAATGAAACATGATCACAGAGGTCATGTTTATCAAATATATTTTCAACAGACCAAGCATTGCAAATGAGATTAAATCTTCACCACTTTGGTATCAGCATTCATGACTCTCTTTAGACATGATTCTATAGCAGTCAAGGTGATGAATATTAGTCTGCTGTGGTCTCACTCCATCATCCAGCCCTGGTTGCCTTTTTCACCTCTGTCACTCAGTTAATTCAACCCAATAAACACGCAGGCAACAAACAGCTTCCTCCCACCTTATCAACCTGCAATTACTTGAAACACAGAAAATGAGCACTGGAGCATGCACAGACTACGTAGTCAGAGTTCAGAGGCATGCAGTGAAAGAGACTGCAGTAACCAGGATTTAGTCTGGTACAGAATATGATAAGGCACAGCCTAAGCCACACAAATACCTTACTGCTGCATCTAAATATGAAATCGGCATTCTTTCTTAAAGCAAAAAAAACACCCCTAAATATTATTCACATTACTATTTTTTAAAATTCTTTTCAATGCATGATTACAAATATTTCAATAAAGAAAATGATACTATACAGTATACCATTTCAGGAAACACTCCATAACAAGAAAAATCAAGGAGCAAGTCCCTTAAAAGTGAAATGTACAAATACCTCTTGCTCCAATTAAACACAGTTTTAAGTTCAAATCAACTGATGTAGTAAGTCCCAGGATTGAAATTTCCTTGCTGATGGTCAAAAGTCAGCAGAACAGAGAAAGTTAACCAACTTTCAGTGCTAACACAAAGGTTTTATGATATTGCAGTCATACTGTGCTGTGACACTGCTCTAACTCAAGAGATACGATCTGCACTCAGCTTTCTACACCCAAAGTAACAAAACTCTCCTCATAACTATTTCCCACAATATAGGCAGTAAGGAAATGTGGTTGACAGGTGTCACTTCCGTGCTTCATGCTTCAGAACTTACTGTTGCAGTTAATTGATAAAAATGTCATGGAGCTCACCTTTGTAGAAAAGGAGAATAGAAGAACTTTATCCTTATTTTTTCGGAAGTGATTTAAAAGCTGCTGAAGGACCTGTAAACAAGCCACAGCACACAAATGAAGAGATTTTTATCTACAAGTTATGTCACGCACACTTACTTATGTTTTCAACCTCTAAAAAGGCTACACTGTAATTAATAATTGCAAAGCCGAACAGAAGCAAAACAAAAATCACTACTAATATAATAAACTTGCCAAATGTAATAAAGATGCTGGACTGTCCCATTTTTCAGTGATCTACATGGAAATCCTGCTGTGAAAAGGTCGTGTGACCACTAAGGTAAATTCAGAAGCTATTTGTCTCAGCTCATAGACTGCAACAAAAAGTTACTTATGCCACACTCTAAATCAGACTGTGAGGTTTTGTATATTAAAAATACACACATTCCCCCTGAAAACTCAAAGGGCTGTTTCAATTTTCTGTCCTACATCTGAGTTCAGAACTTCTTGGAACTTGTCTTCTTAAAATAATCAGTGAGATGTACGCTCCTCCCCATTCCCACTCTCATCTGTTGCTCTGTTTACAGTAGGTTCCAGCTTCCCAGACTCTGCACAGACCTTGAAATGCCAATAATCCGCCCACACACAAAGTTCTTCTGGTGGGGAATCAAATAATCCAGAGCATTGTATATAATAGTGATACTGTTATTTTCAAAAGAACCATGTCCACATATGGCAACGGCAGCTCCAGAGTACTTTGCAGAAGCCATACACAATGGGGAAAAGAGGAATTTTCTGTACCATGACTGTAGCTTTCTCCCAATGGGCAATAAATATTTAAAAAGTTGCGCTTATTCACTAAAAGCCTAACAAATCTTTGACAACCAAATGATGTTTATATTAACTTTATAATTCTGGATAATATCTAGAACAAAAAACAGTAATTGCACATCATTTAGTATGAATATGTGTTAGTCAGCCTGTTACAAGCAAAAACAAGGTACAAACAAGAGATTTTTTCTCCTGACTTCATTGTACACGAACATATAAATTAAGACTTATTTTATTCAAGAAAAAAAAATCCACAACAGGCAATTTAACAAGAGCTATACTACTTAAATTTACATTTTATTTAGCCACATTAAGAAAAGAACACAGAACAGAAACAGTGACATTATTTTAAAGTAGAAGGAATTGGCTACTGTGCTATTTTCATTATTAAAGTACAGGTTAAATAATGAATTTCCTATAGGAGAACACACAAACAAATCTACACAGTTTTGCTTGAATATAGTGGTTCAATTTCATCCCCACTGGGTATTTGGGTATTCTGGAATAAAGAACAACTCTAAGAGGGAAAAGTAATGAATGTTTTTGCACCAAAGAGAAATAAATTCTACACTTGCGTACCAGAGTGAGCTTCTACTTTCTGGGGGAAATTATCCCCTTATTTTCAGTCATACTGCAGAACATATGTTTTTCAGACTTTGAAATACGAAGTGTAAGCAAAGTGAATAGATTTTTAAATAGAAATAGTTCAATATCTGAGAATTAAATGAAAGGATTGTCCTGCTTTGTTTGGAAACCACCATGTTTTGGTCATGATGGAAGACAGTGGGGACCTGCAAGGTGTAAGGACAAGTGGTTCATTGTTTTAGAAACAAAAATTACAGACAGAAGTATTGAGTACTACTTGGAAAAGAAGATGAATCAGTGTAGCTTTACAAGCCTGTAGTATTCCTCATTACTACCTGTCTGATTATTTCTACAGTTCTGTTAAAATTCTGGCTCAGAGAGACTCTATAAGTTTTCTAAGTGTAAAGGGCTATTAAATGTCTGGGCACTTGAAATAGCTTTTCTTGGGTTTTTTTTAAACAACATATAATACTTCCACAGACATAATTTATGGAGTTTTGGACTACTGTTCTTAATTAACACAAATCTCTTAGGAATAACTGTTGGGCCGATTTAATTATTTTAGCTTGGCCTATTATCATTATCTCAGTAGGAAAATAGAAGTCTATTGGAGCACTTTGCAAATAATGTTAACTTCCTTCATTAAACGTAATCCTCACCCAGTCAGGCATGGCTTTGAAGGCTTAAAAGTTCTGTAGACTAACTTGAACATCAGTATACAAAAAAGATATTCTTAAAAGCAAGAGGTAAAATTTCTTCACAGACAGATGACTCACAATGTGTAGCAGTGGGAAGATGTGCATATATCCATGTGGACCCTTTCAAAGACCTCTT
>JAWWEW010000088.1:33647095-33661145 GCA_035583185.1 Anabacerthia variegaticeps
TTCAGAAGGAACATATACGTGCTAACTATACTCCCGATGCTATTTTTGCAAAAGTAAGAAGATGCTTAACCATAGGTTTGTTTTTTACTAATATGTCTTTTTTCTGTGTATTCCATTCCTTCAAATTCCTGTTAACATGAAAACTATTTATTTCTGTTGTGCCATATTCTCTCATCTGCCTCAAACCAGTGAAGGTGATTATGAGAAGACACTCAGTACAATACACTGCCACAAGGACAAACATCCCCACATAGACTATCCCAAACTGCTCCCATGGTAATCCCAAACAGGAATAAGGCAGAGAGATATCTGGCCAGAATATGTAAATCTGTAAAATCCACTTGGGATAAATGGTATCCATGGGGCTAAGCAGTAGAAAGGACCAGATGCATCAGCAGAGAGGTGCCCTTTTTCAAAACTCACAAAACTCACTGTTTACTCAGAGCAGCCACCTCCAGACGCTTCCTTCTGCAGCTGCTACACAGCTGCTCAGAGTAGGGCAGAGGTAAACCTATCAATTGTTGATTTCCAAAAAAACAGCTTTCCCCCTCTAATGATGGGGAGAAAGAGCCAGTAAGGAGGGCAAAAGTGCAGAAAAAATACCTGTCTGAGAAGAGTAAAGTGAGATGGACGGAAGAGAGAGGAAATCCATCCACAGAGTACAAGAGAGATATGCAGAATAAAAGTAACCTAAACATTTTTATACATATTTAATATAAGCTGAGGCTAAAAGGAATTGCAACTTTGCACCTGTTGCTTAACTAATAGCTCTTAACTACTTTTTTAACCCTTCTGAGAATAAGGAATAAATTCTACTGAACAATAAATCTCCATGTGCCTACCAGATCCTTCATTTTTAGAAGAAATTTCAATAGCAAAGGCTGTAGAACAGCAACTCATTCTGAGAAACCTTCAGTTCTTTCAGATAAAGCAAGAAGCAACCTAAAGGCTTTGATAGGAAATTAATTTACTGTAATCAAACTAAAAAACATTATTCTACTTGCCTCCACCTCAACTTCAGCTTGAATGGAAAAAGCCCTACAGTCAATTTAAGCAAAAATTAGTTCAGAAGTACAAAGAACACTAAAATGCAAAAGGTTTCTAGAAAAGTCTTTATCTCATAAACCGTCTTATAATTCAGAAACAACAAGGTTCAGCCAACTGACAAGCACAAAACAAGTTTTCTGTAAGACTAGATCAGTTACTCAATGAAGTTCAACTAGTATTTTTTTCATATGTACTAACCTTTTCTAAAAAAGTGAATTCCCCCCCTTTTACTTCATATCCACTGCTACCTTTTCCATACTCAACTTGAACAGAAACACTGTATTTTGTAGAAAATACACAAGATCACAGAATCATAAAATGGTTAGGGCTGGAAGGGATCTTAAAGATAATCTAGTTCCAATCACTGCAATGGGCAAGGGTGCCATTCATTGGATTAAGCCCCTATACAACCTAGCCTTGAACACAAATGGCACTGGAAAGCTGCAACGAGGTATCCCCAGCGCCTTCCCTTCTTCAGATTGAACTGCCCCCTCAAACTCTCTCAACCCATCTTTGTAGAAGTGCTCCATCCCCCAGGTCACCTTTGTGGCCCTCTATCTTTCTGGTGCTGATAACCTCAGAGCTGGATGCCTCATGTGGGGTATCAAAACAGGCAGAAGGACAGAATCCCTTTCCTTGACCTGCTGGCTGTACTGCTTTTGATGCAGTCCAGGGCTGTAAGCACACACTGTTGGCTCATGCCCAGCTCTTCATGTGCAAGAACCCCCAAGTCCTGCACTCATGCACAGTCTGTACTCATGTCTGGGATTGCCCTGACCCAGGTGCAGAACTTTGCGCTTGGACTTGTTGAACCTCATGAGGTTCTTATATGCCCACTTCTCAGGTTTGTCAAGGTCCCTCTGGATGGCATCCCATCCTTCTGTTGTGTCAACTGCACTGCTCAGCTTTCTAGCATCACCAAACTGGCTGGGGCTCCACTTAATCTTACTGTCTGTGTCACTGATGAAGATACTGAATAACAGTATTGAGACAGAGACTTCACTCATCACCTGAGACTTCACTCATCACCAACTTCCACCTGAATGTAGAACCACTGACCACAACTCTCTGGCTCCATCCATCCATCCATCCATCCATTTCCATCAAACTGTCCATCCATAAAATCCATGTCTCTACAGTTTGGAGATAAGGCTATTATGTGGGACCATATCAAAAGCCTTACAGAAGTCTAGGTAGATGGCATCTGTCGGTCTTCCCATATCAACCATTGCTGTCATTCCATCACAGACGGCCACTCAATTGGTCAGGCACAGTTTGCCCTTACTAAAGCCATGCTGCCTGTCCTCAGATCGCTCTCCTTGGCCTTTCCTTTCTGAACTGAGTACTTATAGAATCCCTTCTTGTTATTCTTCATGTGAGATATTCTCCACATAAGATATTCTTTGAAACCTCTACCTTTCTTCTGCACATTTGACACAGATTAAAAGAAATAATCAACAGGTGTAAATTCCACATAGGAACACACTGTCACTGTGTGATAAATGTGACTAGAGAATCAGCTCTGAGATTCAAAAAAATCAAAGAGATGCAAGCAAAACAACTCAATTTTTCCCCTCCTCCCCCATTTATTATTATCTTCTGTATATATTTCTTAACACATGAAATCAGATTATTTGCAGTTCTGGGTAAAAAGTCTTCCATAACTATTCAGCTTTTAAACAGCTATGGACAAGAAATATGGCTATACTTAAAATGGATGAAGTTTAGTTTTAATAAGCATCTGTAAACAGATCATCATCAGCTATATATACAAACGCATGATACACCTCTAAATGCTCTAGGTGGAGTTTTGTCAATTTAGTTTACTCCTCTTGTTTGATACAGGGCAATACTTCTTTGCACTGAAATGCATTTGTCAGTATTCTCCTAAAGGGAAGGGCAACAGATACCACAGTCAATACTTGCCAGTGAAGGAATGAGCTTGCATCTGACACATGGAGAAAGAGAAAAGAGAGGGGGACAAAGACTAGATACCCCAGACTCAAGCTGCTAACCTCAAGCCAGCAAATTACAGAGCATTTCCACACATAAGCACACCCTAATCATAGCAAAAAAAATAAATAATTTGGGTCACACAGACTCAAAGCATAACAAAAAATCCAGCTATACTTTTTCCTCCCATCAACCCAAACTGCACTTCCAAAACAGTGACAGAAGTAGCATGGAACACCTAAGCACCTTTTCCATAAATGGGAGTAAATGTGCCTGCTCCTCCTCATTCCCAGAACAGCGAAATTATTAGTGTCTGGGAAAAAAGGAAAGAAACATTTTAAAAGCTAGAGTTAGATAAGGGTCCCAAGTTCTTTTAGTGTACTGCAGTGCAAATTCCTTTCATGACGGACAGGTAGCAATCCTCATTGTAAATTCAACATAGTATTTTAACTACCATAATTATCCATGTTTACACTAAATGGGACCACATCCCAGTTTTATGGCCTGTCAGGAGTGAATCTTAAATCAGTAATGGCTCCTGGCTCTGAGTGCTGTCCTGGATGGACATGTCTTGCCTCATCCAACGCCACAATAGCAAAGGGAGGTTAAGCTTCATAAATACATTATTTTTTAAAAAGATTTACAGTTCTAAGAAGACATGCTATTCTCCCACTGTAACAAGCAAAAAGAATACCTGTATAGTTTTTCCGAGGCCCATATCATCTCCAAGAATACACCCCTCTTTATTAGCATAATGTCTGTACAGAAACTGGGCTCCTTCCCTTTGATAATCACGCAAGTATCTGTTAATTGTATACGGGATAAAATCGCCATTGTCAGATAATTTAAAAGCAACTGCAGGAGATGGAAGATTTTGGTCAGGGAAATATGGCTTTTCCAGATCATCATCATCAAATATTAAGCTTTTCCAGGGTCTTCTGATGTCTTTGATTCTGCACGGTTTAGTTACTGCTACTTTCCTCTCCTCAGGATCTGAGAATAATACAACATCACATGATTTTTCATTCTTGTCCTTTTCAAGTGAGGTCATTATTCCTTCCTGAAGTTTTCCATTTTCAAGACAAGGGGCAAGGCATTTCTCCCCAACAGACCAACAATCTATAAAAAAACCAAACACACAGTGATAAACTGGCCTGACATACAAAGTAATTAATTGCTTCACACTATTACAACATTGGAAGTAAATTTATTTGACAAAATTTATACAACTTAAGATAAAATAGTTTATTGAAGGTAGCACTAGAATAAAGAAACCAATTACTGTTTACAACCAAACCCTGAGCTAGACATAAAATTATGGTTTGCTTTAACACTATTTTATAAATACTAGAAGGTGTATATGAAAAAAACAGTAAAAGCCAGGTTCCAATGCATTGTTACACAGTGGCTTCACACAGGCAAACACAGCAGTGTAGATCAGAGTCAAAAAGCCCACATCATACTGACAAACAGAAAAAGTATCTCCATCATAAAAAAAACAAACAAACAAGGCCTTCACTCACCACAGTAAAAAGAGAAACACCTTGCAAATAATGCTTGCACACAAAGTTTTCCAAATCTGAACTCAGAAAGATTTGGAAAATCTTTCCGAATCTTTTTGCCTTTTTGAGTTTGTAGAAAAGATTTCCAACCTTTACCTGATCAGCCATCCCAAAACAGAGGGACACAATTTCAGAATTAATTTCAGAATTCTTACTCTGAATTTCATAATTTTGTTCCTTATCTATTTCCTGTAATAAGTTTTGCTTACTTGCTAAGAAAATCATTATCAATAGCAGTGAGAGGCACCTAAGGTTTTTCCAGGCAAGAGCAAACCAGAGAGAATCTTGCACAAGAGGTAGTTCACGCTTACAAGCAGTGGTAGTACACATGTCTGGGCAGATCCACCCAGACACTTCTCAGAGGTAAGGAAACGAGGAAGTCCTGAAGGCAAGAAACTCCACACATTTTTACATCTCTGTGTAAAAATTCCATGGAGAAGACAGGTTTTCCTCACCAGGTCCTGAATGCCTGGAAGTGTACACTGATAGGACTATTCTCCACAATGTATTAGTTAAATTTGTGACAACCATAATTCATTTTTTAAAATTGATTGAATTATATACACTAAAAGAAAACAAAATCATCCATATAGCCCACTATTCTGCAACCAGCACTGGCCAAAAGTTGACATCCAGGTAAGAATAAAAACAGCACAAGCATAAAGAATATTGTTCATCTAATATTCTTTGGCCTTAAAGTATTTCTTTAGCTACAGAGATTTCAGGGACCATATATGATTTGCGTGTTTAGTGAACCTCAGTAGACTGTTCTCTTCCAAGTAGCTCCATTCTCCTTTCAACATATGCAGATTTCTTGCATTCAGTGTCTTCTGACTATAAATATTGCAGGCCTGTTCTCGATACATGTCATGCTTTTGCTTGATATGAACTTTGATCCCAAGACCTAAACTGATGGCTCACTAGTCCTTGCACTAACAAGGTTATAAACAACAATCTGTCTGTTAAACTCACCACTGTGCAGATCTCTTTAATAATGCCCCATCATCCTTACATGAGGAATTCAGCCCCACACCTTGTGACCTGTACATAAGCTGCTCCATAGCTTCGGCCATTCCCTCAGATCTTCTCAATGAGCTGAAGCTCAAACATATCTTTTTGAGGCAAGGGTGAAGTACAAGCAGCGCATTACAACAAATCACACATAACTAATTCTTAGAGTTCATGGTATTTGTACAGTCTCTCACACATGCTCAAATCGATGCAGTAGCATCTAAGTCTTTCAATGATTTCATAAAAACAGGAACTGAAACTGAAAAACTGAAATTAGCTATGTACAGAACACTGTTAAATATGCAAAACGAAGTCTAATATAGGAGAGCACTTCTGTAACTACTTCCTTTACAGTATTATCTTAAGTGACATGCAACATTAGTTTAGAGACTCTCAAGTTAAAACTATGATTAAAGATGACAACATTTTTGTTTTTAACTAAGCAGTTACTTGAGGTTAATGAGTTGCATATGACCAACCACAATTAGAATTCCAGGTGCCAACTGAAATAAACCATGCTGGGTAATAGTACTAGCGTTACCAAGCAGCAAACCTAGTTAGAAAAAAAGAAACAAAATAGGGAAAATAAACAAAGCAAAAGAAATATAATGGTATTAAGAACACCATTGCTACAAAAACCTAGAAAATAACGATCAACAGACCAAAGCAAGAATTGCTACTTTAACTAGCCTGATTCACTGAATTCTTGGTTTCTGAACTACAACCATAATTTATATGGAGTATTGTCTTTAAAAATAAAGAAAATGATCTGGTATGGCCTCCTAGCACGGGTACACCGCACTTGGCACCAATGAAGAAAGCTGGTATTTAAGATGCTGGCCTATACTTACCTCTTTTACTACAGCTGCAAAAAGCGTGCCATTGCCTGTTTTAGCTGTGCTAAATCATGCTGATAATGACCTCTTGTCACACATTAGCTCTTTTCAACTACTGCTCCTCTATCAAAAACAAGGCGAAATATCATGAATGCTTCCAACTATTGAAGGTTGGCCACTTAATGCAGAGCGGCAGGGGGTTTTTTTACACTCCAATAAATGACTGTAAAAGCAAAACTCGAGGACAGTGTAAAGCCAGACACACGGAAGATGCTTACCTGGGGCACCATCATCGCACATTTCAACCTGTGCTCCTGCACAGCCCCGCGGGGCCTGCGGGCGGGGGCACCGGGGCTGCACCCACCGGGCTCTGGCACCCACCGCCGAGGGGGCGCGGGGGCGCCTCAGGGAAGGGACCCGCCGATCCCGGCCCCGATCCCGGCCCCGATCCCGGCCCCGATCCCGGCACGGCCGGGCCGCGGGGGCCGCGCGGGTATCGCGAGAGTTGCGAGGCCGCGGGGACTCGCGCTTGAAGAGTCGGGCGGCGGGGCGGGAAGTATCGCGAGGTTTGGCGGGGCGGGGCGGGGTGGGGCGGTGCTGGGCTCCGCTGTGCGCAGCGGTGCTGTGCTGTGTGCTGCAGTGCCCTGCGGTGCTGCGGTGCCCTGCGGTGCTGTGGTGTCCCCGGCGGTGCTGTGGTGTCCCCGGCGGTGCTGTGGTGTCCCCGGCGGTGCTGTGCCCAGCTCCGTACCTCTCCGCACGAGAGATACAGGGAGCTCCCGGAGTGAGTGCAGCGCCTCTCCTGAGGAAAGGCTGGGGGCGCTGGGCCTGCTCAGCCCCGAGAAGAGATGACTGAGAGGGCACCTCGCCAGTATGTAGAAATACCTTAACGTGGGGTGCCAAGAGGGCAGAGCCAGGCTCTTCTCGGTGGTGCCCAAGACAGGACCAGACGCAGTGGGCAGAAACTGATGCACTGGAAGTTCCACATGAACACGAGGAAGAACTTCTTTACTGTGCAGGGGACCAGGCACAGGAACAGGTTGCCCAGGGAGGGTGTGGAGTCTCCCTCACGGGGTATATTCAAGACCCGTCTGGACACAATCCTGTGCACTGTGCTGTGGGATAGATAACCCTGCCTGAGCAGGGAGGGTGGACCAGGTGACCCACTGTGGGGCCTTCCAACATGACCCATCCTGTGGTTCTGCGTGGAGAGGTGGAAAGAGATCTAAACTTACTCTCTTTGGAAAAACTGGGCAAGTAAGGAAGTGGGGAGAAGCTCTGGTGCAATGAAAGGTGCAGCTCTCCATTTTCAGGATAGCTTAACTTGACTCAGTAACATTTTGCAGATTAAAAATGCAGTCAATAGCAACCGTGTGGTTCTTGCCGAAAGAAATTAAGCCCCATTAAGAAATCTGTCCTGACTCATATCCCAGTAGCAATGCAATGGAAGGACATGGCTTCCCAGATCCTTGCTATTACTTTTACAAAATACCTTCACATTTGTTTAATAGCACAACAGTAAGTAGTTTCACTTCTGAATGATAAGTCATATACATAAGTAGCATGCAAGACCTATTTTTTAAGAGACTGTGATGTTTCATTCGGAAGACAACAAATTTGGGATGATCTTTCTGTTTTTAATTATCTTTTAACTTCAATGGTTTTTGTAAATGTAAGGAGAGATTAAATATTGGTGGTTAAAAAAGCAGGATTCTTTTGGGACATGCTGTGAAATTTTGTATAATGAACATGGATAGTCAGACTGGCTAATTAAAATTCTCCATCCTACGGTGTTTTCAGAAGCAATGCAAGGCAACAAATTTTCCAATATGTGGGTCTCTGTGCAGTTTCTGCAGACAGTGATCTGTCTGCTCTAAGAGTAATGAAGACTTATGTGACCTGGAACAGCAGTAAGTTCTTCCTTAAATTGTCTGCTATGAGTCAGAATTTTGTTCTAAAGTTAGTGAAAGATGGGTGTTTTTTGCTCAGCCAATTACTTGAGACTAATGGCAAAATAACAAGCATGAAAGCACTAATACACTTGTTGCAACAACAAACCACATGAATATCGAGCACCACATATGTTGGGGGAGGTTGTTCAACACAGAACATACCAATTAATTATGTTATTTTTAAAATATACATATAGTCACACATTTAACTACATTCATTCCAAAGGAACATGACAAGAACTGTACCAACAACAACAAAAAACCCCACAAAACTTATATGTGGCATGTCAGATTTTAAAATTCTGTCAAAATAAATACAGTGTAACTGTACCATGATGTCAGGTGCCTAATCCGCCTCGATCCTCAGAGCATCTTAGGAAAAGGAGCAAGGATATAGTCTGATTTTGAGGATGTTTTTAAAATGGGTCATGTTTGAAGTTAAGTGTGTGTTTATACTACGAGGTGTTTATTTAATTAATACTGTGCTGCATCTGATTCTTATCGGTTGTGCTTAATAAGAACTCTGATGCAGAATACAGTTGTATTTTACAATCATAAATTCAGTATTGTGACTTCACAATAGAAGAAAACAATAAACAGATTAAACTGTTTCTTAAACACTTCAATTTCTCTAATAAAGGGGTGATAAAATTCTGCCTATGCTCCAAAGATCCCATTGTGCTTTTATGTTAGTGATAAAATCTCACTGGTTTATCTGGAAACAGAACTGCACCTGAAAATGTCACTGAATGAATGTCTCCATTACAGTTAGGCACACTCTTGAAGCTCTTCTCAAGAGCGAGAACAAAGGGAAGAAAGTACCATTAACAGGAACAATTGGTTTGCTGAATGTCAATGTTCTTTTTGCCACTAAAATTTCTCTTGCAAATTACAAGCAGTTTCTGTATCTACTCCACTTTAAAAAAAAAGCTAGAAAACAAGCTGTCCTTTTGAGATTAGGACTTTAATGCAATACTCTTGTAGGACTGGGCCCATAATGAAAATGTTTCCCAAGGCCAGAGAATTCTTTAGCTCTGCCATGTATCTTTAAAATATGAATAGTAATATGAAAGTCCTTTCAGGAATCTTTCTAGGAGAAGTTATTTGCAGGGATGTAAAAAATGTCTCACACTGTGTTTCTTCAGGGAAAGGTTTGTAAAAGGATTTCATTTTGTAAAGCAGCTGCCATTACTGAAAAGTTGAATATATCCAAAATCCATATTAAAATTTGAACTGGGCTATATTTGACTTAGTTCAGATTTCTTAAGAGAAGTGTCAGTCTCTGATAACAGCTAAAACCAATATGATACTGGGCATAAGCACTTTTTAAATATGTGCTATATCCCTGAAAGAATTTCACATGTAACATTGTGGCATTCCTGTTCACTCTTCTTTGACAGAGAGAGGAGATAAAATTAACTGATGTGCATCTGAAAAGAGCAGCTTAGTTACATTTACAGTGTCCTCCATGTCAGTATGTCTGAAAACAAAGCAAGTCACTGATTCTAAGAATCATTCAGCATTTGAAAGTCTAACTGAAACCCTCAGAAAGCACTTAGAATTTTTTAGAATGTCATTTGTTTTATTGCTATGTTGGAAGAAAGAGGTGGTTCAATTAATTGCTATTAATTGAGCATGTCAGCATCAAAAGTGCTCTGAAGAGGAACTCTGTGATATTCACCAAATTAACATTTTGGAAGACCTTTGTCTCTCCAGCATTGCATTCACCACAGTGTTTTACACGTTACCCATTAACAGTATTCAAGAAGCTCTCAGATTTCTTCATGGAAATGAGCCTGACTGGTTTCTCTGAAGCGTCTGTAAACTGATGCACATCCACAGGGGAACAAAGAAAAGGCATTAGAGCCCTGGTGTGCAGCTGCAGGGCTACAGCCTCCTTGCAATCACATCACAGAGATGTGAAACGATAGCTCAGAGAGCTGAATGCTGCAGTGGGGAGATATGGGCAGGGTTTAGGAAGGACGAGCCAGGACAGTGAGGAGCAGATCTGGCCTTTATGTCAGACAACCGCAGAAATCCGTGGCGCTCTGCCTGGTCTGTAGTGACCATGAGATGGTGTAGTCCACGACCTTGAGAGAAGAGAACAAGGCAAATCAAATAGCAGGATCATGACCCTGGACTTCAGGAGTTCACTGGCTTGGTAGATTAGGGGAAACAAGTATACATGGTCCTGTACATTATACATTTATCCTCATTTGGGCAATGATTTCACTGCTTTCTTCCATAACATCCTTGATACCCAGGCTGATGAAGTATGGAGTAGCTAAGTGGACAGTGAGATGGACTGAAAACCGGATGAACTTCAGGGCTTGAATGATTGTTACCAGCAGCACAAAGTTTAGCTGCAGTCCTGTTACTAGTAGAGTATGTGACTTGAATGGTAGGACAGAGTGCATCCTCGGCAAGTTTACAGATGATACACCAGTGGAAGGGGTGGTTTGCAGACCAGATACTTAAGCTGCCATCCAGGAGGGGCTGTGTTAGGCTGGAAAAATAGACAGGTAGTCATCTCATGGAGTTAAAGTCTCACACCAGGGGTCAAATAACCCTGTGCAGCAATATAGTCCGCAGATCAACTAACTGGAAAGCAACTTTGTAGAAAAGGACTTAAGGGTCCTGTTGGACAGTCATTTGGCCATGAACTAGCAGTGCACCCCTGCAGCACAGAAATGTCTTGGGCTATGCTAGGCACAGCATTGCCCAGCAGACCAGGGAAGGTGAGCCTTCCGCTCCATTCAGTCCGGGTGATGCCACATCTGAAGTGCTGTGTCCAGTTCATGGCTCCCCACAGTAAGAAAGACGTGAACTTACTGGAGAAAATCCACGGCCACAAAGTTTAAGAGATTGGAGTTGGGATTGTGTAGCCTCAAGAAGGTAAGTCTCAGGAGAAATCTTGTCTGTGCACAAACACCTGATGGGAGGGTATAAAGAGGATAGAGCCAAACTCTTCTCAGTGGTGCCCAAGGCAAGAGGCAATGGGTGCAAATTAAAACAGAAAATTCCATTTAAGGGTAAGAAAAAGCTCTTCAGCTGTGGAGGTGACCAAACACTGCCAGTTTGCTGAGAGAGTTTGTAGAATCCACATCCTTGGAGAGACTGGACACAGGCCTGAGCAACGTCTTGAGGTAACCTTTCTTTGAATAGGGAAGATGGGACTGGATGTTCTCTAGACCCTTCCAACCTCAGTCATTCTGTGATTTTCTGAAGAATTTTGTAGGTCAAACTGAGTTCTGGCTAACTGCTATTATTTAAAAATCAAGAGTTGTAGATTTCAGGTAGATTGCTTAGCCAGAAAACAGTTTGTCCTGTAGTGCAGTGCCAAAAGTGGCACCAAATCTTACCTTAACTGTATGCATATTTCTCATCTCATCTTCTGGTTATTCCTAATGACTTAAAGATATTCAAGTAATTATTCTCTTTGTATCCTTAATTAAAAAATAGAAGCCTGAAAATGCTAACTAAGGATGTCTGGAAATGCTGCACAACATTTAAATGTGTGCGCAACACATAAAATAATAGATAACACCTTGGGAGTTTAACTTAGTGTGTCAAATATTCCTTGTATTGTCAATTCATTCTCTCTCAAAAATATTCTGGCTAGTCCTAAATCTTACGAACTCTTAGAAGCCAGAGTAGTATAATTCTTATAACCTTCTGGAAAGTTGTCCTTTAAAATTTGTCTGCCAGATGATGTGTTACTCAGCTTGAATAAACCAGAGAGACTGATTCCACAAGTGTTACGAAGTATTGATTCATTTCCTTCGAGTGTCTGGGTAAAAGGTGACTTGAGGAAAATGTAAAGTTTTGTTCTTAAACAAATATTGTATATAAATGGATCATGTCAGCAACACTCAGATTTCTTGATTGCCTGGAGTGGGAACTGGATAATGAGACTTGTCAGCTCCACTGGATTTGTAGCAGGTATTTGTGCAGAGCAGCTTTGAATGTTTCAGAAAAATCTGTGAACATTTGAAAGTGTTGTGGACCAGTCTCAGTTATGCTCTGGGTCTGGTTAAATCAAATCAACCTAATTGTTCTTCAGAGGATCTTTTATTATGTGTTACACATTTCACTTTACAAATAAAACTTATTTCAGAAATGGAACAGAGCTTTCCATTAGGAGGAGTAGTCATAGAAATGGTTTATGGAGATTACAGTTGAGTTTGGTTCCCGTAATCCCTTTTTTCCTTGAGGAAAAAATAAAAAGTATTTGCTTCCTCAGATTTGATTTCACTTTTTTTTTGAGTTTTGATTGACAGCAGGACATGAAGTGAAAAGACTTAAAAGCAGTGCACACAGAAATAAGGCAAAAAAGACCCAAACTGGGCAGATTATTTTCTTTTTTTTGGAGGGATTAACATGGCAAACTATGCTTCAGAGATAGGAAAGTCATCATTCAAAGCCTCCTAAGCAGATGAGATGAAAATGCAATCTGGTGCGGGGAAGACTTGGACATGCACCTTTCATAACTAAAATCATAAAACCTGCAATACAGAACAGCTATCTGACTTAATCATAAGGTCAAACCTAGCCAAAACATCTCTAACCAAATGAAAATGCAGTGTCATCTTGGAAATATGATGCCAACTGTGAATTGCTATGCTTCTGTAATGATCCAAAAATAAAGAAAATCTATGTGGTTATTCTCTTAAAGATAAAATTTGTTTTCCTTGCTGACCTGTTTTAAGCTATTTACGTCGTTAATTGTGTGAGCCATAACCTGATGTGTTATACTTTTGAAGAAACACTCAGAGACATGCACACATACATGCACAAAAAGCATACTGGGAAGCAACTTTGAAGCTCCATTAAATATACGATTCCTGTTTAAATACAAAAAATCCTACTCTAATACTGTGAGTAGAATGCAGTGTTTTATACAAGTTATTTCCTATGTTTCTTCTTTGTGCTGTCTATACAATAAGTCTAGCAGAGTAGGGTAGCTTGATGAAGTGGCAGTTTTTAGGGGAATATTATAGCTGTGTACAAGTATGTTAGAGATGTAAACTGGAGACAGGCTAAACTAGGGGCTTGTCAAACAATTCACCAGTCAGCTCTCCTAAAGCATGTAAGAATGTTTTGTGTTTGTGTGGAGCTAAGGGATATTATTGCTGTATTCCTGCATGGTATTTTCCCCTAACTCTGAAGTCATTTAGCCTCATTTACTGGGGGAATCAAGCTACTCTTGGTGCCAGAAATCACAAATGTCTGTGTACAACATTTGTATTTCAGAGATTATTTCTGCTGAATCAATTCTCAATATAACAAATGTATTAAGCCAGTAAGCCAATCTTAGAGGCATTTGATCATCATCATCATCATCATCATGGGTAGGCTTCGCGAATGAAGATTTGCAAGGGCTCTACCCACTCTTGCTACAAGCATGCTGGTGGTTAAAAAGGCCAATGCGAGGTAGGCAAGTCTGATTGCAAAAGGCACAGCAGGAAGTCTCCATCGGCACTACTGGCGAGGCACGGTTCTTCCTGCATTGCCTTTTTCCCTCCAGACTGGTTCTGCGTGTGGTCTCAAAGGAAGCAGCAGTGTTATGGAAAGTGTGTCTCCATTTCTCCCAGTTGTAGGCCAGAGTGGACAATTGATGGTGGTCAGTATGGCCAAGGCTGAGGGATTGTTTCAGGGAGTCCTTGTATCTCCTCTTCAGGGCTCCTCTCTT
>JAWWEW010000088.1:33668260-33683553 GCA_035583185.1 Anabacerthia variegaticeps
ATTGCTGTACCATTCCACTCTTGTTGCTTGCTTTTCACTGTTGTCCCTTTCCTGTTGTGTGCCATATTGTAGATTTTTGGCACCAAAGCCGTTTTCTCCATATGTGGGTTTAAGCCTCTGTTTTAGAAAAAGGGCAAATGGCTGCAATTTGATTTTCCATGGGGTCCTCCAGAGAGTTAAAGAGGCATCTTAAATTGTGTCTTACACACCCCTCAGATACTTTTTCCCAAAGTGCTCATGCTTTCTGATCTCTTGTGCCACTTACCTAGCACGCAGTAAATAAGAAAGTGCCTGGTCTGGCACCATGGACAGAACCTCCCTGTGAGGTGGCTGGAGTTGTGGACAGTATATTCCTGACAAGTCTTAGTCATGTGTGTGACTAAAAGATTTAAATTATTTAATTATCTTAACATAATTAGCTTCATTGGTAGATTTTGAGTGTGGGTAACTCTCCACTCAAAACTGGACAAAACCAACAATCCCTTTTCTATGAAATATCTGTAGTTTGGGGGATTTTAGAATTGACAATGGAGACTGCAAGACTTGGCAGTTGTATTCTAGTCCACACAGTCTGAGAATAATAGTAAAGACCATGATGAATCAATGGTCTAATCTTGCAGCATGACACTGACAGGCTTCTCTTTGGTAGTGGTTCCCTGCCCTCCAAAATACATTTTTGGCTCCCTTCATGTTCTCTATTGCTACATCTAATAAATACATAAAGCTCTAGCCCTGGGAGGATACAGTCCAAACACAATCCCCATGGCTTATGGGAACTTTAATTTATGTTTTCCTCATGAGAAATTGATTTGAGCTTGAAGATGTTTTCTGTCCCTGAAAGGCATTATACGTCAAGTACAGCTCTGGACTTTTCAGCACTGCATTTTAGTTAGCCATTCTGACTGATCTGAAAAAAAAGAGAATAAGGGCGCTCTGTGGTGTGTATGTCCTAAAATTATTATCATCCATTTCATGTTCAACAGTTTGTCAGACATTTTTAGCTGCAGGTTCCTTTCTGATATACTGGGACATCTTAGTCATGTGCAGTCCTACATTAGCCACACCTGCATGTGGGTTTTCAAGACTAGGGAGAAATGCCGTGCTCCTTGGTACTGAAACAAGGCACTGCATCCTAATACAGTGTCACATGTTGAACCATTTTGTCTGTGAAGACAGGTTTCTTTTGCTTAGTGTTGTCTTCTATTAGCCAGTAGCCTGTTTTCGTTTATACATCATATGCAAAATGCAGGCAGAAAATCCTCTGCCAGAGGCCCTAGAAGTCCATGTTGAGAGAATCCTAACTTTAGCTAAAATATAATGTCTGAGGACAGATAGAGGAATGGAGAAGAGATTCTTCTTAGTCAAGAATATAGGCAAGGGGCCTCCAGAACCACAGGGAGGATAATTCCTAGCTGAATTTATGATCTGTAGTGGTGGTAATGTTAGGCTGCAGTCCGTGGGTTATGCTTTATAGTAAATGCTTGTCTTACTGCAGAAGATGACCTATTTGTGGCCAAGGAAATGCTCCTTGTCTGGCACTCTGAAGTGCCCCTGGTGACTATAAGTAACAAAAATGATCCTCAGTGGATCACTTATGAACCGACTGGGTGTATGAGCCTACTGGTTTTGTGCTCATGATGCTAAATATTTGAAATATTATGGAACATGGAAATTACTAACTTTTCAAAACAAACTCTTCAAGAAGTGAATCATAAAAGATCTGAATCCCAAGTGATCATCGATAGAGAAATTAAGCTGATATTTATAACTTTGTGTAATGATGACTTTGGAAAACTTCAAGTTCTGAGAAGAAAAAACTTGTTTCATAACTTCCATTCCATGCATCAGGACTTAAGCCAGTTTTTCTTTTGATTGTACAATTGTACCCAGCACCAGTGAGCCTTCTCTGACAGGTATTATCAAGATTATGAACCAAAGACAATTTGATGGTAAAGAAAATTTGGAATATTACATCTTGAAAGACATTGCAATGTTAATGGGTCTTTTTCTGTGTAAATGATACTAAAATGCTATCTTCTAGTGACATTCTGAGACATTCTCAAAAAAACCAAAAAAATCAGTCTCTCAGTTAAATTAAAAGCTGCCCTGAAGAAAAACTTTATGATACAACTGCGATATTTGCTTTAAAGTTCAATGCATTTTGATTAAGGAATACTTTTTGGTTTGTTGGTTACAGAAATGCCTGAATATGATGAAAGAAACACTCTACCTGTCCTTATCCTTGTTATTTATCCTTTCAGAGATGTACCTTTCAAGTTCATGGGAAGACCACACAGTTTATATCTGAATACCTTTAGGAAATACATTAATCACTGTTAGCTCCTACAGCAGTACAAGCATGCCATGCAAAGAAAGGATGCTAAACTGGGTAGTAGAAGAATTAAAAATGAGGCATGTGGCATGAAGCTTCTGTGTATTTTATGCAATTTTTCTTGCTGTGTTTGGGGAAAAGGGCTCCAGCCTTCATCAGGATCCAGATACTGCTTTGTGAGTCTCTTATGGGTACGAATTGTAAAGTTTACACTGTGTATAAACTAGACAAGGTTGGGTGCTGTGAAAAAGCACACTGTCACAAAAGTAAAGTAGCTGTCAGAAGAGGGAGAAGGATGTGCTGTGCCAGATTCAATCCCAAGGATTAAGTATTTCCCCCTTTGCTGGCCTCTCTAAAACTTAGCACATCCTTGGTGGCTGCAGTTTATTGAAGAATGTGTTCACTCTTTAGCTAGACAGAACTAGTATGATTTCTATAGTAATTTATCCAATTTACCACAGTCTGATTTTTACCTTATTCAGTTCTAACCACTGTAATCTTCTGTGTCTCAGCTTGCATTTTGTTCCCTAAACTATTTTGGTCTGAGACCTCATCTCTATGCATACTGATCCTAGTACAGAGGCCTTGAAGCTGCTCTGTGGTATTAAAATACAAAATTAAAAGCAGTCTGAGAAGATTTTATAATTGACAACATTTGTTATCAACATTGTTCCAGTTCTTCATTGCTTCCTCAGTAACTGAGGATGATTCTTATCTGAAGTTTACTGGAAGTCCTAAGGCCATGTCTTCCTGATCTCAGTTAGGCTTGTTTCCTTATCAGGCCCTAGACTAAAATTTATACACAGTTACTGCCTTGGCTGTGTAAGTTTATAAAGATGTGCATCCAAGTCTTACAAACAAAGATTTGGTTTTGAGATTTAATGTCCAGTCATATAGATTATTTCTGAATCAAATAACCCATCTTTCATATTCTGTGCCACATAGGCTCCAGAAGAATCCAATTCAACAGCCAAAAGAAATCACTCTACACTTGCTTGATATTTAACACCAACATCTGGGAAGGCAACCTAGGTGTCGAGTGAGAGGAAATGGCAACACTCCATTTAGCTAGAGTGCACCATCTGATCTTATGTCTCTTTCCTGCTTCTTGTCAGGCAAGTTCTCAGTTTTGGTTTGAAATGTCGGCTCCTTTTCCTTAATAAACAACTCCCACTTGTAAGATAGAGTGCTGAAGCGCAAGCCCAGGTTCAAGAAGAAAGCCTTCCTATCCTCAGTGAGTTAACATGGAGAGCATCCAAGTACAGAAAGATAAGGGAAAAAGGTTTGAAAGCAATCTGTCGATGGATCCATACCACATTAATCTTGTAAAAGATACTAGATGATGAACAAAACATGAAAATGAGCAGAAAGGAAAATGGGGAGCTAAAACCAAAAGCTTCATCTATCTGTACAGAATGTACATGCAATGAAAGATGTAGAGTTTGCTTATGAATTTTCATTCAATCTTACTTTACTTTTAGTCTGATTTAAAAGTAAAAGTAAGATTTTTTTTTTTTTAACTGTATTTTAAACAAGCAACCATGCAGGAAAAGAAAAAAAAGGTTAATAATTGCATAATTCTTTTCCTTTTTTTAATTTCTCTAGATAAAACTCCTGCCCTTGGCATGGCCATAATTTTCATGTCAGCATTTTCTTCTGATAGTTTCTGTTCCTGTTTGCTTTTTCAGTGGAATCTTGCACTTTTAAAATATTTACTGATTACAGACTGTCACCACAAACTTCAATGTTTTTTGTAATAATAACTGATCATGCTCTCTGACTCTGATATGATGTCTCTTTGAAAAAGATTTGGGTGCTTTTACTGTGAAAAAACTTTAAAACCACTGAATCAAATCACTCAATTATCTATAAGTAAAAATTTTGTGTAAACATTTGTTGTCTGTAGAAACAAAATTTACATTGCTTTTATATAAAGTAAGTTAAACATACATATAAACATACCTACACCTTAATGCATACTTATGAATGAGGCTCTTAGATATGGGATAACATTGTCAAAAGCACTGCTGTGGACACAAAAGACTACAGCTTAAATTGCATTTGCATTTAACTAGAGTTTCAGTAGTTTAAAAATGTCATTTCTTATCCACACTTCTCCATTAGTTCTGCTGAAGAAAAGAGTTTGATTCATTAGATACGTTATATCCAGTTGTAGTATAATCCTATTGTGTATGTGCTGCAAAAATGACATTGTTAGCCAGAGAAAGCATATTAGCCTGAAGGCAGGATCTGCTTCCAGGAAGGATGTATAAGTGAGGAAAAGAAAAGATTAAATGGGGGTTATTTTGATGTACTAGTTTCCAAAACCTCTCTTTGAAACACAGAATAGAAGATACAAACTTCTAAGAAATCCGTTCAGTGCAATGTAAGAACACCACATCACAGAAAGCAAAGATTTCATATGTTTGTCTTTCCTTGACTGTGCTGAGAATTTCCTTGCTTTAACTAAGTGTATAGGTCAGGAAGTCCATATTGCATCCAACTAATTAAATTGAATGAAATATTTAGCAAGTATCAGATAATTAGATCCTCATGACTGGATTTTTGTCAGAAAACCATGATAGCCATGACAAGTCTTGCCATTAAAAAAAAAATAAAAATCACAGGTCTTTTAATTGTTATAACTGGTCTTGTTGTACTCCTCCAGTCTCATTTGAAAGTGGTGTCTGCAATGGCACAACATTTGCAATATAGGCAGAGAATGTTGTAAATATGAATTGTAATGGGGCATGGTGGTCCAAGTACTGAAGATGAGCTACTTTGATCTGTACAAAATCATTCTTTGGCTAAGAATATCCCAAACACATCACTCATTTTAAATGTTTGTTTGGGTTTTTTTTCCTATACAGATTCACAGAATGCTTGAAAAGAAGCTGTTCTGTAATCAAATCTGGGTAATTTCGTGATACATTATGATTCACAATTACATCACATATATAAAGCAGCCAACCAACACCAGAGGACCATTACTTAAACCTCTGGCCATGTTCTATGTTGTTTGAAAGATCTGTGTGTTGTGTGGAAGCAGGACAACTTGGCAAAAACATCCAATAGTAATGTTCCTGACTTCTCAGAACTTGCTCTTACAATTGCAATAGTTCCTGCTACTGTATCTGTCACTAGAGTTGTCCACCAATAAGAAGAAGCATATAAGACATTTAACTGTATTTAAAAATCAAAAGTGAGATAATCCTATGATCTGCAGTGGAGATGGTACAGTCAATATATAGTACTCTTTCAGTGAGTAGCAAAATAAACAAAAGATCTATACAATGGAGTGGTTTTTTTTTTTCCTATTTTTTTTCCCTCTAACATGCATGTTAATTTGAATATGGAATATTGACAAACTGAAGCACTTTACATACTAAACATTGACTGTGAAAGTTGAGCTGTTAGGGCAAATCAGTACAGTGGTGGCAACAAGTGCCAACAAATTGATCTTACTGTGCTGTGGAACTGATGTACAGGAAGTTCTGGATTTTGGTTATTGTGCATTTTTTTGGCATATAGATAGAGCTTCTCAGACCACTTTTATGTGTTAATTGTAATTTATGGTAGGATTGGAGGAGCATCCAACAATCACAGTATCAGATTGTTACTTTTCTACCTACTCTCTGAACCCATACTCTTATCTGTTAGAGCATTCCTCTTTGTACCTCAGCTAACACCAGGATGACAGCTATTTCGTCTAGTTACTGCCACAAGTTACTTTGTAATTTTCTTGGAACAATGAAATATTTGGAATGCCTATTCCGCCATCCTTTATTTCACATTCCTCCAGTATATTTGGTATATAGATGCAATCAAGACACTTTAAGGCACTTCAGGAAATTGTTTGCCTCAAAATCTGTGGAGCATACCACGTATGATTATGTGGCCTTCTTTTTCACCTCTGTTAGAAATATCCTGTAGGGGAAAAAAAGTATTCCATCTCTATTTATCTTGATTTACGCATTCCAAAGTTCAAACAATTCTAGCGGGATTTGTCAGCCTTACATAAGAGAAATAATTGTGAGCCCCAAAAAGTCTTAATTAGCATTGGAACAGCTTCGACCAATACTGAACTCCATTGGGGATTCAAAGGGAGAAGCCTAGCACTGGGTTGTTTTAATTGTTTTTTGTTTTGTTTTGGGTTTTGGGGTTTGGGGTTTTTGTTGTTGTTTTTGGTTTGTTTGTTTTTTATTTGAGAATAAAAGTGAGGGGTTTTAATCTGTTACCATGGTAGTAGAAGCACTGGCTGACTGCCAGAACCTAAGGAAATTGCTTCCTGTGGAAAGGTAAAGCTTGATAGGAGATAATTACTTATTTGGCTGCCAAAAAACCAACTTAGGCTTGCCTGAGCCTGGGCAGGATAGAGCCATTTGTAGAGTCTATCAGCAGTGAAAACTCTAATATAAATCCACATCCAAAAGTGGTAAGAGGGTTTGAGGGTTTATTCTTAATTTGAACTCAGAGTATCCAAGAAGGGAGAGTTTTATATGGGCCTGTAAGAGAAGTGGAGGCCAGATGTAAAAGCTGAAATGTCAGGAAGAAAAAAGAAGTTCTTGCAGTGACCTGTGAAGAGTGAGAGCGCAGAAAACACATTTGTAATCTTCGGTATCATTTTAGAGTGCTGTGCATACCTATCCCAGCTGTGAGTGAGTGACATTTAATGAGAACGATTATGAGGATGATGATTTCATTTTTCTTTTCATTTCATGGGTCTAATAAACGTAAAAGACATCTCGATCCTTGGGTACAGAAATATGCCATGAAAAATTTGTTTGGTTTGTATATGCTGTATATGCATCCATATGCTTAAATGAACATTCTCCAACTCATCATTCTTTCAAAACTATAGATTATATATTTATTTGTTCATCCAACAAGTTGAGAAAAATACTATTCTGTGACTATTAACATTAAAATGTTTCCTGTCTATTAAGAACAGGACACTGAAAAATAAAAAGATAGTTTTCAAAAATTTCACAGAAGTAAAATTATCTGTTGTTAAATGAGTATACAGTGAAAATATTTAACCTTTATATTGATCAAAAATGATGTCTTGTCCTGAGCTTTCAAGTTTAATTTTTTTAAGTATGCAATCACTATTAGTGAGCACTGTGTTTCAGTAATATTCCTAGTGCCTAATGCTGCAATAGATTTTTGACTCAATCCTCATCCTCATGACAGATCTTCTGTCACTCTTAGTAGGAAACTGGTGTGAATTCCCTTTTCACCTACATTGGTGAGTAATGCTGCTGGATAGAATTTACCACCATTACCCTTGGTCTGTCTTTCTCAAATTATGTTGTCACACAAAATCCAAAAGTCTGTAGGAAAGTTTTATTAGCAGTGGTGACTTTTTGGTGGGGTGGGGAAACGGTCAACTGGCTCTATGTACTCAGTGCTGCAAAAAGGTTGCATTGCCTAAAAACCCCTTACCTCTTCACAGTAGAAGAACGGAGGTTTTGGGAGCAAAGGGCATTTGAAACAAGGCTGTAGTTTCAAAAATGTTGAGGTGAGGCGCTGGAATAGGTTGTCTAAAGTGCTGTGAATGCCCAATACCTTGAAGTGTTGCAGGTTGGATGGACCTCTGAAACACCCGGTCTAGTGGAAGGTGAAAGTGATCTTTCCTTTAAGGTCCCTTCCAACTCAAACCATTCTATCATTCTATGCTCTGACAGAGCTGAGAACTGCAATTTGATTCAGTTGCCCTACAAAAATGGCAGGGAAGTCAATCTTAGTCATATAGTTAAAGTCAGAAATAAAGCCAAAAGAATATCTAAAAATGTAAATGCATGAGTAATGACATCTGAAAATAAGGTACACATTGGGTGGTAAGTCAGACTCCCGGCATGATGTCCTGTAGTTATTTTTACTATTTATACCAAAATTAGTTGTCCATCTTGAACAAGTTTCAGTATTGTCAGAAACATAAACCATTCCTAAGGAAAAATTTAAAATATATGTGCTACAAAAATATTAAAAATTGGTAAGAAGCAAAGCCTATTATGTACTTTATATAAAATCTAATGTGTTTTTTAAACAGTAATAAAAATACAAGTCATATTTTTAAACTAAAGTTACATATCCTTTTTCCGTGATTAGCCTTTGCTTTATTTACTTCATTTTACTGCATGGATATGAAAGACTGGATAAAGGAATGTTTTAATAGCCATGCATACATGAAGTATGTGCATTTTAAAAGTTGAACCTTTAATTGTAAGAATTATGGTCCAGATTTTTGACAGGGGGAGTATAAACTGCTTGCGCTTTGTTTCTCTGCTAAGTAGTGATAAGACTGTAGTGAAATGAATGTTTATGTAAGACCATTGGAGACAACATGAACTATCTAGTACTGCCAGGAATTTTGTAAATAATGATCTTCTTAGTCCTGGCTATGAATTCCTGAGAGAGTAACAGGAATAACATGAATGGAGACTAAATAATTGTCCAAAATTCAAGTCATTCCACTAGATACTGATCTAGGTATCTGTTAACACTAAATGAGGCACTCAGATCTCCTTTGGAAATCAACAAAGCGTTCTTAGTTCCAAACCGTATGCCTACAAGAAAATTATCTGAGAGTGTCTCTCAGAAAATAGCATCTTTAACTCATTATGCTGATCTGCACTAGCACTGTGAAATTACTTACTATCAGTTGAAATTTTTTCTGATCTTAAGTCTTTTGACATGATATATTATTACTGTATTAAAATCATACTTAGTCATCTTTAGTTTATACAACCAAAATTTTTAACCTGGAAATCAATACTCTACTTGCTTTCATTAGTTTGAAAAGTTTTCACACTTTTCAAAACTGTGGGACATGTTGCTCCCTGTTGCTGATGAGGGAGAGCTTATAACTGATGATAGTTCAAATTGCAAGGATTTAAATTAAATCTGAGATTGCTTTCTGCTATGATGAGAGGTTTTTATATCACAGACAACTTAAAGGTCATGGTAGATTTTCTTTATTAGCAAAATATCTCCTTTTGCATTGAATATTGTCCAGTGCCTCCAAAAAGAGAAAGTCAAGGTTAACCTTAATGTCATACAAAAAACCCCTTAAACATGTTTAAAAATACCTAACAGTGAACATCTAATTTCTGTGATTCTATTATGAAGAGATTTTCCATATTACAAAGTTACATGGTGCTAGACCTATTCTATCAAATATTAAACATGTCAATAAAATATTAAAATGTTATGTGAGAAATATAAAATTTGGTTAACTGGGGCCTGAATAAATATTTCAGGATGTGGTCTTATTTATAGCAGATATTTTTTCATCACTTAATTTTTGTATGATAAAAGATGGAAGGAGAAAGAAGGAATCTGTGATAAACACCAGGAAAACACAAAAGAAGATAATTCCATAAATACTTTTGAGACCATTCCTATTCCATGTTTAATTTCAATCTTGTCTTTATGTCCACCTTTTCATTAAGAACTCTTCTTTCTTGTCCTCAATATACATATGTATGTATGATTAAAAGAATTAGTGCATGTGATGTCTTATATTTGTGACATGAAGTTTTGTTTCCAATGCTGAGGAATTTTACCCTCCCCATCTTTTGATGTGTGGGAAAGCTGCAGACTGCTGTTTCAATATAAATAATATCAGCACTGGGTCCTAAGTACACTGGGCTGCTGAAGAAACAGCTGAAGAAGCAGGTAGGGTAGGGTTGTCCAGGGAATGACAGAGATATCGAACTGAGGTGTTGACTTGGAGCCAACTGCCAGGAGAGCTCTCACAAAACAGCCACAACCCCTCCACGGTGACAAATTGACCCCTCTGGCATAGGAGGATTGGCTGATGCTAGGAGATGCAAATTACATCTCCCTGTGGCAGCTTGTCCAAGTCTGAACCTTTAATTGTCACGATGTGATGAGTACATTCCCTTAATTTTTGTTTTGTTTTGCTGAATTCAACTCTGACAAAAGTGACAGATTAATTGCACTTGGAAATTAAGTCATTGAAGATTACAGATTCATAGAAGCATAGGACAATTTGATTTGTAAAGGATCTTAAAAGATCATCTAGTTCCAACCCCCTGCCATGGACGGGGACACCTTTCATTGAATCAGGTTGCTCAGAACCCCATCCAACCTGGCCTTGAACACTTCCAGGAATCCAAAAAGTATTTATTTAACTTTTTTCACTTGTTTTATCTAAAAAAATGTTTCAGCTAGGTCTAAAAATCACAGCTTAGTAACAGCAGGAGAGTCTGTCCCTTCTACCTGCATCCAGGTATCTGTACCACACCTTGAAATTCTATTTGTGTAATACAGCTGGGCCAAAGCCAAGTGTTTATATCTATTCTCGATAGAACAAGCATTTCAGAACAGTCAGTCAGACATTCATATGGAAAACACTCTTGAATAGTTACAGATTTTCCTGTTATTAAAAAAAAAAAAAAAAAAAAAAAAAGAGGTTAAAATCTCTGAGTATTTTACAAAAGCAAATTGAAATAACTAGCGACTATGATTCAGGAATACATCTGGACATCTAGTGCAGATAGCTGGGCTCCAAAGCTGCAGTTTGAGATGCAGATTGAAATGCAGATTGAGCTCCAAGTGGGAGCCTAAGACAAGAGGCCAAGAGGCCATGAACAGGCAAGCTTTGGGAGAACAATGGGCATGAAAATGGGTGCTGCCAGCCTGGTGAATAAATGGCTTTATAGAACAGCTTTATGGAACAAGACATCTGAGACTCTGCCAGGGGACACCCGAGGTTGAACCAGTAAGGAAACCTGACTGTGAGAAGGTTGGTGTTCAGAGAGTCAAGCAGGGCACCTTGGACTCACTGGAACCACCCACTGTGAAGGGACTTCAGTCCCAGCAGTGACAATCTCTGGCATTGGGAGTGTGACTGCCAGGGAGTCTTGTGAATGGTCAGACTGGATAGTTTCCATAACAATACAGACCCATGTTTGTGAGGCTTTACTTGACTTGAACCAATAGCTGAGAGATACGTGGCAGAAGAACCTTCTCTACAGCCACTAGTAGTTTGTGTTCCCCTGAAAGCTTGAGGAGAGTCTAGAAAAGACATGGTGGCCTCCTCCAGGCCCCTCTCTGGAATGTGAACGCATGTGGCATGCAGTAAGGATGCTGTTTCCATTTTCTCATTATTGAGAATCATTAAAAGAAACTGCACCATCTTAGTTGCTAAATTTTAACTTATTATTGTATCTTTGAGGGGGCTTCTGTGCTGCATAAACTAAGTAGAGAAGAAGAGTGGATAAATCATTATTTAGAAATTGTTGCAGAGCATCCTGTGGTCTTCTAGTATTACACTACAGAGGTTGTCTTCTATATCGTAATTCTTTAACTAGGAGAGCACTTTAACATGCTAGGATAAACAAGAGAACATCTACAAATTGTACCAGAGCTGATAAATAAAGTCATAGTTGTTTATATGTGTCCATTTTATTCCATGTGTGTAACATGAAAAGGCAGCTTTATGCAATGCAGTGGGGTTCTTTGTCACAAAAAATAGCGGTTGCCACCAAGTTAGTGCTTTGTATAATATGGAATTTTAGTTCAACACATAAACTTTAGATAAATGACAAAAGATTAAATCTTTTATGACCAAACTGCTGATGTATATTTTCCATCTTATCTGCTCAATTTCTTTTTTTAAAGCAAGTTGTTTTTATTGGACTATGAGTAGCAAATTCCTACAATTTTATAGCCATGTGACATTGTTGTCATTGCTTTTAGCACAGGAAATGGTACATCTGTTAGTAAGGAGACCAAAAGTACTCTCCCATGAGTCACTAAAAATCATCTGCCAAAACTAATTAAACTAATGCCAAATATGACAAGTTGGTTTAAGACCTGTAACAATTTATAGTACACTGACTTTGCAGGAAAAGGTAGAATATGGGGATGAATATAGTGGGAGGTTAGGGTGAGGATCTGAAATATAATATCACAGATGAGATAAAGGTCCCTTATATGATTTTCTTTTAACAATCTACCTATGTTGAACTGGCCCAAATGCCGTTTTCAGAGCCTTTGTTTTGCAATTTTATTCATTTACCATTAAATTGCAATTAACAGGAAAACTGTTCATACTGTTTGAACTCAAATTTACTGTTTCCCCAGACATCAAATTTTAATTATTATTCTAAGAAGACAACCAGTTTAAAACAAAATTTAGAATATCCTTATATGTAAAGTTTACTAGGAATTCATGGGACTCTCCTAAATAGATACTTTGATTTTTCTTAAGGAAATTCAGAGTGAAATACATAGATCTTGCAGGCATTAAACTAAAGAATAAACTAAGAAGATAAATGTCAGTTTTTATAATAAAGACTGAAGAACTGCTTTTTACCCATTACACCTGCAAAACTAAAATACTGCATGTCTAGGTAAGGCCTGAGGTCTAGTTTTAACTTCAGAAATGCATATATACAGTGCATTAAAAAAGCTGAAATATCAACAATGATCATCTGATTTTCACAAGCAGTCATATGTAATACTTAAAAGAACTACTTCTTTTGAACTAAATAAGTACTTTAATTACTGTACGCATACAATTTCTGAAATTACTGTTTTTGATTTGTATAGCAAATACAGTTATTAAAATGCAGCTACAAGAGTACTGTAGAATTATTTCATCTAGAGAAACCTTTGCATTTATTGTTTTCTTAAACACATTCTTGTATGGTGGCAGCTTTTGGACCATACTGTGTTACACAGTCAATTAGGGACAAGGAGTAGAGATGAGTTATCTAGAGAAAAGATCAAGGCTCTATCACCCTTGACATTTTTAGTACACAAAAGACCACCTAACAAAACTAAGTTGTATCCTCTGCCACCCTGTCTTATATCAATGGAGTGTGGAGAATTGAGCCCCTGTTTTATCTTACTGTCCATTTGTCACCAATGTCTGTCTTAACTGCCAAAGTTTCTGTCGCTAGTGCTATGAACTCTTTTCTTTCTCACACTTCTGTGACAAATGTACTAATTTTAGTAATATTTTTTATCTAAAAATATTTTTATCTATCACTCCACCACCAGCCTCAACCATCAGAAATCCCCTTAATAATAAATATCTTGCTCCATTCTTGCATAATTCTATTGCCACTTCAGTGATTTATAACTCTCCCTCTCTGTTTCAGAATACAGAATACCTTTCTGTCCTCAGCCTTCCTGTTCACATTTGTACTTCTGCTAAATTAACTTAAGTGGGGCCAAACAATTATTATGACCAGTGTAGCAAGTCTTACTCGTTTCAAATCTTGGAGTTTGTACTTTTCACTCAAATGAAGGTTTTGTGACATCAAAAAAGGTTATTTTCAAAAAAAAAAAAATATTTTCGAGCTCTCATCACCTTTGCTGTGAGCTATTGATCTGTCTTCAACACTGACCATGATAAATTTCTGGAAAAAGTAGTTGACATTTGCAGGTGTGTCTCTAACACCCTGAAAACATTCTCTCTAATACTGAGTTTTCCATAACTTCTCACCCAGTTGCAGATCTGTCTTGCACACTGATTTCCTGTTTATAAAGGGAACATCTTCTGATAATTTAGCATATTTAGTGTCCTAAATTAATATCTAATCCTATTATGTGTGAGGAAGTACGTCATGCTACTTTCATTATCTAAATTGAAACATGTGTGGTCCAAAGTTCCCCGGGATGGAGTTAATGATGAAAACCTCCATAATCTTTTTGGTTTGGAAAAATAATTATTTTTCTCCGATAGGAGCTCCTATTCCTAACATCACTTGTTTGGCTTACTACAGTCATCTTAACCAGAACTGAATGATGACATTCATGTAAGAGATATAGCAAGATGAAGATATAAAATCTTTTCCATGACATGCAAACTAGTTAGAAGCCTACAGTAATAATGCTGCAGACATAATTGTTCACATACACATTAAGTTTACTGCATGAACGTTAGAAATTCTGTATTGCCTGAGCAGTAATTTCTGAAATTGTTCCTCTTTCTAACTTCATAAGTTGATGATGCTCTTATTTTTCATCCTTTTGTTCCCAAAGGCATTCTAAGCTCATTGATTTTTAGGAAAATGGGGTAAAGAGCAATTATTCCCTCAATTTTTCATGAAAGGTGTGAGAAATAAGTTTGGCTTTTATAGCAATAGGAGTCTCACTTACAAGGAAGGTATAATCCTGCCTACTGATTTTACCTTTAAATAAATAAGTAAATAAATAAAGCATATAGGGAAAGAGAATAGGGAAGATAACTACAAATGCTGAAGCTCCCTTATGAGCTGTTGCAAACCCAATATTTATTGGTCAAGATCAAAGATATAAATCATATTGCTTAAATGAAAAATTTTAAGCCTAAGTAAAAATATTTGTGCTCTAAATGGAGATAAAGTATAAACGTTATTCTTGTCTGACATTGACAACTTTTTGATTATGGTTGGGGTTAGTTTCTTTTGTTTGTTTGTTTGTTTTAATAAATAAAAGAGAACCACAAGATTTTCTTAGAATTCTGTGTAAGGTGTAGATAGAGAAGTAACTTATCAAGCAAAGACTATCTTATCAACCAGACCACATTTATAGCCTGGACAAAGTCAAAAGTCATGGCAGTCAGACAAAGTCCCCAGGGACTGGAAAAATGGGGAAAAAAATTGGAAACATCATAGTCATTTTTTAAAAAGGTAAAAAGTAGGACCCTGGGAGCTATTGGCAGTCATCCTTGCCTCTGTACCCAGACGTACAGATAATGAAGCAGATCCTCCTGGAAATTTTTCAAGGCACGTGGATGAGAGGTGAGAGAGACAGACAACATGAGTTCACAGAAGGAAAATCTTGCCTGACTGATCTGGAGGCCTTCTAGAATGGTATGACTACATTGGTGGATAAGGGAAAAGCAACTGATTTTATCTTGCCTTCTGTAAGACCTACACAACATCCTTGTTATTAGAGGGATCTGTGTTTGATGGATGACTACTTGATGGCTAAGGAA